>CM035437.1:19600602-19943102 GCA_020310875.1 Ceratopteris richardii | reverse complement strand
TTTCTGGCTTGAGGCTATTAGGTGTGCAACATATGTACTTAACAAGTATCCCACTAAAGCATTGTAATCTATTACTCCATATGAGGCTTGGTGTAAGCCATCTGTTACTCACCTGCATGTTTTTGGTTGTTTGGCATATGCATTAGTGCATGAACAACAATGCAAGAAATTGGATGATAAAGAAGTTAAATGTATTTTTGTTGGGTACAGTTCTGAAATCAAAGTCTATCATCTATATCATCCATAGACTAAACACATTCTAGTTATCTGTGATGTTGTTTTTGTGGAAGATGCTATTTAGCCATTATTTTCATGTACTAAGGAGACATTAGTTAGCTCCAAAGACATGTATGACACTTTGCTGTCTCATTTTACAGGTGGATAGTCTAGTGTTGTCCCTAATAAGGTAACTTCTCAACCTTTATAGGTTTCATGTGATGATGCACATCATTCCATTTTTGATGCAGATTTACATGATGCACTTGTTGATGAGAGAGCTGATATTGAGGAGACAAAAACTATGCCAAGATGGTTGGTGCAAACTTTGAGTGATAGCAAATTAGATGCATCTGAGTCATATCATACTCGTTGAGGCTCTCATAGTGCTTCTTTTGCATCAGATTGCTATGCTATGGCTGCCTCTAGTCTCTATGATGAGAATAAGTTTTTTTTTTGATGAAGCACAAACTTCAAAAAATTGGATGGTTGCTATGCAATCTGAATATGATGCTATAATGAAGAATGGTACTTGGTCTTTATGTGACTTTCCTCCTGGCAAGAAGGCCATTGGCACTAAGTGGGTATACAAGCCAAAGCGCAAGCCTGACGGAACAATTGACATGTATAAGGCTAGGATTGTTGCAAAGCATTATGCTCAAGAAAGGTGCATTGATTTTGATGAGACCTTTGCTCCTACTTGCCGAATGGCTACTGTTCATAGCATTTGTGCACTTGTAGCTCATCATGGTTGGAATGTACATTAGTTGGACATTAAAACTGCATTTTTGAATGGTGACTTGCATGAACAAGTGTATGTTTTTCAGCCTCGTGGCTTTGTGTAGAAAGGGCATAAAAACCAAGTGTGCATGTTGAAAAAGGAATTATATGGTTTGAAGCAAGCAACACATGCTTGGTATGAAAAGATACATGCCTACCTCATTGCACATTTTGAGAATAGTCCAACTGAGAGCACCTTATATGTTGAGCGTGCAAATGATGTGCTTATGATCATTGTTGTCTATGTTGATGACATGCTGCTCACTGGTCCTCATGAGAAGCATATTGCTGATTTTAAGGTTGATTTGCATGCCTCATTTGAGATGTCTGATTTGGGGCATATGCATCATTATTTAGGCATTGAGTTTATGCAAGTTGATGGTGGAATAGCTTTGAACAAAATATATTGACACATTATTGCAACATTTTGGCCTTGAAGACTATAAACCTATTGCCACTCCTATGGAAAAAGGTTTACAATTGAGTTTTCATGATGTTGGAGATGGATTTGATGTTGTTCTCCATCAATAAGTTGTTGGATGCTTGATTTACTTATGCATACGCGGCCAGATATTTAGTTTGTTGTCTCATAGATGAGCAGGTTTATGCATTGCCCAAGTGGCAAACATTGGCAGGAAATTAAGCGCATCTATTAAGGGGAGAAGTGTGTGAAAAGAAGTTTAGTCCGATACTTAGTTTGCTAAATCGGATATTTGGTTAGTCAGATTTGTGCAGAGTCAGATCTTTGATGACTCGAAATTTTAATAGTTAGTTATAATCTGGTTGTAACAATGATGTCATATGAAGTAGCTTGTATATATATGTTTTGTGTTTTTTTCGTGAGGGGAAGAACCCGAGAGAAGAAAGAAAGAAGGTCAAGAGGGAAGTCAAGAAGTTTAGCGAATGCAAAAGACCAAGTAGTATTATTCTATGTCGTTAGCAATAGTGTCTGTTGATCATGAAATTCTTGTATTTCCTAATATTTTGAAAGATATTAGTGAAGTCTTTGCTTAATCAGATTTGCACCGTGTGGATTTACATCTATTTGAGTGATTTAATATTGAGTATGTGTTGACGTAGCAAGGAAGCAATGTATTTGTGTGTTAAATTATAAGTACTTTCTATATGAAGGTGTGATTTAGTTTTGAGATTGTTCTTTGTTGAGTTCTACTATGTGAGAGAGTAATTATGTGTTGTTGAACCCCAACATATTTGGCGATCCTACATTAGAAGGAAAAGCTATGAGCTGGTTTAGCCAATATGGTATGGAACATTTTGCTACTTATAATGTCTTAAAAATAGCATTCTTGCAAAGATTTAGAAGAGAAAAGACTCCGTCTAATGTTTTGAGAAAACTGAGAGCAATCAAACAAAAGAATATGTTGGCGGAAGATTATGCTCAAAATTTTAGAAATTCAATGGAAAGATTACAAGGTAATGAGAAACCTACTAACAAGATGTTAGCAGGTTATTTTCTCAAAGGATTAAGATGCAGTATTAGGCATGTTGTGGCTAGTGTTGATATAGCAAATGGTTTTGATGTGTTGGTAGTAACAGCTGCTTGAGTAGAAAAGAGATTCGATAGAACAAAGAAGAAGTATAACAGTTCGAGCTCTAAGGAAGAATCTAATACAGAATCAGATTCTGGGAAAGCTACGATCGATTCAGATTCAGGAAGTGAAGAAGAAGAAATTCCTGTACAAAGGCATCGATAATCTAAAGGGAGATAGGATAAAGAGGAAGCTCTGATTAGTCGTTTAAAGAAGCATGGGTATTCAATAATTGCTCCTAAGGAAAAAAGGTATTGTGAAATATGTGAGAAAGAAGGCCATACTACAAGTCAATGATGGTATAACCCAAAGCATAAAGGTCAACATTCAAGGTAGGATAATAGAGGTAATAATGATGTTGAAGTAAATCAGGCCACTCCGATTGAAGAACATGGTGGTTTTTAGAGGGAGCAGCAAGAGAGACCTCCATGGAGAGATCAAGGAAATCAACAAGGGAATCAACAAGGTCATCAATAGGGAAATCAACAAGGACGACCAGCTAGAGTGATGCCATGTGGGTATTACTTTGCTCTAGATCATTGGATTGGTCCCAATTACCCATTATGGGTTAAGCATAGAGAGGAAAGAGGCATACCAATTATTCAATATAATCAGAATAATCAGCAAGGGTAGCAACAAGAACAAGCCCAACAAGCTGCTCAGGCAAATGTTATAGTAATTACTTTATCAAATCAAGAACTTCAGAGTGATACGAGTGCGGGTACATCAGAAATCGGAGGCAAGGATCATGAGGATCAGTGGAATCATGATTGTAGGCAATTTTTTTGTTGCTGCATGACAACCATCAATTGATGTTTTGGACAAAGGTTTGAAGTCAAAAGATGAAGCAAAGATCAATACATGAAGATTGAAGTTAGTGCATAATCAGAGAATGAAGGCTTGTATATACATGTACATTAAACATGCTTATACTTTTGTAATGGTCACAAGTTTGTACAAAATACCTATATATACAAGTAGAAAAGTCACAACATGTATGAGAGATGATGAATGACAAGTTTTAAGAGTCATTAGACATTTTAGAAGTGAAGAGAATATCTCTCATCAAGCAGATGAAAATTTTTCTTGAATAGAAGAGTTGTGCCCAATATTTTGCTTAGAGCTCCTTTTGTGTTTATCATCTTGTGAAATGCTTTGGTACAAGTCTAATTCTATAGTTGAGTGACCTGTGTACAAATTTTTAGATTCTAATTGTGATCAGGCTGAGAGAATCGAGAGTTGGAGCATTTACATGTGTAAATGTGAAGAAGAGAAGACTGTAGCAGGTGCAAATTCGATGATAATGTTTTGGTCATTTCTCCTTTGATAGTGTAAAGTTTTGAGCAAGTGAGCACTCATTCTTTAAGTTGGAAGGTAAGCTACCTATGGCTAAAAGCATTTGAATAAAAGGATTGTAGTTTGATACAACTATGCATTAGAAGTTACAGGTGTCAAAGTCGACTATAGAGAAGCACAATTTTAGACATAGGTGAATTGTTTGGAGTAAATCTCAAGATTTATTGAATATTTTGAGATGTTTTAACTTGGAGAAGGTGCGAAATCTTTAGGCCACACCTGATACAAAGTTTCATTAGAGACGTTACACATTTGATGAGTCAATGAGTGAGTTATGTGTAGCAGACTTTTCTGTGTACTAACTTTCTTCACAATTAGTGCAAAGATTGATAATCTGGCACTAGTCCGCCAAAATTCGTTGAGGTTTTGAGTTGTTCTTGATATAGAGGTTTTCTAACATCAAGAATAACTTGTTCTTTTGGAGATTAACATTCTCCATCAGTGGTACTAGAGTAGGAATCATCAAAATTGAAGAAAGGAGGACCCCGATTGTTGCAACTATATAGAAATCAACCTTTGAAGATTCAAAAGGTGAAAGTTTGAAGTAAAAGCTAGAGAAGGAGGCCTGAAGCTATCAAGAAGACCAAAAGGAACTACATTTGAAGTAAAGGTACACTTATTTCTCACAAAGCTTGAAGAATTTAATACACAGGTGAAGAAAGTATGGGAGATTCTCTTTAGTTAGAGAAATTGGATAGAGAAAACTATCCAGCTTGGTCAATGAGGATGGAAGCTCATCTCATGAGCAAAGACCTGGTAGGTTATATCACAAGTGAAGAGGAAAAACCACAATTTAGAGATCCTAGTATTCCAACTAGAGATGAACTCTCATATTTGAAGACATGGATGAAGACGGATGCTCAAGCAAGGGGCATTATCTACATCGGAGTCAATGATTATTTGCTACCTCACATTAGAGGAATTGAAAGTGCAAGTGACATATGGAATGCTTTGGAAGAGCATTTCCAAAACACTATAAAGTCAAGGAAGGCATCTTTGTGGGAAGAGTTTACCACATTCAAGAAGAAGGCTTCTCAATCCATTTCTGATTATGTAGCAAGGATGAAGGACATAGCATATGCATTAGGAGCAGTTCATGAAGATATTGAAGAAGATAAATTGGTAAGGCAAATCCTCACAGGTTTGAGAGGAGATGAGAAATGGAAGCCATTCATTTTGTCTACTGAATTGTCACTAGATCATTTCACTCTTGATTTGAATCAATTGCTAGGACACATGATAACCTTTGAGCAGGATGTCAAGGGTGATGTTGATAAAAGTACAGTTCAAACAATGTATTCAAAGGACAAGAAGAAGTTTAACAAAGGCAAGCAACAATTGAATGAAGAAGAAGGTACAACTAGCCAAGCTAACTTCCTAAGAGGAAGAGGTGGTGGCAAAGGAAGAGGTAGAGGTAGGAGTAATAAAGATGGATCCAAAGCTTGTTGGATTTGTGGTAAGACTAATCATTTAGCGCATGATTGTTGGCATAATAATCAAAATAATGGTGGATATAATGAGAACTTTAATTCAAGAGGAAGAGGTAATAAAAATCGGAGAGGTAATTTCAGAGGTAGACGTAGTATAGGTTTCTTTGGAAGAAATGCAGTTAGAGGCTTCCAAAGTCAGTCCTATAACAATACTTACTAAAATTATGCTTCAGATCAGAAGGAGGATTCAACCTTGATTATGAATGCAACTTGTGAAAGACAAAGTGAAGATCAAATAGTCTTCTACATTGACTCAGGATGTAGCAATCACCTGAGTGGTAACATATGTTTGATGACTAATTTGGAGAATAAAGTAAGTAATCATGTGGTTCAAACATGTGTTAATACAAAGCACAATGTGAAGTCAATTGGATCCGTGAAGGCTAAGGATGGAAGCACTCTTCTGAGTAAGGTTTTGTGTGTTCCTACAATTCCAAAGAATCTGAGAAGTGTAGGGCAAATTGTTAAGAAAGGTTATGAAGTAAGGTTCACTGATGATGTAGTTTTTGTGGAAGACCTTAGCAATGGGCATAAACAAATTGTTTCAGGGAAGAAAGAAGGAAGGCTCTTCACATTGAAGATTCAAGGCAATGTTGGTCATGCCTTCTTCACTTATGGAGGACATAAGATCTCTAAGTTAGATCTTTGGCATAAAAGGCTTGGACATTTTAATGAAAGAGGTATTAAGGATATGGTTAACAATGGTTCATTGCTTGGATTACCTAATGTTGCAGGTCAACATATGACATACAAATGTGAGGCATGTCAATTAGGTAAGGCTCAGAAGCAATCATATAATAAGCATAGTTTCATGTATTCCGAGAAGCTTGAATTGGTACACACAGATGTGTGGGGACCATCAAAGGACTTTAGTATTAATGGTTCAAGATATTATGTGACTTATGTTGATGATGCTACCAAGTGGATCACCATATATGTGATCAAAGATAAATCAGAGGTATTCAAAACATTTAAACATTATCATGTGTATGTAGAGAGAATCAGAGGTCAAAAGTTTAGGAGACTAAGGTTAGATGGAGGGGGAGAGTATTTCTCTAATGAATTCAGTGATTACTTGTGGAATGTAGGTATAAAAAGAGAAGTTAGTTGCATGTATTCTCCTCAACAAAATGGTATAGCAGAAAGGAGAAATAGAACTCTTGTTGAGTTTGCAAGGTCAATGATGAAGGAGAAAAATTATCCCAATTATTTGTGGGTTGAGGCTATAAATACAGCCACATACTTGGTTAATAGGTTACCATGTAAAGCTTTGCAGGGTATGACACCATATGAAGCTTGGTGGGTAAGAGATCTACCTTAGATCATTGCAAAGTGTTTGGATGTTTGCTTATGCATATGTGCCATCACAGTTGAGGCATAAATTGGAACCTAAAGCTGAAAAGTATGTGTTCATTGGTTATGATGATAAAAAAATGGGTTATAGGTTATGGATTCCATTCACAAAGCAATTCCTTGTGTCAAAAGATGTGACATTTGATGAGCAAGGTACTTGGTATGCAAGTGCAATTAACATTCATGCAGGTGATGAAGAAAATTTGAATCAGAAGAAAGGTAAATCGAAGGTTCAAATATTTGATGAAAAAGAGAACAATGACGCTCAAGTTGAAGTTGAAGAAATGCCAAGTTTTGATCCAAAATGTGATGAACCAAAAACTTCAAAGAGTGGATGACTCAGAAGGTTATCAAGGCATAAATGGCAACCTACAAGGTATAGCTATGACACTTCTTTTTTGACTACTAAAGATTATGCTTATATGGTGAAAGCAGAGGAAGACCCTTCTACATATGAAGAGGCAAAAGGTAAGGAAAATTGGGAGAAAGCTATGTAGGAAGAGTATGATGCATTGATGGAAAATGAGACATGGGATTTGGTTCCTTAACTAAATAGTTAGAAGATCATTGGATGCAAATGGGTCTACAAAACAAAGAGGTATGTAGATGGAAGTGTGTCTAGGTATAAATCTAGACTTGTTTTCTGAAAGGGTATGCTCAGACATATGGTATAGATTATGATAAGACTTATAGTCCTGTGGCAAAGATGACAATCATAAGGACATTAATAGCTATTGCCGCATGTAAAGGTTGCAAGCTATGTCAATTAGGTGTGAAGAATGCTTTTCTAAATGGTTACATTTTAGATGATGTTTTCATGGAGCAACCAGAAGGTTTCAAAGATAAAAGGTATCCTGAATATATATGTAAGCTCAAGAGAGCTTTGTATGGTTTGAAGCAGACCCCAAGGGCATGGAATTATAGAATTGTGAAGTTCTTGAAGGAGCTTGGTTTCCAAGTATCTAAAGGAGATAGTAGCTTGCTTGTTAAAGCAAGTGATGAAGGGTTCATTTACATGTGCATATATGTTGATGACATAATTCTTACAGGTACAAATGAGAAGAGCATACACGGTCTTAAGAAGCAAATGGAGAAAGAATTCAAGATCAATGACTTGGGAGATTTGTCATATTTCTTGGGCATGGAGATTTCATATAGTCAACATGGAGTATATATAACTCAAGAAAGGTATTTGAAGAACTTGCTAATCAAGTTTAAAATGGAAGATTGCAGGGTAGCACCTACTCCAATGGAGGCGAATAAAAAATTGAGCAGACATGGAGGAGAAGAATTCAAGGACATGAAGCTATATCAAAGTCTGGTTGGTAGTTTAATCTATGCTACATTAACTAGGCTTGATTTATCATATGCAGTTGGAGTGTTGTCTCAATTCATGCATTGTCCTAGGAGAGAACATTGGGTTGCAGGACAAAGGGTTTTAAGAGACATTAAGGGTACTCAAGGAAGGTTTGTATTATGGTTTCACATCAGATACAAACATAAAGATATATAGTGATACAGATTGGACAGGTAATCCTGATGATAGGAGATCAACCTATGGGTACTTATGTTATGTGGGAGATAAGTTAATCTCTTGGTGTTTTAAAAAGCAACACACAGTTGCTTTGTCATCTTCAAAAGCAGAGTATAAAGGTATGGTTGAAGCTGCAAAAGAGGTCATATGGTTGAAGACTCTCATGAAGAGTTTTGACATCATTCAGAGTACACTCACTATTCCTGAAGATAATATGAGTTCATTGTATCTAGCTGTTAACCTTGTTTTTCATGCAAGGACTAAACATATTGAGATTCAATATCACTTCTTGAGAGAGAAGGTGATTGATAAGGATATTGAAGTCATACATACTTCAACAAAAGATCAGATTGCAGATATGCTAATCAAAAGCTTGGATGGACCAAAGCCACAAAGATTTAAAGACATGGCAGGTATAAAGAAGAAGGAGAAAACCTCAATTGATGATTAAGGGGGAGCTTTTCGTGCATGACAACCATCAATTGATGTTTTGGACAAAGGTTTGAAGTCAAAAGATGAAGTAAAGATCAATACATGAAGATTGAAAATACTGCATAATTAGAGAATGAAGGCTTGTATATACATGTACATTAAACATGCTTATACTTTTGTAATGGTCATGAGTTTGTACAAAATACCTATATATACAAGTAGAAAAGTCAAGGCATGTATGAGAGATGATGAATGACAAGTTGTAAGAGTCATCCGACATTTTAGAAGTGAAGAGAATATATCTCATCAAGAAGATGAAAAGTTTTCCTGAATAGAAGAAAAGTTGCACCCGATGTAAATTTTTAGATTCTAATTGTGATCAAGCTGAGAGAATTGTGAGTAGGAACATTTACATGTGTAAATGTGAAGAAGAGAAGATTGCAACAGGTGCGAATTCGATGATAATGTTTTGGTTAGTTCTCCCACCACAGTGTAAAGTTTTGAGCAACTGAGCACTCATTCTTTAACTTGGAAGGTAAGCTACCTATGGCTAAAAGCATTTGAATAAATGGGTTGTAGCTTGAGAGAACTATGCATTAGAAGTTACAAGTGTCAAAGTTGACTATAGAGAAGCATAGTTTTAGACATAGGTGAATCGTTTGGAGTAAATCTCAAGATTTATTGAACCTTTTGAGATGTTTTAACATGGAGAAGGTGCATAATATTTAGGCGACAACTGGTACAAAGTTTCATTAGAAACTTTACACATTTGATCAGTGAATGAGTAAGTTATGTGCTGTAGACTTTTCTGTGTAGTAACTTTCTTCAGAGTTAGTGCAAAGATTGATAATCTAGCACTAGTCCTCCAAAATTGGTTGAGGTTTTGAGTTGTTTTTGATATAGAGTGCTCTAACACCAAGGATAACTTGTTCTTTTGGAGATTAACATTCTCCATCAGTTTTATGGCACATAATGTTGAAGTCTTCGTAGTAACAAGATCAAAAAATAAGGGTCCTATTGATTGGCATGAACAAAGGTAGATCTGAGACATCCAACAAAATCAACAGAAGTAGGATAAAATTTAGATTTTATCACAGGATGGCGATGACTTAATGCCCATTTGTAAACAAAAGAAAGATGATAGGGTGAATACTACTCAGGAATTGGACAATGATTGGTTTGAGGTAATTATTAATTCTCCATTACAGGTATCCTTGGATCAATTATTATCTTTAGTGTCTGCCTTTAAATAAAAATTATTAAAGAGGCTAGTTGGGCAACAATTTGAGCCAGTATATAGGTATGTAATTTCAATGTTAACCGATAATATTGATCCAACTCATGTGGATTTTGTAGCACCAGTAATTCATGCACATTATAGGTAGAGAAGGTTTGATGAAGTTTGTTGGACAGTGGTTCAGGGGTGAACATATTACTTATCTTTAAAGAAATGGGAATGGGGCTTAAGCTCCAACACCCTTTCAGGTTAAGATGGCAGATCAGACAAGAGTTCAACCTTTGCGAATTCTAAAGCAGTAGCAAATAGTCATTGCTGGAATGTCTTTATGGTTAATTTTGTGGTAACTCGAATGTCTGAATCTACCTACCCATATGAGATGTTGCTAGGTAGACCATGGTTCAAGTTGGCAAAGGTAAAGCAAGATTGGGTTTAAACATAGTGGTGATTACGAAGGGGAAAAAGCAAGTAACAATACCAGTGAAAGGAAGAAGGAATATGTTAGTAAGAGAGAAACCTTTAATGGCCCAGGCTATTAGCCTAGCTGACGAGATAGAGGATGATGAAGAGGAGGAATTTTTGAAGGCAAATCCAACTATGGTTTTGGTATTGGAAGTGGATGTGGAAGGAGTACTATGTAAAGAAGAGGAATTGGTGAAGAATAGGTGTGATCCTGCTATAGGTGACCAAATTGAAGGAATAGAGCTAAGATAGTTGTTTGAACGAATCTAGAAATTCCGACTTAGTAGAAATTGGATCAACAAGAAAATGAGGTAATAAATCTGACTGAGAAAATATATGAACAAAAGTATGCAAGATCTGGTAGAGTGAAGGGAGATGAACTTTAAGAAATTAATTTAGGGAGTGATGTTGAACCTAAAATGGTGAGGCTAAGCAAGCAATTGGATGGTTAGTTTTTTGAAGGTCTGATTTGTTTGTTGAAGGAGTATATTGATATATTTGCTTGGGATTATTCGCAAGTAAAAGGTATACACCCAGAACTACATCAACATCACATTAATTTGAAAACAAATGCTATTTTGGTGGTGCAACAAAGGTATCACATGATTCCAAATTTTGCAAAACAGGACAAGGAGGAGATTGAGAAGTTATTGGCTGTGGGATTCATTAAATCAGTAAATCAAGTAATGTGGTTATCTCCTATTATTGTTGTTCCAAAAAAGAATGTGAAATTGTGGATTTGTGTGGATTATAGAAAATTGAATGTAGCCACAATCACGGATCCTTTTCCAATGCCATTTTGTGATGCAGTTTTAGATGCAGTAGTTGGACATGAAATGTATAGCTTTCTAGATGGATTTTCTTGCTATAATCAGATTCGTGTTGATGAAGAGGATCAACATAAAGTAGCATTTATTACAGAGTTTGGCGCATGTGTGTTTACAATTATGAGCTTTGGATTGAAAAATAGACCACCTTCATTTAATTATGTGGCACATAAAGATTTTGAGCCATATTTGTAGGAGTTAATGCAAGTTTTTGTGGATGATTTTTCAATATCTGGAAAGAAGGTACAACACTTGCGACATTTGCGGTCTTGTTTTGATAGATGCAGAAAATTCAAAATGGTGCTGAATCAATCTCTGTCTAGGCAAAAAGATGAAGATTGCATTATAGTTGATAATTGGTAGGATGATACATATCATACATTGTTGAAAGTTGGGTATGGAGTCGAGGAAGTAGTACCTATGGTTAAGCAGTTGAGAAAGGAGACTCCCAAAGTGATTGGATTGCATGAAACACCTATCAACATAACAAAGGAGTCGCAATTGCCTATGTAGATTGGAAAAAACTTTAGATTGTCTAAGAAAAGAAAATTGGAGCCCATGTTAAAGATGACAATAAGTAAATTAGTTTTTGAGGATTTAACTCAGCCATCTATTGAAGTTAGTAAGGAGGTTCAGAAGGCACACAAAAAGTTAGAAGACATTTATCTGTTTATGGTGCAACAAGAAGCATTAATCAAGGAGCAAAAATTATTAAATGAGATTCTAAATTTTGAGGAGTACCAAAAGCATCAAAATCAAGTTCAAGACTTCCACAAGGAGTTGTAGATAAAATCAGAACAATATGAAAAGGCTATGTTAGAATTAAAGAAACAGCACACTGTGGAAATCGTGAAAGTGAAGAAATCTTTGGAGGAATTTGAGTCATGGACTAATAAAATGCAAAAGGTAGTAACTAAAGAAATGCAAAGTCTAGCAGATATAAATGCAACATTACAACTAGAAAATCAAGTGTTGAATTCCAGACTTAAACAACTACAATTTTTGGAAAGACAAATGCTTCAAAATGAAGAGCTAGAAATGGATGCGATTTTGATGTCGAAAATGGATATGAGTGTTATGAAGCAGTAGATGCAAAAAAGAATGCAAGATTTGTGGAATGGGATTAAAGACAGAATGGAAGTTGTGATCAGATATCCTTATGAAAGTATCCAAGCTGGTTTTTTTTTTTTGTCTATGAGAGTCAACTACTGGAATTCATTGAACAAAATAGGATTGAGAAGCAAGAAATATTGCAGAAACTAGCAGAGTTAGAGAAATATTGCAAGAAGATCAAGGAGTACTTGTGGAGCAAAGGGAGATTCAAAAGGAAGCAGAGAAAGAGGATGATAATATAGTAGTCTCAGACATGAGACAAGAGGGGAATATGAACAGGGAGTTGAGTTTAGTTGTGCATGATCAAGGATTTATGGATTTGAGTCAGATTTTTGCAAAATCATCCACGGGGCTATGCTAGGTGTTGAGGGGAGAAGATTCTGTAGGAAAAGAAGTTTAATCAGATACTTAGTCTGCTTAATCAGATATTTGGTCAGTCAGATTTGTGCATAGTCGGATCTTTGATGACTCGGAATTTTAACAATTAGTTATAATCTGGTTGTAACGATGATGTCGTATGAAGTAGTTCATTCTATTTTGGTTATGCGCGTATATATATATATATATATATATATATATATATATATTTCTATTTTGTTCGTGAGGGGAAGAAAGAAAGAAGGTCAAGAGGGAAGTCAAGAAGTTTAGCGAATGTAGAAAACCAAGTAGTATTGTTTTATATTGTTAGTAATAGTGACTGTTGATCATGAAATTTTTGTATTTCATGATATTCTAAAAGATATTGGTGAAGTCTTTGCTTAATCAGATTTGCACTATGTGGATTCACATTTGTGTGAGTGATTTAGTATTGAGTATGTGTTGACACAACAAGGAAGCAATGCATTTGTGTGTTAAATTATAAGTACTTTTTGTATAAAGGTGTGATTCAATTTTGAGATTGTTCTTTGATGCGTTATGCTACATGAGAGAGTAGTTATGTGTTGTTGAACCCCAAAAGCATCTTTCACTACTTGAGTGGTACCCAACTACTTGGGTTGTTTCATCCCAAGGGGGGATCACTATCACTAGATTTACATGCTTTTTCTAATTCTGACTGGGCTAGTTGCTATGACACTCGTGTGTCCACCAATGGTTTTTGCTTCATTCTTGGTAGCTCATGCATATTTTGGTTGAGCAAGAAGCAGTCTACTGTGTCCACTTCTAGTTGTGAGGCTGAGTGTAGGGCAGCTTTCACAGTGACTATTGAGTGTGTGAGGCTCGAATGCCTTATGGCTGATTTGGTTGTTGGTCAATCTTTTGCCACCACCATCTTCAGTGATAGTCAAAGGGCATTGGTAGCTGCGAGGAACCCTATGTTCCATGCTCGCACTAAGCACATTGAGGTGCACTATCATGTCAGGGAGAGGTTCTCTGCTAGAGAGATCAGTTTGGCATATCTGCCCACACATGAGAACATTGAAAACCTCTTCACAAAGGCTCTGCCTAGGGAGAAGTTTGAAGCTTTCCACAAAGCTTGGGTGTACTTCCTTTTGTGGATTGATTCCACATAGCTTGGCACTTCCTTATACATGAGTGCCAGCTCCTTGTTCACCGCATCACTCCCAAGGGAGATTTGTTGATATATTTAGGTAGTGATGTGTGTGAACACACTAGGACCACTAGGGCACTTTTTTCCCTCTTTAGAAGGTTTTTTCCCATTGTTTGTATATATGCCTATTACCCTAATGTGATACTTATCTTTGTACATTCTAGTGGTAATACATTTAGTATTGTGTGTTGTGCTCTAAGCTTCTTCTTCTTTTGTGTTGTTCGCGTGCTTCCACAGACCTCAAACTCCAACAAACTACTGAAATCATTTGACATCTTCTCTATCAAATCTTAATATATTTCCATGTCTACTTTTCCAAAATAGCCCTAAAATTTTGAAAGTACCTCACTCTTCTCTTTCATGAAGTATACCCATATCTTTTGTGTATGGTCATCAATGAAAGTGACATAAAACCTGCAACCTCCCATATGCGTGGTCTTTGTAAGATGAAAAACATATGTATGTACTATTTCTAACACATTCTCTCTATCATGCTTATCATGTAGAAATGATTTCCTTGATTGTTTACGAAATCGACATGCTTCACATATTTTTTGCATCTTTGCAACCTTGAAGTTTGGTAGTCCATTGAGAAGCTCCTTTGACTATATCAACTTTAGCCTCTACAAATGTGCATGTCCAATTCACTTATGCCAAATATCTATGTCGACAACAACATCTGCACCTTTTGCAAACATGGTTGCATTCATTTCATGAATTTTGACATTCAAGTTTCTTCTACATATAAACCATCAACATTGGACCTCACTTGTAATCCATGTTTAAACATTTGTCCAACAAACATGCAATACATGAGCAAGATGTTTTACCTTCCCATCCTCCATGGATAGTGCTATGTTTCCTTTATGATTGATAGGATGTGATGTATCATCTCTTCTTTCAACAAATCCAAGAATAGATAATTTTTGCAACCTATTCAAATATTTTGCATGGCTCATCATGTGATTTGAGTCACCTCAATCAACATACCAGACATTACCATTTGATTTTGAAACATCAGAAGACATTTAATTCATCATGTGATGTTGGAGCATGAACAACTTCTTCGAATCATTTGCACTTGTGGATGCATAGTTGTTTTGTTGCTTTCTACTATTTTGATTCTTCAACCTCCAATCATGGTCAAGATGACTAAGTTTACCATAATTATAGCATCCCTTAGCATCACTACTTGAATCATTTCTTTGGAAATTTTTGCAGCCCCTTGCTCCCTCTACCTCAAAATTATCTTCTACCTCTTGCATGATTTCGTTGTTGACCTTCGTCTTAGTTATTGTTTCCTCTTCCACTTTTGAAGCCTCTTCCTTGGCCTCTTCCTCTACAAGAGTAGAATACCTGCTCAAAACCAGAATTTTCTTAGGATTTTGAGTCTATAGCAAGGTTATTTTCTTCAATTATCAACATGGACACAAGATCAACAAAAGTTGGAACGTTTTCCCTAGTCTGAATAGAAGTTTTGAACTCCTTATATGCAGTTCCTAAACCATGAAGGCACACTTCCACCTTATCATCACCATCAATAGATGCAAGTGAATCAAATTTTTAGGGTGTTTTCACTTACCAAAATTCTCTCTCTCTAGCATATGTAGCTCATTCTTGAGTTGCAATTTTTGTGCCTTTATATTCATCTCATACAATGTAAACAAATTGTTCCAATTCTCTTTTGTAGTTTTCCTATATGTGCCCAATCATATTATCCTGTATGCTAACATGTAGCCAATATAATACCTTTCATGCTCCTTGATTCCACTCTTCATTCACTATTAACTGATCCAAAGTTCGATTCCTCTCTGGTAACTATGGAGAATTTTCATACTCCCTTTCATGTAGTTCAAGTACCTTTTCCTAGTATGAAATTTGTCATTCTAAATCACAAAGCATGAAAGTTGTTCTTGTCCAATTAATTTCTCATAAGTTGACTAATTCCAACAATAGTTTCCATTTTTGTAGCAATTCACAATAGTGTAAAAACACTTGAAGTAGTACTACTTGAACTGTCACACTGTGATTTGATAGTTCGATCTCAAAAACATAGTTTTTGTGTATCAACAATACATGAAATTTCTTGAAATTTAGGATCTTGAGTATTTAAGAGATGTTGAACAGAACACAAGTTATCGTTTTGCAAATTGACTTGTTTTTCCCATAGCCCCACCTTATGGGCTCAAAATGGACATAAAGAGAACATACACGAATGACCTAATACAACAATATGATGAGTACAATATATAAAGAACAATACATAAAGAAAACCCTAATGTCCACCAATGAGTGAGTTGGAAAGAAAACAAATGTGCCATCACTTTTAGTAGATAAATCTGATACAACTCACTAAAAGTGTTCCTGACATATATCGGCATAACCACTACATGTGAGAGAGATAAAAGAATTGATATGTTTCATCCTCGATTCTCACATTTTAGCGATATGTTTCATCCTCGAATATCATATTTTAAATTGATCTTTGAATAGTTTATACAAGAAGCAAGAAGGAAATAAGGCTATCTTCTTATAGCTCTATGTAGATGACCTAACCATTATAGGGATTCATATTGCACGTATAAAAGAAATTGAAACAAATCTTGGAAAGGAGTTCAAAATCTTTGGTATAGGATATTTAAAGTATTGTCTTGGTATAGATGTTTATGCAAAAGACCACATCTATCTACTATAAAGACAATACTTTCTGGATATCTATTTAAGTTTGGAATGGGTGACTATAATAAGTTGACACAACCAATGGATTCAAATGAAACGGTGAGTCTCAAAGGTGGAAATAAGCTTGAAGACTTGAAATTATAAAGAAGTATGGTTGGATAATTGATATGTGAAATCATAACAAGGTGTGATCTAATCTATGTTGAAGGAGTATTGGATGAATTTATGCATAAATCATAGTGTGCATCTTAATGCGAAGAAAAAGGGTTTTAAGGTATATGAAGCATACCATAAACCATGGTATTCTATATATTTATGGAGAGGATCTGATTCTAAGTGCATGGAGTGATGCTGATTGCATTGGACCAATTGATGATAGAAGATTTACTTCAAGAAATTTTTTTATGCTAGCTAATAAAGCAATATGATGTTGCTCTACAAAGCAATGAACAATTGCATTGTCCTCTACAAAAGTTGAATATAAAGAATTAGATCTTACTACTTTTAAAGTTAAGTTTAAAGAAGCTCTTAGGTGACCTTGATGTGAAGGTGGAGACAATTTACATCAATGGGGAAAATATGCCTACTATTGATTCCGCAAACAATCCTATGTACCATGCTAGAAGTAAACAATCACATAGAAGTGAAGTGCCATTTTGTGACACAAAAATTATTGAGTAAAGATGTGAAATTTCACTTTGTCACACTAAAGAGTAGGTTGTTAAGATGTGTACCAAAGGCTTGGATGCTTCAAAGCTTTGCAAGTTCAAACAAGCATTAAGACTTGAAGATATAGACATTACTATCATAAGCTTGAGGAGAAGTTTTGAGAATAACGCTACAAGCTTATGTGATGATGACTTGGATAAGAGTCAAAAGAAAATTGAAGAGCTAGAGGACACAAATAAGGAAGCACCTTATCCATTTGGAGAGAAAAGTATAAAGAAAAGTGGTGGGAAAACGGAAGGACAAAGAACAAGAAATGGAACATCATGAAGAGAGAGAAGATGCAAAGATTGGTGAAGGGTGACATGTTCCCATAGGTGCTTCTCCAAATATAAAAGGATTTTGATCGTAATGTTTGGTACAAAACTAAAATAGAGAGTTGGGAAGCAGATCTTGAACATCCCTACACCACAACATATCAAAATTCCTCATAGTACTAAGAATGCTTTTCTAAATGGAGAGCTTGTAGAGGTTCATGGATCAGCCCCAAGGCTGTGAAGATGAGAGGTTTCCACATCAACACTGAGTGACAACAAAGGAGAACAAAGACATGTTCTTTTTTTATTTGGACCTAAACATCATGAAATCATGCAAGAAAGGGTCCAGTTCACAACCTTTAGTCAAAACCACTTGTCTGTTGCTCATAGAAAGAAGCTTGATTTTATAACCTTAGAAGTCTAAACTAGATAGAATATGTCAAGAAAAATAATATTAAGTGAAACCTCTTCATTTACTTTTTAAATCTATAGAGGCACAGATGATAAGAGCCTAAATGATATTCATAATTTGCACTACATGAGATGGAACAAACCGTTAATGTTTTTCATAGGGCAATTTCGATAATAATCATGTCATTGTCTAGTAGAGGCATTGAGAGTAGGATTTTTGCATACCATATTGAATAACAGAAAGCATTTTCTAACTAACATTTCAAAAAGATGACCTTAAACAACCATAAATGTTAAAACATATCCACACATTGATTAGACAAGAAAGCTTAGCATAGATAATGATAAGCACAATTTGAAATAAACACTTAGAATTGTATTTCTATTAAATTTCTTTTTCAAGTCAAGATATTGTTTACAAAAATAAAAAGCTTCTACAATAGAAGCTGATTATATGTTTCCTCAGCTTCATGCATAATATCATCTTCTTGAGCTTTAGGAGTCGTAACCTGATTTTCTTGCTCCAAGATTGGCTTTTCAAGGTCAACCATAACTCCTGGTTCATCTACAAGTGGTGGAACAGGCTCCCTTGAAGCAGCTTAGAATCTTTCAGTATTTGCTATGTGCGTCCTTCCTACCTCTTGGTCCTCATCTGGGCATTCATTCAACCCATTTATCCTCATTCTTATGAAACTCACTTGAGCTTCATCTTTCTCTACAACTATGCAATGCCTGAACATCTTTAATGAACAAGCAAGAGTCATTCCTGAAAAGAAAGCAAAACTATTAGAGGCACATCAAGATACATGATAAATGAGATCCATTAGATTACAATTACTTGTGCCAGAGAAAAGGTATAGGACCCAGTCATCATCATTGGGAAACAAATGAATAAGTCACATAACTAATTCTTGTGGCTTCTGATATGGATTAACCAATGTCTTGTCCCCAGCTACATGACGAAGTTTCTTTGTAACTACAGGGAACATGAGTACATTGGAGATTTTGTTCTCACTACAATGTTCCCTGACCTTTCGTTTGCTTAATTCATCATAATTACGGATTGTAATGCATTCAATTGAACTCACAAACCTATGCAAAGGAGAATGATTCACATTTTTCTTTACCCTGCTAAAGAAAACCATAAGTAAAATAGAGTTCATCATGCATACATCAGAGAACAAAATGAAGATAGATTACCATGTAAGACACTCCACAGCATGACATCTTGACTTCAAAGCAGTTGATACAAAAAAGGATTGGTCCTTGCTATGGAAAATAACTATCCTCCATAAAGGTGACATAGTCAAGTCTGCAAAATCTGTAACCATCTTGCGAATCTATGGGAGCTTGAATGGCTTGTTATCATTAACAGAGCCCATCATCCTAAGCCCATAGGGTATATCTGCTATTACAAGGGAGTAATGTTTTCTAGGTACAACACAGAGTACAAATATTATTTACATCGTTGCAATATACATTGTAATATACAGGTCTAAGGGGGTCTAAAGGATTCGAGAAACACTTCAAATCTCACTCATCATCAAAATCAAATTCCTTAGCTTTCAACCTAGACTTATCGTGCCTTGCCCTTTGAGTGTGATCCAAGAATGTAGGTGGGCAATCATCATTTAGATATACAGATTTTGAGTTCTTTGGCTTCTACAAAAATAAGAGAAGAAGAATAATTATTGGCACACATATGATGATTCGATGACTGGCATCGACCTATGCAAGGAGGTCGATGCCTAACATTGATTCAATGCTAATAGCCAATGCGTGGCATCGACTTCTAGCAAGAAGTCCATGTCTGGCATCGATTCTCTACTGAAAGTCAATGCCTAGCATCGACTTCCTATTCACAAGTTGATGCTAGGCATCACATCTCTATTGACATTTGATGCTTGGCATCGACTTCTTGCTAGATCTCGATGCCAAGCATTGAGTTTGAAGAGAGAGTTGATGCTAGGCATTGACATTCAGCAGAGAACTCCATGCCAGACATCGACATTCAGTAGAGAATCGATGCTGGGCATTGACTTCTTGCCAAAATTCAATGCCAAAGCATCGACATTTAGCAAAGAATCGATGTCAGGCATCGACTTCTTGCCAAAACTCGATGCGAGGCATTGACTATCTAGACACAAAGTGGAGTTTGTAGCACCTACCGAGTCACGAAACAATATAAAGTATTATGACAATGCTTTGTATGATGAGGTGGTTGGATACTCTACTTGGACTTCACTCTAGGAGACGCATCCCAACCTCTTTATCATTACCCCTTGAATCTTCATATAGACTTTGTGACTGCATTTCCACGGATAAAAGCCAGTGAGTTTAGAAACGAGAAACACAAACCAAAGAAGCTTTTAGAAACTCCTACTCACTTATTGAGCTCAGTGGCCATCTCTTCAAGACTTAAATCCTTAGAAATTACTCTTGATAAAGTTAATATTATCAAAATATCATCCTTGATCCCTTGGAGGGCTCTCCATGGTGTCAACTTCATATCCTTAGTAGCCTCTTCAATGCAAAGGTCAAGCTTCTTTCCTTGTCCCTTTACATCCACCTAAAGATCTAGCCTTGCTTTCCTCTATTTTTGGCCCTTAACCTCCTTATTTTCCCACATTATAAAAATCTTGTATTAGAGATCCCATATTTCACTTATTCTGAATGCTAGTTGAAACCAAGGGTCAAATTTCCACAAGGCATCGGATTTGAGATTCTGATCCACAGCAATCCCCACTTCAATAAGACATTGCTTCCTTGGATTAGGATGTACTCTCCTCGCATCTTTCCTTAAAGAATCTTCATACTCATGGTGGAAGAAGCAAAACCGCTCAATGGATGACATTTTTTGCCTATAGTCATTGTCATTATTATGGTCCAAAGCCAAGAGCTTGGCCTCTTCAGTAGTAAGTCTTGCGTATATCTTGCACTTTGCATACCTAAAGAAGAATGTCATGGGGTGCTCCTTCACCAGTTGTCTACGTGCCTCTGGAAAGTGTGATCCACCAATCACATAGTACATGTAATCATAAAAAGAAGAATCATTGAAATCATCTGCAGAGCTGCATTCATTTGGGTCCACCATTACCAAAGAAGGAACTTAGTCTACAGTTGCATGAGGATTGATCTTCATCTTTTTCTTTAGGTTCTGCACATGCAGATTATGTGGCTCCCTTATCTCAAGGGGCCTCCCCCTGTCACTCAATCAATGGATGGTCTATGGATAATATTAATGGGTAGTTGGAAAAGTTATCCTTTTCTAAGAAGTTTTCTCTTGGCAGTATTTGGTTCAGTACCCAAGATCCCTAATGCAAGTTCTCCACCACATGCAACGATAACATCCTCTGAGTCAGAACTTGTCTCAGAGGATGCTTCATCTCTAGTTTTCTTCAACTTTTTTAGCGGTTTCTTCTATACAGACTAGTTACTCTTTGCCTTTATAGGGGTTGTCTTCTTTTGCTGTGTTGGCATTATGTTCCCTTGGATCCAAGGCATTAAATCCCTGATAAAATTGTTCGAGTTCCTACAAACCTTTAGATGCCTCTACTAGGAAAAGAAGGTTGTGTCAATCCTCATCCTCATAATCTACTTTAAAGACCAAGCCATACTAAATAGCCCCTTTGGTCATTAGCTTTCCCCTCCCATAGGCTCCTGCAAATACCAAAAGAATAACATTCTTCTCTTCAATGTACTGAGGACACCACTCTAGAGTTGTCATGTTCCGCAGTGGTCGATCTTTCCTATTAACCTCAATTTTCTTTGACCTTTCCTTCCTCATTGGATCCTCATCAATAAGATAATGAAGCAATGCTTTTCTTTCCTTTCATGTGGTGACCATGCTCCTCTCACGAGGTTCTTCTATTGTGCTAACAATCACCCTAAGCTTCTTCACACTCTTGTCCACTCTTCCCTCACTATCCTTGAAATGTGCAAAAGTTTATTTGTATCTCTGTGAATGTGGACTCTTAGCTGCAGATCAATGCCACACATCCACTTTAAGGTGCAAGTCGATGTGTGGCATCAAAATTGGTGATACAAGTTGATGCTTGGCATCGACCTCCAGCCCAAAGTCGATGCTTGGCATCGACCTGTAGCCCAAAGTCGATGCCCGACATTGGCCTACACCTGAAAGTCGATGCCTGGTATCGACTTGTAGCTATCAGTCGATGCCTGGCATCGAATTGCAAGTGAAAGTTGATGCCTATTATCAACTCATAGCTGAAGATTGATGCTTTCACCTGCAACTCGATGCCACGCATCACCTTGTAGCTGAAAATCGATGCTTTCAGCTGCAATTCGATGCCAGACATCAACTTGTAGCTACAAATCAATCCCTGGCATCGACTTGGACATATCATGAGACCTCATGCAAATCCCCTTCAAGTCGATGCCAACCATCGACTTGCACCTCTTTGTGGATGCTTGGCATCGAGTTGGAGGCCAAAGTCGATGCCTAGCATCAACTTTCATTGAAAACTCGATGCTAGGCATTGACTTGCACCTGCAAGTCGATGCTTGGCATTGATTTGTCTATCAAAGTCAATGCCAGACATCAATTGGCACCCCCAAGTTGATGTCAGGCATCGACTTGCACCCCCAAGTCAATGCCAGGCATCGAGGTAGTGGTGCAGGTCGATGGTAGGCATCAAGTTTGATAGACAATTCGATGCCAGTTATCAGCTTGCAGGTGCAAGTCGATGCCTGACATCGAGTTCTCTATGAAAGTCAATGCCAGGCATCAAATTTTGCCTCTAACTCAATGCCAAGCATCGACTTGCAACTCCAGGTCAATGCCGGGCATCGACTTACAACTAGAAGAATAGAAGAATCTACATGCAATAAAATTTCATAGCCAACAAATATAGGAATTTTCTATAATAGTTAAAGAGAATCTGTTTGGAATATTTTTAGAAGCAAGAATTTTGGGTACCTCTTAGGATTCTTAATAACACTCTTCTTCTCCATTTGCTTGTCTCTCCTTCTTTGCTAGGCTCTGTGGTCTTTAGCTCTTAGCTCTCTATTTTTCTCTCTTGGCGCATGAAGTTTAGAAATGAGACTGATGTCCTCCTCCACATGGGCACTTGCAGTTGAGATATCAAGCTCAACATGTGATGATCCAAGATGACATGTATTAGTTTTTTTTTTCTCTGACATGTATAGCGGTCATGCCAGTATATGTCAAGGATACGTCATTAAGCTTTATTAGATTTATCTACCGAGACTGATGGCACATTTGTTTCTTGCCAGCTCACTCATTCTCGGACATTAGGTTTTTCCTTATGCACTAGACTTTATATATTGCACTTGTATTCTTGTTTGGAGGTCATTCTTGTACATTCCTTTTATGTAATAGAAGAAGGAGAAGAATAGTATTCTTCCTTGCCTCAATCTGAGTGTGTGCTTCTCTTTATTGTAAGAGTGTGAGTGTAAGCCCTCTTCCTTATCTCCTTCCTTGTGACATGGTATCAGAGCTAGTGTGGCTGTAGAGAGCTTGTGAAGAAGGCCAATAGTGGAGAGTACGCGGCAACGTATGGAGAAAGCACAATTCACAAACGACCTCAAATTGCCATCTCAACCTCCGTTTCGAGCCCGCAAGGTGGAGGCCATAGAAAAACCAAGTGAGCTTCAAAATTTGTAACTTGCAGCGTGTTCTGAAACACTCATATATTCCAAATCGAGAATTTCAAGTTATTTCGTGTACTGGTGATACACGAAAACTATGCTTTTCTGAGATCGAGCTGTCGTCATAGTGCAACATTGTTCAAGCAGAAGTGATGCTTGTAGTGTTTTGCGGTGTTGTGAATAGCTGTAGAAATGGCAAATGTAGATGGAATGAGTCAGCTTATGAGTGATAAGTTGGACAAAAACAACTTCCATGCTTGGAGATTTTGGATGAAAAATTTCCCGATGGGAAAAGGCTATTAGAAATACATCGAAGGAGAGAACGAAAACGCTCCACAGCTACCAGAAAGGAATCAGATTGCAGACTAGTTACAAACATATAAAGAATGGAAGCAAGGAGCATGAAAAGTAATGTATTGGCTATCTGTTAGCATATAGGATAGCATGATTGGTCACATAGAGGATGCCTAGACTCTGAAAGAGGCTTGGAACAGTTTGGTCACATTGTATGACACCAATACAAAGGCACGAAAATTGCAACTCAAGAACGAGCTACATGCATTGGAGAAAAAGAGCATGTCGGTAAGTGACTACACCCTGAAAATCAAAAGCATATGTGAATCACTTGCATCTATTGGAGTGAATGTAGATGATGATGATGATGACAAGGTGGAAGTATGCCTTCATGGTTTAGGAGCTACATATAAGCAATTCACAACTTCTATACAAACCAGGGAAAATATTCCAAATTTTGATGATCTTGTATCTATGCTGATTATTGAAGAAAAGAATCTTGCTGAGGATTCAAACTCCCAACGAAAAACGAGTTCTAAGCAGGTATTCTACTCTAGAAGAGGAAGAGGTAGAGGCAGAGGCTTTGGAAGCAGAAGAGGACACAATAACCAAGACCTAGGGCAACAACAAAATCATGTAGGAGGAAGAGGACAATTTCAAGGCAGGGGGAGCCAAAAGGTCACATAAATTTCCAAATAAACAATAAAGGATGCAGGAATTGTGGTAAACGTGGATACTTTGAATGTGATTGCAGGTTGAAGAATCAAAATAACAGAAGGCAACAAAACAATTATGCATCCACAAGTGCAGATGATTATGAGAAGCTATTCATGGTTCAACATCATATGATGAATATGATGTCTGTTGATAATTCAAAATTGAATGGTAATGTTTGGTATGTTGATTCACGCGCTTCAAATCACATGACCAGTCATGCGGAATGGTTTAGTAGTTTGTAGAAATTGCTAGTTCTTGGATATGTTGAAACAGGTGATGATACATCACATCCTATTGAGCATACAGGAAACATAACAATGTCTATGGAAGATGGGAAGGTAAAACATCTTGCTGATGTGTTGCATGTTCCAAATATAACAAAGAATCTTGTTTCTATTGGACAAGTGGTTGACCAGGGATTACAAGTCAGGTTCAATGCTGATGGGTTATATGTAGAAGAGTACAAAAAGGATGGTCGATTGATTGCCAAAGGAAACAAAGTGGATAGGATGTTCACCTTAAATGTGAAAATTCCTGAAATGAATGTAGCCATGTTTGCAAAAGGTGTAGGTGTTATTGCGGATATAGAGATTTGGCACAAACAAATTGGACATGCAAATCTACAAAGGCTGACATTGATGCAGTCCAAGGAGATTGTGAATGGATTACCAAATTTCAAAGTTACAAAAATGCAAAAGGTATGTGCAACATGTCAATTTGGTAAACAATCAAGATCATCATTTCCACATGACAAGAATGTTAGTGAGAATGTGCTATAAATAGTACATACAAATGTTTGGGGTCCTGCAAAGACCACATCTATGGATGGTTGCATGTTTTATGTCACTTTCAGTGATGACCATACATGGAAAGTATGAGTATATTTCATGAAAGAGAAGAGTGAGGTGTTTAATCACTTCCACAATTCTAAGGCTATGGTGGAAAAGTAGATAGGAAAGTATATTCAAACATTAAGTTCTGATGGAGGATGGGAGTACATGTCAAATGATTTCAACAATTTTCTAAAAAGTCAAGGAACTTGACGCTTGTTTTCATGCAGGTACACACCACAACAGAATGGCATTGCTAAACGCAAAAATATACATATTGCAAAAATAGCAAGAGCCTTGATGGCTGAGAAGAATATGCCTCATTATTATTGGGCAAAAGTTGTGCATACTGTTGTATACATCATGAACAGAACTCTGACTGCTGTTGTACATCAAGTTACACCTGAAGAGAAGTTCACAAGTAAAAAGCCAAACTTATCACATATGAAAGTATTTGGTTGTATTGCATATGTACATGTTCCAGATGAGTTGAGGATGAAGCTTGATCCAAAAGTAGAAAAATGTGCCTTCATTGGATACTCCCTTGAGCAAAAGGGATATGAATGTTATAACCCACTCACATGACAGGTGAAGGTGAGCAGAGATGTGGTATTTGATGAAATGTCAAGCCTCTATGCAGATGCCAAAGAAGGACTGAATCTTGAACCTAATGACAAAAGAAATGCTGAAAAATCAAGTGCAGAATTGCAAGTTTTGAGTGGAGCAGATGCATCACCAAGCAATAGTTCCAATTCAAATCCATGGAGCAGAAGATTGCATGGAAATTTCAGTCGATCAAATTCATCAAATACATCTAAGAAAGGTAAATAAAAGCTTTGTGCTGGTAGTAAAACATGTGCAGGGCTTGAAGACGTTGATGGAGATTCTATTAGTTCATAAAAGAGTCTTGATGAGGAACTTGGATTGCACTCTATGAAGCCTCCAGGAGTAAGAAAGGCACATGCAGATGATACAAGGAGAAATGACCCAGGACCAAGAATATCTAGGAGGATGCCGAATTCAGTGCAACGATCGATGTATGACAGTTATATGGCTCATCATTGTGCCGACATGACAAAGGTAATACAAGATGTTGAACCTTCTTGTTTTGAAGATGCAATTGGAAATGCAGATTGGGAAGAAGCTATGGATGAGGAGATGGTTGCACTTTATGGGAACAATACGTGGAAGTTGGTCCCATTGCCACAAGGAAAGAAACCCATAGGCTATAAGTGGGTTTACAAGGTAAAGCACAATGCTGATGGTAGCATAAGCATGTACAAAGCACGATTGGTAGCAAAAGGATATGCACAAACATATGGCATTGACTATGAGGAGACATTCATCCGTGTAGCTAAAATGTCTACTGTCAGGACACTTGTTGCATTAGCTACAACAAAAGGATGGACTTTACATCAGATGGATGTGAAGAATGCTTTCCTACATGGTGAGTTATAGGAAGAAGTATACATGGAACAGCCAGAAGGATATGAAGCAAGCTCCTCATGCATGGCATGCAAGGATTGCTGATTACTTAAGCACCATTGGGTTTTCTATGTGTGATGCACATCATTCACTATATGCAAGGAAGATTGATGATGGCATCACAATTGTTGCTATTTATGTTGACGACTTGATTGTAGGTGGTGATAATGAAGAAAGCATTGAACAAGTGAAGCAACTTCTTATGCAAGAATTTGACATGAAAGATCTGTTGGTGTATGTAACACCACAAGAACTAAGCCAAAGTGATACTAGAATTCCTCCATAACCATCATTAGCTTAGCAACACTCTAAACTTGAAACCTTTATCACTAAATTTAGTGAAATCCAAAAATTCATTTTCGAGAATTTTGCATCTTTTCTTCTAGCTTCAAATCTGATATGTATTAGCTTGATTCTTGTAAATCCTTTTGATCATTTGCTAATAGAAGTTCTTGCTAATGTTGAGTAGCACATTCCAAGGAAAACTTTCAAGTAATAACTTCATAATCTTTTGAATTCACTTCAACATTTGAACTATGTCTGAAATCTCAAAAAATGACTTCATCGATTTGACATACCTTCACTATTAGACTCAGTTCTCTAACTACACATCCCATTTTGCAAAGATCTTTTGGTTGATTGTAGCTGAAGGTAGTAGCTTCAAAATGAGCCATGACTCATGAAAAACTTTACACTATAATGTGAGATCTGACCTTTAGAAGATGAGGGAAAAGTGCACGAAAAAACTTGTAACTGTCAACTAACTTTCACACTGATATGAAATCACTCAGAATTCTCTATACAAGAGGAATTAGATCAAATACTTCTACACAAACATGCAATGGCTTGGCTTCATTCTGCTCATAGCCATGGAAAACTCTCCTACTCTGAGTAGCTTTTCCTCAACATCTCTCTTAGAAAAAATCCAAGTTTTTCTCTACTCACTCAAGACTTACAAATCAAGTTCTCTCTTTTGTTTTTAACTCAAATTGACTTATATATATATGGTCTACATACGCCTAGACTCAAACTCAGAATTCTAGAGGTTCTATGCCAATTTTAAACTCTAAGTTTGCACTATATTACAAGTGTGAATTTGTCCCTTCACTTAGGCTTGATTTTTTGAGTATTTTTCTTTCACTTCTCTTTGTCTTTCTTCTTCCTCCTTATGCCTTCTTGTCTTGATGTCTAATTAGTGAGTGAAGCCCCAACAGCTCCCTCTCAATCACTGATTAGCATTCTCTATCTTCTTCATATATCCTTCTCCTTTATTCTTGCCATTTCTTTGAATCTACTTGTCTTCACTCCGTCCAAGCTCTTTGTCATAATATCTACAATCCGATCTTTTTTAGAAGTGTATACCACTTCAAGCTCCTTCTCCATTACCTTTTCTCTCAGGAAATGATATTGAATCTCTATATGCTTTGTTCTTGCATGAAATACAGGATTTGCTGCAAGATACAATGAACTCATATTATCTCCATGTATGGTAGGTATGACTTGATCAATGTCCAAGATTTTGAACAAGGTCTGCATCCATATCACTTCTTTACCTGCTTCCACAAGTCCTTTGTACTCCACTTTAGTTGATGATAAAGCCACTGTATGTTGCTTCTTTGAACACCAACTCACAAGGTTATCTCCTATGTATATCATATACGCATGTGTTGACCTTCTATCATCTTGACTTCTTGCCCAATCTGAGTCACTATATGCTCTCAACTTTATATCTGATGTAAAAGGATAATATAATCCTTCTTTCAAAGTTCCTTTGATGTATCCAAGAACTCTTTGAGCTGCAATCCAATGTGGGTCCTTTGGACAATGCATGAATTGTGAAAGAACTCCCACTGCATAACTAAGGTCAGGTCTTGTTAGTGTAGCACTGAAATCAAACTACTGACTAAAGATTGATACTTCCTCATATCCTTGAACTCTACACCATCATGTTTACTGAGTTTATGATTGACCTCAAGTGGTGTTGATGCCTCTCTTCAATTCTCCATGCTAAACTTCTTCAAAAGGTTCAAAAGATACCTCTCTGGTGATACATATATGCCATGATCTGCATAAGCGATTTCCATTCCAAGAAAATATGACAATTTTCCTAAGTCACTTATCTTGAATTCCTTTTCAAGTAATCTCTTCACCTCCTTGATTCCTTCATTTGAAGTACCTGTGATTATAATGTCATCTACATAAATACAAATGTAGAGCATACCTTCATCTCTTCTCTTGATAAGTAAACTTGCATCTGCTTTTGAACTTTGATATCCAAGATCATTGAGGTACTTTACAATTCTATAATTTCAAGCTCTTGGATCTTGCTTCAATCCATAAAGTGCTCTTCTCAATCTGCATACATAATTTGGATACCTGTAATTTGCAAACCCTTGAGGTTGCTCCATGTAAACTTCATCTGATATATATCCATTTAAAAATGCATGCTTTATATCCAATTGACTCAATGTCCATCCTTTTTATGCTCCAATAGCAATGATTGTCCTTATAGTTGACATCTTTGCTACAAGACTATATGTCTCATCATAATCTATGCCATGAGTTTGAACATATCCTTTGACCACCAACCTAGCTTTGTATCTCGCTATTCTTCCATCAGCAAGCTTCTTAACTTTATAAAACCATTTATTTCCAATCAGTTTCTTACCATTAGGTTTTGGAACCAGCTCCCAAGTCTTGTTCTCTTCAAGTGCATTGAACTCTTCCTTCATTGCTTCTTCCCATTGTCTCTTACCCTTTGCTTCATCATAACTTTGAGGTTCTTCATCTTCCTTAACCATGTAAGCATAGTTTTTCTAAGTCAAATAAGAAGTATCATAGAAATACATTGTTGGTTGTCTCCTTAATCTGGTTGATCTTCTTGGTTCACACTCTTCATGTGTATTTGAATATACTTCTTCATCAAACCTAGGTACATCTTCATTTCTCCTAGATGATCCAACCCTAGATGTACTTGCTTGCATATGATCTTCATCTCCATCTACCTGCATGTGTGATTTACCTCTTTCACTTCTTCTTACCTCTTCTTCAAATTTCAAGATTACACTCTTTATCTGCATACCAACTCTTTTGCTCATCAAATGTCACATCTCTGGAAATAATAAATTGTTTTGTTAGATGACTCCATAGCCTAGAACCCATGTGCTTTTCATCGTATCCAATAAACACATATTTTTTAGCCTTTGGTTCAATTTTATGTGTGTGTTATGATGGTTTATAAGCATAGGCAATTGATCCAAACACCTTACAATGATCAAGTGTTGGTTTCTTACCCCACCAAGCTTCATAAGGGGTCATTCCATTTAGAGTTGCACATGGTAGTCTATTCACAAGATATGTAGCTGTGTTCATAGCCTCAACCCAAAGATAATTAGGACAATTCTTTTCCTTTAGCATTGCTCTAGCAAACTCAACCAAAGTTATATTCCTCCTTTCTGCCACCCCATTTTGTTGAGGTGTATACCTGCAAGTTATTTCTCTCTTGATACCTGCATTCCAAAGATAATCATTGAATTCTTGGGAGAAGTATTCTCCTCCTCCTTCAGAGCTTAGCCTCTTGAGCTTTTGACCTGTAACCCTCTCTGCATATGCATGAAAATGTTTGAAGGATCCAAACACTTCTGATCTTTCCTTCAAAACATAAATGGTTATCCATCTTGTAGCATCATCAATAAAAAGAACATAATACCTAGAACCATTGATTGATCGTTCTTTTGTTGGTCCCCATACATCTGTATGTATGAGCTCTAGCAACCCATCATGTTTGAAACCTTTCCTTTGAAATGATAATCTATGTGTCTTTCCCATCTGACAAGCTTCACATTTGTAGATCATATGTTGGCTCTTTACATTTGGTAGCCCTATTACAGATTGATTCTCAACCATGGTTTTAATTCCTTTTTCATTGAAGTGTCCTAGCTTCTTATGCTAGAGGTCTAACTCTGTAAGTACATCATCATGTGTGATTAGGGCTTGACCAACATTCCCTTGCACTTTAAGAGTAAAAAGTCTACCTTCCTTCTTGCCATAGACAATTTGATTATATCCATTCTCAGGATCTTCAACAAATACTCCTTCATTTGTGAATCTGACTTGAAAAACCCTTCTCTACTATTTGTCGCACACTAATCAGATTATTTGGTATTGTTGGGACATACAAGACATTTGTTAGCAAATCAGCTCTACTCTTGCACTTCACTTTTCCAACTGAATGCACATTATGTTTTGTATTATCACCTGTTTGTACTATAAGACTTGAAATACCTTCTTCCAATTCTTCTAGAAATTCTATATTACCTGACAAATGATTTGAACAACTAGAGTCAATATAGAATACCTTCTCTAATGCACTTATTGAATTCATCATCAATGTTGTATGGTTGTCATTCTGTGTATCATTTGCATAGTTGTAATAGGTAGTGTTATAAGGTTGATTCCGATTCCAATTTCTTCCACCACCTCTACCAAAACTTCCTCTTGAATTTTTTCTTCCTCTTTGGAATTGATTCTGAAACCTTCCACCTCTTCTTTTGCCATTATTGCTTTGATTTTGATTTGATCCTTATTGGTTATGCCAACAATCATAAGCTAGATGATTGTTCAATCCACAAATCTAGCATGTCTTCTTGTTATTGTTCTGATTACCTCTACCTCTTCCATTTCGTCTACCTTTGCCTCTGCTATTATCTCTTTCTCTTGCATAATTTGCTTGAGTAGTCAACTCTTCTTTATCTTTTGCTTTACTTTTATCACCTTTCTTCTTATTCTTTGCATACATAGTAGAGATATGTCCTCTATCCCCAACTGATTTCAAATCTTGCTCAAATGTTAGCATCAGTCCAAGCAATTGATTCAATTCTGGTTCAAAAGGATTTAGTGATAGTTCAGTTGAAAGTACAAAAGGTTTCCACCTTTCATCTCGTCTCAATCCTGCAAGCAACTGTGCTATGAACCTATGATCTTCAATATCTTCATCAATAGATCCAAGACTATCTGCCAAGTCCTTCATCTTAGTGACATAATCACTAATGATCTGGCTTTGCTTCTTCTTGAATGTGGTAAACTCTTGTATAAGCTATCCTTCCTAGCTTTAATAGTGTTTTGGGACTGATCTTTCAAAGCACTCCATATGTCTTCAGCTATTTCTAAACCTCTGATATGTGGTAACAAATGATCTATGATAGTGTTGTATATATAAGCCCTTGCACTTGCATCTTTCTTCTGCCATAACTTGAAAGCTTCTAATTCCTCTTTCCTTGGTTGACTATCATCTTCAAATGTAGGCTTCTCTTCTTCACCTATCACATATACCATTAGATCCTTACTCATAAGTAAGGCTTCCATTCTCATTACCCAAGTAGAATAATTATCTTTGTCCAATTTGTCAATAGATACATGATCTGTCATAGTCTTCTTACTTTTGTTGCAACCTGTGAGTATAAGATTAAAGTATGTTACCTTTTGTAGATCTTTACCCTTGAGAATAACTTCTAAGTGCTCCTCTGATGCCTTTTGTTGCTGAACACTTCAGCTTTCACCTTTTCAGTGAAAACCCTTCAACTCCTCTTGTAGCTGCACCTCCTTTTACTCTTGAGAACCTTTATGCTCTAATACCACTTTTTGGTGTATGTAACACCACAAGAACTAAGCTTAAGTGATATTAGAAATCCTCCATAACCATCATTAGCTTAGCAACACTCTAAACTTGAAGCCTTTATCAGTAAACTTAGTGAAATCCAAAAATTCATTTTCCAGAAATCTACGCCTTTTCTTCTAGCTTCAAATCTGATCTATATTAGCTAAATTCTTGTAAATCTTTGGATCATTTGCTAATAGAAGTTCTTGCTAATGTTAAGTAACACATTCCAAGCAAAAAATTCAAGTAATAACTTCACAATCTTGTGAATTCACTTCAACAATTGAACTATGTCTGAAATCTGAAAAATGACTTCATCAATTTGATGTACCTTCACTATTAGACTTAGTTCTTTGAGTACACATCCTGTTTTGCAAAGATTTTTTTGGTTGATTGTAGTTGAAGGTAGTAGCTTCAAAATGAGCTATCAGTCATGAAAACATTTACACTATATTGTGAGATATGACCTTTAGAAGATCATAGAAAAGTGCGCTAGAAAACTCGTAACTGTCAACTTACTTTCACACTGATATGAAATCACTTAGAATTCTTTATACAAGAGGAAATAGATCAAATCCTTCTACACAAACATGTGTTATTTATTCGAGAAGATTTGTACAAAATGTATTGGCTTCATTTTGCTCATAGCCATGGAAAACTCTCCTACTCTGAGTAGTTTTTCCTCAACATCTCTCTTAGAAAAAACCCAACTTTTTCTCTACTCACTCAAGACTTACAAATCAAGTTCTCTCTTTTGTTTTTAACTCAAATTGACTTATATACATATGGTCTACATACTCCTAGACTCAAAATTGTAATTCTAGAAGTTCTATGCCAAGATTAAACTCTAATTTTGCACTATATTACAAGTGTGAATTTGTCCCTTCACTTATGCTTGATTTTCTGAGTATTTTGCTTTCACTTCTCTTTGTCTTTCTTCTTCCTCTTATGCCTTCATGTCTGTTGGTGCAAAATCAAGCCTTCACACTTGGCATTGATTTGTACCTTGAAGACTCAACATAAGGCTTGGACAATTGGAACCTTGGAAGGCTAAAGCTTGAACCCTTGAAGGATATATTCACTTGAAACAATGATCATAGAAACCAATGCTTAATTGGTTATTACCATTTATCTCATGTAAAAGTCTATATGACTTTAATCACTCTTGTAAACTCACCTACTTGAGGAAGTCGTGGAAAAGTAGATGAATGATTGAGAGAATATCTCATTCACTTTTAGGTACAAGATTCTAGGAGATTGACATGATTTTGAAATTCAAAATCTCACTCAATCTCTATATAATTCACAAGTCAAAAGTCGCGGGCAGCTTCACTCTTCCCGAGGCAAATTCCAAGCAAATCATTGAGTGTGTGTGAGCTACACCATAGCCTACACCTCTGAGTACCATTGAGCATCACATTACATGCCAATGGGAATGTACAATCATTAGATTTAATCAATATACATATATTCATAGTCTCTGTGTTCTCTGAGTGACTACCTTCAACTCTGTCAACTTCAACAGGGCATATCTCAAGATCTACTGAACCAAATTGGATGATTCAAAGTGCATTGGATTCAGCTCAAAGTCTACTATACACCTACAAAGTTTCAAGGCCATTGGATCTACCATCACAGAGAAATCTCAGTCGGGGTGCTCACTGGTCTGTGACTGTAAGTCTCCTAAAAAATCGGGGGTACACCTTATTTTGCTAAAGTGATTTCTCTGAGTGTAGTTCATCATTTGCTTTCATTCCACTTGCAAATGGAAGCTTACTAAGCTAATAGAATATCTCTAGAAGGAATTTTGCTAATTGTAACTACACTGGTCACACTGAGCATAACACTGAGCAGGTATCAAGACCAAAATAGAAAGTTTTCAAGGCTTGTGATTTTCAAAGTAGTCTGTTTTAATCAAGTCATTACTCAAACCTTTTCCAAAGTACATATAGCATATTTTGGTATCATTTGAAAGCTCAAGGAGTCTACTAAGCATATATGGAGTCAAAGAAGGGCAGGTGTGAAGCAGGTCTAGCAGCACCAACTTGATCTCCTGAGTGCATCCAACCATCACATCCAACAGTGGTATCAGAGCAAATAAGGTAATCATGGGTGATGGTTTCCCTTCCTTTATTGACAAACTGGATAGAAATAATTACCAGGCTTGGTCATTGAGAATGAAGACCTATCTACAAGGGAGAAGCTTGTATGGATACATATCAGGAGATGAGGAATTGCCCTCATTCAAAACCAGAGGCCTACCTACAAAGGATGAACATGAGAGGCTCAACCAATGGTGTGCTAAAGATGCTTTGGCAAGGTCATATCTTCTGAACTCTATCTCTGATTTCCTTCTACCTCATGTAAGGAATTGCAAGACTTCCCAAGAGACTTGGGAAACCTTGTCAACATACTTTTCATCAAGCACAAGGGCCAGAAAGAATCAGCTATGGATTGAGTTTACAACTCTTAGGAAGCAATCAAAACAATGTGTCTTAGATTTTGTCACCAAAGTCAAAGACATTGCAGATCAACTTGCAAGTGTTGGAGAAGAAATTGAGGAAGAGCAGATAGTCAGACAAGTGATCAATGGACTAAAGGCAAATGACAAGTGGGAGAGCTTTACCACTGCAATGGACTTGTACATGGACATCCAAGCACCTGATCTAACAACTCTGATTGGACAACTCTTTACACATGAAGCAAAGATCACAAAGAATGGAGAGCAATCAAAAGGTAACAATCCCTCTGCCCTATATACTGATAAGAAGACTAAAGACAAGGGTAAAAGCAAGAAGGTTGATGAAGAAGGCTCTACCTCCCAAGCAAACTATGCAGGGAGAGGTAGATCATCTAGAGGTAGGGGCAGAGGAGGTAAGTCAGGTAGGGGGAGACCCTACAATCAATCTCCATGCAATATTTGTGGCTTATCTAACCATACTACAGATGAATGCTACAAAACCTACAAGAACCAAAGAGGAAGAGGTCACCAAAGAGGAGGATACTCTCAAGGCAGAGGCAGATTCAATCAATCTCAAGGCTACCATGGCTACAACAATAATTACAACAATAGCTACAATCACAATAGCAATTATCAAGGTGGATACAGGAACAGAAAGGATTACAACAATTATGCAGAGGATCAAGATGATTCCTTCTTGATCATGAACATGACATCTAAATCAGGTATCAATGATGATCATTTGTTCTATATTGATTCAGGTTGCTCTAACCATGTAGCTGGGAATGTTGCCTTACTCTCTGATTTGGAAGAACCCAAAGGCAAGCACCAAGTGCAGACAGGTGATGACACTAAACATTCAGTTGTTAAAGTAGGCAATGTCAAAACAAGTGATGGTAATCAGAACTTACTAAGGAGAGTGTTGTATGTTCCAACAATCACCAAGAATCTGATGAGTGTAGGTCAGATTGTTGAAAAGGGTCTACAGGTCAGGTTCACTCAACATGGTGCATATGTGGAGGATCCAAGACATGGATTCAGAAGGATAGCCAAGGGAGAAAAATCAGGTAGATTGTTTACCTTTGAACTTGAAGACACTAAGAGTATTGCTTTGTACAACTATAAAGATCAAACCCTATCAGAATTGGAGATTTGGCACAAAAGATTAGGTCACATTGGAGAGAGGACCTTAAAGCAAATGAGTAGGGATCAATGTGTGCTTGGGATACCTAATGTATCCAAGCAACACATGATATACAAGTGTGGGGCTTGTCAATTTGGTAAGTCACACAGATTGCCATATACAAAGAAAGGTTTTATGCATGAAGATTATCTGGAATTGGTGCATACAGATGTTTGGGGACCCAGCAAGGAGCCATCCATATCTGGATCAAGGTACTATGTGTCCTTTATTGATGACTATAGCAGGTGGACTGTCTTATACTTCATGAAACATAAGGATGAAGTATTTAATTGTTTTAAAAGGTATCTTGCATTAGTTGAAAATCAAACAGGTAGACATTTGAAGAGGCTAAGGTCAGATGGTGGTGGAGAATACTTCTCCAATGACTTTGAAGATTTCTTGCAGGAAAGAGGCATCAAGAGGGAGATTACTACAAGGTACTCACCAGAACAAAATGGGGTAGCTGAAAGGAGGAATAGACTCATTGTAGAGACAGCTAGATCTATGTTAAATGAAAAGAAATTGCCAAACTATCTTTGGGCAGAGAGTGTATCTACTGCCACATACTTAATCAACAGGTTGCCATCAAAGACACTTGATGGAATGACACCCTATGAAGCTTGGCATGGTAAGAGACCATCTCTGGATCATTGCAAAATCTTTGGGTGTGTAGCATATGTGCATATTCCCTCACAGGTAAGGGGAAAGCTAGATCCTAAGGCTGAAAAGTGTATTTTCATTGGGTATGATTTGAATCAGAAAGGATACAGGTTCTATAACCCCTCAAACAAAGGCTTCAAGGTAAGCAGAGATGTCATATTTGATGAAAATGACTCATGGTATGAAAATGAGTGCAGGAAAGTTAGCCTACCTTATGATATGGAAGATGACTTTCCAAAGCTTATCAGACAAGAACCAACTCAGAAGGAGGACACAAGTTCAGATGATGAAGACACCTTCAACATTGAAGAGTTCAAGGCTTGGAAATCCAAAGGGAAGATGAAGATGAAGCAACTAGAAGAGAATCCAGAATCCTCAACTCAAGCTATGAGGAGATCTCAAAGAGAAAAGAAGAAACCTATTAGGTATGGGTATGATACTTCACTTGTAACCAAGCACTCTGTATATCTTGCAAAGGATCTCTTGAATGAAGAACCAGGTACATTTGAAGAAGCAATTACTAAACCAGAATGGAAGGAAGCAATGGATGAAGAAATGGAGGCTCTCAAGGAGAGTGATACTTGGGATTTGGTACCCAAGAAGGACTCCATGAAGGTGATAGGATCCAGATGGATCTACAAACTCAAGAGGAACTCAGATGGTACAATAAACAGGTATAAAGCTAGGTTGGTAGCCAAGGGTTTTGCACAAACCCATGGCATTGATTATGAGGAGACATTTTCTCCTGTGGCCAAGATGCCAACTATTAGAGTTATGGTGAGTGTAGCTGCATCCAAGAATTGGAACATGTACCAATTGGATGTGAAGAATGCATTCTTGAATGGATGGATATATGAAGAAGTCTACATGTCACAACCACCTGGCTATGAAGATCCCAATAAGGTAAACCATGTTTGTAAATTGAAGAAGGCTCTGTATGGATTGAAGCAGGCACCTAGAGCATGGAATTACAGGTTGACAACCTATCTCCTAGATCAAGGATTTGTGATGAGTAAAGCAGATACTTCATTGTTTATAAAGAGGAACAATTCAGAGGTAATATACTTGTGTGTCTATGTTGATGACATCATTATTACAGGAAATGATGTTCAGGGAATAAGACACATCAAAGGACAAATGATGAAGGAATTCAAGATCAATGATCTTGGATTATTGAAGTACTTCCTAGGACTTGAATTGGTCTACACAAATTCAGGTATCTTTATTACTCAGAAGAAGTACATTCAGGACATGGTCAAGAAATTTAATTTGCAGGAAGCTAAAATCTCAAACATTCCTATGGAGGTCAACCACAAACTCAGTGCACATGAAGGAGAAGAACTCAAAGATATTACAGCTTACCAAAGTTTGGTAGGTAGTCTTAATTATGCTACCTTAACCAGGATTGATATATCATATGGTGTTAGTGTACTTAGCCAATTTATGCATAAACCAAGAGTACCACATTTGGAGGCAGCCAAGAAGATAGTAAAGTACCTAAAGGGAACACAAAATCATGGTTTGTACTTTCCATATTCATCAGACATTGATATTAAAGTATACTCAGATGCAGATTGGGCAGGTTGCAAGGATGACAGGAGAAGTACATCTGGTTACATATGCTTTGCAGGTGATAAACCAATTTCTTGGTCATCCAAGAAACAACCCACAGTAGCTCTATCATCTACTGAGGCAGAGTACAGAGGGCTAGCCAATGCCACTCAAGAAGCTATATGGTTGAAGCTATTATATTCAGAATTGGGTCTATACACAAGGCCACCAATCATATTTGGTGATAACACAAGTTCACTTCACTTAGCAGCTAATCCAATTTATCATGCTAGAACAAAACACATAGAGGTTCATTACCACTATGTGAGGGAGAAGTTACTTAGCAAAGAAATTCAATTATCATATGTGTCTACTAATATACAATGTGCAGATTTGCTTACAAAAGCTCTGGATGGGAGCAAGCTATGTAGGTTTAAATCCATGATTGGATTACATGATATCATTGAAGACTAAAAATGAAGACTCAAGCAAGTGTTTGGCTTGAGGGGGAGCTGTTGGTGCAAAATCAAGCCTTCACACTTGGCATTGATTTGTACCTTGAAGACTCAACATAAGGCTTGGACAATTGGAACCTTGGAAGGCTAAAGCTTGAACCCTTGAAGGATATATTCACTTGAAACAATGATCATAGGAACCAATGCTTAATTGGTTATTACCATTTATCTCATGTAAAAGTCTATATGACTTTAATCACTCTTGTAAACTCACCTACTTGAGGAAGTCGTGGAAAAGTAGATGAATGATTGAGAGAATATCTCATTCACTTTTAGGTACAAGATTCTAGGAGATTGACATGATTTTGAAATTCAAAATCTCACTCAATCTCTATATAATTCACAAGTCAAAAGTTGCGGGCAGCTTCACTGTTCCCGAGGCAAATTCCAAGCAAATCATTGAGTGTGTGTGAGCTACACCATAGCCTACACCTCTGAGTACCATTGAGCATCACATTACATGCCAATGGGAATGTACAATCATTAGATTTAATCAATATACATATATTCATAGTCTCTGTGTTCTCTGAGTGACTACCTTCAACTCTGTCAACTTCAACAAGGCATATCTCAAGATCTACTGAACCAAATTGGATGATTCAAAGTGCATTGGATTCAGCTCAAAGTCTACTATACACCTACAAAGTTTCAAGGCCATTGGATCTACCATCACAGAGAAATCTCAGTCGGGGTGCTCACTGGTCTGTGACTATAAGTCTCCTAAAAAATCGGGGGTACACCTTATTTTGCTAAAGTGATTTCTCTGAGTGTAGTTCATCATTTGCTTTCATTCCACTTGCAAATGGAAGCTTACTAAGCTAATAGAATATCTCTAGAAGGAATTTTGCTAATTGTAACTACACTGGTCACACTGAGCATAACACTGAGCAGGTATCAAGACCAAAATAGAAAGTTTTCAAGGCTTGTGATTTTCAAAGTAGTCTGTTTTAATCAAGTCATTACTCAAACCTTTTCCAAAGTACATATAGCATATTTTGGTATCATTTGAAAGCTCAAGGAGTCTACTAAGCATATCTGGAGTCAAAGAAGGGAAGGTGTGAAGCAGGTCTAGCAGCACCAACTTGATCTCCTGAGTGCATCCAGCCATCACATCCAACAATGTCTTGATGTCTAATTAGTGAGTGAAGCCCCAACAAGATCTTGGTGTGTTGTGCTATTTCTTGAGCATTGAGTTTATACATGCAGAAATAGGTATATGGATGTGACAAAGGCAAAATGCCTTGAATATGTTGCAAAAGTGTGGTATGGTTTGTTGCAAGCCAATTTCTATGCCATTAGATCAGAATTTAAAGTTGGATACTACATCAGGTGAAGCATTGGAAAATGCTACTATGTACAGGAAAATTGTGGGAAGCTTTATATATCTCACAATTATGAGGCCTAATCTTAGCTACACTGTTGGACTTGAAAGTCAATTTATGCAGGTTCCCAAGAAGACACATTTGGATGCTTTGAGGCGCACTCTACGTTATGTGAGTGCTACTTCGGATTATGCATTGTTTTATGAAGCTGGTGTAGATGTGCACATTCATGGATACACCGATGCAGATTGGCATGGTAGCTGTCAGGGGAGCACTAGATTGTGCTCTCTAACTACAATAGACAATATTTCGGAAATACACTTCTGATTACAAGATCACCCACGAAGGGGAAATGATACAAGAATACGTGACTAATACAAGATGTCCCACAACCCGGGACTGATAGGTATGAATAACTCAACTAGAGATGATACAGGAGATCCCACAACCCGGGATCGTAAGTATGAGACAAGATGTCTGGATTACAAGAACTCCCTTCTGGGAGATGAACTGGATACACGAAAGAACTCGACAGGATCTCGTACTACGAGATTACAAGGGGACAAGATAGTATGTCCAAGAACTAGACTAGAACAAGGAACAAGACAAGAACTAGAACTGGAACTTGAAGAGTACTTACTTCGCGGTCACGACTCCTTGAGCTCCCAAGACTGGTATTGGCAAGACTGATTATGAATGTGGCCAACCCCTCCTTATATAGGTTTTCAAGGGCGATTCCAAAGGGCGGTTGCGACTTGATGATGTCATCATGATGTCATCGACTTGAATCAAGACCTCCGGGTGTCAAAATTCAGCAAATGGACAGTCGATCTTGGGGTTTTGGCACGTTCCGGACACAATGGAAGCATTGGTTTCTCCTAAGTCTGAACCAATCATGAGATACAAGGTTCACATGGAATCTAAGGTTCCGGATGGTTTCCTTTGTCCATGACATAACCTCCCCCTCAAGCGACGAGTTCCACGAGGAGCGGTCATGTTATCTGGTTTCGGCTTCGTTGGATTTCTCTTATGGAATTCTCGAACCTTGATTGGTGCTCTCTGAAGGTTTTTTGCAGGTTCCCAAGTACGATCACTGATGTCATACCCTTTCCAATGAATAAGGTATTCCAATCTTCCCCTGGATATTCTGGAATCTAGGACATGCTCGACTTCAAATTCTTCATGATCATCAATCTGGATAGGTGGTGAAGGACTAGGTCTCTCCCCCCTGAATGGTGAAATCTGATATGGTTCCAACATGGATACATGCAAAACTGGATGTATTCTCATGGTACTTGGTAGCTGGAGCTTGAAAGTGACTGGATTAATCTTGGCCAAGATGGTAAATGGACCAAATCTTTGATGATCTAACTTTGAACAGAGCCTTGAAGTTTGCAAATTGTTTCTGAGTAACCATACTTTACATGCCTTCTAATTTCCAAGGTCTATCACATGCCTTCTAAATCAAATGAGGATTCTTCTCTCACATACACACAAGGTGGATCCAATTTGATACGATGGATTCTGGACACGATGTTGATCTGCATAGTACTTATATTGTTCTTGAGCTTTATGGATTTCTTCCTTGAGTTCTTTGTGAATGTCCATCACGTACTGTGCCTTGTCTCTGGCAGCTGGATTCTTGACATGATTTAACATTTGTATATCCATCCTTGGATGTTGTCCATAGTTCGCAAAGAAGGGAGTTTGCTTAGTAGATGCATGAACAATATTGTTATAGGCAAACTCTGCAAAGGGTAACAACTCAAACCAATCGTTTTGGTGATAGTTGCTAGTGCAATGGAGATATTGCTCTAGGACTTGATTCACCCGTTCTGTTTGTCCATCAGTCTGTGGATGATTTGCTATAGATAGTTTGACTTGAACACCAAGGAGCTTGCAAAGACTGTTCCAAAATCTAGATATGAACTGTGGACCTCGATCACTGACAACATCATGAGGCAATCCATGAAGCCTAAAGATGTATCTGAGAAAGAGTCTAGCAGTGGCTGCACCTGTGATTGCCTTTGTAGTTGGAATGGAGTGTGCCATCTTGGTGAATCTATCCAGAATAACAAGAATGGCATCATACTTATCTGACTGTGGTAGATCTGTGATAAAATCCATAGATAATGAAGCCCATGGCCTTTCTGGAATAGGTAAAGGTTGCAAGAGGCCATGAGGCTTATGTCGTGGTGCCTTAGATCTATTGCAAGTGTCACAGGTTCGAATATATTCTTTGACTTCCTTCCACATTTGAGGCCACCGAAAATCCCTGGATATGAGTTCTATGGTTTTGTTTACTCCAAAATGTCCTGCTGCAAGGTTGTCATGACGTTGTTGAAGTACTTGGATCCTGGGCTTTCCTGTAGGGACATACAATAGGTTCTGATAGAAAAGTAACCCGTCCTTTTCCTTGAATTCATTTACTTCTTGGACTTTTCCTTCTTGAGTTTTTTGCTTAACATTACAAAATAATTCATCTTGTGGTAGATTCTCACGAATCAAATGATTCAAGGCTGAATCTTCAGGATGGGTTGAAGAGATAGCTGCTAGCTGGAGATGCTCAGGCTTGAGTAATACACTCTCTTGTTGATCAAAGGCCTCCTCACCGTTCTTTGGTGCAAGGTAAGATCTTCTGGACAGGGCATTTGACTGACATTGATGACGTCTTGGACGGTATGTGATGACAAAGTCGAACCTGGATAAAAAGTTACTCCATCGAGATTGCCTTCTATTGAGAATCCGGGTGGTCATAAAATACTCTAGGTTTTTGTGATCTGAATACACAATGACTTTATGAGCTGCTCCTAGATGGTGACGCCAGGTATCAAACGCGTCTACTATGGCAAGAAGTTCTTTATCATGAATTTCATAATTAATTTCTGGAGGGGAAAACTTCCTTGAATGATATGCAACTGGATGTAGGTGTCCATCATCTCCACATTGGGAAAGAATGGCCCCTAGAGCAAAGTCCGATGCATCTCTCTCAAGGAAGAAGGGCTTACTAGAATCAGGATGAACTATAATTGGAGCGGTAGTGAGTGCTGATTTCAAGGTCTGAAAGGCCTTCTCTGCTTCTTCGGTCCATGAGAATTTGGAGTTCCCTGTAAGCTTGGTAAGAGGTGTCACTATTTTGGAGTAATCTCTGATGAATATCCTATAAAAATTGGCAAACCCTAGAAAACATTGTACATCTCGAACACACGAAGGTGGTTGCCAATCAAGGATTGTCTCGATCTTCTTAGGGTCCATAAATATTCCTTTCTCTGATACAATGTACCCTAAAAACTCTACTTCTGTCTGATGGAAATAGCACTTCTCCAATTTTGCATATAACCCTTTTTCTCTTAGTTTCTCTAGGACTATCTTCACATGAATTCATGATCTCCTAGATTTTTGGAGAATATCAAGATATCATCAAGATATATTACCACAAAATCATCTAAATACTCTCGAAAGGTATCATTCATCATATGTTGAAAGACTGCTGGAGCATTGGTGAGACCGAATGACATAACTACATATTCAAAGTGTCCATACCTTGTTCAGAATGTTGTCTTCCATTCGTCTCCTTCTCTGATCCTGACAAGATTGTATCATCCTTGAAGGTCAATCTTAGTGAAGAACTTTGCTTTTCCGAGGCGTTCCAAGAGTTCTGATAAGTGGTAGAGGATATCTGTTCTTTATTGTAACTTTATTCAGACCACGATAGTCCACACACATTCGAAGAGTTCCGTCCTTCTTCTTTACAAATAGGATAGGGGCTCCAGCAGGGGACTTCCAGTGCTTGAGAAACCCCTTGGCTAGATTCTCATCAATATTCTTACGTAATTCTTGAAGTTCCTCTGGGGATAGTCTATAGATTGGCCCGAAGGGTGGTTGTGCTCCCTCTTGAAGTTCTATGGCACAATCATAAGGTCTATGTTCCGGGAGCATATCTGCATTCTTTTTTTCAAAGACATCTTCAAACCCTTGGTATTGGTCAGGTAGCTTCATTGAATCATCTTTCTTGGGCTCTTGAGTTGGTATGGCATAGATCATATATGTCGGTTCCTTCCTTACTACCTGTATGAAGGCTTTGGCTCCAACATATTTTGGGTTCTTCTGGATATCTCGACGGGTGATTTTATTATTCTCCCAATTAATTTCTGGATTATGTTTCTTTAACCACGGCATTCCGATGATAACCATATTTACTGGACTCGATATTACATTGAAACATATGTGTGAATCATGGTCACCAAGGTGTACTCTTAATGGTATGGTTTCCATGGTTATATTCCCTGATGCTAGAGGCCGTCCATCTACTACTTCAGCTACTACTGGTCTGTTCTTCCGAAGTACTGGAATTCCATGTTTCTTAACGAGTCCTTCATCAATGAAACATGAGGACGCCCCTAAATCTCCCAGAGCTATAAGGGAAAGGGTCTTCTTAGACATGATTAACTTGACAGGGGCAAGACATGTTTCTACGAGTGTGGATGGAATGATGAGACCCTTTCTTATATCATGGTCCAGTTGTATGGTCTCTTTTACAATTGGACTTCCTCGTTTCCCTGCTCTACAAGGGTGGCTGCGACTTTGGAATTTGTTCTCTTGTTGGGACAATTAACTGCAATGTGGCCAGGGTTTCCACAATACAGGCATAACTTATTGTCCCTCCTTCTTTGTTTTCTCTTGTGGTGTTAGAGGCTGGAACCGAGTTACATCTATCTGCATAGGTTCGGGCATAGACTCATCTCGAGGAGTGGGTTGGAAAGGTTTCCATTGGCGAGGTCTTCCTTCTACTTGTTTTTCTTGTTTCCTTTCAAAAAGGCGGTTATCACATTGAATAGCTTGGTTGATGTATTCATTCAATGTCTTCACCTCTGGCATCGTGAGTAGAAGGTCCTTCACATCATCTCGTAAGCCCCATCTAAATTGGCTTATAAAATAATCTTTGTGCCAAGTGAGGTCACATATCAACTGCCTAAATTCTGATGCATAGGTAGAGGCACGGCGGTTACCTTGATGTAGCTTCGGAAGTCTTGTTTCCGCCACTCGACTTGTGTCTGCATCTCCAAATGTGGTGATGAGCTCTCTAAGAAACCCCTCATAGTCATGAAGTACGGCCATATCCTTCTCCAAGATTGGGGTGAACCATGATAAAGCTTGACCATAGAGCAAGGTTCCAATAAAACCAACCTTGGATGCATCATCAGGGTATCTATCAGGCTGCATACGGATGTACAATTTGACTTGTTGCAAGAATCCTCGGAACTTTGTGCGATCACCATCAAACTTTTCTGGCATGCAGATCTTGGGTTCCTTCATAAATGATGTACTAGGCCGTTGATTCACTTGAATACTCCCTTGATTTGCTTGAAGACTCCCGATTCGTTGTTGTAATTCTTGGAGGAGTGCACCTACATGCACTGGATGTCCCATCTTGACTTGTGTCTGCCGATGACTTAGGTCTTGGACTTGTTGTTGGAGACTCTGAAGTGATGCTACAATTTGTTCATAAGCATTTTACATGATGCCTGGTCTTGGATAGATGATAGTCTTGCCAAAATGTCAGGGGAGCACTAGATTGTGCTCTCTGACTACAATAGACAAGATTTTGGAAATACACTTCTGATTACAAGATCACCCACGAAGGGGAAACGATACAAGAATACGTGACTAATACAAGATGTCCCACAACCCGGGACTGATAGGTATGAATAACTCAACTAGAGATGATACAGGAGGTCCCACAACCCGGGATCATAAGTATGAGACAAGATGTCTGGATTACAAGAACTCCCTTATGGGAGATGAACTGGATACACGAAAGAACTCGACAGGATCTCGTACTACGAGATTACAAGGGGACAAGATAGTATGTCCAAGAACTAGACTAGAACAAGGAACAAGACAAGAACTAGAACTAGAACTAGAACTTGAAGAGTACTTACTTGGCGGTCACGACTCCTTGAGCTCCCAAGACTGGTATTGACAAGACTGATTATGAATGTGGCCAACCCCTCCTTATATAGGTTTTCAAGGGCGGTTCCAAAGGGCGGTTGCGACTTGATGATGTCATCATGATGTCATCGACTTGAATCAGGACCTTCGGGTGTCAAAATTCAGCAAATAGATAGTCGATCTTGGGGTTTTGGCACGTTCCGGACACAATGAAAGCATTGGTTTCTCCTAATTCTGAACCAATCATGAGATACAAGGTTCACATGGAATCTAAGGTTCAGGATGGTTTCCTTTGTCCATGACAGTAGCATTCGAGATAGAAGATCTAATAGTGGTTTTCTATTCTCACTTGGGAGTGCAACTATTACATGGAGTAGCAAGAAGCAATCCCCTGTTGCTTTGTCGAGTACAAAGGTTGAGTATAGAGGTGTTGCAATGGAAGCATGTGAGGCATCATGGCTGGAGTTACTAGTTGCAGATTTAGGTGTGGAATTGAAAAAGCCTATCACCATCCATTGTGATAACCTTAATAGCATTCAGTTAGCACGGAATCCTATTTTCATGCTAGAACAAAGCACATCGATGTACATTATATCTTCATCAGAGAGAAGGTATTAGCAGGTGATATTGATCTTGTTTATGTGAGAATGGATGAGGAGGTTGCTAATATTTTCACTAAAGCACTTGGAGCAGAGATGCTGAAGAAGTTTCGGAAGATGCTTGGATTAGAGGATATAGCATTGAGCTTGAGGGGGAGTGTTGAGATATCAAGCTCAACATGTGATGATCTAGGATTACATGTATCAGTTTTTCATTTCTCTGACATGTATAGTGATCATGCCAGTATATGTCAGGGATACTTCATTGAGCTTTATTAGATTTTATCTACTGAGAGTGATGGAACATTTGTTTCTTGCCAACTCACTCATTCACGGACATTAGGTTTCCCATTATGTACTTGACTTTATATATTGCACTTGTTGTATTCTTGTTTGGAGGTCATTCTTGTACATTCCTTTTATGTAATAGAAGACGGAGAAGAAGATTATTCTTCCTTGCCTCAATCTGAGTGTGTGCTTCTCTTTGATTGTGAGAGTGTGAGTGTGAGCTCTCTTCCTTATCTCCTTCCTCATGACACTTGCATGGCTTGAACTAGAAACAGACTAGATGTAACTAAATCAAACTAGGCCCTGACTAGATTAACCAACTAGACTGAGTAGTTGAACCAAGAATCACTAGGTATGCCAATTTAGGGTCTTTTAAGAGAGGTTATTCCAATTTAGGAAGCAACAAGAATGCCAATTTAGGGTATGATAAGAGAGTTGGTCCACCTTTTGTTATTTAGTGTATTTTTCCTTTGAAATTGGGAATTTTGTAACAATTGGAAGGAATAAAACAAACAAAGCTTATAACTTTTGGTAAGAAAAAGTGAAAAACTAATATATATGTGATAGGTTGTTGAAATTGATCACAAAAATAACTGAGAAGGAGTTTCAAATCCATAATTGGCTATGATAAATAATCAATAATCCACAAATTGACTAAGAAAGAGTTTCAAATCCTCCCTTGGACAATCAATAAAGCAATAGCCTAAATGAATATTCATAATCCGATAGTTAAAGGAATATGTAACCTAGATGAAAGACATCACAAAATAGCTTTTATGTGCCTACCAACCACTTCAAATGTTTTTTTGTTAACAACTCAAACATCTTGAGTAGATAGTAATTCATCATTGTTACCTAGAAAGCATGGTGTAAAAACAATATGAAGACGTACATTAAATTATTTGAGGCCCACAAGAAATAAATGCCCAAAATAGATGAAAAAGTTAGTTGTGTCTCTCAAGGAATTTAATTTATCACTTTTTCATCAAATATTTTCTTTGTGCTCACCAATTTTAAGACACAAGGACTAGGTTCTCTTTTCTCGACATTCTTGCCTCCTTTCTTCTTTTAAGAGATAAAAATACCACACTTTATTATGTATCTTAAAACTTTATTTTGTATCTAAAAACTTTATCTAATATGTATCTCAAAACTTTTTCAAGTCAAACTTGGTCAAAATAAATCACATAGTTAGTGATGTCAGGTCAGATTGTACTTTTTCTTAATCTTCATATCTAGCCATAATAATTTGGCCAATCTATCTTCATATCTCTTTGATGTGATGCTTTCACTTCATGTTACACTTCCACCATTTCAAAAGGTATCCTGCAAGAGAACTATGGATTACGACCACCACGTACTAGAGAGATGACTCTCCTCCCAACCAAATGCCTCTATATATAGCTCTCTCCAGGGGACTGCCTTCTTGGGCAGGTGGATACTAACCATCCATGTGTCGGCCATGTAACTGCATGTGTGCCAAGTTTCCCAGTTAACTCAAGTGCATGCTTCTAGAAGGCTCTAGATCTCTTTGGGCAAAACACTCTCCCCATGCTCCCCATGGGGGTGGAACCCAAGACCTCCTCCTTCACATCCTTGAGACTTAACCACTAAGCTAAGTGGACACTTGTTCACAAGAGCACAAGATCTCCTAGTAAGTCTAAACTCGAGATATTTGGTCATACACACTAGTGACCAAACGGTGTCTGATTTTGAGATCCGTCTGAACCGGCCTGATCCTTGGATCATAGACTTACTTTATTACATTCTTCCCCCCTTGGAAACATATTTTTGTCCTTGAAAATATAGCTATATATCTACCATAGGCAACCCCCGAGCCTCATGTTCTAAAACTGGAAGAACATGGTCATGTTTTAAACCTGGAAGAGCATGTCTCATTTTTGTGGTGGCATCCCTGTCCAAATGATTCAAAACACTGACTCACTTTGCACTTTGATGAACTGATCAAAGTACAAACTAGTGAAAGAATAATAAGGATGGATCTAAAAGCATCCCTGGCCAATTCTCAATTTCCTGATGTGCGATCTAGGCACAAACATGTGAATTAGGTGGATTCAAATTACTAGTCCATTTTTGGGCATAACTGGTGCATGGACTTAGTAATGAAGGCGGGATTCTTATCCCTTGCAAGACTTTGAGAACTTTTGATTCACTTGAATTTGATTTGGAGCACTTAAAGTTTGGTTGTCGCAAACATCTAACATGGATGTTGGAGCAATGGTTTACTCCTATCCAACCGTTACTTGATTTTTTCACTCAACTAGAGGACTACTTTGTCCTAATGAGTTTAAAAATCCTATGTAAACTGTAGGAGAAAGTTTACCATTTTTGAGTCAACCATACTATAACCTGACCAATTCAAATTCAAAATGAAAACTTATCCAACTTAGGTACTTTTCTCAAAGACTTGAGCTAAAAGTTCTTGGGAATTGTCAATCTTAAGAGCAGTTCCTAACTTTTCTATTCTAGAGTATACTAGACTCTAGGAAATCATTTATGCTATATCTTAAAAATGAATAAGTCAATCTTGGACTTATCATCTTTCGATGTTTTTAAAAGGTTCTTATACAGAACAACTATCTAGGATGTTTAATTTAGTTACCTGGTTCTATTCAACTGACCCTTAATTTTTGCAAAAGCAATCAGGTACCATATATGACCCAATTCCAAAAAAGATTTGGAAAGCGGAAAGAAATAACTAAAACTCTGTACAACCAATTCAAACTTCAAAGATACATCAACTTGCTATGAGTCAAAGGCTAGATGACTCAGGACTTTAACTTCTCAAAGATCTGTTTCAACAGGGTATTGAAGCATTTTTCTATCTTTAAGAGAAATAGGCTGGACTCTCAAAAAAGATTCAAAGTAACTCGAAAACATCATCCAACCACAAGACACTAGTGTGGTAACCAACATCAGTGTGTTGACCCAGTGAGGTTCTGTTGATGAGTTTTGCATTCAGATAATGCTTCTTTTGAGACTAAGTTCAAGTCATATTCAGTGTTTCTGACTCCTTAATGGAAATGCACTTCTTGTGTATTTCTTTGAGTCAAAAGAGTGAATTTACCAAGTTACACTAGGAACTTGATGCTTCACTTAGTCACTCAAATCCTTTGTTGAAAAAGATGAACTGAAAATCAAAGTTCAACTTTTTTCATAAATTTATCATATATTTCTGATCGATAACACTTAAGCTTGAAGTGTTCTAAGAAGATCTTGGAAGTTACTTACTTCATATCTTTAGTTTCCTTGATCTTGAAGTTATCTTGAAGTATCTTGAGATACTACTTTCATCCTTCTTGAATTAAACTCCTTCTTTGAAGGTTTAATTTCCTTGATGATCAAACCTAACTTCAAGATCTGATCTAGGACTAAAAGATAAACATCATCTCACGGTCGGATGTCCCATACCATCTTTCCTACATCAATCTAAGTATACAATTTGGTGTCCCATACCAACCTATTTTATACTTACATTGATGAGTGAGTGAATTTTATCCTAAAGTCTAAACATCTCTTAATAAAGTACCTTCTTGCTTCAATTCTTTACAAGACTTTTGAAGTTTCAGGCATAACCTCTAACTAGATTTTCTAGGTTTTTGATCCCTTCATATGATCCGATCAGGATCTTGTGTTTTCCTTGAGGAATTCAAAAACCTTTTGATGGAACATCCATCCTTCTTTGCTAGGGTTTTCAAATGAAAACCAATTAGAATTCCAAGTTGTTGAATTTTCATAGATTCCATTCAATTGGTATTATTCTTGACCAATTTGTAGTGACAATTGCTTTTGACTTCTTGTCTTTAGATTCCTTTCTTTAGTGATGCTTTAGGTACCTATCCTGGCTAGGACTTTATAGGAATCTCTCTACTGCATAAGTCTAAGCATCCGCTCATGCTTTCTAGATTTGTACCGAAATCCCTTTAAGGATAGGCAAACATTATATTTTACCTTCCACATACTTAAGTACCATCTTCATGATTGCAGACTACATTCTTGGAATTCTCTCACTTTGTTTAGACTTGGAATAACTTACTTTTTCACACTTCTCCATTGAATAAATGGAACATGAGTGAATAATTCCCAAAAGGAATTTTATTGCCAATACTTGGGCAATCTAGAGAGTAGTTCCAATTGCAAGTTCTTGCACAATCATGGCCAAGCTTGATCAAGTCTGGTTGACCTTGCGACTAGAATAAAGACTTAGTCTTTATTTTTAAGATCTCTTAAACTAACAAAAGCGTCTTCGCTTACCCATGGGCTTTTAGAGATCTTTTCCCGTCTCAAGTCCAGGCATACACTGATGCCCCTCAGATTCCAAAGCTAAGAATCTTTGGTACACCTTTAGGTTATATCAATATTTGGACTTAAGTACCAAGACTGGTGGTTTGGGAATTGTTGGGAACTACTTGCTATTATACTTTCTTGAAAGATTCTAGTCTCACATCTAGGGAGAGTTTTTTCTTTCAAGAACTTTTAGATTCCTGCTAAGGAATCAAGTAATACTAAGCCAATGGTTCATCTTGGAATCTATTGCTTTCCAGTCCAATGATTCATCTTGGAATCCTTTTCTTTACTGGAATATCTTCAAAAGAAATATCTTTTGGACAATTAATAAAGCCTTAAGTCTTGATCTTGTCCAGAAGATATTTCATTTTAATCCAAGGAAATAGTTAACCATACTATTTTCTTTGTTGGTATATCTTTAGGAAATAGCTTAATTCCCGAAGATTATTTGATATATCTTTGAGGAAAGATTTTGATTTCCAAAGATACTTTGACTTGTTTTTGCTTTAAGCTCTATTTAGCTTAAATAAAACCAAGCATATTTTTCTCTTCCTCAAAAAAATACTTAATAAAGTTTCCATGCTGTTTGAAAACTTTGCATCTTGACTAGAGATACAGTCATGGAACCTAGCATCCAACTAGTGAAAACTAAAGTTCAAGTAATGCTAAAGTTTAAGGGATGCTAAAGGTTATTCATCTCTTTGAAGTTAATCACTCATCAGGATGAAAAGAAAAAACTTCAATAGTTCCACTAAAGCTTATCCGTATGACTTTCTAAATATCACCAATACTTAGAGGAATCATTATAATCTTATCTTCATGACTCCCTAAGTACATCTGGGACTTAGAGTCACTTAACTTTCTCCTAGTGCCTACTTATACCTAGTAAGACATCAAACATACTTAATTGTCATTAAGTATTTGTTTTTGATAGCGGAGTATCAACTTGGGAAGGAATTAACTAATTACTTAAGCTGCAAACTAGAACTAGCATGTCTTTGCAACTAGCTAGTCCTCTGTCTTCCCTAATGTCAAACCGTGAGCTTTATAAAATAAGCTAAATACTAAGAGAGTACATTATCATATCTACTTGCAAACAACATCTCGTTCTATCATGCAAATGCATGTGCCTACATGCAAATCCATATGCTCACATGCGTATGCATGCATGTTCTTTGCATGCCCAAAAAAATAATGCAATAATCATGCATAAGCTTGATGCATGACTTTTCCTTGTACTAAGAATGTATATCATGCAATCTTGATGCATGTATATCCTTTCCTTTGTCCTAATGCACTATGATATAAAAACATATCCTTGTGGTGTAGCTTACTCAATGGAAAGGAGATCTGGAATTAAACTACCAAAATACATTCTTTGATGCACAAGGATCCTTTTTAAATCAAGTCTTTCCTGAAGGGCTTTGGTGTGCAGAACAAGAGGAGGAAGGAGGAGATGGAGAGAGAGAGAAGAGAGGAGAGACGCGCGAACATGCGTGGCACATGACCCTTACATCCCCATCAATCTCCCACTTAAGGGTTAATGTGACCATAAGTGGTAACATATACAAAGAATGATGTAGGACTATACAATAATGTATAGGAAGAGTCTGGATCTCTACCCATACCAATCAACCTACACCAACTGCCTCGAACAAGGTGTATCCATGCACCTCAAACTGCTCTAGACTCATATCGATAAGAGTCGAGCTCACATATGACTGATGCAAGAACTGACAAAGTTCCTGCAAAGCTCCCACTCGCTCTATGCGTGTGTCAATCATCGAACGACTGACAACTCCAAGTGCAAATGCTCCAATAGCAACTGCAATGTCTGGTCTCGAGCATAATAACTCGTACATCAGACTCACAAATGCTGACGAAACCTGTGCTATCCTGGCTAACCTAAGGATATCAACAATGCCTGTATCCAAGGCATCCAAAGCACCATCATCAAGACCAACATGTCCTGACATATTTGTGTCAACATCTGGCATGAGCGAATCCAAGAATGACTGCATAACTGCTGACTCCTCAGTATCCAAATCAGCCATGCTCACAACCAAGGATGTATCTAGCTGTGCATCTTGAGAACTAGTATGCTCTGACGTACACTGTGTATCATAAGAGCTATCCCGCTCTACCACATCAAGTGTATCATCATGCTCCATAGGAGCTGGCTGCACAACATCAATACCAAGGTCAAACTGATGATCAAACTCTAGCTGAGTATCATCACGATGCTCTACATGAGCATCCACATCATGCTCTAAAGCATCTGAATGATCATCCAAAGTGTGCTCCATATGAGCATCCATATGATCAAGAAAGTCATGCTCTATATAAGCATCATGAGCATCCGAAATATGCTCTACATGTACATCCATCTGAGCATTTGAATCCTACCATACATGTGCATCATGAATGTCAATAGACCTATGTGTAGGTAGACAAAATGAGACATGACGAGTCTCACATCGCACATAGGGCTGAACTCCCATTGAGACAAGACTATCTCTCACATGAAGTACCTGCAGTGGATACATGTGCCCAATCCAGGCACCTCTGACAAGCATAAGTTGTCCCAACTACAACTGAAAATGATGCTCACCAAGGAATGCATAACATTTGCTCTCCTGTAACTGGCTAACTGAAATCAAGCTCATAGGGAATGAAGGCACATAGCGTACATGTCTATGAATAAGTGATGCTCCACTAGGTAGCATAAGGCATATATCTCTTGCACCCTCAATGTCATATGCCATACCATCAGACATGTGCACACATCCACGACTCTCACCTGAGAATCGACAAAACCACTCACGATGTGGAGTAACATGAAAACTGGCTAATGCATCAAGCAACCAAGCCATATGTATGCTATCTAAGGAGCAAGAGGAATCATGAGATGAACCATAGGAGAAAGTGATATCACCATCAGTGGCATAATCAACTGCCATAGACTCTCCTGAAACCACTACCTGATCTACATCACGTGCATATCTCGTATGTCGTCATCGCATCCGCTTGAAGCAACATCGTCGAATGTGGGCCTCATGACCACAATACCAACATCAAAGTCGTTGATGTGATTTGTGTCTCACATGAGTCAATGGACTCGCATACATATCATGTAGTCTCTGCCATAATGCACTACTCGTCTCCTCATACATAACAGACTCATATATAGAATCCACAAGCTGTAATCGGATAGTGGAGCCGGCCAATGCGTCCATATCCATCCATACATGATCGGGCATGTCACGAGGCCTCTGTGCATCTCTATGCACATACATATGTAACCCTGCACAAACCAATGTATGCCACATCTGAGCTTTCCATCTCGGAAAGTCAGTACCATTGAATCGAGAAGACACCATGCTAGCAATCCAAGACTAGCAATGTAATAAGAGACTAGAAACGATACTCTATCCTCAATAGGATCACGCATGCATATCCATATGCATAACTCACATCATAAATGTCTCGATGGAGAAGGAACCATGTGAACCACCTGTTACATAACCATGCATCTAGCGTGCATATAAAACCATGAGCATAAGCGTACTCACCAAGTCTCCAAACTGACCAAGTAGATATGAAAGAATCCTGGGAAAATTTTGGCAGAGTATTCCCTGTAAATTGAGCAATCAAACAAGATAACCAATAACCAAAGAACAATAAGTAACCTGTCACCACCTGTCACTGATCCAACCAAAGATAATGGCAACTACACATTCCAAAAACTAATGGCAATACACGCCAATACAATGGTGATGCACCTCCCACTCAAGAATGAATCCTGCTAGATGGTCCAACCTGTCACAAACAACCTGTGACCAACTCCAAGTGAATGGAGATAAATAATGATCCAAAGCTATCACACAAGCTTCAAGATCCACTAGAGCTACTTTCTAGCATAAAAGTCGATGAAATTTCAGCAACATCTCCTCTGTAAAATGGACTCTAGAACCAAAATAACCATGTGGGAATCACCATCCACATATGCCAAGAATCACATTGGCAAATACATATCAATCAATGACCAAATGCTAATAATGGTGACAAACAAACGCGTAACTAAGGCTCCAATCTGGATCATGTACTTGCAAAGAAAACAAAGATACAAGTACCAACCAAGATCCACAATCAACTCTCACAGAATTGTGTGCAAGTGGTAACTAAATCCATAACCAAGTAGCATAAGCAAGATATAGACCACAATGCCACTATACATCCATGATCGAACTCATGATGACATAAACCTCAAAAAGAGTATACCACAATGTCATCTTACATGCCAAACACGTAACAAGATCATGCTCTACTCTCATATGGAGGAGCTACCACAATGATCATACATGTACAATGTCTTGAAGCTCTGAAAATAAGAGCTTGCACACCAAAAATTCTCTTGAAGAAGAAGTTCTAAAAGCAAATTCAACCTCCAAGTGCAATTACGGTTCTTATAGTGAAAATGTGCTCCTCTATGTTTTGTTGTTTCAGAGATGATAACCTCTGAATCTGAACTTTGGGTCTTCAACAAACTTCAAGATCTGAGTCTTGGCTACGTAACGAGATAAAGAACCCCTCAATCGGAGGTACGTAGTTGAAAATATGCTTAAGACAAGCACCTATTGTCAATTTCACTATCACCTACAACACTACTGCTATGTATTTTGCAGTTTCGGCGACCTTGCACTGAGAATCTGAATCTGAGTTCTTCTACAAAGTTGTAGTTATCTTTCCAAGCTACGCACAACAAGTTGAATCATTGACTTCTGAGCTGTAGAACTCAAGTTATGATCCAAAAACTGACCTGCTGTCCTATTGAATATAGATTTGCTTTGTACAACAATCTGCGCTTTTCAAATTTTCGGCACTCTAAAAGTCCGAACCAGGTTCTGCACTCTTCTGTGAAATTGTAGCCCTTTGTGTTAGCTACGCATAGAACTTTAAAATGCATCAATCGGAGCTTCCTCACTGGAGGTATGACCGAAATACTAAACTTCTGTCAAAATATGCTGACCTGCAGTTCTACCCCTTGACCTAAGCTTCCATTGAAGATTTTTGCACACTGGCCTTCAACATGCTCTGATACCAATGAAGGGCTTTGCTGTGCAGAACAAGAGGAGGAAGGAGGAGATGGAGGGAGAGAGAAGAGAGGAGAGACGCGCGAACATGCGTGGGAGCTTCGAAACCCACATAATGATCTCTCTTGAGGCAATGCTCTATATATGATGTATATATATGAATATGGGGGTAAGGTCACATGACCCTTGCATCCCCAACATTTCCTTAATGCAAACTAATGCTTTCGAATGAAAAGTGGATTGTTTCATTATCCTAATCTAGACTTAATCAATTGAAATCTTGGCTATTTCAATGTGCATCTAGGATTAAGTGTAGAATAATGAAAACAAGATAAATCAAGCATTAAGACCAAGTAGAAACTGGAAAATACTTAGCTTTGATCATAGCTTCGTCCATCCTCTGATTCTCGGGAAGAGACGACATATTTTTTATCCTTTGCTCCATGAGGAAGAATGACATATTCATCCTTGAAGAGCATTGCTTCATCGTATGCTTGAGTCCATTACTTCACTTTGGGTTTAAAATTTGGCTCACGGTTATTACAAGTATTTAGGATAAAAACACATCCAATTAACACCAAATGTTTTTTTTTAAATAAAAGGGAGTTCGGCCTTAGCCTAATCTCCCAAACTTTAATTAAAATAAAGGTCACCATGAAAACTTGCCTAAGATCTGATACCAATGCAAGAGAACTATGGATTACGACCACCATGTACTAGAGAGATGACTCTCCTCCCAACCAAATGCCTCTATATATAGCTCTCTCTAGGAGACTACCTTCTTGGGCAGGTGGATACTAACCATCCATGTGTCAGCCATGTAACTGCATTGCACCAAGTGTCCCAGTTAACTCGAGTTAACTCAAGTGGATGCTTCTAGAAGGCTCTAGATCTGTTTGGGCAAAACACTCTCCCCATGCTCCAAGAGAACTATGGATTGCGACTGCCATGTACTAGAGAGATGACTCTCCTCCCAACCAAATACCTCTATATATAGCTCTCTCCAGGGGATACTAACCATCCATGTGTCGGCCATGTAACTGCATGTGCACCAAGTGTCCCAGTTGACTCAAGTTAACTCAAGTGGATGCTTCTAGAAGGCTCTAGATCTCTTTGGGCAAAACACTCTCCCCATGCTCCCCATGGGGGTTGAACCCAAGACCTCCTCCTTCACATCCTTGAGACTTAACCACTAAGCTAATTGGATCACTTGTTCACGAGAGCACAAGACCTCCTAGTAAGTCTAAACTCGAGATCTTTGGTCATACACACTAGTGACCAAACGGTGTCTGATTTTAGATCTGTCTAAACAGGCCTGATCCTTGGATCATAGACTTACTTTATTGCATATCCTATTTTCATTTCTCTTTGAAATAAGTGAAGATGAGCTCCATCTTTTTAGTAGATGCTTGGGCATCCGGTTCCTCTAGTCACCTTGATAGAAGTCTAAATTCATTGTTTTGAGTTGATCATTTCCTCACGAGTGATGTCCATGGCTTAGAATGTCATTCTATGTTTTCGGTTGAGTCATTTAAGTTACATTCTCAATGCAATGTTGCTCAACTAAATGAGCCTCTTGATCTCTCTTTTGATGCACCCATTGATCTCCCTTCTGATTCAAGTGCATGTGGAGCAAAGGATGTTCGCAAAGAGAAAGAAAGACAAAGCATGCTCAATCTACGTTTTAAGAGAAGGCCTCGTGAAGTATGTCAAAAAAGATTTTGATTTCTTACTTTAGATAGACAAATTGCATTGGACATTGTGAAGCATTGTTGTGGATTGAAATGTTTGTATAAGTTAGGAATGAAGAAACGAAAGCACCTAAGAGAGAAATTCCTCCACTTAGGTAGTGAAAGGCAGGATATATACCTTATTTCTCACATGCAAATGATTGAGGATAACATGGTAGTAATGCGTATTGCTTTTGAATATTACTTTAGTCAAGGGATGTGTTGTTGTAGGGTTGCATTTAAAATTGCAATGGGTGTGGGAAATTTTAGAATACATAAGGTTCAATAGGGGCTTATGAATGGAGATCTCATTTTGGATACATATCATATTGGGAGCAAAGGATCTATTGGACTTCATGCAATGAATTGGATGATGAACTATTTTAGCTTGCACTATGAGGTTATGCCTACAATTAGAAGGTTACACTTGTCAGATAACTTTACTCGTCGAGACGTATTTCAAGTATATAAAGAAGATATGGAAAGTAGAAATGAGAAGTATGTGTTGTATCATCACTTTAATCGATTATAGAAAGAAGAGTTTAATAATGTGACTATTCCTTGTAAAATTAGAATGGGTGAGTGTTCAATTTGTGCCACTTTGAAGAACATGGAAAAGGGGCTACAACACCACAAAAAAAGATGATTTTAAAAGCCTTCCTAGGAACCATCATAAGAGTCAAGCTTTAGAAAGAAAGAAAAAAATTCATCATCGAAATAAAGCACCCAAAAATACAGAGTGTTACATGTGTTTGTTGATTGATGGTATGGATTAAAAAAAAACATTTTTTGCCCCATTTTTATCGCGTCCCTAAGGAAATTGGAGATGAAGTCCTTGTGCAAATGCATTTGGTTGGTGCTTTGGTACACAATGGAACTGTAGAGTCCAAGGTTTTTTTCGCATATCCCAATGTGCATAATGATCCAAACATTACGATTACTGTCATTCATCGGGTTTTGCAATCATAGAAGGGTCTTTTGCCACCAACTCTGTTAGTTTCAACCATGTATTCTTGATGAGGAGGGTTGATGACATAACCCTTTTATTTGCAAAGCAGTATTCATGTTCTCCTAGGTGGGAGCCTAAAAATGGATGCAAATTCTTGTTGCAAGTGCCTAATTTGTCTGTGTATGGTGCAGAACAAACACCATATGAAGATAAAAACAATATGGAAAAATGTGGAAATGTGGTTGATCAAAGTAAAAGGTGGATGCATGTACTTATCGAAAAGAAGAGACATATTGAGCATGCAAAAAAATACGTTGGAGATCAAGATGTATCTTGGTGGGATGACGTTTTCAATCATCAAGAAGAGATTATAAAGAATACAATTGCAGGTCATTCGCCAATTTATGTTCTATTCACGTGGGATTTTTGTACACAACAGTCAGTGAATGTGAACCAAGCAAGTAATGCAGATGCACTTCAAAGTTTTATCAATCCACTAGAAAGGAATATTTATGTAGGCCCAAGAATGACAAATCAGGCTGAAGCAAGATGGCAAGGAGATTTAAAAGAAATAAATGTTGGAACACTTATTGCAGTCCTTGTTGATGGTGATGAGGCTACCAGACCATTTTGGATTGCAAAAGTTTTAGAGATCAGTAAAGATATTGATCAAAGAAGAATAGAGGCTTTGATAGTGCATTGGTATTACACTAAAAGTAGTAATGCATTCACAGGTAAATATAACTTAGGAATGGTATGTGAGACCAAACAAACATGCTCAAGAAAGAAAAAGAATAATCGAAGCACATCCACTCTTAAAATGGATGATGTAGATATTCTTGTTTATGATTTTGCCTTGACAAAAATAGGGAACTTGAGGAAAGCAACCATCAATATGATAACGCAAAATCTTCAAGATGTATGTGGTACAACTAATCATAGGAAAAGAAGAAGATCTGTGCATGATCCTACAGAATTTGGTATGTGCTTGGATGAAGATAGAGCTCTTGTGGATATAGAAGAAGAAGAAGAGAGCTCGCAACAATCTTAGACTGAATCAAGTGCATCACATGATGGGGGTGTAGACATTGTGAATTGAAATGAAAATCCAAACTTTTTTAGTGTTTATATAAATGCTCCTAAGTATTTTGTTTAATGAAACCATGTTCTATAGCAATTTTGAATAACTATCTGATATCCACCATTGAAAACATGTTCAATGTTTGATTTTTGTATAAGCTTTTTTATCACTTTTATATTTTTTATGTAGAATTTGGACATTTCAATATTAAATTGAGTGAAATTTTGGCCACATTTTGAGCTCTTTTTGTTTTTGAGGAAATGACAAAAAATGTCAAAAAATCACATGTTTTCACTTGATTTTTGAAATATGTGTATATTGGTATAAAGGGTTTTCAAACATAGATGCAATTTGCTTGATTCTCAACGTGGGTGTTCTCGTTTTATGACATAGTTCTCGTTTGTTATGACTCGTTGTTCATCATGTATGTAGTCTTAAGAAGGCTCTTTATGGACTCAAGCAAGCCCCAAGGGCTTGGAACCAAAGACTTGTGGACTACTTGGTAAAATGTGGATACAATCAGAGTCATGTAGACCCATCACTCTTTGTGAAGAAGGAAGGTAGCAAAATTTTTTTGATATGTATATATGTTGATGATTTGATCATTACAGGGGATGATGAAGCTAGCAGCCTCCTTGCTTGCTTACCTCATTTTCTTATGATTTTGCTCCTCTCTTTCAAGAGGTGTAGTTAGGCTTTTCCAAATCTAATTATACCAGATTGCAGAGGATTGTTTGCTCTCTCATTGTAGTCATTTTCATTGATTTCAAGCTTCATTTGGTCTCTCATATAGTGCCCTGAAGTTTGCCAAAGTTTCAAGTTCTTTGACTGAGTGACATGAGAAATTGCCACCTTTGTGTAGGTACATCTCTGCACATATGCATAGAGTGTTGCAAACAGGTAGCCTGTTTTGCACAAGGTGGTTCTCCTAGTTGGAATATCCATTTGGGATGATTTAATTCTTGTTAGGTAGCTCTTATAGCCTACTAAAAGTTTGCAAAGTTTTGTTTTAATTATTTATACAAGTGTAGAGAAAAGTTAGAACAGTGAGCATATATCATTGCTTTTGGACCTTGTGGAGGGCAACCATCTTCCATTTTTGCATTGGGGTGTTAGAATCATCCCACATCACAACCTTCCCCAAGCTTCTCCAACTTCTTTCAAGGATTACCCCCTTACTTCTTATGCACGTTGCTATCATTATAGTCCTCCTTAGTTTATGAAATAACCAATGGTATATCTCACTCAATATTTCATCTAAAAGTGTGCAAAAGTTCTTGGGTCAATTGCCACAAGGTTCAGAGCTTTATGTAAAATATTGAGTGCTTTCTTCCATAAAAAGAAGGTTTTCTCAAGGTGTTTTGTGCACACAAGTTATCTTTTTAGACATAGCATTTGGAGAATGATGTCCAAAGTACTATGATGATCTAAATGGATATATTGGAATCTTAGGAGTCTATTAAGGTTCTCTATTGTTACTTAGGCTAGTTTTAAGCAGGTTTTCTCCAAAACCTCTCATCTTTGTGCACTACCATCACTCCTCACGAGGGTATCAACCTTTGCATTCGAGTTGAAGTGGAAAATTCATCACTAATCAGGAAAACCTTTGACGTGAATTTTACATTCATTCTTAAGATATGAAAAATACTTACTTGTTTCTTGATTACTTTTAGTAGCCTTGTGGTTTCTGATGTGGTTGGTGTTTGGGAGATATGTTTGTCTTTAAGCTCTTTCCTAGCCATGTTGTAAGCCTTTCCAATTGCTTCATTTATATTTGCATGGTCACATCTTGATTGAATACCTTCACTTGCTTTAGAGATAGACATGCCTTTACTAGTCGTCTCTTTAGCATTACGTGCTTCCTTTGTCGTGCACTCTTGAATGACTTCTTCTTGATAGATTCCTTGCTTGTTCCTTGTCCACACTACCATGGAGTCAATTTCTTCCAAGTGGACAACTTTTGAAGCTAGTGAATGCATAGGGGCCTCATCAAAAATGTTTTCTTCATCCATAGATATCATCTAAATATAGAGTCTAGATGTGGAATCTTTGTTCTTGGGGCAACACATGGTTTAATGATCTCCTATTTCTACAAGGGGAGAGACCTTCGTATAGAGGGAATTTTCTCTAGGATATACAATCTTAGGGTTCCATGGAGACTATAAGATTGGAGGATCCAATTCCATATTAATGTTTGATTTGTTCTAGTCTCATAGAAATAGGTATGAACTATTGAATTTTTGTTGTAGAGAGAACAAGCTTCTTCAACTTGCATTGAGTAGACAATACAGTGTCCTAGCTAACTTCTTTGTGACAAAAACAAATGTGTTGAGGATTGGGTAGTTTGTCCATGAGTGTTTTGGCTTCGATGAAAATTTTTGGTAATATCTCTTCGACACTCAATCTTAAGATTTCTAATTCTTCTATGATATTATTTGTAATATTTTGCTATTGAAATGGTGCTTAAAAGCATCCTTCATTAGTTCCCTTGTTGTAAAGTGGTTTTCAAGGAACTCTTTGAGCCATTTATCAGCCAAGCCTTCTAGTGTTTTCAGAAAGAGCACCAAAAAATCATATTGCCTTCCTATTAACCTCCTAGATTTTCATAAGGCTAAGAATCTCTCAACATTCTTGTAAGTTTCTTCATGAGCTAAACCTTTGAAAGAGCATAAGTTAATGTTTATTCAAGAGAGTAGGGTCTCTAAGTCTATCTATTTTTCCATATACCCTAATGATGATCATAAAGAAGAAGTGGGAATATTTGAACTATGTATAACTTTTGTTCTTCTGTTTTTAAAAGAACACCCTTGCCTCAACTTTCTCATCATTAGCATCTTCCTTGTGCATCATGGTGTGCTAGGGAGAAAGAAAGTTAACTCTCAGAAATGGTGTGTTGACATCTTGAGGGCCACTTCCTTCTTCACTTTTTACAAGCTTTTGTTGTGAATACCTTCTAGAACGTCCTCCTTCTTCACTTTTGAAATATGGTGGTTGCCTTCTTCCTCTATGTTCAAGAAGCCTTGTCCCAATGGGCATGCCAAATTTATTGGGTGATTCTTTACAAGAAGGGGCTTGAGAGTTTGTAGAGGAAAAAGTATGGAAGAATGAACACACGTTGCACCTAAAATTTATCTTCACTTTTATTAATGCAAAATACTTACAACTCTTTTATGAAAGAAAAAAATCCTGGGTCCATGTACTCACTATAGATTACACTTTAAGGCAAAAATCACACACACATATGACAAAAGTACTTTTAAGTACTATGTAGGTAGACAATCTTTGTGCAGCTTCTTCACCTTGACTCAATGAGTTGCCTCTTTGCACCCTTGCACTCAAGGTTCCTCTCAAGATAAAGTAGTGATCAACTCCCACCAAAAACTTCCAACACCTCCTTGGTAGCACTCCAACCAGATTCTGTTTTTTCTTCTTCCTTGGATGATGTTGTCCTATAGTAGGCAATGCATAGTAGAGGCTACACTTTCCTCTCAACAGTTTACTTGGATCTCCAACTCTCATGAGACTCTCGAAGAGTTGTCTGCACACTTCACACATACTTGCCAAAAATGTTTCTCTTCTCTATTATTACACTTACTTAGATTAGGCCTTTTTCTTACTCTCTCTTTACTTTGCTTGTTGACTCATGTCACACAATCCTAGCAAGGGGTGGTTGAACCATACCTTAAGAGAGAGGACTAGGAAGTAACCCTCATCCATGGCTTTTGGGGCTAGTGTTTAGCCCATCATACTCCTAACTAGGAGGTTTTGAGTTCAATTCTTCACATTGGTATCAGAGCCTAGTTGAGGAACTTGGGCTAGATGGAGATAAGGTGTCTCATTTTCTGGGCCCTTGGAAAAAGCATTTGTCCTTGGTGAGTGTGAAATTGGCCTTAGATGAAGGTGCATGGGCATTTCGACATCCAGAAAGGGTGGGATAGGTCCAAATTGGGTCCAAGCAGTGGAGTTTGAGGTTGGTGGAAGCATTCATGTATGGAAATTGGGTTCAAGAGAGTCAGAAGGGTCCACAAGTGAGCATTGAGGGCAATGCTCACTCTAAGGGGAAAGGAATGCCACATAATCCTAGCAAGGGATGGTTTAATCATACCTTAAGAGAGAGGATTAGGAATTAATCCTCATCCATGGCTTTTTGGGCTAGTGGTTAGCCCATCATGCTCCTAGCTAGGAGGTTGTGAGTTCAATTCCTCACAACTCACTTGTTTGTACACACACTTCACTTCACTTCTCCTTTTTTCTATGTGTCACCTAAGATCTTCGTCTTGGGCTTGTACACCACTCTCTGGCAAACTATCCCACATTGTCACACACATTATGCAAAAGTTTTTAAACTTTATGAGTTCTCTTGGACTTCAAATGGATATTCAAGGATCTTCAAGTAAACTTTCTCTAACTGGATCTTGTTTTGTGTTGTAGTGCCTTAGGACAAATACTTTTAATAAATAAATAAATAAATAAATAAATAAATAAATAAATAAATAAATAAATAAATAAATAAATATATATATATATATATATATATATATATATATATATATATATATATATATATATATATATATATATATATATATATATATATATATATATATATAATGGAGGGCCCAAAACATATGCTTCTTGCACCACATGGTTAGTTTGCCTTTTAACCTTTGATCCTTAAAAAATGCACATATAAGTGAGGGAACACCTAAGCCTTCTAAGACCCTTTACAACTTGTAATTAAACTTCACCAATAGAATATTGTGAGCATATACATGTGCACTACTTGTGCACCCACTCACCTCAGCACACCCAATGGCTAGATGTGCACCACCTTGCACCCCTTATTTAACTAAGCATTGATAGAGGATCAACATGATGCAACTATTCACTTTGGAAGAATCTAGCCCCTCAAGTTGTTGAAAATTGGTTTACTCCATTCAAGGAACATTGAGGTTTGGTATAAAGTATCATGATGTATCCAGACCCCAAAATTATAAGCTTGATAGGAAGTGATGTGTACATGTATACAATTTTCCATATTTGTCCAATACACACTTGACCTTTGTAAAAATTTTGAGTGTTTGGACATTATAATAGGGCCTACCCATAAATACAAGGTGTGCTTATTGTTAATATCTGAGCTAGTAGCAATTGTGGAGTATGTGAGATCATCGACATCAATGGGGAGTCCTTACCTTATATCACCTATCAAGGAGACAAGGTGGATGGTACACAACCTTAGGCACAAGATGGAAAAGCACACAAGCACAGGAATAGATATAGAACAAGTGTGAGGAGATGTTGAAATAGGTTCTAGAGATGAGTTGGTCCTGCACAAAACCTGCTTTACATATGCCAGTCTTACTCTAGGAATGCTTAGTATACCTCTTTATCTTCATAATGATGCATTCAGAACCACCAAGTCCTTTGATGCAACAATCTCAATTGCTTGCATCAAAGTAGATAACTAGAATATGTATGAAATTTGAAGAACCTTCTATTTTGGCAATAGAAGGTCTAAGTCTTATGCTTAGAGCTCACAACCTGGTATGAAATGACCATAGTGCTTTTGCATCAATTTAGTTGTACCATACATTGAGAAATGAATCTAACAAGTCAAGGGGGTCATCCCGACTTTTCACGATCTAGAAGGTGTGTAGACATAGTCACCTTCCTTACTTCATATCTCAAGATCTATTGAACCAAACTTGATGATACTTGACACATATGTACTAGACACTTAAATCTAATTATCCCAAGTTAAGTTATAAAAAAATAATGATTACATGCAAAGAAATCGATTCCACAAGATCACTATAATGATACAAATGCAGTAGTGAACAGTAGATACAAATGTACTTGAAGAAATGTATCAAGATGTAAATGCTATTGAACATCTGATATAAGGGAAGTGTAATGGACTACACATAGAAAGTGTGAGCTCAATTTATGCTCAAATTTTTTGCTCAATGCCTCTCAGAATGGCTCTCACTATGCATGATTAAAATCATGTCTATTTATACTCATAGTTTGAGTTTGAATTTGAATTTTCTTTCACCTAAAAGTGATCCTATACTTTAGGGATTATTTGAATTGATTCTTTCTACCACATGAGTTATGGGTTTAGCTCCATAACTTCACAAGATTCCTTATTCTCTTGGATTTCAATTTACTTCCATCCAATGCCTTTGTCATCATATCCACACATTGTTGATGTGTTGATACATATGAGAGTTGTATCTCCTTACTCGTTATCTTCTCTGTAACATAATGGTAATGAAGTTCTATATGTTTAGTCCTAGCATGATATATAGGGCTATTAGCAGGATTTAATGAACACATATTGTCTCCAAATATATATGGAGTTGAAGTGTTCAACCCTAAATCTAAATGTAGGGTTCTACTCCACATTGCTTCTTGTGTAGCATTTTGAAGTCCTCTATATTCAGCCTTTGTTGATGAAAGAGCAACTATGGGTTGCTTCTTGAAAGACCATGAAATCAACTTTGTGCCTGCAAAAGTAAGATAAATTGATGTGCTTCTCCTATCATCTTTAGATCCTAACAAATCTGCATCAGAAAAGAGCTTAACATCTATATCAAATGTATAAGGATAATATAACCCTTCATTGATTGTGCCCTTCAAGTACTTTAGGATTCTCTTGCCTGCATCCATGTGAGGCTTCCTTGGAGTGTGCATGAACTCACTCAGTACACTTACTCCATAGCATATATCCACTCTAGTTAGAGTAGCATAATTCAAGCTTCCAAATAGACTTTGATAGCTAGTAACATCTTCAATTAGCTCAACTTCACGAGCACTTAACTTCAGAGTTACCTCCATTGGTGTACTTGTAGCCTTTGTATTTTCCATTTTGAACTTAGAGAGCATGTCACCAATGTATTTTCTCTGAATGAGGAACATACCTTTCCTTGTATGCACCACTTCCAAACCGAGGAAGTATGTGAGTAAGCCAAGATCACTGATCTTGAATGCTTCTTTCATTTGAGCTTTGATCTTCCTGATTCCATCTGCATCACTTCCTATAATGATTATATCATCCACATATACACAAAGGTATATGAATTCTAAATGATTCCTCTTAATAAAGAGGGAATGATCTACCTTGCTTACAATGAAACCTTTATCGTGCGAGAAAGTGATAACTCTATGATTAAGCTCTAGGAGCTTGCTTCAAGCCATACAAGGCTTTCCTCAACCTATACAAATGTTCAGGGTATTTCTGATCTTCAAAGCCAAGAGGTTGAGCCATAAATACCTCCTCTAAAATCCAACCATTTAAGAAAGCATTTTGAACATTCTTCAAATTCTTCGAAGATGCAACACTCATAAGTACTCTAATTGTAGGCATTTTTGCCATAGGTGAGAATTTATCTTTATGCAAAGAACCACTCATCGCAACTAGAAATGAATTAAGTAGAAATATGTTTAGCATACTAATCAAAGAGATAAATACTATATAATTATAAAATTTACATTGAATGGATATATGGAGAGAGAGAGAGAGGTTTGACTTCTATAATATGAGTATGTACATAAACATGTACTGCCAAAATACATATGTGCCTTGTAAGAGGAGGATGGTGGACATAGTCTATAGCCTATAAATCACTAAGCTGAAGGGGGATGAGGGGACAGGATTCCCCTATGTTCAGGTTTTGCCTCTAGAGAGAGAAAGGAATCTTGTAACTTACCTGGGCCCAAAAATTCAAAATTTTTAGAAAGTTATAAAACTCATCATAATTTAATGGTCCCCCAACCACTTTTTAGGATAAAAAATGCTATTTTTGAGTCCTAAATCAAAGTTCGTGCATGAGATGACTTGAAAAAAGTGACTTTTTCAAAAATAGCTCAAAATACAACTTTCTCCCTCCAAAACCTCACATTTTCATACCTACGTCCCAAAAAGTCATCTCTTTCCACTACTTTCTCTCCTTAGCACACCATTGCAACTCCTACATCTCCATTTCTTTCTCTTTGCATCTTCTTCTTTGAATTCCTACTGGCATTTCCATAGCATGAACTCCAATGGAGAAACCTAAATCTCATAGACGTCCAAAAGATGAGGTTATCGTGATCAAATGTCACAATATCAAGGCTATAGAAGGCATTTGGTTAGGACATGAGTTCTGCAAAAGTGCATGGGTGTACATGCAACCCTCTGGTGTTGGTCCTCATCGTGTAAGAGATCGTGGAAACTTGGATCTTCATTGGAAGGGAAGTTATTAGGCTTCAAAAAGCTCAAAAATGGTGAAACTGTTGCCATTGTACAACATGTTTTCACAATGTCAAGCATGAAATTGGAAAACTCAAACAAAATGAGATATCCTATCAACTGTAAGTACTACTCATTGACTTTTGTCCAAATTTCATAATATACCTAGCTAAGTTGTGTAGTTTTTTGTTGTAGACATATTTCCTTCTACCTTGGTGGAAGAACAACCACTTCATAGTCTTACAGGTACTTTCCAAGCATTGCATGCAAATGTTGGGTCGATAGTCTTTCCACAAGCCCGTCTTGCTCAGCTATTACATGAGGCAGTTTTCTTTTACACACATACATATGTTGTACCCTCTTCATCAAATGATTTTGGTAGGTTAGAGATGATTAAGGTAGATTCTCTTTTAAAGCTTGAGTGGCCACAACATGATATATGACATTAACATCTTTGAAGCATAAGATGGTGATGGACATACACAACTCTTTGAAAATTACAAGAGTTTCAAGATCTATATGATTATTTAAATAAATGGATAATTTAAGTTAACAAAGTAAGAGCTTGAATTCTCATTTTTTCTTAACAGGAAGCAATTGAGCTGGACAAGTTCGTACCAAGATCTGGTGGGGATCGAGCTTCTCCCAAGAGTTTTTGTTATTATGCATAAAGACTATAGTCTGGATGGGCACTTCATGACTTGGTGCTTGAAGGCTTTAGCAAAATTTTGTGTCTATGTACAATTACCCAGGGCACTAATTGTGTCATTTTGGCTAGGAAGTCCTTAGTTGTAACTACATTAGGACTTAACTTTAGAGGAAAAGTACTAGGACAAATAAGTATCACCATGGGTTTGGGAATGCAAGACCCCCATGTAATATCAAGATGTGTGTTGACTTACTACCTGCCTCAATATCTCCAAAGGAGAAAGAAAGTTGTAGAGAAATTGAAGGCAGCTGAGAAATGATGTGAATGTTTGGATAATACAAGCTTTAGTTTTTCCTATTTTGTCTAGTCCTGTGTATGAAATGTGCTTCATAAATTGAACCTACCATTGTCTCCACAAATTGTATGTAATTTGAAGTCTTTTTATTCATGGTCTATGGTCTCTCTATGGTGCCTATGGTCTTTGGTATCTTAAAAAGCATAAAATGGCCAAAAAAGCCCCAGCCACAAAAACGTGAGAATCAACCCTGCAAAAACTTTGTAGGGCTGATTCCCGCGCTTCTGTGGCTGGGGCTTTTTTTGGCCTTTTTTAGTGTTTATATGGGCTCCAAAGTGTAGGATAGTATGATATTGTTCAATTTCTCTTGGTAATGGGTGGCATCAACTATACACTGAAGTATTAGCAAGCCAAAGATTACCTAGAGTGACTAGCCTCTGTATTATACACACCTAACATCTCATCTATACATAGGGTGCATAAACAAGGCCATAAAATGAAAAAAAAAACCCCAGCCATAGAAACACGGGATTCAGCCCTGCAAAAAATTTGCAGGGTTGAATCCCGCGTTTCTGTGGTTGGGGATTTTTTCGCATGAAAATGACATGTGGGGCAATATTAGGTACAACATGTACATATCTAGTAAAAAAACAATAGGCAAATGCATGCAGGTTCAACTCATTCCATATATAACTGACTGAAGGAAAAGTTATTTGCATACACTTATGGTGGAGAGTCAAAGACAGAGAGAGTGAGAGAAAGAAAAAAAAAGACACAAAGAATATAGGTAAAAACAAAATTTTCTATTAATCATTGTATTACATCGCAAAGTAGGCGAATCAAAGGTTACAATATACACATGTCATGGGTTATTTCCTCTAATTCTTCTTGCTAGTTGAATGTCCTTGGGTTGTATGCTTACTCTCTTGGCATGGATAGCACACAGGTTAGAGTCCTCAAGCATGGAGATGAGGTAGGCCTCAGCTACCTCTTGAAGTGCTTCAAGTGCTATCCCTTGTATTCGTAGACTTTCATAGTAGCTTTGTAGTTCTTCTTTTACTACCCTTGCAAAAGCTCTTCGTGGTATGAGTAGTTCAACAGACTTTTGGTAGTGTTGTATCTCTCTGAAAGCCCTGCGGTGCCTCCTTCGCCTTTGTGGAGCTCTTACATTGGTAGGTATGTTCAACTCTCGTTGAGGTCTACACCATGGTTGATAGTTTTTCTTTCTCTAATGTACATGATGTGAGGGTCCAGCTTCATCTTGCACATTTTGTTGTCAATGTGGTTGTTGAATTTTCTCCCTTTCCTCCTCTATTGGTATTTGCCCTTGTCCTTGTGGAAGTGTCTTGCCTCCATGTGTCACCCTATGGCTTGTTGGAATTTGCATATCATTCCATGGTGGTTGATTGCTGATTTCGTCATTCGGGGATGACTCCTCATCGCTCATCATCTAAATTTGACTCTCACCGTCTTGGAGTGAAATACTTTTGTCTATTGGACACTTCATGTTCTCACGATGGATTGCTCCTAGGTGGTGTGCCATCATGTGACATAGGCACAGATGCACTTTGGGAACCACTTCATGGTCTTTAGGGGGGCTGCAACCATGGTGGGCATTGTGTCCCTAGATAAGGGCTAGGAAAAAACATGTGATCTTTCCTTGCAGTTTGCTAGGTACGTGCCATTCTCTTGAGTTGCAAAAAGTGTGAAATGAAGTGAGTTCTCTCTATTTATAGAGTTTTTTTAAAACTATTTGTTCACACTAGAATCGACAAAACCTGTTTAAAACCATATAGAATATTATAACATAAATAATAACACATTGAAACCAAGATTATAATAATCATAGGTTTTACCACATAATGGAAATAACAAATTCACTTTACTTCCAAGCTGAGCCTTCTCGTTATCTCCTAGCACGCCATTGAGCATGATGAAGAGGTCCTAATGATGACTTCCATTTCTCACTGCCAATGTTGTGTTGCATCGTTCTCACAAGTTTTGTCAATTTTGAATCCCTAAGTCATTCCACAAAAAACTTTCTCGAGAATGTAGTGCACTAAAACCAATTAAACATCTCCTCCATGTAGTTTGATTGCATTGGACCACCACCATGTTGCATGTTTTTGAAGTAGACACCCCTCGCTTTGTAGTGCCACTTTTCCATTCCTTGGGTACTGAAAATCTCTAATGACCCATATCGATGCATGAAATAAGCTCCATGTGCAAATAAAATATGCTAAAAATTGTTAAGTACATTGGAAAAAGGTAAGTGCAATGAACACTTTTAGAAGAAGATTACACTTACAATGTAGTGTGTTATATTGCTCTCTCCCCAAGATTGAATGGAACACTTGGTGAACTCCACTAATGTTTCTTGAAACAATCGACGTTGAATAGCACTAGACCTAGTCAGACCCATTAAGCCTACCAATTTATCAAAGTTCGACCAAACCTTCTTTCTCTTATTACAAAGATCAACTTGAGAGTCATTGTCTATTGTGATCATGCATAGGTCTTTCCACAGCTCATAATGTTCATTATTTTGAGTGCTAATACCTCTTCTAAAAAAATGTCTTGCTTTATTCCCTGTCATTGACACTTGTTGCAAACTATCTTGAGATTCTCCAACTTTCTTAACAACTAGGGTTACGTTTCCACCATGACAACCAATTGAATTAAGAAGTTCCTCCAATTTCTTTATAGCTTGAATAGATTTATCAACTAGCTTCATGGCAAATGCATATTCTATATGGAGCTTCAATAGTCTATCGAAAATTCTCATGAAGGCATGCAAGGTGCAAAAGTGGACATTGACTAAAGGGAATGGAATAATGGGATGACATGTCACTATTACATGGCACACCTCATTAAAGGTATATCCCATTCAGTAGATGGAGATGCATCTGTGTCATCAGCTAAATCATCTATGTTGTTTTGTTTTCTCTTTGTTTGTTTATAACCTTGTATGCAATATGGACAGGGATAGAGAGTAGATGCACCTTGTTTGCACCCTAACATGCATTTGATAGTCTTTAAGTCTCCACCTAAGTGCCACTCTACTTCAAAATCACCTAGGCCTTCTATAGTGATTTTTGCACCATGAATTTGAGAAGTTATCACCTTTGTGATCCATGGGGTCCTACTAAAAATCCATGTAAGAACATCATTGGATTCTTTAGGTACTTCAATAGCACCTAACCACCATATATCTTTCTCGAATTGGACACTATACATAAAGTGATGGGTAGATTCTTCATTTTCATCAATAATGGCATGGGCCATAGCTTCGTTCATAGAGTGTCACACGAAGTCTCTCCATACATTGTCTCTTTATGATTTGACATTTGTCTAACTTCAATACAAACTTGACTTTGGAACCACAATCTACATCAAATAACAAACATTATATTAATAAAATTACAATGAATGTCATTATCAAAAAAATGGATATACCTTGAATTGTGGATTTGTAAAATTTAACCATTTCCTTTTGAAGCCTGTTAAACGTAGCTACTGCACCAGTGTTAAACGCTGTTGGTTTCTTCTAACTGCCAGAACCACATCTAAGCACCTAAGTGGGTCCTTGGGAGTGGTAGGGGTCTGTTAGACAGAGGCCCTGTACTTAGTTCCCAAAATAACTGATTCAGTTGCAGCAATAAAATGCTATTGACAGTTCTATCTGAATCTACTGTCCTTAGACAGTGTCATCACAGTCTTAGCTCAGCTACCAGTAACAACTAGACTGTACCAGACTTATCTGTACCTTGGTACGGAATTACTTCAAACTAATATGCTACTGTAACAGTACAGTAGTCCAACCTTCACCAAGACAGCGCTCACAGTCAAGCAAGCGGATCACAGAAGGTACCTACGGTTTCAACCGTTCTGAAGACTAATACACACGGGAATTACCCTTAACTATAGGTAATTCTCACCGTACAAGTGCAGATCGAGAACAACACTACTTCTGCACAACGTTCTTAGGGAAAGATTACTACATTCACACAGACTTATCAGTACTTAGCAGTTCAACAAGGAGAGGAGCACTTCGTCGTACATCTTAACTGAACAATTTGTCACAACGATCCACAGTAACTCTTTCAGACAACAATCCAACGACTTACTGAATGGAACTAGATTCACAGTGTAACCGAGATTGACAAATGACAACACAGAGTACAACAGAGTATGCAGAGCTTAGACAAGACACACTACAGCAACACTCAGACACTCAACCAGACGAACAGTCTGGCGTTACTCAGAATTGATCCGAAAACCGCCCCCCTTGCGCCTTCCTTTTCATTGCTTTATATAGAAATTACAAATATGCACGTAACAACCTTTCGCATGTGTTTTACAAAGATTTCCGTTATACCTGTCCCAATCCGGCGGGCGACTAACACTGGCACGCACGGTGGACTCGAACCCGCATGTTGGAAAACTATTGTTCATCGACTATTCCTTCTAAGTACATGTTTCGGGCTAATCTAAATGTACGGGCGATCTTTTTCTTAAGTGTTTCTAATAATTGTTTGAGAGTTTCTGGCTCTACTAGTTGGGCATCTATTCTAACCAAACTTATGGCTATGGCTTCGGTTAACAAAATTTCTGCTTGTGTTTGCAGAAAGGTTTCTTGCAGATAAAAGTCATTGGCCAATGCAGCATCTCGGGATGTCTTCATTTCCTCGAGCTGTTGCTCCATCTTCTGTACTCTTTCTTTTATGTTTGCCAGTTGGTTTTCGCGCCTCTCGATCTCCTGAACTTGAAAATCTACAGTCCTGATGTATGAGTCCTTCTCGTGTTTGAGATTGGCAATGAGCTTCTGTGTCTGCCCTTCCTTTGTTAGGTAGTGCTTGAGCATATTATTTATGTCTGCCAAATTTTTGTTGGTTCTCTGCAGTTCTTCTTCTGTTCTTTTCTGCTGCAACTGCTGTTGTTGACTCTGCTGCACCAGTTCTTGTAATTGCTTTCTGGTTTCTTCTAGTAGATTGCCCAATGCAATTCGGGCGTCTTCTTTGTCTTGTATGTCCTGCTTCATTTTGTTGATTTCTTCATTGGCAATCTGCAGTAACTCTTCTTTCTTTGTAAGTTTTGCCACTGCCGCATCTCTCTGATTCATCAGCATTTCCTGTTCGGTGACTTTTGCCTGTAATTCCTTCAATTGCTCTTGCAGGGATTGGTTTTCGGCTTTGACAATTAGTAATTCTTCATGTAGGGGGCTGATGTCAGCTTCTAGCATATCAACTTTATGTTGTAGCTCGTTGCGGATACTGCCTATGGCTGCTTTCATGTGAATAGGCAGTTGCTGAGATAAATTGATAAGAACTTGACCCATATTGGCTAGTTCGGAAAGTATTGGAATGGAAGGGAGGGGTAACTAGGGTCGTGGTTGGGAAGAGGATGCGTTGAGGAGCTGTTGGGAGTTCGGTGGAGAGTAGTTGAGGGAGGAGGATGAGGACTCGACGGTTTCGGCAGGGTGAATGGGCTGGATGGGGATGATGGGTGGTTCCGATGGGGGAGTGGGAAGGATGGTTTGATTTGTTACCTAATTGGCGGTTTGTTGTTCCTGCTCTGCAACTGTGGATTCCACTGCTTTTAGCAGTCTGTCTAGTGCTTCCTTAGCAGCTTGTTCTTCATCTATCTGTTGTTTTTCTTGAGACTCTTGCTGTGATTCTTCTTCGGTCGATGATGTATCAGCTTCCGTATGTTTTTCCTGTTGTTGTTCTTGGGATGATTGTGCAGAAGATTTGTTTTGCATGGATGTTGTGGTGTCGTGGAACGTTTCTTCTTCTTTCTTATCCTCTTTTTTCTCGCCCTCATTGTTCCCTCCGGCACATCCTTGTGCTTCGCTTTCAAAAGAGCTAATCCTTATTCTTTTTCTTCGGAATAGTTGATTTAGTTCCTCTTCGTCTTCTTCTTCGTCGTCCCACAGTTGCACTCACTCTTCATGTCGTAGAACTGGTCCCCTGGGTGGTGGTTGCGCTGCGAGTATGGCCGGAAAGAGGAATGAAATGATGTGTGGTAGTCTGGATCTCGGCGTGCCTCCTTTGTTTACCTATTTCATGATGGCGACGCATTCTCGGTGGATGCGGTGGAAGAAGAAAGAGGCGAAGTTCACTGGTTCTTGTGCGGCTAATTCTATGGCAGAGTAGAAGGGGCGGGATATTCCATATGTGCGTTTTTGGAGATTGAGTATGGCTACTAAAAATTGGAGGGCTGATCGTTCTGGTTCCCGTCGGTAGAGGATTGCATACTTGTTAGACGAATATCTAGGAAATAGCTCAATCATTCGAGCAACTGTCAGGCTTGGGCCATTTTCTCGGCCTTGCGACGGGAGTCTAAAAGCTTCTGCAAAGGCCTGGAATGTGATAAGTGTTCGGGATGGAAGGGAGGTGATCGGCTATCTCTGATCGGTGGCAGAAGTGTTGGCGATGGCGGAGATGATTTGGGTGAAGAATGGATGGGACTCCACTGAATGCCAAGGCAATTCAGCGAAGTTTGCCAACCCACGTATGCGCAGGTACTCTCCTACGTCGGTAGGGAGCCCGTCACGGAAAGCGGCATAGTTAGCCAAAGCTTCCATGGTGCACAGGACAATAGTAGACACAAACACGCAGAGCACAGGGTAAACACAGAGCACAATCACACAAACACAATAGCGTTTTTTAGCGCACTGGAGAAGGTTAAGTAGATGCGCTGTAGTGGACTGTAATTAAAAATCACTAATCATCGTGCGATGTTGAGATGATCGCTTCTTTAACTTGGGTGTGCATGTCTTAGTAGCTAGAAAGAGCAGGGCGGCTTATGACATAATTAGGAATCAAGACGCAGATATTTATAGACTTATATTATTAAGCACGCAAAAAATAAAAGACAAGAAAAGAAAAGAAAAGTGAATGCCAAAGGACGCGGCTAACCGCAAAACGTTTCAGTGCAGGTTAGACGTGTGTTGATACGGCCGCAGCTTTGAACCGTTGATGACTTTCAGAAGAGGGTTTTCGGTCAACGTAGTCAACCAAAAAGTTGCTGGGCCTACTTGTGCAGAAATTCGGTAGGGACCGAACCATCGTAATTTGAATTTGCTGGCGGACCGATTCGACTTTGCATTGTAAAAGAGTACAAGTTGTCCCACCGAAAAAATTGGACTTTTTAGATATCGATCATGTGTTCGAGCTTGTCTTAGCTGTACTTCCTGCATAGTAAAAAAATTGTGCCATCGTTGCTCGTCTAACTCTCTGAGTGCATCCAACCGAAATGATAGTGAGTCTTTCGGTAGCAGTTTCTGAGCGATTGCTACTCGTAAACATGGTATAACTATCTCCATTGGTGCTATTGCTTCTAATCCATAAGCTAGTTTGAAAGGTGTTAATCCTGTTGTTACATTGTATGTAGTCCGGTATGCCCATAATACTGCACGTAGCAATTGATCCCATCTTTCCGGTGTTTCTAAAATGAGTTTTCGAAGCATATTCAGCAAAGATTTGTTTGTACTCTCAGCCAGGCCATTTGCACGAGGATAATATGGTGAACTAAATTTATGTGTGACCTAAAACCAATGTGTGAGTACTTTCATTAAATTGTTGACAAAATGAGTGCCTTGATCTGTAACAAGTTCCAGTGGTAAGCCAAAACGTGGAAAGACATCGGTTAGTAGACACTTTGCTACCGCAACAGCTGTAGCAGACCGTAAAGCCCAGGCTTCTGCCCATCTGGTAGCATAATCAGTACATGTTAAAATATAACGGTTGTTACTGAGGATTGCTGGCGGTGTAATCCGTCCGATAAAATCTAGACCCCACTTCTGAAAAGGTTCTAATGGCAAGACAGGTTGTAGAGGGAAAAGATGTCGTTGCAGGGGCTGTCCAGATCTTTGACAAGTATCCCATTGTTTGACAAACTGTGATACATCTCTGTACCGAGTAGGCCACCAGAGACCACTTTGCAGAATTTTCCGGTGTGTTAAGTCTGCTGCAAAATGGCCACCGGAAGGAATCGAGTGAGCCAAAGTAATAACTGAGTTAACTTCATGTGGTGGAATACATCCAAGTAAAATTCTAGTATGATCCACATAGTATAATTCTCCAGCAATCAACCGAAATCGACGACTAAAAACTGCAATTTTCCTGCGTATTACCGTAGAAGTCTGAGATGGAAGGCATCCATCAGGTGAGAAAGGTCAATATTTGATCATAGTATGTAGATGGCATAGGTGGGTCTGTAATTTCATCATGGGTTGGTTCGGAGACATAAATCGCCGGAGTTGTGTCATCTATGCCTACTGGAGCTTCACCGGAATCTAAGCGGGAGAGGAAATCTGCTAAGGCATGTGAACTGCCTGGCCGATGAATGACTTTGTAGTCAAACTCCTGTAAAAGTAGAACCCATCGTGCTAATCGACCACCTAGATGCTGTTGCCGAACCAGATAAACAAGTGCAGCATGATCTACATGAAAAGTAAATTTACGGCCCAGCAAATAATGCCTGAATTTCTTGACAGAATATACTAAACCTAGACATTCTCTTTCTGTTACAGAGAAATTCTTTTCAGTAGGGGCTAATTTGCGACTTGCATAGTACACTGGTCTGAACCACTTATCGATTTGTTGCATTAAAACGCTCCCTATCGCCATATCTGAAGCATCAACAAATACATGAAATGGGCGACCCCAGTCAGGAGACTGTAAGATGGGAACTTGTGTTAATTGACACTTTAAGCGGTCAAATGCTATCTGATATTCCTGAGTCCACTCAAATTGTCAAGGAGTCTTGGTGATTAATCTGTTCAATGGTATTGCCAAGTGAGCAAGCCATCGTAGGTGTCGTCCATGCCATCTTACTTGGCCCATGAAGCGCATTACTTCCTTCGGTGTAGTGGGCATAGGAGCTTCTAACACAGCTGAAATTTTATCTGGATCCACCTATATACCCTGTGCAGATACAATGTGGCCAAGTAGCTTGCCACATGAAACCACAAACACAGATTTGTTTGGGTTCAAACAGAGCTGTATTCTCTGCATTTTTCAAAGCAGCACCGTAAATGGAACATGTGTGCAATCATCTTTCTGAAAATTGAAAAATCGTCAAGATATACTTGCATAAAAGAAGTAAGGTAAGGAGAAAATATTTCTTGCATGTACCTTTGGAATGTACTTGAGGCATTTCTTAATCCAAACCACATAATAGTACAGGCGAACACACCCCAGTTGGTAATGAAGGCTGTCTTCGGTATATCCTGTTCAGCCATTCTAACTTGATTATATCCACTGTAACCATCTAAAAATGAATACATTTCATGTCCTGCTACTTTATCAAGCATTGTGTCAAGAAAAGGGAGCGGAAATGGATCAGGCACTGTTGCTGCGTTCAGTTTCCGGTAATCTACACATATTCGTAACTGCTTATTCTTTTTAGGGACAATAACAATTGGAGAGATCCATTCAGCATGCTCTACTGGTACAATAAATCCGACTTTGAGTAGCCTATCAAGTTCTGCCTTCACCTGTGATGCATAGTTCGGGTTCATCTGGTAGCTGGGTTGCTTAAGTGGTTTTGCTTCCGGCTTCAGCATGACCGTGTGTTGATAGATGCGCGGGTCCAAACCCTTCATATCTTTGTAATCCCATGCAAATACATCAGAAAATTCGCGGAGTAGTTGGATTAGATCTGTTTGAAATAATTCTGGTAAGTTCTCCTTTATTTTAACAGGTCGTGGATTTTCTTCATCACCTAAATTGTAAGTGGTCACTTGATCTTCTGGAACATAAAATTGTCGAGGCTTCTCTGTATTCTCTGATGGCTTAAAAAGTTGTTGTAGATCAGCGGCATCTATGGTAACCTTATCTTCTTTCATATCTGTTTCTGTTACAGTCATCACCGTACAAACTGTAGGATTCCAGTTATCTACAACAGATTGTAGATCAACAGTTCCTAGGGAAATCAAGTCAATGTTATTTTTCAGAAACTCTTCTTCTTCATCATCTGACAATCCATCTAGCATATGGACTGGTTCTGCCAAATACGGTCTAGCATGCAACTCGCAAGGTTGTATAACATCTAATTTTACAACGTATTTATGATTTTTATCCTTGAAAGTGAGTTCTTGTGCAGACCAATCCTGTATCACCTTAGCATGCTTCAGCCAAGGTCGACCGAAAAGGAGGTTGTAATCAAGAGTGGATTCCGGTAAATCTAGTATGACAAAGGTCATTTTAAATGTTGTACCTTGTAAAGTGATTGGTACATTTCGTACAAGTCCTATGGGATGGACTCTTGATTGGTCGGCCATTCTGACAAAAAACTGAACTGGTTCGATTTCAGTCCACCCTAACTTTTTACATAGTATGCCGTTATCAAAGGAACTGAATGATCGACCGTAGAATCAGGTTCCGGTTGCACGGTTGCTGTCGCAGGAATGCAAGGAGGCATAGGACTGAACTGTTGTTGAAATTGCTGTTGAACTCCCGGTACTAGTGCAAGTAATTGGCCCAAAGGAAGAGTGATGGATGCTTTAGATAAAATTTCCCAGGCCTTTTGTGATTGGATTGTTTCCACAGATTCTGAAGATGATGCGCCTGCTGAAGATGATGTGTCTGCTGCTGATGATGTGCCTGCTGCTGATGATGTGCCTGCTTCTGGATTGGAATCATGTTGTTGTGTTCCTTCTTCGGTTAACGGAGTCTGGGTTACCGGAATAGGATCTGCGAAGACTGGAGGTTCTGCGGTGGTCCATTGACTAGCTTTATCATACATCCTTTGTTGTTCTCATATGCCTGGTTCAAATATTTTTGCTGCTGGTTGTAGTTGTTTACCAGAACGGGTCTAAATTACTGCAGCATGTGTTTCTACTGGTGTGATTTGTACCATATTAGCCATTGGGTTTTGTCGTTCTTTCTTCCTCTGATCATACTCAGCTGCATCTTTACAAAATATTCTAATGTGACCAAATTCACCACAGAAATGACAGCGCGGTGGTGGTAAATTGGGATTTTTCGGTGGCGGTCCGGTCTGCCAGCGGTTTGCATTATAGTTGTTATTTCTCTGTCCTCTGTAATTTCGATATCCTTGTTGCTGGTTGTTTCTCATTTGCGGAGGCACATAGTGATTGGCTGGCTGCCCTGGTTCCTGTATAATTGCATTGACAGTCGCTGTTCCGTGCACTTTGGCGTTATATGCGCAGTTTTCGGTGGTGTGTCCGGTAGTGTTGCAGATAGCACAAAACAACTGATTAAGTGCACAAGTGGCACTAGTATGGCCTGAGTTCTTGCAGGTAGTTCAATACATCTGTCTGGTCGGGTCTTTGGTGGTATTTCTATTTGCTTTTAGCCACTCCAGATCTTCTGTAAATCCTCCAACCTTGTTTTCCAGTTGTAGAGCAATTGCAATCACTGCATCTACGGTCATAGCTCCTACACAGCGTATGATCATAATCTGCTTAAGTTGCGGGGTCAATCCATTGATAAACCACTGAGTAATAACGTCGTCCGGTAGGTTCGCGTGTGCTGGTGGTAAATGCCTTAGATGCGTCCTGAATAGAGTAGCGTACTCCTGTACAATTTGATTTATCTTCTGTCTATTGTTTTGCAGGTAATCAAAAATTTCGGCTGGATTCTTCTTTAGCCTAAATCTTTGCAGAAATGCATTCCTCACTACTTCATAGGTGCCAAAATGGTTAATATCATATTCTGTAAGCCATCTAGCTCCTTTGTTGACCAATGTCGATTGAAAGACAATAGCCTTATATGCCGGATCAGGTGGATGGTTGAGAACTGCGTAGCTTATCTCGAATGTGCGTACATGAGCATCCGGGTCATCGCCTGGGAATCCACCAAATTTGGTGTACGTTACTCCTGTCGGAGTCAGCCTTGGTGGGCATACTTGTTGTTGCTGTTGCTGTTGTTGTTGTTGCCCGTTCATGGCGAGTGTATTGTGACTATCTTCTGTATCTCGGGGCTGAATATCTGAACTATCGAAATCTATATCGTCGGACTTTGCACTTTCCGGTTCGATAATCTTGTTCAGTATGCTTCGAATCTCGGTTTTGAACAAGCTACCTTCCTTTCTGATGTCAAATGTAGGAAAGCTTACTCCCAATAGCGGTGACTAGGCTGAAGATTCACCAAGAAATGGTAAACCATCGCCGGAAAACTGCAATTTTGTTACCGAAATATCACCGGAATGTGTCGAGATTTCGTCAAAACAAGGTGTTTTTTCGACTTCGCTAATTTCTTTTGCTAAAGTGTTTCTAGTCGTAAACAAATTTGAATCTTTACCCAAGATTGTTATACTAACTTCAGACTGCGTCCTGGTAGATCCTGGAGTTACTATATCTTCGACAGACTGTGCCGAAATAGTACCGGAATTCACCAGAGGCGTAACACGTTCCACCAAAATATGACCAGAATCATTACTAACATTCTTGACTTTCTTGACAACTGGGTTAGACCTAGTTGTACTTCTACCTCCTGGAGTCGTTTTTAACAAATCAAGTACCCCGGGCAGGCTGTTCTTTGGATACGTTTCACCGGATCGAGTAACTAGCATGTATCATCTTTTGTACTAATCGCGTACTATTACTGTTGAAAAAAAATTTAGTCACGTTTCCACAATAGGTTTGCAACAATCTGATCTATTGCCACCTTCCCGCAGTTAAATGGCAATCTTGATAACACTTTCGACAAATAAACAGCAATCTTGATGCCACCTTCCCACAGACAGCACCAGTGTTAAACGTAGCTACTGCACCAGTGTTAAATGCTGTTGGTTTCTTCTAACTGCCAGAACCACATCTAAGCACCTAAGTGGGTCCTTGGGAGTGGTAGGGGTCTGTTAGACAGAGGCCCTGTACTTAGTTCCCAAAATACCTGATTCAGTTGCAGCAATAAAATGCTATTGACAATTCTATCTGAATCTACTGTCCTTAGACAGTGTCATCACAGTCTTAGCTCAGCTACCAGTAACAACTAGACTGTACCAGACTTATCTGTACCTTGGTACCGAATTACTTCAGACTAATATGCTACTGTAACAGTACAGTAGTCCAACCTTCACTAGGACATCGCTCACAGTCAAGCAATCGGATCACAGAAGGTGCCTACGGTTTCAACCTACAGTTTTGAAGACTAACACACACTGGAATTACCCTTAACTATAGGTAATTGTCACCGTACAAGTGCAGATTGAGAACAACACTACTTCTACACAACGTTCTTAGGGAAAGATTACTACATTCACACAGACTTATGAGTACTTAGCAATTCAACAAGGAGAGGAGCACTTCGTCGTACATCTTAACAGAACAATTTGTCACAACGATCCACAGTAACTCTTTCAGACAACGATCCAACGACTTACTGAATGGAACTAGATTCACAGTGTAACCGAGATTGAGAGATGACAACACAGAGTACAACAGAGTACGCAGAGCTTAGACAAGACACACTATAGCAACACTCAGACACTCAACCAGACGAACAGTCTGGCGTTACTCGAAATTGATCCGAAAACCGCCCCCCTTGCGCCTTCCTTTTCATTGCTTTATATAGAAATTACAAATATGCGCGTAACAGCCTTTCACGCGTGTTTTACAAAGATTTCCGTTATACCTGTCCTAATCCGGCGGCCGACTAACAAGCCTCTCTAAATTGACAATATATTGTTGTACTTTGTGTAGATGAATCCCTTTCTAGATGCATTTTTCAACTCTTTCTTTCATGTAGATGAATGATAAATGGATGCAGGCATAACATCTTCTATATGTAGGTAATTGCCAAGAGTATTGGCTACATCCTCATTCGTCATCTTCTTCTTAAAAAATACCTTGTAAGGGCATGGAAAAATGCTTTGGAAAATATACTTTTGGAGGGATTTTGAAAAAGTATGTTTTTTTAAAGTATTTTTTATAAAAACAAGAATAAAAAAATTAACTTCTAACATATACATAAAAGTATGGGCCATTTTGAATAAAGAATAGCTGAAAAAGAGACTTTTTCAGAAAAGTCATTTTTTTATTCATAAAGATGGACGGATTTGATGAGGTGGAAGGTGGTTTTTCTCTCTCTCTCTCTATGTGCAAAAGAGAGAGAAGATCCTAGATCAACCTAAAAAAAAGCCTACTTCAGCCTACCAAAAAGTGCTCTATTAAATGCACTTTGTCCACTTAACAAAGTACAAGATTAAGCTTAATCCCTAAAAATTAGGAATCCTTACAAGGCCCATGAAGGGTTCACTTTTTTTCCTAACATATTGCTTATGTGTTGGTATAGAATGAATATGACTCTCCTATCCCTTTATATCCATTCATGAAGTGCCTTGACCTGCCCTTGAAGTGTTGGATCATGTACATGAAGCATTGGCTCCATGCCAATCACTAATCCCCACAATCCTTTGCCCATAAGGTAGTTGCTAACTCTAAATTTCCATGGTTGATAATTGCCTTTCTCTAACTTTTCTATTTGTGCATTATATTCAGCCATACTGAGCTCTAAGATGCTTCTCTAGCTTCTTGTCAAGTGCTTGTATGCTTTAGAAGATTTGGATATTACCTTCTGATAGCTTCTGCCTTGCTAACCTTCAACTAGTTGAGATCTCGATCGACGTAGCCCCCTTTCGATGTCTTCTTGCTTTGATAAGTCCTCCTTGTGCTTCCATGAGTTGTCTTGATCCCTTCAACTCTTCAATATGATGCCCATTGATGTCTCCAAGCCTCCAAAATAGATCTTATACCACTGATGGGGGGTGATTCTAACACCCCAATGCAGAAATGGAAGATGGCTGCCCTCCACAAGGTCTGCAAGCAATGATATATGGTCATTGTTATGTGCTTTTCTCTATATTTCTATAGAGACTTAGAATGAAACTTTGAAAACTTTTAGTAAATGATAGGAGCTACCCAACAAGATTTAAATCATCCCAAAAAAATATCCTACCTAGGAGAACCACCCTCTACAAAATAGGCTACCTATTTGCAACACTCTCTGCTTATGTGCAAAGATATACCTTCACAACATTGGCAATTTCTATAAACTCATTGAACCAAAGCACTTGAAACTTTGGCAACGTTTAGGGCCATATATGAGAGACCCAATAAACCTTGAAATCAATGAAAATGAGTACAATGAGAGAGAAAACAATGCTTTGCAATCTGGTACATCCAAATGTTTAAAAGCCTAACTACACCTCTAGATAGAGAGGAGCAAAATCATGCAAAAATGAGGTAAGCAAGCAAGGGGGCTGCTTGCTAGAGTTTATGAATTCACTAAACTAAGTGAAAAACTTGTGGAATGCATACAACGCAAGAGAAAAAGGCAAGATGGTGCTTATATAGAGTTTTACTTTTCCTACAATCTAGTTAACTACCCAGAAATCAATGTAGGTGCACATTTTGGTGGTTGATTGATGAGATTTGAATTTGATTGAGTTTGGTGGAGCTTCTAAATTTATTCCACAACTTTGGGTCCTCCCTTTTGATTGGTCCACTTGCAAAACTTGTAGTTGAGTCTTTTTACATGATTGAGACTTGATTTTCAACAACTTGGAGAGGGTTGGAAAGTTGAGTTTTCAAGTGGTGAAGTTGGTCCAAAAAACCAACATAGGACCAGCCCTAGCTCTTTGGATATGTAAATTAGACCTTTTGCCCTTGTGGTTAGTGCAATAAAACCCAATTGTTACTTTGGAAGATCAATAAGAACAAGTTGATGCAAAATAGATAACTTGCACCTTGACTATCTGATAAAAACCTTCTAAAAATGGATGGAAGTTATGACTTCAAACACTGAGAACAACCAAGGCAGTTAGAATTGGAAAAACTCCTCTTAGGAGCATTTCATACATAGGTTTTTCTTGTTATAATGCACAAAACCCCTAATTTATATGAACCAAGGGAGGATCAATCACCTTAACACTCATTGGATGTCATCCTCATTTTTCAGGGATGTGCAGACAATGACCTTGAGACTAAAACTCACGTTTCTCTAGAATGAGTAAACCAAATGACTTGCAAATTTGTATACATAAACTAGAGAGCTATACCTTTCCATAAATTCTTTAACATTTGATTTGAAGCTCGGTAGAAAGAGTAGCAACCTCTCCAAGTTGACTGAGTCTGAGGAAGAAGGAGAAGAGAATTGAAGTGGCATCAAGCAATGATCAAAGAGTATATGTATTTCTTCAAATCCACACTCTAATTTATGTAGAACTTTTTTGAAGTATTTATATAGAATCTTGAGGATATGACCATGCCTTTTGTTAGTGAATTTGAATTCAAAATTATCCAGGTTTGGTAGTTTTGATTGATTTGAATCTTTCCCTATAATCTAGGAAAAGAGAAAGTTGAAGTCACATGTACTTCTTGATTGATTGATTGAGAATCAATCTCAACCACTTCTAACTTGTGGCTTTTATGCCTTTTGGTCTTTCCTTTTACAAAGGTAAATACCTTGAACCTTTCAAGAAATGATCATAAGTGGCCAACCAATTAATACAAATAAATATTATGCACATAAGTGCTATTCTTCAAGGCACATATATGGGTAGATGGTGCCATACCATCCAAATGATGGATTTGATGAAGATCATATCCACCTGAAGCATAATGAAAGCTTGATGTTCCAACAACTCCCCCTCAACCTAAAGTATCCTTGATTCTTCATTCTCTGATAGGTTGAATACGTGCCATAGCTTTGAATCTACAAAGCTTTATCCCATCAAGTGCCTTTGTCATCATCTCCGCTATTTGCTTCTGAACAGGAACAAATGAAATGTCAATTTCCTTTGCCATAAGCTTCTCTCTTACAAATTGGTAGTGGGCTTCTATGTGCTTAGTCCGTGCATTAAAAATTGGATTTGTAGCTAGATGCATGGGACTTAAATTATCTCCAAGTAAGTGAGATTTGGAACTTACAAGTCCCAAATTTGAGTACAAATCCTCGAGCCATATTGCTCCTTGTGTTGCAATAGCTAGACCTCTACATTCTACTTTAGTTGATGATAAAGCAACTATTGGTTGCTTCTTACAACTCCATGATACCAATTTCGAACCTACAAATGATAAGTATCTAGAGGTTATTCTTCTATCATCCTATGCTCCTAGCCAATCTACATTTGAATAGATTTTGATATCCAAATATGAAGAGTAAGGATAACAAACTTCATTAAGTGTCCCTTTAAGGTACTTAAGTACTCTCTTTGCAGCATCCATGTGTGGCATTCTAGGTGATTGCATGAACTAACTAAGCACTCCCACACTATATGATATGTCTGGTCTTGTGTGAGTAGCATATATCAAGCTACCAACTAAGCTTTGATACTCTTTAGGATCATCAATCTGCTCACCTTCATAAACACTTAGTTTATGGTTCAATTCCAAAGGTGTACCTGCTTTTTACCTGTGGTTTTCTCCCTAACATATTTAATGTGCTTGGTCCTAGCATGATAGATCGGATTTTCTACAGTGTGAACAGAGCTTACGTTATCCTAAAAAATATGGAGTGGAAGACTTTACACCCAAATCTAAGTACACCATCTTGACCCATAGGGATTCTTGATTTTCATTTTTTGAACATCTATGTTCAACTTCAGTTGATGAAAGAGAAACAATAGGTATCTCAAATGGCCATGAGATGAGCATTGTACCTACAAATGTAAGATAACATGAAGATGAAGTACTTCTTCTATTAATTTTAGAGCCTGCCCAATCTGCATCAAAGAAAAGTTTTGTGTCTATATCAAAGGTCTATGGTTAAAATATACCTTCATTTATGGTTCCCTTCACATATCTATGTATCCTCTTAGCTGCTTCCATGTGTGATTTCCTAGGAGTATGCATAAATTGGCTCATAAAACTTACACTATAGCAAATTTCTACCATAGTAGAAGCTCAAGCAAAAGAGGTAGAGGAGGTAGAGAAGGTAGGGGGAGATCTCAAAGCTCCTCATGTTGTGCCTTATGTGTTCTATCAAATAACATCACAGAGCATTACTTTATGAATCCAAGGAACTAGAGAGGAAGAGGATACAATAGAGGTGGTTATGGAGGTTCAAGACGAAAATACAAAAACTCATCTAAATACAATAAGGAAAACACCTACAACAACAATTATCAAGGAGGATGCAAAGGAAAGAGAGACTACAATAATTAAACAGATGATCAAGCTCAAGAGGGTTCACTTCTTATGACAATGAAGGAAGGTAAGTATGATGAACATGTGTTTTACATTGATTCTAGATGCTCAAAACTTGTGGAGGGAATGTACCTTTTCTCTCAGACTTGGAAGATCCAAAAAACAAGGATGCAATCCAAAAAGGTGAGGACACAAGGTGCCCTATGGAGAAGATAGGGAATGTGAAGATCTTCAATGGTAATATGAATCCATTAAAAAGATTTTTTTAATGTGCAAACTATTACAAAAAGCCTAATAAGTGTTGGTCAAATTGTGGCGAAAGGTCTATAGGTGAGATTCACCAAGCATGGAGCCTATGTAGAGGATCCATACAAGGGTTTCAAGAAGATAGCAAAGGGAGATAAAATAGGTAGATTTTTCATATTTGAACTCCAAGACACCAATAACATTTTCTTGTTCAATTATTGCATCCAAACCTAATGAGAGCTTCAGATTTTGCATAAGACGTTAGCCCACAATGGAGAAAGAGACCTCAAACAAATTGATAGTGATCAAATTGTGCTTGGAATACCCAATATTTCAAAGTAATACATGATATCCAATTATAGTGTGTGTCAATTTGAAAAACCACACAGGAAACCATTCACCAAGAAAGGATACATACATTGAGAACTTGTGGAGCTTGTCCACACATATGTTTGGGGACCAAGCAAAGAACCATAAATTTTAGGATCAAGTATTATGTTTCATTTATAGATGATTGTAGGAGATGGACGATTTTGTACTTCATGAAGCATAAGGATGAAGTGTTCTCATGTTTTAAGAAATATTTAGCTCTTGTGGAGAATCAAACAGGTAAATCTTAAAAAGACTAAGGTCTAATGAAGGGGGAGAATATTTCTCCGATGAAGTTGATTCCTATCTACAAGATAGAGGAATCACGAGAGATATCACTAGCAGGTGCACTATTGAATACAATGGGGTAGCAGAGAGGAGGAATAGGACCATTGTTGCGGCAACAATTGTTACACTTATGTGTTCCTCGAGTAGCTTTGATGTGAACCTTTTCCCTATACATGGGCACTTTTTACTCTAGTGCTGGCTAGAGGTTTTTTCCCCATGTTACCACATACTTGATACTCTCATATGTGGTGGTACTTTGTACTTAGGGATATTATTCAACTCTTACTTCAGTTCAGTTCATCGATCAATAGAGAGAGCTATTCCAGCCATCGTCTTCTCCGTGTGTCTTGCTACGTTTGTGCTCCTTGTGTGTGCTTCTTGTGTGTCTCGGTTTTTTGCATCGCGGTGCGTGCGCACTTTAACAGTGCAAATCGACTTTGGAGCATAGAAGTGTGAATTTCAGCAGCCCGAAAACATTTCCACCAGGTGCCCTAGAGATTTACTCCCATTTCAAAGCCATTCATGCAGTCAGAATCGCCATCATAGTGACGGTTTGTGAGCTGAAATTTCAGCACTCATTTCAGTTTTCATCGAAGTGAAGATGTTGTCACATTCTTGTTCCTTAGTGAAATGGTGGGCAACAATGACTTGTTTGGCATGCTTCAAGCTTAAGATAAGCTTGATGGGACCAACTATCCAATGTGGTCTTACATGATGAAGCATGTTCTTGTTGCAAAACAACTTTGGAACATAGTGGCAGATGTAGATCGAAGACCGGCAGGTGCTTCTACTTCACAGTCTACTGTCACAGATGGAGCTTCTTCTTCGAGTACAGTGGTTTCTCCTTCTCCATCTACACAGGAGCATCTTATATGGGATGGAAAAGATGCTCAAGCTCATGCTTTGATTGTGCTTTCAGTGAAGCGTCATATAGTTCCACACATTCAGTCATGTTCTACATCACGACAGGCATGGGACACTCTTGCTTCTTTGTATGCCGTGTGTAATGAAGCACGTGTTGCATACTTGAGGAAGCAACTTGAGGATGTATGTATGGCTGAAAATGACTCGGTGGATGTGTATGTGACACGCATCAAGGACTTGAAAGAGCAATTGGCAAACATAGATGAGATCATTCAGGATGCATCACTCATTTCTACATTGTTGAAAGGATTACCAGAATATTTTCAAAGCTTTGCTACTACACTCCGTTTGGTTGCAAAAGGAAATCCTAATATGTATGCATTTGATGAGGTTGTGTCTCTTCTTTTGCAAGAAGAGCAATCTAGAGTGAATAGGAGTGGTTTGATTGAGGGAACGCATGCACTTGCTATCTCACAAAAGAGGAAAAGCAAGTATGGTTCAGCTTTGGGTTCATCAAAACCAAAGCCTCGAGCTTCCTCTTCCACTCATTCCTCTAATGATGGTGATTTGCAAAAGAAGAAGAGATGCAAATATAACCAGTGTAGAAAGCTTGCTAAACGCAATGAAAAGAAGAAGGAATCTCGCATGTCTATTGCTGAAAATTCAGCAAATGCAAAGAATGATGAAGCTAACATGGCTCAAGATTTTTGGGCATGTGTTGTTACATGTCATTATGATGCTTCTTTACATTCTAAATGTATGGTTGTGAGTGAGGCTGATTCCGATTGGTTCTTTGATAGTGGTGCATCAAAGCACATAACATCATGCAAAAGATTTTTTGCCTCTTTGAAAGATGCACCTAAAGGAGGACATGTGGTATGTGCAAACAATGCCTCTTATCCTATCATTGGAGTAGGAGAAAATTGAGCTTACCGCTGCAAATGGAGGTGTGATTCTCTTGAAAAATTAATTGTATGTGCCCGGTATCAAGAAGAACTTAATTTCAGTTCCGTTGATTGCCAAAGCTGGACTTCATGTACACTTTGTTGATGATAAGTGTATGGTTCATGATTTCAGCAATGGCGATGTTATCGTGATGTCCGGTACATTATGTAATGGTTTGTCTCGCATGGATACATACAAGAGGGCTGCCTCGAATGCCTTAGTTGCTCATACTTCTTCCATGGCTGAAATGGAGCTTTGGCATGCTCGTTTTGGTCATTTAAACTTCAATAGTTTGCTCTACTTGCAAAAGAAGGACATGGTTATTGGCTTGCCTACACTTGAGTCCATTGAAAAGCATGCATGTGAAGGTTGCATTCTTGGAAAAATGCATCGTGCTTCTTTTCCAAAAGATAGTCACACACACACTACAAGAAAATTGCAACTTGTTCATAGTGATGTATGTGGTCCGGTCAAGACTCCATCTTTTGGGAAGCATGTATATTTTGTTACCTTCATTGATGATGCTACTCGCCATACATGGGTGTATCCTATGAAAGCAAAGAATGAGGTATTTTCTTGCTTCAAAGCATTTTTAGCTATGGCTAAAAATTTTTCTTCACAAAAGCTTTTGACTCTACGCACGGATCGTGGTGGTGAATACATGTCACATGGGTTTAATGCTTTTCTTCGTGAAAGAGGTATTTCACACCAATGTACGGTGCCATATACACCTCAACAAAATGGTATTGCCGAGCGTAAAAATAGAACTTTACTTGAAATGGCACGATGTATGGTTAAATGAAAGCATCTTCCTTATAAGTTTTGGATGGAAGCGGTCATGTGTGCAAACTATGTGTTGAATCGCTACCCTACAAAAGCATTGAGAGTTGTCACTCCTTATGAGGCTTGGAATGGTCATAAGCCTATGGTTAGTCATATGCGGTGTTTGGTTGTTTGGCATATGCTCTTGTGCCATCACAACAACGTCACAAACTTGATGACAAGGCAAAAAAATGTATATTTGTTGGTTATAGTGCTGAAAGTAAGGGATATAGGTTGTACCATCCATTGACGAACACAATTATTGTGAGTCGAGATGTGGTATTTGCTGAAAATTCAGTTTTCCCTCTACTTGAATGCAAAAAACTGCCAACAGTTAGCTCACAAGATGTGTTCGATACACTCATGCCTTTGTTCCAAAATGGTGCGCTTGACTATGGCCATGTAGACCAGCCAACTGAGGTTCAAAGGGCTGAAAAATTCCAGCCAAATAGGGCTGAAAATGCAGAGAATTTGCAGCCAAACATGGCTGAAAAATTCAGCCAGAAACCTATTGGAAATTTCCATCCACATATGGCTGAACATTTGCGTCAAAATATGGCTGAAACTGAGCATGAAATTCAGCCCACGCATGATGTACATATTGAAGATGTATTACATAATGAACGTATGTCTATCAAGAGTACACAATCTATGCCAAAGTGGCTGAAACAAACTTTGCAGGACAGCAAATTGAGTGCACCTTTACTTGGTAGAACAAGATCAAGCTCTCACCATGCATTAAGTAATTTTGTGGATTATTCTCTTATTGCTACAACATGTAATGAAGAGCCACTTTCTTTTGAAGATGCATGTGACGATCCACAATGGATGAGTGCTATGCAATCATAAATGGATTCCATACATAGGAATGGTACTTGGGAGTTATGTGAATTGCCAAAAGGAAAGAATGCCATTGGTACAAAGTGGGTTTACAAGATTAAGAGAAAATCTGATGGTAGCATTGATCGCTACAAAGCTAGATTGGTTGCCAAAGGATATGCGCAACAATATGGCATTGACTATGAGGAAACTTTTGCACCTACTTCACGCATGACTACCATTCGTACCGTGGTTGCATTGGCTGCCCATCGAGGTTGGAAAGTGCATGAGTTGGACATAAAAACAACCTTCTTGAATGGTGACTTGCAAGAAGAGGTCTATGTGAAGCAACCTCCTGGATTTGCTATGAAAGGGAAAGACCATATGGTTTGTCGCTTGCATAAAGCCTTGTATGGTCTCAAGCAAGCTCCACGTGCATGGTATGACAAAATACATAAGCACTTGATTGCTCTTGGCTTCACATGTAGTCCGATTGAAAGCACACTCTATGTATGCAAAAATGGGGTTGATCTTATAGTGCTTGTTCTTTATGTCGATGACATACTCTTGATTGGGTCATGTGATGCAAAACTTAACATTCTTATGGCTGATTTGCAACATACTTTTGATGTCACTTATCTTGGTCTTTTGAGCTACTATCTTGGCATCCAGTTTGTATCCGTTGAGGGGGGAATTGTTATGCATTAAGCAAAGTATGTTGAAAAACTACTTCAACGTTTTGAATTTGAGGATTGTAAGCCAGTTTCCACCCCAGTTGAGACAGGATTCAGGTTCTCAGTTGAGAATTCCAGTGATGCATTTGACACTTCTCTTTATCAGCAGGCTGTGGGATGTCTTATATATGCATGCAACACAAGGCCGGATATACAGTATGCAGTTTCCCAGTTGAGTCGATTCATGCATAGCCCTGGCACTAAGCATTGGCAAGCGGTGAAACGTGTGTTTAGAAATCTTCGAGGCACTTTGAGCTTAGGTCTCTTTTATGGCAGAGATGTTCAACCATGCTTGCATGCTTTTACAGATAGTGATTGGGTTGGTTGTTATGATACTCGTGTGTCCACGAGTGGTAATTGCTTTTTCCTTGGAGACTCATGCATATCTTGGTTGAGTAAGAAGCAACCTACAGTGGCAACATCGAGTTGTGAAGCTGAGTACAGGGCAGTTTTCATAGCTACAGTGAAGTGTATATGGATGAGACGCCTATTGATGGATCTTTGCATGGAGATTGATGTTGCTACGCATATTCTCACTGATAGTCAGAGTGCTTTGGCTCTTGCACGAAACCCAGTATTTCATGCACGGACCAAACATATTGAGGTGTGTTGGTGTGTGAAACACCACAAGAACTAAACTAATGTGGTATTAGAAGACCTCCATAACCATCATTAGCTTAGCAAACCTCTAAATATGAATCTTTAACTCTGAACTTAGTGAAAATCAAAAATTTCACTTCACAGAAATCTGCGCCTTTTCTTCAAGCTTCCAATCTGACCTGTATCAACTTGATCCTTGCAAATTCTTCTGATCATTTGCTAAGAAAGATTCTTGCTAATGTTCAGTAACACATAACAAGCAAAACTTTCAAGTAATAACTTCAAAATCTTCTGATTTTGCTCCAACTTTTGCACTATGTCTGAAAACTGAAAATGTACTTCATCGATTTGACATACCTTCACTCTTAAGCTGATTTCTCTGAGTACGCGTCCCGTTTCTCAAAGATCTTTTGACCAAATGTAGTTAAGGATAATAGCTTCCAAACGAGCTATCACTTACCAAAAACTTTACACCATGCTTCGAGATCTGACCTTAAGAAGATCAGTCAAATGTGCGCCAGAAAAGTCGTAACTGTCAACTACCTTACACAGTCATATGAAATGACTTGGAACTCAATGTACAAGAGGAATTAGACTCAATCCTTCTACACAAACATGTGTTGATTATCAGAGAAGATGTGTACAAAATGGCTTGGCCTAATTTTGCTCACAGCCATGGAAAACTCTCTCAGACTCAGAAGTTTTCTCTCACCATCTCTCTCAGAAATTACACGACTTTTCTCTACTTACTCAGATTACAAAATTGAGTTCTCTCATACATGTTTTTGACTCAAATTAACTTATATACCTATGGTTTACATTCTTCTAGACTTGAACTCGTAAGTTCTAAAGATCAAATACAAATCTAGACTCTAATTTTGCACTAATTTACAGTAGTGAAGTTGTCCCTTCACTTAGGCTTGATTTTCTGTAGGTCTTTTCTTCACTTCTTCTTTCCTCCATCATATGTCTCCATATGTCTTCATATATGCATGCCTAATTAGTGAGTGAAGCCCCAACAGCTCCCCCTCAATCACTAATTAGCATAATTTGACTTCTTCACATAATCTTCTTCTCTTTTATTCCAGCCATCTCCTTGAACCTATTTGTCTTCACTCCATCCAAGCTTTTTGTCATAATATCTGCAATTTGATCTTTTGTAGAAGTGTACACTTCAATCTCTTTCTCCATTACCTTTTCTCTAAGAAAATGATACTGTATCTCTATGTGCTTTGTCCTTGCATGAAATACAGGATTTGCTGCAAGATATAATGAACTCATATTATCTCCATGAATGATGGGTATACCTTGATCAATTCCCAAACTTTTGAATAATGTCTACATCCATATGACTTCTTTTGCTGCTTCCACAAGTCCTTTGTATTCAGCTTCTGTTGATGATAAGGCCACTGTGTGTTGTTTCTTTGAACACCAACTCACAAGCTTATCTCCAATGTATATCATATAACCATGTGTAGATCTCCTGTCATCTTGACTTCCTGCCCAATCTGAGTCACTATAGGCTCTCAACCTTATATCTGATGTAAAAGGATAATACAATCCTTCTTTCAAAGTTCCTTTGATATATCTAAGAACTCTTTGACCTGCAATCCAATGTGGATCCTTTGGACAATGCATGAATTGAGAAAGAACACCAACTGCATAACTAAGATCAGGCCTTGTTAGAGTTGCATAAATCAAACTTCCCACTAAAGATTGATACTTCCTCATATCTTTGAATTCTGCTCCATCATATCTACTGAGTTTGTGATTGACTTCTAATGGTGTAGATGCCTCTCTGCAATTCTCCATGTTAAACTTCTTTAGAAGATTCAAGAGATACCTTTCTTGTGATACATAAATACCATGTTCTGCATAAGTGATTTCCATTCCAAGAAAATATGACAATTTTCCTAGATCACTTACCTTGAATTCCTTCTCAAGTAGCTTCTTCACCTCCTTGATTCCTTCATTTGAGGTACCTGTAATTATAATATCATCTACATATATACAAATGTAGATCATACCTTCATCTGTTCTTTTGATAAGTAGACTTGCATCTGCTTTTGAACTTTGATATCCAAGGTCATTAAGATACTTTACAAGTCTATAATTCCAAGCTCTTGGAGCTTGCTTCAAACCATAAAGGGCTCTTCTCAACCTGCAAACATAATTTGGAAACTTATGATCTGCAAACCCTTGAGGTTGCTCCATGTAAACCTCATCTGATATATATCCATTCAAAAATGCATTCTTAATGTCCAATTGACTCAATGTCCATCCTTTTGATGCTGCAATGGCAATGATTGTCCTTATGGTTGACATCTTTGCTACAGGACTGAATGTTTCATCATAATCTATGCCAAATGTTTGAGCATAGCCTTTAACCACCAATCTGGCTTTGTATCTGGCTATAGTTCCATCTGCATGCTTCTTAACTTTGTAAACCCATTTATTTCCAATCACTTTCTTACCATTAGGCTTTGGGACAAGTTCCCAAGTTTTATTCTCTTCAAGTGCATCAAACTCTTCCTTCATTGCTACTTCCCATTGTCTCTTAACCTTTGCTTCATCATAGCTTTGAGGTTCTTCATCTTCCTTAACCATGTAAGCATAATTTTTCTGAGTCAAGTAAGAAGTGTCATAGGAATACCTTGTAGGTTGCTTCCTCATTCTTGTTGACCTTCTTGGTTCACACTCTTCATGTATATCTGGATGTACTTCTTCATCAAATATTGGTCCATCTTCATTCCTTCTATATGATCCAACTCTTGATGTGCTTGCTTGCATATGTTCTTCATCACCATCTATCTGCATATGTGACTTACCTCTTGCACTCCTTCTTATCTCTTCTTCAAATGTTTCAAGATCACATTCTTTATCTGCATACCAACTCTTCTGTTCATCAAAGGTCACATCTCTGGAAACAATGAAATGTTTAGTTAAAGGACTCCATAGTCTATAACCCATTTGCTTTTCATCATACCCAATAAACACATATTTTTCTGCCTTTGGTTCAAGCTTATGTCTTAGTTGTGATGGCACATAAGCATAGGCAATTGACCCAAACACTTTACAATGGTCAAGTGTTGGTTTCTTACCCCACCAAGCTTCATAAGGGGTCATACCATTCAAAGCTCCACATGGTAGCCTATTCACAAGGTATGTGGCTGTATTTACAGCCTCAGCCCAAAGATAATTAGGGCAATTCTTTTCCTTTAGCATTGCTCTTGCAAATTCAACCAATGTTCTATTTCTCCTTTCTGCCACCCCATTATGTTGAGGTGTGTACCTGCAAGTTATCTCTCTCTTGATACCTGCATTCCAAAGATAGTCATTAAACTCTTGGGAGAAGTATTCTCCCCCTCCATCAGACCTTAGCCTCTTGAGTTTTTGACCTGTAACTCTTTCTGCATAAGCATGAAAATGTTTGAAGGCTCCAAAGACTTCTGACCTTTCCTTTAGAACATAAAGAGTTATCCACCTTGTAGCATCATCAATAAACAAAACATAATACCTAGATCCATTTATTGAACCTTCTTTTGTTGGCCCCCATACATCTGTATGTATGAGTTCAAGTAAACCATCATGCTTGAAACCTTTCTTCTGAAATGGTTGTCTATGAGCTTTTCCCATCTGACAAGCTTCACACTTGTATATCATATGTTGATTCTTCACATTTGGTAGTCCCATTACAGATTGATTCTCCACCATAGTTTTGATTCCTCTTTCATTGAAGTGTCCCAATCTCTTATGCCAAAGATCTAACTCTGTAATTACTTCATCACCATGTGTGATTAGGGCTTGACCAACATTTCCTTGTACTTTGAGAGTAAAAAGTCTACCTTCCTTCTTACCACAAACAATGGGTTTGTATGCATCCTCTGGATCTTCAACAAATACCCCTTCATTTGTAAATCTGACTTGAAATCCTTTCTCCACTATTTGTCCAACACTAATCAGATTCTTTGGTATTGTTGGAACATACAAAACATTTGTTAATAAATCAGCTCCACTCCTGCACTTCACTTTTCCAATTGAATGCACACTATGCTTTGTATTGTCACCTGTTTGTACTGTATGACTTGAATTGCCTTCTTCCAATTCTGACAACAATTCTATATTACCTGACAAATGATTTGAACAACCAGAATCAATATAGAATACCTTGAGATCCTCCTTCTCTGATGAACTAATTGAATTCATAATCAATGTTGTATGGTTGTCATTCTGTGTATCATTTGCATAATTATAATATGTGGTGTTGTATGATTGGTTCTGATTCCAATTTCTACCACCACCTCTTCCATAACTTCCTCTTGAATTCTGTCTTCCTCTTTGAAATTGATTCTGAAACCTTCCACCTCTTCCTCTGCCATTGTTATTCTGATTTTGACTTGCTCCTTGTTGATTGTGCCAACAATCATATGCTAGATGATTGCTCAATCCACAAATCCAACATGTCTTCTTGTTATTGTTCTGATTACCTCTACCTCTTCCATTACCTCGACCTTTACCTCTGCCAAAACCTCTTCCTCTTGCATAATTTGCTTGAGTTGTTGACTCTTCTTCATCCTTTGCCTTGCCTTTATCTCCTTTCTTTTTATTCTTCACATACATTGCAGAACTTTGACCTTTGTCTCCATCTGACTTCAAGTCTTGCTCAAATGTGAGCATTAATCCAAGTAATTGATTTAATTCTGGCACATAATGGTTTAATGAGAGTTCTGTTGAAAGTACAAAGGGCTTCCATCTCTCATCACCTCTTAACCCTGCAAGTAATTGTGCTATCAACCTATGATCTTCAATATCCTCATCAATGGATCCAAGACTATCTGCCAAGTCTTTCATCTTAGTGACATAATCACTAATGCTTTGATTCTGCTTTTTCTTGAATGTGGTAAACTCTGACCATAAGCTAGCTTTCCTAGCTTTAGTAGTGTTTTGGAAGTGATCTTCCAAAGCATTCCAAATATCTTCAGCTGTTTCTAAACCTCTGATGTGTGGCAACAAATGATCTGTAATAGTGTTGTATATATAAGCTCTTGCACTTGCATCTCTCTTCTGCCATAGCTTCAAAGCTTCTAGCTCTTCCTTCCTTGGATGACTTTCATCTTCAAATTTAGGCTTCTCCTCTTCACCTGTCACATATACCATTAGGTCCTTACTCATAAGTAAGGCCTCCATCCTCATTACCCAAGCAGGATAGTTATCTCTATCCAATTTGTCAATGGACACATGATCTGCCATGGTATCCTTGCTTCTGCTTCAACCTGTAAGTGTAAGGTTAAAGAATGATACCTTTTGTAGACCTTTACTCTTGGAAGTAACTTCGAAACAATCTTCTGATGACTTTTGTTGTTGAACACCTCAGCTTCCTCCTTCTTTGATAAAGAACTCTTCAATTCTTCTTGTATCTGCTCTCCCTTTACTCTCGAGGACCTTATCTGCTCTGATACCACTTGTTGGTGTGTGAAACACCACAAGAACTAAACTAATGTGGTATTAGAAGACCTCCATAACCATCATTAGCTTAGCAAACCTCTAAATATGAATCTTTAACTCTGAACTTAGTGAAAATCAAAAATTTCACTTCACAGAAATCTGCGCCTTTTCTTCAAGCTTCCAATCTGACCTGTATCAACTTGATCCTTGCAAATTCTTCTGATCATTTGCTAAGAAAGATTCTTGCTAATGTTCAGTAACACATAACAAGCAAAACTTTCAAGTAATAACTTCAAAATCTTCTGATTTTGCTCCAACTTTTGCACTATGTCTGAAAACTGAAAATGTACTTCATCGATTTGACATACCTTCACTCTTAAGCTGATTTCTCTGAGTACGCGTCCCGTTTCTCAAAGATCTTTTGACCAAATGTAGTTAAGGATAATAGCTTCCAAACGAGCTATCACTTACCAAAAACTTTACACCATGCTTCGAGATCTGACCTTAAGAAGATCAGTCAAATGTGCGCCAGAAAAGTCGTAACTGTCAACTACCTTACACAGTCATATGAAATGACTTGGAACTCAATGTACAAGAGGAATTAGACTCAATCCTTCTACACAAACATGTGTTGATTATCAGAGAAGATGTGTACAAAATGGCTTGGCCTAATTTTGCTCACAGCCATGGAAAACTCTCTCAGACTCAGAAGTTTTCTCTCACCATCTCTCTCAGAAATTACACGACTTTTCTCTACTTACTCAGATTACAAAATTGAGTTCTCTCATACATGTTTTTGACTCAAATTAACTTATATACCTATGGTTTACATTCTTCTAGACTTGAACTCGTAAGTTCTAAAGATCAAATACAAATCTAGACTCTAATTTTGCACTAATTTACAGTAGTGAAATTGTCCCTTCACTTAGGCTTGATTTTCTGTAGGTCTTTTCTTCACTTCTTCTTTCCTCCATCATATGTCTCCATATGTCTTCATATATGCATGCCTAATTAGTGAGTGAAGCCCCAACAAGGTGCATTATCACTATGTGAGAGAGCGCCTTCATGCAGGAGATATTGATTTGGTATATGTGCCTACACAAGATAATGTGGTAGACATATTCACCAAAGCTCTTCCACGGGAAAAGTTTGAAGCTTTTCGCAAAGCTTTAGGCTTGTTACCTTGTGGGGGCTGATCTGTCACTCCCTGTATGTGTTCACATCATTCGCTCCAGGGGGGGTTGTTACACTTATGTGTTCCTCTAGTAGCTTTGATGTGAACCTTTTCCCTATACATGGGCACTTTTTACTCTAGTGCTGGCTAGAGGTTTTTTCCCCATGTTACCACATACTTGATACTCTCATATGTGGTGGTACTTTGTACTTAGGGATATTATTCAGCTCTTACTTCAGTTTAGTTCATCGATCAATAGAGAGAGCTATTCTAGCCATCGTCTTCTTCGTGTGTCTTGCTGCGTTTGTGCTCCTTGTGTGTGCTTCTTGTGTGTCTCTCGCACTTCTACACACACCCAACAACAATATATCTTCAATTGGATCTCCTTCATGAGCATTTAGATTTTAGTTTATCTCTAGGGGTGTGCCCACTAGTATTCTCCATCTTGAACTTGGCTAGCATGTCTTTGATGAATTTCTTTTGAGTGAGTACATACCCTTCTTTGTATATACAAATTCTAGATCAAGGAAGTAGGTGAGTTTCCCTAGGTCATTGAACTTGAATTCCTCCTTCATCTATAGCTTTAATCTCCTAATACCATCAACATCATCACATGTGAGCATTATACCATCTAAATATACACAAAGGTATAATAAACACTCCATGATTCCTCTTGATAAAGATTGAGTAATTTGCTTTGCTAACAATCAAATCCTGCAAGTAGGTGGCAAGCCTATGATTCCAAGCTCATGTAGCTTGCTTTAGACCATAAAGAACTTTCCTTAATTTGCACACATGTTCAGGAAAATGTGAGTCTTCAAACCCAAGAGGTTAAGCCATATATACCTCTTATGATATCCATCCATGAAAAAATGCCTTCTTCATATTCATTTGATAGATCCTTGAATTCTTGGACGCTGCAATGCTCATAAGCACTCTCATTGTTGCCATCTTTGCCACAAGTGAGAAGGTATCTTCATAGTCAATTCCTTGGGGTTTAAGCATACCCTTTGACCACTATTATAGCTTTGTATCAATTGATGGCTCCATCAAATTTATTCTTTAATTTGTATATCCATCTAGATCCAATGATCTTCATGGTTGGAGTCTTGGGCACCAGTTCCCATGTATGCTTTTCCTACAATGCTTCAATTTCTTCTTCTATAGCATTCATCCATTCTAACTTCTTCTTTGCCTCCTCATGAGATGAGGGCTCTTTAGAGCTTACGTATTGTGCTAAATAAATTGAGTGTTAAGTCACTAGAGATGTATCATACCCATGTCTTTTTGGTTTCTTCTTCTCCCTAATAGATCTTCTTATGCTTTTTTGGGAGGATGTTGCAACATCCCTCACCTCTTCTACCTTGGCCTTGCCTTTGGAGTTTCATGAGTTGATTTCTCTTATAGGGGTCTTCTTATCATCTTTTGAATCACTTGATGCTTCAAGTGTATGTGTATTTTTTCTTGAGAGTGTTGGGGATATTCCTCTAGATCATATCATAGCTTAATTTTCAAGCAATTGTCTTTAAAGCATGACTTTTTCTCATCAAACATAACATCTCGATTGACTATAAGACCTTTATCGCTAGATTTATATATTCTATAAACTTTTTTCTTAAGGTCATTGCTTATGAATACACACTTCTCTATCTTAAGAACTAATTTACCACATCTGTGATGGTATGTGTACATATACAATGCAGCCAAATATCTTGGAATGATCTAAGCTTGTTCTTCTTCCATTCTGAGCTTCATAGGGGGTCATAACATCCAAGGTCTTTGAAGATAACCTATTTATCAAGTATGTGGTAGTAGATATTACCGTTCCCCATGAATAATTTGGTATCTTCTTCTCATTCAATGTGGAAGAACTTGGCTCTTCTTCGTGACTTCTTGTAGTTTCTTCTTCATCTACCTACACTTCATGTTTATACCAAGATTTATCTTCATGAAAAATGACATCTCTCGAAACAATTACCTCTCCCGTATCTGGGTTCACACATCTATATCCTGGTTGCCCTTCTGCCATACCAATGAAAACCATTTTTTGTGACCTTGGATCCAACTTTGACCTTAACTGTTGTGGAACATGAACAAAACATATGCTTCCAAAAATTCTAAAATTAGCAGTATCTAGTTTTGATCCATAAAACAATTCATAAGGTGCTTGTTGTACATGACTTTGAGTAGGTGGTAACCTGTTCATCACATAAACTGCCATATTGCATGCTTCAACTCCCAAAAAATAAGTGGTAAGTCCTTTTCATGTAACATGCACCTACCCATCTCCAAGATAGACCTATTTCTTCTTTCGGCCACATCATTTTGTTGAGGTGTGTATCTGTTTGTAGTCTCCTTTTTAATTCCTTCTTCCTCCAAAAATGCAAGAAATTGATTAGAAAAATATTCGCCTCCTCCATCTGATCTAAACCTTCTTATGCTTCGACCTGTTTGCTTTTCAACCAATGATTTAAACTTTTTGAATATGTCAAACACTTCGGATTTGTATTTCATAAAATAAATGAATGTAAACTTTGAAAAGTCATCAATAAATGTGACAAAGTACTTGCTACCTGCCATGGACTCTTCTTGAGATGGACCCCATACATCAATATGAATCAAGTCCAAAATACCTCTGCTTTGCAATCCTGCTTTTGAAAAAGAACTTCGTACATGTTTTCCAAACTTACATGCCTTGCAAACAAAATCCAAATCTTGCTTAGGTAATTGTGGTAAACCTTCAACCAATGATTTCTTTGCAATATCTTTTTCCTGCCAACACTGATGTGTCCAAATCTTTTATGCCATAAATCCAATTGACTTACTTGAGTCCCATTAACCATTGTATAACCTGCATAATCTGGTGGAACATAGGCTCTACTAGTGGTGAAAAATGGTTGCTTTTGGTGTCACCTCTCAGAGGTTCTTTGGTTCAAACTACATGGAAAATGTTGGTGATTTTCTTGTAATCCTTTTGACTTCCGCATTATAATATACTAGGATGCCAAAGTATGGCCAACACTTCTGTTCTAAAGTGGTAATGAGTTCTATGGTAGGCTAGGTTATGGAAGTATGTATACTACAAGAATACTTCTTTGATAGTGGCCATTACTAGAATCTGGAACTCCACATGTTCCTCTTAAGTGGTTCCAATCTCTTAGACTTTCTTCAGTCATGTGGGTCTAGGTAGCTCAAATGTATCTTCTGCTTCTCCAGAGACCCTGCCTCCTAGTTCTGCCTATATATCATATTCTTCTTCGAATGTTGGTGGATTGGGATCTCCACTATCTCTTGTGCTTCAAAGGCCTCAAGTGGTGATGGAGGCTGCTCATATGGTTGAGGTATGGCTTATAGCTCAATTATTTGGTTCTGTAAATTGTCAAGGTCGAATGATGCTGACGTAGACATGGAAGGTTCAAGGAGTACCGTTGGTGGTGCTTGTAGTCCTATGGGTTGTTGGCTTTGCAGCTTGTTAACCTCTTCCGTTAACTTATCATGTGCTTCAAGTAGATTGGCGTAATCTTTCAAAATAATTATGATGCCCTCAAGAGGAACTGCTTGGAACTTCGAGGGACTAATAGGGATATCGGATGTGTTAATTGCCACCTCCAAATTCTTGATATTTTATTGCTAGAGCCTTTGGTTTTCCTCCTTAGCTGCTACAAAATGCCATCTCAATAATTCCATATTGCAATTGATTTTGGTATTTCTTTCCATCTGTGTGCATAGGTGGCCTTTTAAGTCCTTTACTACTTCTTTATCGATTTCTTCTACTTGTGCTTCTAACTATGTGTGTGCTCCTTTGAGAGTATTATAGCATGCTTGTATATGGTCATTTGTCGCAATCAAAGTTGTGATTTTCTCTTGGAGATGGGTTGAATGGTCTTGTAGTGCTCTATTCCTTTAGTGCTAAGAAATTGTAGTATGCAGTGGAAAATGTTACACTGGTTGGAAGTGATGTTGGTGTAGGAGGAATTGAGGACTATGGCACTATCGCAGGTGGGGGTTTGTAGTGAGTAGAGGTGACATGTCCATGGGGTCACACATGCTAGTGTGCATGACATCAATAGTGAATAGTGAGATTGTGGTTGCACTCTTAAGTGGTGTGATTGTGGTGCTTGATAAAAATTATGATGATGTGAAAGCCGGTTGAGTTCCATTTGAGAAATAAGATCTATGTTGAATGCGTGAAGAAGTGTCCTACAATGAGGGATGTGAAGATTGTGAATGAAATATTAAAGACAAATGAGACATGATTTGAAGAGCTGACAATATGTGGTTGAAGATGGGAAGAAGGGGACTAGAGAGGAGGGTAAGTTGGAATGGTGGTAGGATGATTGGTTACTGGCTCTGATAAGAAACTTGTGGTTGCAGAGCCACTAGCATGATACAATGGGTTATCATGGGAGGAGAAAAATTGGGCATGTGATACTCACCTACAAAATGAAAACTATGGATGGGCATTATGGTAGTTACATGATCTATGTCTATTTGTAATTTAGTAGTAGAGGTTAAAATGGGCTCGATAGTTATGGGGGGTGAGTTAAAGGGAGTATGGAAGATGGGTTCAATTGTTTGGCTAACTATCTCAATAATGGTCACATGTATGGAGGTGATGAGGGTGGTTGTCGAAGTTGTAGTTGAAATCATCAAAATTTGTATCATTTTATGCAATCCCGGAGAATCCTAACTTTGCATTCATCATAGTCCACACTTACTTTCTTCAGCAGATGGTCAATCACCCTTATCACTCTAATTGCTTCAAATAGTGCACATATAGATTCAATGAACTAGGGTTCCACACGGTCTTCTTGAAGTAATTGCTCCAAAATGACTTGATTCCTTTTCTCAAATAGGCAATTACATGCATGGATGTCTTCCATAGTCTTTCTTAATCTATTGAGCGTCACTATATAAGTAGACTCACCTTCGCCTTCTTCATTGGTGGGTTGATTGTCTTTCTCCTTGTGATATGGGTGAGTGTTGCTCTCCCTCCTAGTGGACATGGCACTCTCCTTCTGCATGTGGTCCATTATGTCTCCTTGATGGGCCATTGATCATAATTCTACACTTGATAGGGGAAATCCTTGAAGGATTTGCTCAAAATGGAAGGTGTCCATGTATTTTAGTCCTTGAGTTACTTGAAAATGGAATAAAGTTGGAATGTGTGGAGCCATTGGTTGGGTTGTAGTTGCTTCTCCTGTGGTAGTTGTTGCTTGAGCTTGTGTAGAACTAGGAATGTGAATTGTGAATGGAGGGATTATTGGTGATACTTTAGGTATCATGACCATGCCTCTGAGCAACATGCAAGAGATGGTGCCTCTCATCCATTTTATTTGTGGAGATGAAGCCTTCTTGTTCTTAAAAATATGTAATGATGCTCAAGTCAATGCCCAATCTATTGGGATATCATTAGCCAAACATCTATAGATAATCGTGGTGACTGCACAACACCGTTCAACACCGGTTTGCACTACCACCTTGCATTTTATGCATACAATTTGTCTATACTCCAAATGGGGAGGTTGATTTCGATCTCATATAATTTTGCAATATAAATTCTGAACCAAATATTTTTATGTGGCTGAACAAATCGATCTTGCCCAAGAAAGGCAAAATGCTACATACACATCCTGAGAGATACTGATAAGCTGAGTATGATTGTGAAATCTGATTGATCTTCAATAAATCTCTCTTCTTCATCACATCTAGGATTTGAATCTCCTTATTTGTAGGGAAGTGTCTGCCTTGCATGTTCAAAGCCTTATTTACCAATTTTTTGTGATAATTTGAATCTATTTATCTCTTGGTTGGGCATCATCGAGGGTACCATATGGATCAAATAATCACACCTTAAGAAATCTGGCTTGAGAAAATAAGCAAAGTAATCCAAGAAGTTGGCTCTTTCCGAGATATTTGGCAGTTCAACCAAGCTCTACAGCTCTTCAAACTCTCTAGAGAAAAAATGAAATCTGCCCCATGTATTGTTGAATTTGCATTTGGATTCCCATATATGAGGTGCACCTTCTCTGTACTTCCTGATGGTAGTTACCAGATTGGAATGGTACCCATAGATGTGGAACATAGGAGGCCTCTTAGAAGGGTGTTCCTCGATGGCCAAAGAGTTGATCTCCATTGGTTGGGAGCTTGTTCTTGCTTCCACCATTGGTTCCTACTAAGCGCATGTGATCTTTGTGGATGTGCTATGACAAGAAAAACACATTAGTATTGTTAAAGAAACCAAGAAAGACCTTATCCCCTTTACAATACTAACATGTTTCTCTTACATTTGTATGTGGTGTGAAAGTGGATATTGAGTGTGGAATGTCTATGATGTGATCATATGATTTGTCATGATGCCTATATGCATACTCAAGAAAGTGCATTTGCTCAGCATGATTCTAGTAATATATAGGTAAGTCATAGGGTTTGCTTGGACGGTTTGTTACAATATTTTTTGACTTTCCATGGTTTCCTTATGGGATTACGAGAATTGAGTCTCGGTTTGTACATTGCATCCATAGATGGCGATTTAAGTTGGTCATGGGATTGTTTAGGTGCACATTTCCAATTTGTACTAAGAATAAAATTACATGATGATTTAGATACAATAACTTTTTGTATGGGTATCTGAGGGGTTGGGATGGATTGTGATTGCCTAGAAAGCAAGAGGTTGGGGGAGGAGATCTAAGGTTGCAAGCAAGTCTTAGGCACCCAAAATTGCAAATTATTAGGGTCAACCTTCATGGACCATTTTCGTATCCAAACCTGGAGTACTCTCGATGGTTGGTATCTCCTTTGCTTTGTTGATCATCTCCTAAACTTCTACTTCTTTCTCTCGAATGATGGCTTTGAATTTGGTGGAGCAATTGGTTGTTCACTTTTCCACACCCATATCTGCTTCATCCCTAGGACATGTGGGTTTCTCCATGGCCTTTTTTTTTTCTTTTTTCTTTATGATTCTACTAATATTGCTTTGCATGCCTCCTTGTTTGAGTTATTGAAAGGACACTCATCTTTGGAAAAGAAGGGATTTCCATAGGTTGCTTGGTCTATATGTCAAAGTGCTAAATCTTCTTCACAAGAGAGGTGGAGACACATGCAACATCGTTTTCTTCAAGGTTAAACCTAGAAGAACTAAAAGCCTGTCTTGAATGGTGATCATTGGTCATAGTTTCTAGTTCTATTGTAATGTGTTGCTCTCTTACCCAAACTTGAAGAAGATGACTTATAGGGTTTAAGTTGACTGTATGATCATAGATCCATTCTTGACCCAAAATTAAAGATTCAGTGAGGTCTTCATCATGGCATACTAGTAATTTCAGTGCCATAAGGGCATCTTGTATTGAGATGGGAATTTCCACCTCACCCATTGAAGGGGTTTTCACACCTCCTAATCCCATGAGGTAAGCCTCAATCGGATTCATGTGCAGGTTCATATTTTGACATCATGAATACCTAATGGCACTAGTAGAAACATCTAAATCAATCAGGGCTCTAACAATATTTATTGTTGTGCCGTGTCCTAGCTCAACAAAAATGAATGGTCATCTATCAACTATCCTAGGAAAGGTATTCCTCTTAGTTTGGCACATTGCCATGTGAAATCTAGGGGCATAAGAGTGGGGAAACACATTCACAAGAAGAAGTATCTCAACAACATCATTTCTAATGTGGCTTAAGCCCTACTATCTTAGCTTCATTTGTTTGATGTGTTCTAGGGCTTTAGCTTGAGCTTCTTCTCATATTCTCCTCTCTTCCTCTTTTCACTTCTTAGCTACATTAATTCACCTAAGCATATCATCTATCAAGGGCTCTTGATAAAGCTCGATTGAGTAGTCACTTATATAATTTATCAACATGTCTCCTTCTCGAATAGGTAATTGTACCATGTTGTTGGGTTATCCTATTGATGACCATAGGCCCATAGCCATGTTTCTTTAGTTTTTGAGCATGCTGTTTCAATGTGTATAACAATACTAGGTCTCTAATTTTCAATCCTTTATCTCTTATACGTGCATCGAAATAGGCCTTTTTTGCCTCTTCTTGGATGCATGTATTCCTATTGCTACTCTCAGTTTGGTATCTCCTAAGCTTTCAAGGTCCATGATCCTGAATGATAGCTCGTGGCCTATCCATTGATGCTCTTGTGCACCCTTTAGGGTGGGTATCGAAAAGTAGAATGGAAGCACAACATTTTGAATAAAGATCGGTTCAAAGGGGGTGGCATTGAGTACCATTTTATAGGCCAATCAATATTCCCAAAAAACATGGTGTAGCTATTTGTCCCAATCTGAACCTTTAATGTTTATGTGCTTAGTCAATACATTGTGTATGATCATTTTCATGCCCTCTGCTTGTTCATTTGCTTGTGGATGATATGGTGCTTATTTCTTATGAATTACCATGAGATCTTTGTAAGAGATATTCAATTACTTCATTTAAGGAGTGCATTCCTCGATCACTCAAAAAATCTATAGGCAATCCATATCTTGTGAACACATTCTCAAATAGAGACTTTGATATTGTTTGTGCATCGTACTTCAAGGTGGCTTTCACCTCTACCCATTTGGTAAGATAATTGCCGGCTATAATTATGTATTCTGCATGGGAGCTTTTAGTTGGAGGGGGTTGATAGGGCTTAGGAATTCTATATCCCACTTGGAGAATGCACATCCTCCCATCATGGATCTTAGTGGCATCTCGTCTTTGTGGATAGGATATTGAACTCTCTGATAGGTGTCGCACCTCGTCACATAGGTATGTGCATCCATATGAAGAGTAGGCCACAAAAGATCTCAAAAATAGTATAGCTTTGATCACTCAATCAGTCCAAAGTCCTCCTACAAAACCTTGGTGTGCATTTTCTAAGATCTTCAGATACTCACTTTCATGTACCCATAGTGAAGAATATCTGTTTCTTTGCCAGTTGTATAGATTATCACAGATGGGCATATAGTCTTGAGCTTCTTGCTCTAGAATCCATCGCCATGCTAAGGTCATATCTTGGGGGAACATTTTAGTTCTTAGACAGTCAACTAAAGGAGTAATCCAATCAAGTATTAGATACACTTGGTATAGAGTTTCATGCTCAACTAGAGGTCTACTAATATAGGATGGAAATCCGTGATCAACCTATAGACATCTACTTCCATTGTTGGCCAATATACACTGAATCGCTCCAATGTTTGTAGGTTCCTATGCTTGGAATGATGTTTCCCTAGTGTACCTACATGTGCTAATTGTAACCATTTGTCATGCTTTTTCTCTTCCGCACAACAAGCTAAGATTCCTTGATCATCTTGCTTGCAAATACTCTCTTCGAGTTTAAGATATTCTGAGGGCTTGATTATCTCTTCATCTTTCATTCTAACTATGGGGTTCTTGGGTCCAAATGTGAGAGTAGGCACTAATTTCTTAGCCCCGTTTGGAACTACTTCAAGATTGAGCAAATATGCATCAAGAAGTTCATCCAATACAGCTTGGTGGGATTCTCTTGAAGTGAGTTATAAAAGGTGATCCTCTCGAAGGTAGGTCTTTCCTTTGTTAAAAACTACTTCAAAATTGTATTATTAGTAAGAAAAACCATCTTAATAATCTATCTATGCTGCAAGGTTTGTTCACCAAGTATAATAGCTTGATAGTTTGTAAAGAATTTGAACTTAGTTGCGAGCAAAATAGTGTCTAAACATTTTGACTGCATAGACTATACCTAATCCTTATCGTTTTGTATTAGTGTAATTCATTTCTATAGCGTTCAATTGCCTATTCACATATGCTATGGAAAGTTCAATGTTTCCCTCACCTATTGGTTGTGATAGCATGCATCCAATAGAAAAATTGGAAGCATCCACATGAGCAGGGCATGGCTTATTCTAGTCTGATGTTTTTAGGATAGGGGCTGATCATAGCATCCTTTTAGCTCTATGAATGATTTCCACATTCTTCATTCCACTTGAAGTTCATCAATCGGTTGTATAGAGGCTTTGTAGTTTACTACGTACATGTGGGTACAATGTCCGTAAAATTATCAATGATCCATAAAATTTTTTTGCCCTTCCAAGTGTATGCATGTCTACTATGCTTTATAACAACATACATATTTTCAAAATTATTGTCCAAGTATATAATCTTACCTGGAACATAAGGATCCTTAAACTCATGTATGATGATTCCATCTACATTGCTAGGTTTTTTTGGTTTGAATATCCAAAATGCTTCATTAGTCTTGCTATTAATGAAGAGCTCTATGTTGGTGTTGTCTTGGGGATTTACTTAGGTGTGATGATCCTTGTCAAGATTATTTAACTCTCAGAGTTTTAGGCTCTCACTTTTTATTTTCGTGATCAAGATCTCCTATCTCAGACTCAGGTATGACCAATCCAAATTCATCCATCCTATCAAGTAAGTTGGTTACCACACATGGTACCTTGCTTATCTATATATGGCCCTCTTCAAATTTGATGAGGGGGTCATCAATTTCATAGGGTTTCTTTGGATTTCTTGGTTTGATCACCAATCTTCTTAAACCATCCTGATAGATGTGAGCACCTAAGTGGTTGGTTTGAATGTATTCAAGTTGAGTCTTATACGGTCCTTCTAGGGTCTCTAGGTATGCCAACCTTGAACTCACTACAGGCCTTTCCATGCTGAAAGCCATCTCTGAGTCACTAGTTTCTTAATCTACTATGTAGGGATAATCACTCAATTGTTGAGTTGAAGATCTAGCCATAAGTTTGCCACTAGCTTCCAAAGACATGACTCTTTGTTGATCAACCTTTCTTATATGTCTCCTCAATCTCAGTTTCATTAATTTGATCCACTTACTTTCCCAAACCTTAGAATACAACCATATTGTAGGGTTCTTTAATGTATCACTTACATGTTCTTTTTAGTTTCTTTTTGTGTGAGATTTCTTTTATTGTGTCATTGCCATGGGTAATTTTTGTTTATCATTATTTACCATTTGATAGCCTAATATTTTTTGTTTCTTTTATGTTTATAACACTTTACTTATCTCCCTCTATCACAATAGATGGGTGACTATTATGATACATGGCTCTATCGTCTATCATAAAAAACATCTATCATGATAGACAGGTGTCTATCATGATGGATGGCATGTTTGTTTTCATAGACATGTGTTTGTCATGATAAATGTCCCTTGTTGTCTATCATGGGGTTTATCTATCCTGATAGATGGGTGTCTATCATGACAGATGGATGTCTATCATTATAGGCGGCCTTTTTGTCATGATAGATGTGGTCTATCAGCTGTCCTAAATTTGGCATGTCACAATAGACAAGTGTCTATCATGATAGATGCTATCTATTGTAGATTTTGACTATGGTGATAGACGGTGTCTATCTCAATGGACGGATTTTTATCATGGTTTTTGTCTGTCATGATAGATGGTTTGTATCCCAATAGACCCAAAAAGTACAAAATTTCAAAGCGTATCTAGTGTTTTTGGATGGTGCTAGGGAGGTGTCTATAATGAAAATGATGCAAAACGAAAATCAACTTTCTCTATATATCACAATAGATAGAGAGAATCATCTTGGGCCACATGCAGGATCTATCGTATCAGATGATGATGCTCAAGCTGTTGTTACAACTGAATCCTATAGAAAACACTCACAAAAACACAAAAAGAGAAAGCATACAAACTCTCTCACACAAGTGAAATGAGAGAATGAATGAGGAAGGTGGGGATATGAACCAAATCTGAATTTTTGGATGAAGATGAAGATGGAAGGAGAAGGAGAGTAGAGATGGTGGAGATGACGATGGTGACAAAACAAGTAAAGAAAAAAAAATTCCTACTTACCAATGACTCCAATAATACTCTACTTCTTACCATCACATGGTCATTCTTGAGACATGGTCCTTGGCAATGGTGCCGAATTCGGTGTCACTCTAGCACAATGGACGTACCACTAAGTTGAAGATTCACCTCATAAATGTCAATCCATAGAGACGTGAGGATGGTATGATGACCATGAGTGATAGGAGTGCATCAGTGAGTGCATGAGAAGCACTAAAGAATGCACACACTTACACACACACACGTGCACACATGGCAAAACAAAGAGTGGAACAATGTAATCTTCTATTCATAAGCTCAAGAAATGTTTACAATGCTCAAGAACAAGTTCAATCTCCAACTAGCTCACCCTAAAATTGATCTCTCTAGCTCTTTATATAGGTTTTAACTAGTTTTTGGTCTGTTTCAAACCTATTGTCCGAACTAATTAAAAACAGGTTCCTAAGCTACTTTGAGGGATCAATCAACCTCCAAAAATTATCCTCAAGCTCAAGGACTCCTTAGGTTGTAGAAAATGGAGTTGGAAGTGTCAAAAATGATTATATACAATGAGGCTAGTGATGAAAATCACTATTTTATAAAACAAAAGTGTTGAAATTTGTGGAGACCTTATTCTCTACCTAATTTCCTCTGATTTCCCTATCTACTTAAGCTCATTTCTATGCCTTGTTCTTATCTTAGGCTCTCTTCCCTCAAGCTCCCTTGCCTGCTCACACTTCCTTGGCCTCTCCTACCACTAACAACATACTTCTCATGCCTTCTGCTCCTCACATTACTAAAATAAGTAGTTAGTAATAGTCTCAAGTGGCCTTGCACTCGATGTTCCCTACTACACATTAATGGAACTTAGGTGCCCTACGTAAATACCATCCCAACCTACCTCATGGTGCTAAAAAGTGGTCTCTTTCCTTTAAATCCTAGATCCATTAGAGCACTCTCGATTGTGGCACCATCTTATGTAGCAAGAGTTAGTTACCAAGAAGTTTCTCTACCACTTACACAAAAACTTAGGTATTGTATTGAAAATGGAGAAATGCACTAGATCTTGCCTGAAATCTTGTGAATAGAGATATTATCTTCTTAAATCCATGCCCTTAGCAAGCCAAGAGATCGTGATAATTAGAGAGAGAGAGAGAGAGAGAGAGAGAGAAGGAATACCCATCATTGTAATCATAAGGGATCAACTTAAGAGAAAAGCCAATCATGGTGATATAGGGAAGAAAACTAATGTGGAAAGTCCAATAGATAGGAAAATAGACTCTTCCTCTAGTGAGGAAAGTGTACTTCCTCGAAACAAAATTGAGAAAGAAAATTTCTATGATGAAAAAGAAAATAGATGAGCTAGAAAGCCAAGCCACACAAGCCCAAGAGGAAATGAGATCTCTTACAAAACTAGTGAAAGATGAGAGTCATATAAACATGGAAATAAGTCATGCATAGCACCTATAGTGTTGATATATTCTAATAGTGATGTCTGTGAACATACTAGGATCACTCAGGCACTTTTTTCCTTCTTTAGGAGATTTTTTCCCTCGGTTTTTATATATGCCTATAACTCTAACGGGTCACTTATCTTTGTACATTTACTTGATAATACATTCAATATTGCGTGTTGTGCTCCAAGCTTCTTTTTCTTCCTTGTGTTGTTTGTGTGCCTCCATAGATATAAAACTCCAACAATTGGTATTAGAGAAGGTCATTGCTTCATAAAGGATGTCATCGGCACACCTCCAATCATAGTCTCAGAATCGCATGAAAATTGGTGAGCATACTCAGGGTGATTAGGAGTTGGAAACAACTTTGTTTTGTGGTGTCAAAATTTTGATATGAGCTTGTTTTGGCCTCCGAGCACAATATTATATTGTCCTTTTGTGCCAAACATATATAGAGGATTTGGTTCGCCAATACAAGTGCCTAATAGTTTTCTACAGGTTTAGTAGAGCTCGATAGGGTGATTCTATTCAACTTTTTGAGATAGAGTTATTTTTTTGCATAAGGGTATCTTAGTCACTCGCCATGGTTGAAAGCAATGATTTATTTTGTATGTTGGTTGTTGAGGACAAGTTGGATGGCTTTAGTTACCTGTTAAGGGTATATATGATGTGTTATGTATTAGTGGAAAAAGGACTATGGAATATTGTGCATGGTGTTGAAAGATGACCTACTACACTTGCAAATACAATTATTGATGGTGATGCAGATGGCATTGAAGATGACGATCTTCAAGTTCTTGTTTGTGCAACCATTCTTGTTGCAACTACTGTAGAGCAACTTTGATGGGATGGTAGAGATGCTCAGGCACATGCATTGATAGCTTTGTTTGTCAAATGTGCCATTATCCCTCATATTGACTCGTGAAAAATAGCAAAGGATGTTTGGGTTACAATTACCACTTTATACTAGACAACAAATGAGCCTTGTGTTGCTTATCTCCAAAAATAGTTGGAGAGTGAGCATATGAATGAACTAGATTCTATGGATAGCTTTTTGACAAAGATCAAAGAATTGAAAGAGTAGTTGATTTCTATAGATGAAGACTTGCCAAATAGTTTACTTGTGCAGACTATTCTTAATGGTCTTCTTCGTTCATATTAGATTTTTGCTTCTACTCTGTGGTTGATGATGAAAGGCAATCCAAATGCCTTAACATTTTAGGATTTAGTCTCTCTTTTACTGCAAGAAAATCAATCTAGGTAGAATAAGTCCATTATGAATGTTGCACATCAAGATTTCTTACCTAGTCATCAAGGCAAAGGTAAATGGATCTCATCTACTAGTAAGCAAAAATCTGCTAATTTTGCATAGTAAAAAAGGGCAAAATATGATAAGAAAAATAGAAAAGTAGAAACAATTCTACAAATAGGAAATGATCATGTCATAAAGAGTTTTCCAAAATTGGCTACAAAAGAGGCAAAGAGGAATGAGGCTAGAATTGTTGTTGCAAAGGTCTTTCCACCTAAAACAAATTTTGCTAATCTTATACAAAATGAAGAGTGGGTGATAGTGGGGTAACCAAACATATTACCTTGCAATGTCGTTTCTTATGTTCACTTGAGCTTGCCCCTACATGGAATACTGTCACATGTGCTAAAAACTCCTCTTATCCTGTAATGGGAGTTGGTAGGATCATTTTGACAACTAGTGATGGTAGTTCTTTCACATTGTCGAATGCTTTGTTTGTGCTAGGGATCAAGAAAAATCTATTGTCAATTTCAACATTAGCCAAGATCAGTTTGGTTGCTAAATTTGTTGATGATAGATGTATAATTCATGATATGTCAAGAGGATATGTTATTATTGCTTTTGACATTTTATCTCATGGGCTATATAAGCTCATAAACTATGCAAAATCTCTCAATCATTCAGCATGTGCAGCTCAAAATTCTCATGCGATCTCAAATGCAAAGCTTTGACATGCACGCTTTGGTCATCTAAATTTTGCTAGTTTGCTATGCCTATAGAAACTTGAAATGGTGTCCTCTCTCCCAAACTTAAAGCACCTAGTAAACATGTCGATCAAGGCTCTATTTGGGAAAAATGCAGAATTCCTCCTTCCAAAAGATTGTTTATTATGAGCTATATAGAAATTGCAGCTTATCCATAGTGATGTCTGTGGTCCTATGCAGACATCTTCTCTTGGGATCGACCTTTACTTCATGACTTATATTGATGATTTTTCTAGGCATGCATGGGTGTATCCATTGAAAGAAAAGTCCAAAGTTTTGATGTGCTTCAAACAATTTTTGGTTTTGGTTGGAAATCTGTGAGCATGTAAAATGGGCACCCTCCATTCTAATCAAAGAAGGGAATACATGTCTTCTGATTTTAATGCATTTCTTCCTTAACGTAGGATAAAACATCAATGTAGAGTGCCATATACAGCTCAACAAAATGGAGTTCCTAAAAGAAAGAACATGTCTCTCATGGAGATAGTGAGGTGTATGTTCAAAATTCATGCTTTACTACATTGCTTCTAGCTTGAGGCTATTATGTGTGCAACATATTTACTTAATAGGTGTCCCAATAAAGCAATATAGTATATCACTCCATATGAGGCTTCACATGGTTGAAAGCCATCTATTGCTCATTTGAATGTGTTTGGTTGTCTAAATATGCATTAGTGCCTAGACAACATTGCAAAAAATTGGATGATAAAGTAGTAAAATGTATTGTTGTTGGCACAGTTATGAAAGCAAAGGCTATCATCTCCATCATCCACATACTAAATGCATTTTGGTTAGTCATGATGTTGTTTTTGTGGAAGATTGAATTCAACCATTACTTTCATATATGAAAAGACATCAGTTGGCTCCAAAGATATGTATGAGGCAATTTATTAGCCTTTATAGGTTTGACATGATGATGCAAATCCTTCCATCTTTCATGGATATTTACATGATGCACTTGTTGATGAGATGGCTGATATAGAGGATGCAAAAACTATGCCCAAATGGTTGGTGTACACTTTGTGAGATAGAAAATTCGATGCACCTTTGTCATAGAATACTTATTTAGGCTCTCATAGTGTTTGTTTTGCATCAGATTGCTATTCAATGCTTTCCTCTAGTCTTTGTGATGAGAATGCGCCTGTTTCTTTTGATGAAGCACATAATTCGAAAAAAAAATGATGAGTGCTTTGCAATCAAAATATGATGCAATTATGAAGAATGGTACTTGATCTTTATGTGATCTACGTCCAGGAAAAAAGGCCATTGGCATTGATGGGTATACAAGCTGAAGCATAAGCGTGTTGGAACAATTGATAGGTATAAGGCTAGATTTGTTGCAAAAGGTTATGCTCAAGAGAGATGCATTGATTTTGATGATACCTTTGCTCCAAGATGTTGAATTACCACTGTTTGTAGCATATTTGCACGTGCAGATCATCGTGGTTGGAATGTACATTATTTGGACATTAAAATCGCATTTTTGAATGGTAACTTACATGAACAAGTGTATGTATTTTAGCCCCATGGTTTTGTGTAGAAAGGGCATGAAAACAAAGTCTGTATGTTGAAAAAGGCATTATATGGTTTGAAGCAAGCACCACATGCTTCCTATGAAAATAGGTTGTTTGAAAGTCCAATTGAGAGTGCCTTATATGTTAAGCATGCAAATGATGTGCTTCTGATCATTGTTGACTATGTTGATGACATGTTGCTCATTAGTCCTAATGAGAAACATATTTCTGATTTTAAGGCTGATTTACACGCCTCTTTTGAGATGCCAAATTTGGGGAATTTGCATCATTATTTAGGCATTGAGTTTATGCAAGTTGATGGTGGAATAGATCAATGTCAAACAAAATATATTGACATAGTATTGTAGGGTTTTGGCCTTGAAGATTGAAAATCTATTGCCACTCCAATGGAACCACGTTTACGCTTGAGTCTTCATGATGCTAAAGATGCATTCAATGTTGTTCTCTATCAACAATCTATTGGATGCTTGATTTACTTATGCATAACTCAACCTGATATTCAATTTGTTGTCTGTCAGATGAGTAGGTGTATGCATCACCCAAGTGTCAAGCACTAGTAGGTGATTAAGCACATCTTTCACTACTTAAGTGGCACCGAACTACTTGGATTGTTTTATCCCAAGGGGAGATCACTACCACAAGATTTACATGCTTTTTTTTACTCTAACTAGATTAGTTTCTATGACACTTGTGTGTTGACTAGTGGTTTTTGCTTCATGCTTGGTAGCTCATGCATATCTTGGTTAAGCAAGAAGCAACCTACAGTGGCCACTTCTAGTTGTGAGGTTGAGTATAGGGCAGCTTTTATAGCTATTATTGAGTGTGTGGCTCAAATGCATTTTGGCTGATTTGGGTGTTGGTCACTCTTCTACCACCACCACCTTCACTAACAATCAAATCACATTGGTAGTTGTGAGGAACCTTGTGTTCCATGCTTGTAGAAAGCACATTGAGGTGCATTTTCATTATTTCATGGAGAGGTTCTCTATTGAGGAGATCAATTTGGCATATGTGCACACATAGGTTAACATTGAAGATCTTTTCACAAAGGCTCTGCCTTAGGAGAAGTTTGAAGCTTCTTGCAAAGCACTAGGCTTCCTTTTGTGGATTGATCTCTTTCCACATAGCTTGGCACTTCCTTATACATGAGTTCTAGCTCCTTGCTCACCACATCACTCCCACGGGGTATTTGTTGATATATTTTGATAGTGATAATTGTGAACACACTAGGACCGCCATGCCACTTTTTTCCCCTTTTAGGAGGTGTTTTCCCCTCGCTTGTATATACACCTATAACCCTAACAGGTCACTTATCTTTGTACTTTTGCATCGTAATACATTCACTATTGTGTGTTATGCTCCAAGATTCTTCTTCTTCCTTGTGCTATTCATGTGCTTCCACAGACCTAAAACTCCAGCATATAGTTGGCCCAAATCTCAAGCTATTGCAACAAGATTACCAAAAAGAAAAAAATGAGCAATCTAGACTAAAAAACCATGAAAAAAATCTACCCAAAATTAGACCTAGAAAAGGAAAGACTAGACATATTTAAAAAAATGATTGAGATAGCTGAGAAGATGATGGAGAAAAATTCATCCACCATTTGTTATTTTGCATTATAAAGGAGAAATTCTTGAACCTAAGGAAGGTAGAAAAAATCACAGAGGTATTGACTCAAGAACCTATGAAACCCATAGTAGATGAAGTGAAATTTGAGACTTATGAGCTACTAATGCCACATTTCTAGGAAATTCCACTAGAATCTCATGAATCCACACGGTTTACAAAGAGATGGTTCTTGTCCTAGAAATAGAGAGCCTAAGCAACTTTCGGAAGACATATAAGCAAAAAAGTTGAAGGAATATGAAAATTCAAAGACCACCCTTCTCATAACTCCATTTGCAAACTCCTATAATAGAAGATAATGCCAATCTTGTAGATGCATCTATGAGGCCATATTTTCATCAAAATATAGCACCATGTATAGGATCTTTTCCAAGTTACTAGGGCCCTTATAAGGAGCGGTCAGAGTGTCAAACAATCATCGTATTATGGACTTGGAGTGAGATTTAACACAAATGTCCGAAGATAATCTCTCTAGGGATTAATCTCATGCCAAGAAAGTGTGTGTGCAACGAATGCCCTCCAACAATGCCCCTAAAGAGAGTGCTTCAATTTTCATTCAAGCTCCTATAGACAAGGTGGGTGATTTGAGTGAAGGTGATGAGGGCAGTACAATTTTTCTGATCGAATATAATAGATTGATCACCAAGGTAATTATAGAATCTTGGTGTAGCAATCACCACCTTGGGGTTATGGATAAAGTAGGGCAAAACCACTTTAAGACCAATAATGATGAAAGTGAAACTACCAAAAGAACATTTGAAAAGAACCACTAGTCTCTTAGTCCATTTTTCTCACCACTTGTGGTGTTAAATTTGAGCACACATTAGCAATTTGTCAATTAGATAAAGCTAGCAATAATGAAAGGATCTTACAATGTCCATTCCTAAGGTAGTTAAGAATTGTCCAGGACTAGGGTAGGAGTCTTTTGTACTTGTAGCATGTAGGTGTGAAAATGTAAGTCAATTTACATGAGTGCTTGTTTAGGGACATCCCTCCACTACAATGAGATTCCATCCAAATGATAATGTTGACGATGATTCCACATCCATTGATTGTGCCAATACTAGTGAGAAAGACTAGAAGAATGAGGATAGACATCTCTAGATTCGCCAAGATGTCACACAAAAAGTTGAGTGCACACTCAATAACGAATTAGTTATTCTCATAAAGAATACATATGAGCTCAAAAACCCTACATATGCCAAGATGATATTTGATGAAGAAGCATTTGATCAATATTTATGGATTGAAATATTGGCTACTAGGGACGCATCAACAAAAGCGTCAAACTTGACTTCTCTAATCCTGATAGGTATGATCAAAATTTGTTCATGGTCAATTTATTAGTAAAATAACTTACCTTAGAAGAGACCCTCCATGATCCACATGGGTTGAGGATTATGAATCTATAGTAAACCAGCTCCACTAGTGAGATGATTGATCCTAGCATGAATACAAAAGACATGGCTAATGATGGTTGGCATATGGACGAGGATGAGTCATAATTTATCGATGAAGATCTCCTAGAAGATAAAGCTTTGAGCTTTCTCAATAAGGGAAAAGAAAATGTTTAAAAGGAGGGAAATGAGAAAAAGCACAATCATGAAGAAGAGATGAAAAGCAATAAGTTGGGTAAAATAAGCTTCAATGTGCTAGACAACCTCAAATGCCAAAAAAAAGAAACCACTTCAAGCATAGCCTATGACAACAAATCGAACTAAAAAAGTGGTACTCATAGTTGAAGAATAAGGGGAACTCGTCAACTTCATAGAAAATGATGTCTCAAAGTCCAAGCAAAGAGAATTAATAATGTTACTAAGAGAACATTGAGACATCATGGAATGGAGTTATGAGAATTTGAAAAGTGTAATTTCTAACTATGTGTGCATAGAATCCTGATGGATATTTATGTGAAGCCCAATAAACAAAGACCCTACATGTGTAATGATGTTTACTGTACCAAAATTCAAGAAGAAGTTGAGAAACATTTGGTAGAAGGATTCATGTATGAAATTGAACACACTTAGTGAGCATCACCCATTATGTCGATGGCCCAAAAAGATGGGAAGTTGTAGGGATGTTCAAATTTGAAGAAGATCAATGTGGCAATGATCCATGATATTTATTTATTACTTGTAACTCATCGTATATCAGAAAGGGTTTCCAGACAAGAAGTTTATAGCTCCTTGGATGGTTTTTTTACTACAATCAAGTAGCAATACCTCCAAAATACTATTAAGGAATAGCTTATTCAACCTAGTGGGGTATATATTCATTTTGGGCCATGCCTTTTGGCTTCAACAATGCCCTAACTACCTTTCAATGCTCGATGTGTCATGTATTCAAAGAATATTTGAGAAACTTCTTGGAAGTGTACATGGATGAGTGATGCACGTTTCTCATTCTTGATTTAAACAAAATATTAAAAAAATGAAGATAGTATCATGTGTGTCTAGATCTAAAAAATGTGCATTCATGATACATCAAGGTAAAGATTTGGCACATATTTTCTCCAAAAATGACAAATTATTTACTCATCACCATGTCTTGTTATATTTGTTCAACCAGCCTTGTTCACATCATATGTTGATTCCTACTTCTCATGGAATTTGACTTTGAATTCATACTCAATTAAGGAAAAGACATACTTGAGAATTGAAAACGTATCTACACTCACCATTGTAGAACGACCAATAGTGCCTGATAATGTACATGGATCATATTTATTTCAATCTAGAAGCTATTTCAAAATGAGCACAAGCATTTGTTCCCACCCATACTCATGGAACTCATCATGCATGCTTTCCTAAATATCATGACGTATTGATCCTCAAAGTTTCACATACTAGCAAGGAAGCATATACTACCAAGACCCAAGTAGTATCTTGTTGTGATGTGTCATTGTCCATGAAAGAAAAAACTTGATAGCTAAAGCACATGAAGGTGTTTTGGGAAAAAAATATCCCTAGAGCTTGTACACTATAGAATTTACAAATATTAGGTTTTACTAGCCTAGTATGGAGCAAAATGTGCACACTTATGTGTCAAATGTGCTTAACGCCAAGTCTTTCCTTCAATTGAACATGCTACTTTGCACCACGTATCAATAAGACCCACCTAGAGCAAGCATATTTTTGAGCTCTTAAATGACCACACATTTTTAGAAGGTGCAAACAAAGTGAAAAAGAAGAACATTAGAAGAAACTTTTCATGATTATCTTGTAATAGGGAATGAGCTTTATAGATGATTTTTAGTTAGTTTCTTACAACTTTGTGTACATGAACATGATTATCCGCAATTCTATAGATGGCATATGCAAGTGACCGGAGGCTATTTCTCTCCTCAGAATTTGATGGTGCACTTTGCATAAATATGTGAAAGAGTTTGTTGAGAGATGAAACACTTGTCAACAAGCAAAGTACCCAATAAGAACATATGACATGCCCTTAAGACCCATGATAAGTAGTAGAGTTTTTCCAAGATGGGGAAAAGATATTCTTGGTCCAAGTAGTCCATCTACATGTAGATGGCATGCAGAGTACATTATAGTTGCAACAAATTATCTGATTAAATGGGTCAAAGCCAAGGCAAACGAAGAGAAAAATGATTTGCAAATATAAAGTGCTAGTGACCATAGACATATTTTATTAGAAAATGTTATCGAATGCATTCGAGTTGAATTCCTCATAGTCCAGAAGAAGTATGCATTGTACCATCCTCAAGAAAATGGACAAGCAAATAGTTCCAATAATTGTTTTTGCATTGTGCTTATGATAATCATGAGAATGAAAATATTGATCGCACATATAGCTTCATCATTTGGTTTGTGCATATTGTGTGGCTTACAACATGGCTATAGGCTCCACATCCTTTAATCTTGTCTATTAATAGAATGCCATTGTCCCAATCGACTTCTTAGGTCCAACTTTAAGAGTTGCACATGTATATGAGTGGGCTCGCCACAAACTCTCATTATTAGTGGATGAGCTAGAGAAACTAGAAGAGACTCGTCTCAATGGAGCTCCAAGCATTTACGCTACAAAGATGTGATACAAAGCCTACTATGATAAAAACATATGCCATAAATATCGATAAGTAGGTGGTTTTATCCTCATTTAGACTCTCAAGTAGTATGCTAAAAAGCTTCAAAAGAGAGACCATGGACCACTCATTGTCAACCACATTTCTTCAAGTGAAGCAGTTAATGTTCACACACTAAATGCTGATATGTTTCCAAATTATATTAGTGGTTGTAGAGTGAAGCTTTATTAGGAACATCTCATGTTGGAGGTTATTGCAAGATTTAGAAGACTAGAGAATATAAGAGTTCCAAGGAAAATGAATTAGAGAAGACGCTCAAAAAGAGTTACTTTTGCCAAAGCATGGATAAAACAAAGGGATGAATGAACAACAACATGAATGTACAAGGAAGTCTATACATTTGCTACATAGAATTTGAGTGGGCCACATGCTTATGCATGCTCAATTATCAAGTTCCAAATAGGATTTCACATTGATAATGCGTTCAAATCACTAATTGATACAAGAGCTTCATGCTCATTATACACATGCTTCACTAATTGGCATCAGGATCACTCAAATCAAATGTATGGGGAACATCAACGTTGGGATATTCACTCACAACTATTCCAACTACAAACATACCTTTTGGTGTATCACAATGTTGAGTTTCCCAAAGCCATTATTTAAGAGCAAGAATGGTTGAGTGAACATGTATCGATGATTGGATTGGATAAGAAAAATCTAGCAATACAAATGGCCACCTAGATGATTAGATGCAATCTCAAAATATTCAAATAAAGTGTCATCAAAAGATCTGAAGAGGTAAATAAATACTAGAAAGATAGATCTTGAATCCCTCCTCAGTTATCTCTAGAATATTTTCCATTTCCACCACATCTCATTGAACATGAGCTATCCAGAGGATCCACACACCACAACATTGATCTTTTTGAACTTTTGGTGCCAGGTTAGTCAACGGACAATAATCTCCATTGTGATGAACAAGGTCTTAATTGTTATTCTGACTATGTAGACCACTTGTACCACTGTAAATATGATCATGATATAGCATCATTAGCTTGAAGATTGAGTGATTACAAGGTAATGACAACTCTAACTAGAGCTCATGTTTCAAGTTTTGACAAGGTCAAGGAGGAAGGAAATTCAAAATTGACACTAGTAAAATTTATACTATTGAAGGTAGAGAGGATTTTTTTGGAAATTAAGTTAAGAAAATCCCTACACTAAGAAGGAGTTTCTTGTATATGAGTTCAAGGAACAAGATAATCCAAGAAAAGGAACTCATATGAGTCATGATTCAAATCGAACATACATAGTATTCGACTATAGTAAAAAAGACTCATCTTTGGCAAGGCCAAAGTTCTTTTCTCTACACAAACCTTCAACTTCACATAAACAAGCTAGTGCAAGACATGCTAACTCCTCAAGATTTCAAAGCAAAAAGACAAGAGAAGCCCCAGAAGTAAGCTTCATACAAAACTTGGGGAGAGGAAGATCCAAACAATGCACACGTAGACCAACAAGAGGGCATATATCATAGAGAGCGGATGATGATCTCCCTCTACCTAAACAAAGAGAACACTCAAGAACACTAAGACCATCACAAGTGGACAAAACCATGAAGAATTACTTTGATGGCACATGCGATCCTTACAATCATGTGGATAGATTCAAGCAAGGTGTTGGAGCAGAACAAGTAGAGGAATTGTTCACAAAATACGAGGCTTTTGGGTCAACCTTGAAGGGTATAGACCTAGCATAGTTTCAATCATTGCATCAAGGCAACTACCAAAATATGTCATAGTTGATGGAAGCTTTCATCATAGAGTTCTCTAAGAGTCAAGCAATGCATAGAGAGATGTCCATTCCTAGAGTTATCTACACAAGCCAAATAAGTGTCTTTGTTTAGATGGATCTTAAGCAAAACATTGTGATCATATGTATACCTAAAAGATCCAAACACTATAGAATAGTGTGTGGGAATGTGCATTGATATAAGGAGAGGAGCTAGAATTATTGAATCTCTATAAAGAATCAATTTGCCCAGTTACACCACTTCAAAACCCTTGCATTGGTTGAGGAAATCACTGAGTTAGTTGGACAAAGCTTAGGAGGAAACTTGTAAAAAAGGAAAAATAAAAAAGTGCCCACAATCAAGCATTACTACACATATAGTGGTGATCATATGGAAAATGCATGCCCCATGAAAACCCAAAATGTATTACTCCCAAGCTCCTAGTATTAAAAAAAATAAACGAAGTACACAAATCATATGGCACAAGAATTCCATTATAATAAGGAAGCAGTTAGAAAAAATGGCCAACAACCATATATCAACAACTTTATAGGTATCAACATCAGTATCAACAACAGCCATACTAGAGACCACAATAGAATTACCTACAATAGTACTAGTCTTATCCTAGACCATAGCCAGTGGTAGGTCCCCAACCACCACCCCTAGCCAATGTAATATTAGTCAAGTATGTGTCAACAAAAGTGAACCCAAATAGGGCTTTGGTACAAGTTTCTCCATTCATACCATAAAGGTGAGAATGTCCCTAGATATGACACAAAATCTCTAGAACATTCTGATGCCTATCAATATGAAAACCCATCATATGAATATAGTTGGGAACCTGACTATGAAAATTTAATGTATGCCAATCCCAACCCTAGGCCCTTGAGGAGGAAAATATGACCACATGCTCCTAGAGGACCTTGTTATAGATGCAAGGAGATCATTTCATATGTGAATATCCATATCCCTTTCCCGTAGGTCAACCACAACATCTTATGATTCAAGGATCTTGTTCTGAGTGCAGTGAGGAGTGTAGTGCACATGAATTCCCTAAGAACCTTGCTAGTGCCTCAAAGAATGCCCCAATCAATGTGATAGCCATAGTGTAGAGTTCAAGTGAAACCCGTTCCAAGTTTCTTCCCCATTCAAGAAGTGACTAGAGCACAAGCTTTACAAAAAGTCAAACAAGGAGATCAAGAGAAGGAACCAGAGTGCAGTGGAAGTGGAGAGCCTACTAAATGGAAAAACGAAAAATGGAAAGATTATAGAGAAGAGTGAATAGAAAATGGTCCAAGAAGCTAGCATAATTAGAAGGTACTCTTAAGGAAACCAAGGCAATAATTGTAGGATTGATGTCTCATGTCCAAATAGAAACCCCACCAATATGTAAGTCTAGTGAAGTACTAGTAAATATCATCCCAAGAAACTTTGACATGATGTTCAAAGCATATCAGGAACAACTAAGAGAAGGACCAAACCTTGTAGAATTGGACAAGAGCTACCCAAGAGATGACCTACAAGTAGACATAATGAAAGTATGCATCAAAATGGTTGAATTAGCTCAAGCTATGTTCGAGGCTAGCCAAATCTTTAACCAGAGCAACCTAGTTAAAACAAAATTGCACTTCCAAGGATTGTTACAACTATTAGAGAAAATGGCATCCAAAACTAAGGATGTGGCTCAAAAAGTTCAATATGTTGAAAGTGAAAAATCCAAGAAGAGAAATGGGGTATGGAAGAAATGACCTCCCCCACCCATTCAAGAGATTGATGATCTTCAAAACAATTCCCTCAAGACATCCTCTCTATGTATGGACAACAAGAAGACATTCTTGAGAAAAATTCAAGAAGAGAAGTGGGGTATGGAAGAAATGACCTCCCCCACCCATTCAAGAGATTGATGATCTTCAAAACAATTCCCTCAAGACATCCTCTCTATGTATGGACAACAAGAAGACATTCTATCAAGCGAAGGGATGGTCTTTGAATCTAATCCTTTACAAGAAATGCCACAACTCACAAGATCATGGGAATTAAATTCCGTTCAAATGTGAACTCCTACAATAGTCATAAGGAACGAACATTCAGTTATACCTAGAAACACAAATTCCATGAGAAATACTAAAGTGAATCGCCATCCCATTTTAGAAGAGCTCTTATGAGTGAAACCAGAGCTATGAAAACATGTAGCAAAGCAAGTGCCATAGCTTGTTAGTTCTGAATGAAAGGTAGAAGCTAATAAGAAAGTTTGCAAGATTCTCATATACAAGATAGGAGATATGAGTGAAGGAGAAGAAGGAATCACCTATATGTGTACCACATACCAAGGGTATACGACCAAGGTAATCCTAGATTCTAGAGTTGGAGTTGCCATTGCCATCACCTCCCTATGGAAACATTAGGGTAAATCAGCTTTGTGACCTACTAGAATGAAGTTTCAAATAGCAGATAAACATATAGAAAGATCATTAGGATTTTTGGAAGGAATCACTCCCATCACCTATGGTGTAGAGTTTGAACACACTTTTCCCATATATGAATTTAGGAAAAACCATGCATACAAAATGATCTTCAGTAGATCCTTCATGAGAAAATTGCAAATCATGCAAGATTGGGGAACCAATTCTTTGTACTTACAACACCTAGGGGTCACTACTAAGGCTAATCTCAAATATTACATCCATAGAGATATCCCACCATTACAATGTAATACCATTCAAAAGACCCAAGAGGACATAGAGTTATTACACTCTATAGGTTGAGATTGAGAATACCAAGAGGTATTCACTTAGATGTATAAGGATTTGAAAGGAGTGGATCGAGTATTTGTTCACGTAGGATCCTCATGACTCTAGAAGTGAATCCCACAAAATCAAAGCCATACACATACAATGACATGTATGCAATGAAGATAAAGGAAGAAATTGATAGGTTGATAGAAGTTAGAATTATCTATGAAATTGAGCATACCAAAGGGGTATCCCCCATTGTGGTTGTGTCCAAAAATAATGAAAAACTATGTGTGTTTATTAACCTAAAGAAAGTTAATGCCTCTACCATAAGAGAAAGTTATCTGCTACCTATCATTGAGCATTTATCAGAGCACATAGCAAGTAAAGAAGTTTATAGCTTCCTTGGCAGTTTTTTTGGTTACAACCAAGTAGCCATCACCCTTGAAAACCAACATAAGATGAATTTCACCACCAAATGTGGTGTTTTCTCATTTTTTGTGGTGCATTTTAGGATCACCAACACAAGTTTTACTTTTCAAAGGCTCATGTGTCATGTTTTTAAAGAGTACTTGCATAAGAATATAGATGTCTATGTGGATGATCTGTGTGCACATTCCCACATACAATATAATCACATACTAGAATGTAGAAAAATATTTGATAAATGAAGAGAATACCAAGTGTGATTAAACCTAGAAAAATGTGTGTTCATGGTGAGGCAAGCAAAAATCCTAAGTCACATAGTGTCAAAGAATGGAATATCAACAGAAAAGGATAAAGTGAGAGCCATAGTAGAGTTACCATGGCCTAGAATGGTGAAAGAGGTACAAGAACTAATGGGCCAGTGTGGATATTATTGATGATTCATCCATATGTATGGAATCATAGCTAGACCCTCATACAACTTTGTAACTAATTTTGAATGGAACGATGAGCAAAAAAATTCATTTGTAGAGCTAAAATGATGTTTGTGCTCAACCCCAATTTTAACAACACCTAAATGGAATATGCCATTCCATGTCCATGTGGATACCTCCAATTTTGCTATTGGATGTGTGCTAGCACAACCGAAAGAGGAATGCAACATTGATCTACACATAGCATATGTGAGCAAACAACTAAACACAGTAGAGAGGAGCTATACAACAATGAAATGCAGGATTAGGTATGATCTATGTGTCAAAGAAATTTCAACATTTTTTGCTTTCCAATAAGTTCAAATTCTTTACATACCATCAAGATTTACTTTACTTGGTGAACAAACCTTGCCATACTGGGAGATTAGTAAGATGGTTTCTCTTGCTAATGGGATAGGATTTTGACGTAGTTGTTAGGAAAGGTAAGTCCCACCCCAAGATGAATAACCTTTCACAAATCACTTTAAAAGAATCCTCATAAGGTGTGCCCGATGATCTTTCTTATGCATATTTTTTCAGCTTATAAGTAGTTCCAGACCTAGAAAAATAGCTATAACCAATCCTAACATATGGTTCCAAGAAACTTGTAGAAAGGATGCAAGAGAAGGAATCGATAAGATAACATAAGTATCATATATTAGTAGGAAGCATTTACAAACAAGATGAGAAAGGAATATTAACTTGTCGTGTGGATGAAGAAGAGTATAACACTTGGTGGTAGTTAGCTCACATAGGTACCTTAGGGCAACACTAATCTAGACAAAGAATCCTCCATACAATAAAAAGATTAGGTGTACCTTGTCCTATGATGGAATTTGATGTGCGTAAGCTGTTTAAGGAATGTTCATCTTGTATGATCAAACACCCAGTTGAACATGCCACATTGTATCATGTCACCAACACTAGATTGGAGTAGCCCTTTAATCAACATCTTAAAAAGGAAAATGTTTCCTAAATAAATGACTCCATCCCGACAAAAAAGTCTATAACATGAAGCACAAGATTATGCATTCATTGGCAAGATTTTGTAAAAACCCGAAAGAGATGGATATTTGAGATTATGCGTACATAAAGTGATTATTTGCGAATACTAGAAACTATGCACGATGGTTGTGTAGATGAACACTTTGGACCTGACCATAATATCAAAGCCATTCTATACTCAAACCTTTGGTGGCCCACACTTCACATGGATGGATGCTCATACTTATGTGAAACATTGTGACATGTGCTAGAGAGCTCAATATCCAATCCAAAAAGAGGAGATGCCACTAGGAACCATGATGGGATAACATTCCATCTCTAAATGGGTATAGACTTTGTAGGACCCATCAAACCTCCTCCTGAAAACTCTCATGTAGAATATATCATAGCTACTACATATTAACTTACCACGTGGGTAGAATTGAGAGCTACACATAAGAATGATGCCCAAAATAGAGCTAAATTCTTATTTGAGAATTTCTATACAAGGTAGTAACTTCCAATAGAGCTTATCAACAGTAGAGGAATGGATTTCTCCAATGATTCGATTCAATATTTATTACAAGAAATCATGGTGATTCACAAGGAATGAAAACCTTTTCATGCAGAGGCTACCAGACAAGCTGAGAGTACAACGAAGATCCTGTGCAATGTATTGACAAATCCCATAGATAAAAAATGATTTGACTGGGAAAAAGATCTACATCATGTTGTTTGGGCATATCAAGTGGCCTATCAAACGATGCTTAATGCAACCTTTCACATGGTCATTGTGCAAAATTTAGTGCTACCATTGGATTTCTTGATAACCATGTTGCAAGTAGCACAAGAGCATATCAATGGATGGGCCACGAGCTATCATTGAGGATAATGGATCTAGAACTTCTAGGAGAGACAAGATTGATGGCAACAACATGAATATATGCGACAAAGAAAAAACAAAAGGCATATTTCAATGCACATGTGAAAGACAAATGCTTGAAACTTGGAAATTTATTATTAGTCATGTACCTTAAAGAAACATGCTCATAAGTTTGAAAAAACATGATTATGGACCTACGATTATCAATATTCTTTCACAAGTGGTGCGGTACAACTAGCCACCCTAGAAGGAGAAGTAATGCCAAACTACATTAGTGGATGTAAAGTCAAGATCTATTAAGAACCAGTGATAGAAGAGAAACTAGAAAAAGAAGCATAGAGAGAAAGAACAAAGCATTAGAGAAGAGGCACACATTGAGGCCCTAGAACATATCAAACATATGAAGTTAAGATGACAAGGCATAGGTCAGTTTAGGACATTAGAGAATATGAATGTTGAAGAGCTCCACCTCATAATTGTCAATCCCAACCCAAAGGCCTCAAGATATCACATGGAAATGTGCCAAACTGAAATGAACACTTCCCCTATCATAGTAGATAGAAGACCATTCATCTCAAATAAGCTAGGACAGTGCACTACAAGTGAGATGATGAAAGCCCTGTTTGATTCAAGAGCTACCAACAATGCCATTAGATATTGATGGTGTCAAGACATGAAAATACGACTGAATCCAATTGAGGCTTACCTCATTGGATTAATAATAGTGGAAAACCCTTGCATTGGTGATGTAGAAGTTCCTATTCTCTTACATGATGTCCCCTTGATAGTAAAGCTATTAGTTTACCATGATGATTATCTCACAGAACCTTTGATGATATTAGAACAAGTTTGGATCTATGAACACACAATGGACTTGAACCTTTGAAGAAATATTCTTTAAGTTTGGGTCAATAAGCAATGCCTCACAATAAATTTGAAGACTCAAGTTCTTTGGCTCAGTGTTGGAGCCCCCTTATTTTTCAAAGAAAAGTCTGACAACAATCCCGCACAAAGAGGAGAAATAATATCATACTAACGAGAGGAAATAAGGATGGTCTACAACCATGCGAATCCACCGATGAAAAAATCAACCTATTCCAAGTAGGAAGCAAGTGGAAGTGAAGAAGGGCAAAAAATTGACTATACACAACAAACAAAAGACAAAAGGCCTATGTTGATGCACATATGAAAGACAAAGGCATAACACATGGCAATCTAGTATTGGTTGTATACCTTAAAGCAACATGCTCATAAGTTAGAAAAATGTGGTTCCAGACCTATGATTATCAATAGACGTTTGACAAGTGGTGCTTTACAACTAGCCACCCTAGAAGAAGTAATGACAAACTACATTAGTAGATGCAAAGTCAAGCTCTGTGAAGAACCACTGATAGAAGAGATGCTCAAGCGATTAAATCAGATTAAGAAGCGTAGAGAGGAAGAACCAAGAATTAGAGAAGAGACACAGAATGAGGCTTACAATGTATCAAACATATGAAGTTGAGACAATAAGGCATAGGTGACATCAAGACATTAGAGAATACCAATTTTGAAGAGCTCCACATCGTAATTGTCAATCCCAACCCAAAGGCCCTAAGATATCACATGGCAATGTGCCAAACTAAAATGAATACCTTCCCTAGAATAGTAGATAGAAGACCATTCATCTTAATAGTTCTAGGACAAGGCACTACAAGAAAGACAATGAAAGCCTTGATTAATTGAAGAGTTTCCACCAATGCCATTAGGTATTCATACTATCAAGACATGAAAATACTAGTGAATCCAATTGAGGCTTACTTTAGAGAAATGTTAGGAGTGTAAACCTCTTACATTGATGAGAGAGAAGTGATGGAGAGTGTTAATCTCCAAAAGAACAACCTATTCTTGTGATTAGAGCACCTCTATACCAAGAATAAGTCAAAACCTTTCACTCATTTAGAGGATCAATTACTAACTATCAAAAGATTAACAATTCTGTGAAGAAGATGAAACACAGAAAAGTCTGTTGCACTATTTCTTCACATTGACCTATCAAACGTGTAAATTTTTTGATGAAACTTTGTACGAAGTATCTCCTAGAGATTGCGCATCTACTCCAAGTTGAATCACTTCAAAAGATTAAGTATAACTTGAAAAATCAACTTCTCAAGTTACCTATGTCAGAAACTGTCATTCAGAACAGTCGACTTTACACCTGTAACTTTTAAGACTTGGTTCTCCTTGAATAGAACCCGTTTTCCAAAATGCTTCTAGACATGAGTAGCTTATCTTCCAACTTAAAGATTAAGCCCTCACTCATGCAAAACTTTAAACTGTGCTAGGAGAAATGATCAAAACATTAACTTCGAAATCTGCGCCTGTTTTAGGAACTAGTGAACATACTTCACATATGAATGTTCCTACACTTAATTCACTCAGCCTGATTACAATTGGAAGCTAAAACTTTGCACAGAGGTCAAGCAACTCTCAACTTAGACTTGTACAAAAGCATTTCACAATTGATCTACTGTAGAAGGAGAACACGCAGAAACATCGGGCGCAAAAATTTTCATTTACTCAGAAGAAATACAGTTGAGTGATGAGAGCTAACTCAACTAACTTTTCCTCTATCTCATGACTTCTACCTTCTTCAATCTTGATTTCTAACTATTGTCACATATGCTCTCATACTTGCCCCGACTTTTCTCAAAGTATTTATAGATAAATTTGTACATGATTCTTACTAAACAAAAGATCTAAGTCAGCTATGACTATACTAATGTACATATGTGTACACTTCTCTTGTCCTCTGAATGTAATCTTCTTCCACACTTTAGGAATTGATTCTTCCTTCATCATTTGATCTTCCAAGCCTTCAATTGGTGATTGGTCTGCACCAACAGCTCCCCCTCAATCATCAATTGAGGTTTTCTCTGTCTTCTTTATACTTGCCATGTCTTTGAACCTTTGTAACTTAGGTCCATCCAAGCTCTTTGTCATCATATCTGCCACTTGTTCTTTTGTTGGAGTGTACATCACTTCAATCTCTTTATCTAGTACCTTTTCTCTCAAGAAATGATATTGAATCTCTATATGCTTAGTCCTGGCATGAAAAACAGGGTTAGCTGCCAAATACAAAGAACTCATATTGTCTCCAAAAATTATTGGAGTACTATGATCAATCTCAAAACTTTTCATCAAAGTCTTCAACCATATCACTTCCTTTGCAGCTTCTACCATTCCCTTATACTCAGCTTCTGTGGATGATAAAGCAACTGTATGTTGCTTCTTTGAACACCAAGAAACTAGCTTATCTCCAACATAACAGAGATACCCATGAGTAGACCTTCTATCATCTGAGTCACCTGCCCAATCTGCATCACTAAACACTTTGATTCTTGTGTCAGAAGTGAAACCATAATACAAACCTTCACTTAGGGTTCCTTTGATATATCTGAGTACCCTTTGAGCTGCAATCCAATGAGTCTTCTTTGGACAGTGCATAAATTGTGACAACACACCTACTGCATATGATAAATCTCGCCTTGTCAAGGTAGCATAGATTAAACTACCTACCAAACTCTGATATTTCTTCATATCATTGAACTCTTCACCTCCATACCTGCTTAATTTATGATTTACTTCCAATGGTGTAGTTGAGGTCCTGCAATCTTCCATGTTAAACTTGACTAGAAGATTCTTCAAGTATCTCTCTTGTGAAACATATACTCCATGTTGAGTATACACAATCTGCATTCCTAGAAAATAAGATAAGTTTCCCAAATCACTTATCTTAAACTCCTTCTCTATTTGTCTTTTGAGTTCATTGATTCCTTGAGCATCTGTTCCTGTAACAATAATATCATCAACATAAATGCATATGTAAATGTATCCATTTTCACTTGCCTTCACTAGCAAGCTACTATCTGCCTTTGATGCTTGAAATCCACATTCATTCAAGAACTTGACCAATCTGTAATTCCAAGCTCTTGGGGCTTGCTTCAACCCATATAAAGCTCTCTTGAGCTTACACACATAATCTGATCCAATTGATTCCATGAAGCCTTCTGGTTGCTCCATATATACTTCATCTGCAATGTATCCATTTAGAAATGCATTTTTCACATCCAATTGTGATAATTTCCATCCCTTGCAAGCAGCAATAGCAATCAATGTCCTAATTGTAGACATCTTAGCAACAGGACTAAAGGTTTCATCATAATCTACCCCATAAGTTTGGGCATAACCTTTGACCACAAGTCTAGCCTTATATCTAGACACCTTACCATCTGCAAACCTCTTTGTTTTATATACCCACTTACATCCAATGACCTTCTGATTCTTTGGTCTTGGTACTAGTTCCCAAGTTTCATTTTCAAGTAGAGCATCATACTCTTCCTGCATTGCCTTCTCCCAATTCTGTTTACCTTTGGCTTCTTCATAAGTAGTTGGATCTTCTTCTGTTTTCACAATGTAAGCATAATCTTTTGTTGTTAGGAAAGATGTATCATAACTATACCTTATAGGTTCTTTCCTTTCCCTTGTAGATCTTCTGATTTCTGCACTTCTTGAAGTTTCAGCCTCATTTGATTCTGGATCAAATCTTGGCCCTTCTTCTACATGATCCTGCACTCTACTTCTAGAGTCAACTTCATCAACAATTTCTTCACATACTTTTACCTTTGCCTTTCCTTTTCTTTGTATTTCTTCAACACCTGTATACTCATTTGGTGATCCTGTATACCACATATTTTGCTCATCAAATGTCACATCTTTAGTAACAAGAAATTGCTTTGTGGATGGACTCCACAACCTGTAACCCATCTGTCTATCATCATATCCAATAAACACATACTTCTCTGCTTTTGGTTCTAGCTTATGTCTTAATTGTGAAGGAACATAAGCATATGCAATACATCCAAATACTTTACAATGATCAAGACTAGGCTTCTTACCCCACCATGCTTCATAAGGGGTTCCTCCATCCAAAGCTTTGCAAGGCAACCTATTCACAAGGTATGTTGCAGTGTTAATGGCTTCTGCCCATAAGTAATTTGGACAATTCTTTTCCTTCATCATGGCTCTTGCAAACTCTACAAGAGTCCTATTCCTCCTTTCTGCTACTCCATTCTGTTGAGGGGAGTACCTGCAAGTTACTTCTCTTTTTATACCTGCATTCCACAAATAATCATCAAACTCTTTTGAGAAATACTCTCCCCCTCCATCTGATCTTAACCTCTTTAGCTTTTGTCCTGTGATCCTTTCTGCATAGGCATGAAAATGTTTGAATGTCTTGAAAACTTCTGATTTATCCTTGATTACATACAAAGTAATCCACCTGGTTGCATCATCAACAAACAACACATAATATCTGGATCCATTTATGCTATAGTCCCTTGAGGGACCCCATACATCTGTATGAACCAAGTCAAGCATATTTGAATACTTGTACCCTGATTTGTTATAAGAATTCTTATGTGCTTTACCTAATTGACAAGCTTCACACTTGTACACCATATGTTGCCCTTCAATGTTTGGCAATCCAAGCACTATCTGATTCTTTGACATCTCCTTTATAGCTCTCTCATTGAAATGACCTAGCCTTTTATGCCATAGGTCTAATTCAGACACCTTTTGACCTCCATAGGTAAACAATGCATGTCCCACATTACCTTGGACTTTGAGAGTGAACAATCTTCCTTCCTTTTTCCCTGCAATTATGTTTCTATATCCCTGATTTGGATCTTGTACATAAACACCATCATTTGTGAATCTTACCTCATATCCTTTCTCCACAATTTGCCCTACACTTATCAGATTTTTAGGAATAGTAGGAACATAAAGTACCTTGCTCAGAAGTGTACTTCCACTCTTTGTCTTCACTGATCCAATGCTCTCCACTTTATGTTTGGTATTGTCACCTGTCTGAACTGTATGTCCATTCACCCTTGCTTCCATATCAGTCATCAAAGATAGATTCCCACTCAGATGGTTGCTGCACCCTGAGTCAATATAAAACACTCTTTGATCTTCTCCCATTGATTCATGAGTTGCATTCAAGATAAGAGTCATGTCATCCTTCTGATCTGATGCATAATTGTAATAATTATTGTTGTAGGACTGAGATTGGAAGTTTCTTCCACCTCCTCTACCATATGATGTCCTACCTCCTCTTCCTCTGAAATTGCCTCTTTGGTTTCTGCCTCCTCTACCTCTTTGATTATAATTCTGATTACTGTTTCCACCATTTTGATTGTTATACCAACAATCATTTGCCAAATGATTTGTTCTGCCACAAATCCAACAAGCTTTAGCATTATCTTTATTCTTACCTCCTCTTCCTTTACCTCTGAAATTCATCTTCCCTTTTGTGAAGTTAGCTTGATTTGAATTCCCTTCATCATCATTTGATTGCTTTCCCTTGCCATTCTTTTTCTTGTCCTTGGAGTACATAGCTTGACTTGTACTTCTATCATTGTCTCCTTTAAGATCCTGCTCAAAGGTTAGCATGTGTCCTAGCAATTGATTAAGATCAGGAGTAAAGTGATCAAGTGACAATTCTATGGACAATATAAAAGGCTTCCACTTCTCATCTCCTCTCAAACCTGTAAGTATTTGTCTTACCAACTTTTCCTCTTCAATATCTTCATCCACTGCTCCCAAGCTATCTGCAATATCTTTCATCCTTGCCACATAATCTGAAATTGATTGTGAGCTCTTCTTCTTGAAGGTTGTGAACTCAGCCCATAGTGAGGACTTCCTTGACTTAGTTGTATTTTGGAAATGCTCTTCCAAGGCATTCCAAACATCTGTAGCACTTTCCAAACCTCTGATGTGAGGTAAAAGGTAATCATTTACAGCCATGTAGATGATACTCCTTGCTTGAGCATCCTTTCTCATCCAAGTCTTCAACATTGCAAGCTCTTCCCTAGTAGGAATACTTAGATCTGCAAACTCAGGTTTTTCTTCATCTCCTGTAATAAATGATATAAGATCTTTGCTCATGAGGTGTGCTTCCATCCTCATGGACCATGCTGGATAGTTCTCCCTATCTAGCTTATCAATCTGCAAGCTTTCTCCCATCTTGTGTCCACCTGTGTATTGAAATCTTCAAGCTTTACAAACAATATATGTACCTTTACTTCGAATTGGACTCCTTTTGCCTTTCTTGATGTCAAATAGTCTTCTCCTCGAGCTTTGACTCCAAGCTTTCACTTCTTAGTCCTTCAAGTGTTGAATTTCTTGAATCTGCAGCAGTTGGGATCCTCCTTTCCTTAATTTGATGTCTCCTGCTCTGATACCACTGATGGAGAGTGTTAATCTCCAAAAGAACAACCTATTCTTGTGATTAGAGCACCTCTATACCAAGAATAAGTCAAAACCTTTCACTCATTTAGAGGATCAATTACTAACTATCAAAAGATTAACAATTGTGTGAAGAAGATGAAACACAGAAAAGTCTGCTGCACTATTTCTCCACATTGGCCTATCAAACGTGTAAAGTTTTTGATGAAACTTTGTACGAAGTATCTCCTAGAGATTGCGCATCTACTCCAAGTTAAATCACTTCAAAAGATTAAGTATAACTTGAAAAACCAACTTCTCAAGTTACCTATGTCAGAAACTGTCATTCAGAACAGTCGACTTTACACCTGTAACTTTTAAGACTTGGTTCTCCTTGAATAGAACCCGTTTTCCAAAATGCTTCTAGACATGAGTAGCTTATCTTCCAACTTAAAGATTAAGCCCTCACTCATGCAAAACTTTAAACTGTGCTAGGAGAAATGATCAAAACATTAACTTCGAAATCTGCGCCTGTTTTAGGAACTAGTGAACATACTTCACATATGAATGTTCCTACACTTAATTCACTCAGCCTGATTACAATTGGAAGCTAAAACTTTGCACAGAGGTCAAGCAACTCTCAACTTAGACTTGTACAAAAGCATTTCACAATTGATCTACTGTAGAAGGAGAACACGCAGAAACATCGGGCGCAAAAATTTTCATTTACTCAGAAGAAATACAGTTGAGTGATGAGAGCTAACTCAACTAACTTTTCCTCTATCTCATGACTTCTACCTTCTTCAATCTTGATTTCTAACTATTGTCACATATGCTCTCATACTTGCCCCGACTTTTCTCAAAGTATTTATAGATAAATTTGTACATGATTCTTACTAAACAAAAGATCTAAGTCAGCTATGACTATACTAATGTACATATGTGTACACTTCTCTTGTCCTCTGAATGTAATCTTCTTCCACACTTTAGGAATTGATTCTTCCTTCATCATTTGATCTTCCAAGCCTTCAATTGGTGATTGGTCTGCACCAACAAGAAGTTCCTATCCTCTTACATGATGTCCCCTTGATACCAAAGTCATTAGTTTACCATCATGAAGATCTCACAGAAACTTTGATATAAGGCCAAGACTGGATCTAGGACCACACAATAGACCTGAACCTTTGAAGAAATCTTCTTCAAGTTTGGGTCAATAAGCAATGCTTCATACTAGAGTTGAAGGCTCTCAAGTTCTTTGGTTCTAAGTCCACTCACTATGCATGTAACCCTATTTCTATTGTGTAGAATGCCTCACCTCCTAATGGACATGCCATGCAAGTGTTGAAACCCCTTCTTTTCCAAAGAAAATTCTAACAACAAAGACACATCAAGAGAAAGAACATCATACTAACCATAAGAAACCACGAACACCTACAACCGTACATGCCCATTGATGAAGAAATCAAACTATTCCATGCAAGAAGCAGTTTTGGGTGAAGAAGCATGAATAGTCGACTATTCGATCGAAACCATATGTGACAGAGGAGAAGAGTAAAACGTGGTGAAGGCAAAGACCCTACACAAAGGAAGGATAAGAATTAGGAATCCATAAGCCTTCTAATCCTCATGATGCATCTCGACATAAAGCCATATCACATTCATAGTCTTGTACTCATTCTTCTAGAACAATTTGGAAATGGGTGACAAAAAATGGACTTGTGACCAACAACCTTAAGCTAACCCTTCACTCCCCTTAAAAACTTGTACAAATCTTCTGAATCACCATGTAATCCCATAAGAAAACCTCATATTCATAAGAAAAACCAAGGTTGAGAGAAAGGGTTCAAGAGGCCAAGTTTGTGAACAAGGTTCAAGAAAATGTGTGAGGTTGAGGACATCAATTCAAGGATACCTAGGGAGTTCAAGGGGCTGGTTACCAAGGCTAGAGGGATACAAGAGAAGATCATTGAGGACAATGATTGACCAAGGGGGAAAGAATGGAATAAAGTGATATGAAGGAGATGGTTGAACCACACCCTTGAGAGATAGGAGATGGTTGAACTACACCCTAACATGAAGGATTAGGAACTAATTCTCAACTAGTACATGATTATTCAAAGGCATGCACTATAGCTAACATAGTCACTTGTGAGAACCTGCTTGCAAGTGCTCGCATTTTGGCTTAATGGGCTATAGTAGAACCTGCTTATCTTACCATTGTACTTTATCTTACCATCCTTGCAAGTGCTTGCATTTTGGCTTAATGGGCTATAGTAGAACCTGCTTATGAAGAATCAGTGAGATGGTTTGAGCTCTTACATCTTGAGGTGGAGACAAATGTAAGGAATTGAACTCACAACCTCTTCATTAGGAATGTGATGGGCTAACCACTTGCCCCAAAAGCCATGGTTGAGGATTACTTCCTAATCCTCCCTCTTAGGGTGTAGTTCAACCATCTCCTATCTTTTAAGGGTGTGGTTCAACCATCTCCTACCTATCCCTTTACTACATTCTTCCCCCTTGGTCAATCATTGCCCTTAATGATCTACTCTTGTATCCCTCTAGCCTCGGCGATTAGCCCTTTGAACTCCCTAGGTACCCTTGAATTGATGTCCTCAACCTCGCATAGTTTCTTGAACCTTGTTTGCAACCATGGTCTCTTGAACCCTTGCTCTCAACCTTGGTGTCTTGAACCTTCTTATTTGCAACCTTGGTGTCTTGGGCCCTTATTCTCAACCTCAATCTTGAACCTTGTTCTCACCCATGTTTGGTATCTTGAAACCTCAATAAAGTGCCAGCCATGGTTCATATTTCGAAAGTTCATTCTAAGAGGTTTCCAACAATATCTTACATGCCTCAATCCGACCTATGGATTGAGAGATACACCTCAATCTTTGTTGGGCTAACTTCTGAAAGCGACGTGTGCTACTTTGTCCTCTTTCATATAGAGGATACCCAAGTGCCTTTTTTAGAGACCATTAGGTCAATCCACCTTTCCCAAGCCTAGTTCCTAGGCTTTGATACCAATCTAAGGGATTGAACTCACATTTTATGTAAGGAATTGAACTCACAACCTCTTGGTTAGGAATGTGATGGGCTAACCGCTTGCCCCAAAAGCCATGGCTGAGGATTACTTCCTAATCCTCTCTCTTAGGGTGTAGTTCAACCATCTCCTATCTTTTAAGGGTGTGGTTCAGCCATCTTCTACCTATTACTTTATTACACCTCTTATCCCACTACCCCAATTTGCTAGTTTCTAGGGACCAATACCGATTAAGGACCCACTCTTGGGGAGAACTAAATGTGTTCATGCTAAACAAAGATGTTCGTGAAACCTTTGTTCTACCTTTTATGTTCCTATAACAACCTCACAAATGATTCAAGTTGTTGCATAAGCTTGTGAGAGAAGCCCTCAACAAGGCATGCACCCACATTCCTACAAACAAAGGAGATTGATCCCCAAAGATATGAAAAAAGGCGAGGTTCTAAATCTATCACAAATGTTAGAAATAACTCTTTATCCTTCCACATCATTACAAATGTGCATGCAACACTTTGCCTTCCCTGGACAAGATCACTTCACTTAGCCCCATAAAAGGATATGGTTTAGTTTACATCTATCACAAGAGACACAAATGAAGATATATCTGCAACACTCGATTATGGATCAACTATACGCGGTTAATCAGAGATGGCCCCACAAATAGGTCTTGAATGGTTGATGTGCCATTATATGTATAGTCGACAATCCAAGAGCTGTAAGTAGAAGCACTTGTGTAGATCCCAATACTAAAAATAGTTGTTTTCTGAGCTAGTAGCAATAGGAAGCTTAGAAATTTTCTTTCTTGTCACGAGTGCTACTACTCAAGCAGGAGAAATCATAATCTTTGATTTTTAACAGCCTCTATCTCACCTTGCAAAATTCCAATACTTTAATGTAGATTACATCTTCGAGAAATATGAGCATCCTAGTTACCCAAGATCATAGACTCACCATGAAAAGGCCACACTTGGACATATCAAGATGATGAAAAACACCCACTTATAGAAGAAGATGAAGGAGGAATCAAAGAGCAACATGACAAACATGATGAGTAACATCAAATAGAGGATGAGCAAGAAGCCAATAGATCCACATATACATCAGTGCTACAAAGATTATATACTCAGATGACAATTTTACAAGCCAAATGAGGAATAAAGTCATGCTCTCCTACAACAAGAATTAGAATAGAGGGTGTTTGATGCCCCATTTATTAAAACCATACATACCCTAACAAAAATAATGGGGGTAATTGAAGCCCCAAAGCTTTCCATGAACCACCCCTTAGTGAGATACAATCCATGAAGAGTAAAAATGCAGCTTTCTTAGGTCCAAACCATCCAAGCACTTGTCTCTCCAAATGTGTCCCACAAATCCACCCTAAGAGGACATATGCCTCTGCTAATCCCTCACATAGACACTACTTCATTAAGCCATTCACCCATCCCATCAGTTTCATTTATGACCTCCATCTCCCAAGAATTTCAATCCATGTTTTAAACTCCTCCATAGACACCACCCTGCTTTAATGCACACACAATTTCCCCTCCTCATTCATCCCCTAGAGCTACTGGTGAAATCTCCTATTGCCTTGACTTCAAGCCTCAAACACATCCACTAGTCATCAATACTCCTTCAACCATTACCCCCATCCCAAAGACATTAACCCCCATCCCAAAGATATTAACCCCCATCCCTCCACCTATCCAACCTACCCATTTTGACTTTCATAGTTCCACATCATTGCCAACACTCCTTTTTCCTCTTCGAATCCCTTAGCCATAGTCCTGATGCCTAGCTTCTTTGAAGCCCTCCTCAGGCCTTTCCTTAATCCACCACTCCCACCCTTAAGTCTCTTCAATTACACTACCCACCAGGACACCTACTTTTTCATACATGCACCTCCCTGTACAAACCACCATTGATTCCACTATTCAAGATCACCACCATGCGCACTTCCATGTCCAAATCTACGGAGATATCACCATGAACCATGGCACCACTAACTGCCACTCAAAATACCACCATTCCTAATTCCCCCACCACCAACCTCACCACCACTCACAAAAATTCTCACATTTTCATTCACACTTCACATCCCCTCTACCTTCCCCTCTACATGAATCTTTAATCAAACTACATCCATGAGAATAAATCTTGTATGTACATCCTCGATCCTAGATACTTCCTTAAATCAAATGTCACTTGCATGAATTAAATAATAGAAGAATATGCTACTTTAGGAAAATAATATACCCATTTGCAAGAACAATAAAATAGATTACAATCAATTCATTGATGGTAAAAAATGCAATACTGAATTCCATATATATTCAGCTAAATGAAGCTCATAACACCTTAGAGTTTCACCTTGAAGCCCAAAATAAGCAAGCCATAGAAGAGATTGAAGATCAGCTTCGAGTACATGGGTTTACTACGAAGAAACCTTGTTGTGGAATGAGAAGAGAATCAAATACTAGAAGTTCAGAACATCAAGAACTTTGAAGTTGTGCTAGAATGTTGGGTGACCTAATAAATCCATCTCGCTTCCATGCAATGGCACCCAAGAGCATTAAAATTATCTTAGAGGACTACACCAACCTCCTTGAGGCACAAGATAAATTATCTGAGGAGTTTGTAGTCCTTCAGGCAACACAAGAAGGCATCCCTTCCACCACCTATGAGGCACCGATCACTTCAAGTATCTTTGAAGATGCACTCACAAAGTAAAAAGATCTTCACCACCATATGGCTGAAATGAAGTATGAATTGGCTTTTAGAATATCATTAGATAGGCCCATGCCATGATGTCACATTCTTGAACTTGAGGAACTTGTACAAATCCCCATAGAATAATCCTATTAAGAGGAATACAAGCCTCAAACAACCATTGGTGGTTGCAATATTGTTGAAGGTCGGGAAACTTTTGAGCTACAAAGACCAACATGGATGAAAGCAGTAGAAGAATTAGGAAGAACAAACTATGCACGAGAGGAAGCACAACAAGCAATGGTAATGATTGAAGAAATCGTTTTAAAGTCAGCATACTTTTAGGAACTCGCACGTTGAAGATACATCTCTACAAGTTAAATGCAATATATGCCATACTATATTATTTTAGCAAAATATCACACTAAAATTGAATGCATCATAGAAAAGATCCCACATTTTCCATGCGATTTGAGCCTGAAGGTCTTCCTTCAAAAACACACCATGGAATCATGGTCCAACCAAACTTCCATGCACAACTACTACAAGAGTACCCTAAAATGATACAAAGATGGATGAAAGCACCATTGCACATCTTGTATAATCATTGCTATGGTCTAATCCCCACCCGCATACATGGTCTACTTTCATTATTAAGGTAGAAATGATAAGAAATGTCAAGACTAGGTGACTTATCCTTATCTCATACCCCCACAAGGACCACCAATGGTATCCTACATGATGGCCACAGTACACCATTGGTTGCCACACCTTACAAAATGCAAGCCATTGCAACACACATGCAATTGAAAATATTTGACTTAATGCAAACTACATTTGAAGTCTTCAGAAAGTTCAAGGCACCGCATGTCTCAACACCAGGTTTTGAGCATGGAAACTTGGAGCTCGTTTATGACATGATTACAACACCATTGATAAAGGTTTGCTACACCTGGCATTATAGGATAAAGTACTTGCCATCCTATTACAAGCAAACCTTTGAAGAAATATTTACAACATGTTTCTAGGAGTACCAATTAGAAGTGTTCACATCAAAGCAAACTCATTTGGTACATCTCTTTGTGTGCCAAACACTTTAGTACTTTTCACACTATTGCCTCCAACAATATTGCCTACCAAACACTTCAGTACTTTGCACATTATTGTCTCCAAGACATTCATAGGAATACTAATCCATAAAGTGGCTTAGCAATAACTACAAACACGTGGATGAAGCATTGATAGTATCCAACCTCATATCCCTATTGTTATGCATTTCTTCAATTTAAGACATTCACTTCACCAAACTAGACTATCAACTAGTGCTTTCACATTGAATTAATTTCTTCTATTTAATCTTGGTTGAGAGGATCATTTCAAAGCTTTGTTTTCTTTAGAAGAACTTTACCTCTAAGTATGAGATGCTTGTGGGATCTATTTAATTCATCCAACTTATGGAGTTTTTTTTGCTTTTGTAACTCTTCTAGCATAGTTTTCTTCTGCCTTCCATGATATGTACCTATCTTCTTATACCCTTAAATTGTTGTAGAATATGTTTTCTCTTTTTGAAACCTAATTCACATGAGCTTGTAAGATTGACCTAGCATATGTGTTGATTCTGTTGCTAGGGTTTGGGCTTGATTTTTAATATTGCCCCCGCCTTGACCTTTTAAATATTCAAAATATGTTTTCTAATGCATGTCTTTGCCTTAGATTTGACTTGTCAAGTAACTAATGGGTTATGTATCATTGAACATATATCTAGAGTGATATTTGTGATCCACATAATCCAAATCTATACCGAGTTAGGGACAAATGTCCATAAAGATTAGTGTCCAATGTTGTATGATCATTGATCAGACCCGAGTTAGATTCTATGTGATGTGGTGATCTTGGAGATGAATAAAGAGAAGAGGAGCCATCTATCATTTTTTGTGCATTTGTGATATTGTTGTTGATTCCTTTAAGACGACATGTTCGTATGAGGGGTGTTTGGAGCTTAGAGAAGACCATAGATGTGCATAGAGGCAAGGGCTATTTAAGGTTTGGAGGAGAGTGGCAATTAGCTAGTTGGGATCTTTCTTTCATATATAACCCCTTGTAGATATGTGACTGGTTACAAGTGGAAAATATCCAGAGTTCTATACTTTTTTGGCATGCATTTGTAATGTATATACTAAAACAAGGTTACCTTCCTTAAGTTGTTTGTTTTTTATGTGTGCGTCATTGTTTTGGAACATAAATCCCTAATATCTTTATAAGAATACTTTGTTGTAATTTAGCTCTTTTTTCCACTTATCATGATAGGTGTGCTTTCCATTTGTAGCTCTTAGATAATTTTAGTGTTGGCACTACAAAGTTGATAGGTAGAAATACAGTATAGCCATATATGAACTTAAATTGGTTTTCACTTAAGGCTATCTTACACAAATTTTTAGGCCCAAATTTCTTCATATGAATGTTTGACCCAATCTGATCTACCATTATCTACAAGCTTAGTAAACACCAAACCTAGCAATTTTTTTGAACTCTTGTCTTGACTATCGGCTTACAAATGACATGGTGTTGATTACGTATGCATTATAAGAAATCTTTCGAGTACGATTATGTCACAAATTTACTAATAAATGGACAAAAGATATCATTCATGAGCATAAAAAAGGTAGCAGGAGCATTTGTCAAAACAAAAAGCATTACAAGATACTCATAATGGCCAAATCTAGTACAAAAAGTTGTCTTATGTACATCATCTTCAACTTTTATCTGATGATGACCACTTTTTACGTCTATCTTTTTTTTTTTAAATAAAGGAAGTTCGGCCTTAGCCTAATCTCCCGGACTTTAATTATAATAAAGAAAAAAGGTTACAAGTGAATGGGACTAGTGCCCATGGGACCCCCCAAATCCCACAATGCAGGGGAGGAGTATGGCAAGCTACAGGGCATTACAGATGATGCAGATAAAATTATCATCACCCTCATGTGGGACCCATTTGGGTTTCAACTTGTTGTTTTCGAGGAGATAAATACAGTGATGTCTGAACGGTGGCGAACTCTTGACTCGGGAGATTCTTTTACCTAGGAGAAACAAGGATTTCTCGATCGACCATTCCTTAGGAGTTTGGCCAAAATTGACAGCACATCGCTCCCTCCAAATCTTCCAGAGAGTCTCACCTCTGATGGCATTCCACAGCCTCGATGAGCAGCCGATCGCCTCACCCAACATCACCTGTTGCCAGTTGATTTGGTTCGTGAGTCTCAATACTCGGGTCACGTGATGCTAGATATATAGAGAGTAGCATGTCCTAGTGCATCCACGATATAAAAAATGTAAGGCATCAAATATGTGTGTTTTATTGTTACTTTATTCAAATCTCTTTAGTCTATACATATTCTAAAGGATCCATCCTTTTTGCAAACCAGGAGCATTTGGGGCTGCAAAAGGTGAATAACTTGATTTGATCAGTCCTTTCTTCAGATACTCATCGACTATATGATGTACTTCTATATCCCCTTGTAAAATCATGTTGTATGTCTGTTTGACCAGTGGATGAGCTCTTGGTAAAAGCTCAATCCTATGCTCCACTTTTTTGTGAGGTGGAAGACTTGTAGGAATTTCTACAAGAAACAAATGTTAAAATTCAATTTGTATTTTAGAAGTTTGTTGAGCTTCGAAACTAGTTGGAATTTGTAAAGAAAAAAACTCATTATGCTCAAAGTATGAAAAATGAATATACTTACACTCTTCTTTAACCATATTAGAGGTAGACATCCATTTGTAAATTTGAACATCTAGTTCTCCAAAGATGGTGATGTGGGGACCTTTATCAAAAAACTGATAAATTCTCGACTTGCAACCCGACCACTTATTGATCTCAAGTCTTAGATTTGTTTCCATATACTAACTCTACCCTAGAGGTGTAATCAAATGGGTTGTTCTTTAACTTGAATCTCTTAACTAAAGAAGGATTAATCATATTATTTGTAGATCCTATATCAAATAATATTTTCACAAGATTTTCATTCACCTTCATTCTCATGATAACCAACTCTGTGTGAGAGAACTGATAACCTATCTACACAACTAGAGAGAACACCACATCTAGAATAGTAGTCACATTTTTGGTATTTGTAATATTCAAGATGGGTTGCTTATTCGGTAAATGTAGAGGAAGGCACTGTTGCAAAGCTCTGGCAAGAGCTCCAACAACTCAGAGAAAGGGAAGTGAAGGCCACTCTCAAGTGTACAATATGTCATCGACATGGGCATATACACACTAGGTGTCTTAAAACAAGATCATATTTTAATTTAGTGGGAAGATGTGACATGAAGCTAGAGGATGTTATTATTTGAAGGGGATGGAAGAGCCATAACCTCCCCCATACTAGGGACAACCAGCTATGACCTCCTAGAGCTCCATTTGGATGATGCATCCCATGACTACAACATAGAACTTTATCCTTCACAATGCTTCTAGAGTGCCATTATTTTATTCATCTCCATCCAACTCTGGCATGCAAAAAGGTCACGTGAATCAAACCGGAGGACTAGGAAACCGACCTTGGTGACCAATCATGTGTTAAGATGTAGTGATCATGGACATATTCAAAGTAGATGAATTCTAGTAGAGAATGCTCTACCCTATACAAATTGCCTAGAACTTCATGATCACTATATCAAAGACTATCCAAAGCAGGCATCCTCGATCCCAAAAAACAATTCTTGCATATACTTCTATAGAGTGCTTCCCACACAATGTACTTTAGTCGCCTATTGCTAATGTTGTGTACCTATGGGAAATATTTCCGATAAGGGTGTGCACTAGAGCCTAGCGAGTATCGGAGAACTGAGATGGATGGGTTTAGAATCTCCTTCCTGTAATAGGGCAATTTATAGTGAGCCCTCATCGGATGAAGGAGAAGGCTCCAAAGTCAAAATCTTAGAGCTGGTTGAGACCATGTGCGATAGCTTGAGTGGGAAGAAGTGCTTAATGCATGAGGAGCATAGGATCAATATAGTGGAATGGTAGCTAAAGGATAGAGAGATGGTGTAGCTACTCGTGGAAGAGAATCCTCCAAGTTGGCTACAAAATAGGACCTCAAAGAACAAGAACAAAGAAATCTATGATTTTCCAAAAAAACTAGTAGAGGTTTAAGATTAAAACATAGCAAGAATACTTAGTTCGAGACATACACCTAGAAATAGATCTCTAAGAGCTAAGGGCATGAAATCTGACAATGAACATGTTGCGATGGAAATATATTCCTTTGCAAAAGATAGTCATCTTGTTCCAAGATTTTGAAAGTGCACTCTTATGGAGCTATAAGAATTTGATCACAGTTCTTCAAGCATTGAAGTACAACCTAGTCAAGTAGATGCAGAGCTGAGGCAAATTCACTCCTATTTGGGAAGGACCTTACAAAGTAGTCATGCTGCTAAGCCAAGGGGTAGCTCAGATTGCCACTCTATGAGATGAGCCACTTCCGCTTGTAAACATCTTCAGCATCAATCCTTATCACACCTAGACTATCATTGATACATGATATTATTACTGGTATAAATTACATTCTGGCCTACCTTATTGTTTCTGTATAAATAAGACACTTTTCTATATGATTTACTGAATAATTCCACATCAATCTCCCTTCTTCAAATCCTCAGGTGTAAGTAAGACTTCTCTTCACTCTTACTTGATCTCTCAACCTTGTTTTTGTTCGCTCTAGGGCAGAGCAACATCGGTGAGCATCTCCACAACCCTTGAAGTGTCATTCCACATTGTTCTACAAGTTGATTATCCTTCAAGAACCCTAGTGGCCAGGTGATTATGGAGTCTTATGGTGCTTTTCATTGTTTGATGCTTCGACATTTCAGTGGTCTAGGGTTCCAACATTCTAGTGCGGTCTACTCTTCCACTTTTTTCTATTATCTTTTTTGAAAGTCCAGTGGTTCCAAACTAATACCATTACACCTCACAACATCCATCACATTAATTAGATCTATCCTTCACACCAGTAACCATCCTTTTCTTGCCTACAATGCTTTTTGGTAGGATGTGAAAGTTTTGATAAATATCCCCACATCTTACCCATGCAAAAGATCAATTCCTATAGTACCACAACAAATAATGATGGTATACCATGGAGGCGCAAAGAAGAGAACCTAGAAGAGGTTCGATGAGACAAGAATCTTTCATTCTATATAAGGATCCATGCAAGAAGTCATGTGATATACCTTAGAGGAGGATTAAGGAAGACTAGGGAGCTTCCTAGTGAGTGAGTCATCAAGAGATTATAGAATAGAGAATAGGGTAGAGTGGGAAGATAGATTCTAGATTTGTGCATCTTGGAGGGTTAATCATAGAAATGCAAAGGAATATGTATAGAGTGGAGAGCATCATCTTGCAAGATATCTATGTGGCTTGTCATAAGAGTCTTGTGGTTTCAGTAGAGAAAGATATAAGTAGTCAAGTGGGGTAGTCTATGGACAAGAAGAAGACGACATAAAATAACATACATAGAGTAGAGGATGCTCAAAGAGAAAAAGGTGCAGTTGTGACACTTATGCGCATAGAAGTAGAGGCTATGAGAGAGAAAGCAGAGTTATCTAGTGGAATTGAACTTGTTCTGAGAATTGGAGAAGTGTAATTGTGGAGAAGTGTGATCATGGAGAAGGTCTAGCATAGTGAGCGGAGAACCACCTTTATTTTGATCAACAAGTAGTGAACCAGAGTACAAGGACCAATGAAGAGGGCACCACTATAGAAGGTTGATGGAAGAGGTGATTGTTGAGGTGCAATGAGTATAGTATAGCCGAGAGCAACACTTCTACCACCCCTTTCTCCTCAAAGAATATCCCAATCTTTTGTCTATTAGTGTACATGCACTTCCTCCTAGAAGATTATCCTAACTCTTTCGTCGATTGTGGTAATCATTTGTCTCCTAGGTTCATGTCTACAAGGTTCATGCAGAAGTTCTTAGGAAAATCAGAAAGGCTAGTGCATTGAGCATTGGTGCTAGTGTATTCCTCTATTAGTTGTTGTATGTGATTCTGTTATAATATATTGCGGTTTGGTCCACTTCATTTGTCTCTTGTTTGCAACTTCCGGTGTAGCAACTATTCTAGTAACTATCTTTCACATTCCGTGTTAAATTTGTGTTACCATAACCATTAGACTACAATGGTGCCATGATATCAATAGTGTTGTCAATCTTTATTTAGCATTTGTAAATTTGCATTTCTTCGAGCTCATTGATTGCATATTTATTTATTCTCTCTCCCACCTAACTCCTTTGAATATTCTTCACTGGTCCCTTAAGGTGAGTATGAAAGAACCCTACAAAACAGTATCGATGCCATACAATTACGGCTCAAGCTGTATAGTGGTTTGAATAAATCTAAAAGCATATAACTCAAAGTTCTAGAAAAAAGCTTTTTGACTGATTACATAAGAAAGCAAAGATGCAAACTATAACAAGAACATATTAGAAAAAATTCTAGATATATCAAGAAAAGAAACCAAACGGAGGCAAAAACAAGAACACAATAGGGAAGAAGCCTAAGTCCGAACAATAGAACATATTAAACAAGGTAAATTTAGGAAAGGGGAGGAAAATGGACATAAATAGACACCCAAAAACACCCTATACATGCTAATGGCTTCATGTTAGGTCCCATAAACATTAATGAATCATTGATCAATGGCAATACTTATCGGTTGATTGAAGCTGGAACTAATTCTGATAATGGAACATCTTAATTACCATAGGGGTATCTACGAATGTCATTCAATTATCATGGTCAAATAGCTATAAGGTAAAATTAAACCCATCAATTTCTATCTCAAAGGCATAGAATGCATGTAGTCTAAATGCATTAGGAAAATGTACTTACCCATAAAGTTTTGCAAGTCGAGTATGCTAGTCTACTTCCTAGTTTTGGATGACCAAGACCTTATACAGAGTCATATTAGTTAAAGACCCATCATTTTGATACTTGAAAAATGTGAATATTAAGAAAGGAACATGAATCCTATAAAGTCTTTTGTTGTGATGTGAATAACTACATGAGAGTAAAGTGTTTTGTTGTATGGAGCTATTCATCAGGTTATTTGCATACGCTATTGATAATACTGTCAAAAGCACACACATATCCCTATAAGAATGTGTGATATAAGTAATAATGGATTAAACGGTAATCTTACCATGATCTCTATCATATCTCCTCTAATTAGGAGATGGATTGAGAATATAAAGCAAGGAAAATGAAGGCGTAAACAAATTCAATCAAAGAAGTGGCTCCTCAATGCCCTAATCCTCATAAAAGTCATGTCAATGGAGTGAGTAGCCAATTCCCATTAAGGTAATCTACGTTAAAAAAGATGAAATCTCTCATGTAATCATGCTCAATGAAAAACCCCTAAGTGGTTTCTCATGAAATAAATGATGAAAGAAATTCCACCATCCAAACTCAAAAGCCATCTATGTTCAAAAGGTACATTCAAATTACAAAAAGGATCACCCTAAAAATGGATCCCAAAACAAAGTGGAAGCACGCAATGATTTACAAAATAATTCATCATGTTAGTATATGAAAGGATAAACACAAAAAATGAAAACGTATTTAGTTGATAAAGGTGGGAAGTGATTAAACAACTACATGTTATACCAATGGGTAACATAACAAACACAAAATAAATCTTCTACACAATAAACATCTTTGCATGTTCAAAAATCACCAATAGGAGCTCTTATTATCATACATATTGACCCACGAAACTTGATGAAATATCAGAATAAAAAAGATCAAGTACATAAAACCTACAAGAAGTGGTATGTAGACCAAAAAACAATGATATCATCATTAATCCTGCTTGCACCATTCCGAAAAGCTTGCACTTAGAGTACGCATGAGTTTAGGGACACATTTGATGGCATTGCATTTACACCGTGTCGACATTAATTTATTTCATTTTATTTTATCATATTTTATTTCCTTGTATTATATATATGCCGTTTCACTAGCAAGGTCCCCTAACATATTAAAAGAGAAGAAGGAGAAAAGGTGAAAAATATAGGATACGCAAATTTCCCATGAGGAATATACTAGTAAAATATATCTAGGGTAGAAATCGCGAAGTCTATTGAGATTTTTAAGCACACACTTATTGCACCATGTTGGTTTATGAATGATTATCACTAATATATTATTTACATAATTCAATACAATATTCATCTACACACATTCTTCATGCATCTTCATTAATATCCATTACGGAGTAATACACCATCCAAAACATTAGCTACCACAAACATGCTCCTATTACATCTATTGTATAAATCATGGGTTAAAAAGCCTAAATACATGGGTTTTAAGGGTTGAAATACAATGTATAATATCCTTAATCTACCCTTGGAATATGTTTGAACCTTTGTCTTGAACACTTCATTTGAGCCCTTAGGGTATTAAAACGAGCTCCCCATTGAATGTTCATGACCTTTATGCTTGATCTATGGTAAAGTGTGGGAACTTTAGTCATGGGAGAAGTTTCTCTAATTTCCATCTTGGGGTGTAAATGAGAAAGAAGCCTCATTTGATTTAAAATGCATGTCATAAAACTTGAGAAATTAGAAAGCATGTGATCCCATGTGATAATTGGTTTAGAAACCCATGTGAAAATTGCAGTTAGCATCCATGTGATTTGGACACTTGGTTAGCTTGGTCCTTGCTAGATGTTTTATCTATCGTTTTAGGAATGTAGATTTTTACTATATTGATATCAAGACTTGGACACTTGGTCCTTGCTAGATGTTTTATCTATCTTGTTAGGAATGTAGATTTTTACTATATTGATATCAAGAGCCTAGGTATTAGTTTTTATGCTTATAACTCAAGCTCGTGTGAGCTTTCATGAAGTTGGAGATTAGGCTTATGTTCGTGACATTCTCCTTTTTTTAGGAGTTGCAAAAAAGGAACCATATGATACCACTTTGGAGAGGGCATGTGGACCCCCTCTAAAGGAGCCCCCAACGAGAGTCTCTATACCACATATGGTTGGGCACGGTGCTAGCTCATATAGGTGCCATTTGGAGTGTGAATGGGAGGTGAAAGCACCCCATGGTAGCTCCCTCCCTCTCTCTCGCTTACTTTATGTCAATATAGAAAAGGCCTATTGAATATATAGCTTGCATAGTAGTTGTCTTCCCTTGTATATGGGATCTATGAGTTGCAGTTCACAATCTCAACATGTTAGAGAACTACACACCCATACTCTAAAACTTTTGAGAGCTCAAAAGTATCAAAGCAGCATATTGACAGTTCTTTTGAGACTTTCCTCATAAGAATTTTGGACACATCTTCTCTTGAATTTTAGAGAACTATTAGTACTAAGTTTTTCTAAGAAGTCCTTCCGATCAAATTTCAAGCCAAAGATTCAAGAAGGGATCTATAAAAAAGTTTTATGAATGAATTCCAAGCGTACAAGTGAAGTTCAAAAACTATAAGGTAAGCTTTTTTCTATATTTGTTTGAAAGTGGTTTTAAGAACTTAACAAACATTTTTTGGAATCTTAGTCTATAGCTTCATTGAAGAAGGGTGTGTGAAGCATCCATTTAAGTTGTCAGCAATCTTCCTTTCATTTTATGAGGTGCTGGTTGCATACGTTTAATAAGATTTGAACTCACCTTATATGTGTTATGGCTCCATAATTTGTTTGTCCATGATAGAAATTACAAGTATGCATTTGGGCATCCGTAGAGTTTCCATAAGAATAGATGCATATTTGGGCATACAAGTAAGTCTAAAGATGCCAAACGAAGGAAATTGGAGATTGGAAAGGCAAGATGGCGTAAGCTTGAAACCTTAAATCTGAAGTACCGAAGTAGATGGAAAAGCATTTTGACAAGGATACAAAGGATAGATGTAGCTATGAGGGAGGAAAGTGGTATTTCCAAATTGTCCATTTATATTTGTTTGTTTTTCCATGCTAGAATAATGCATTTAATAACGCATATCAAAAGAAGTAGGTGAGATCCCATGCACCTAAAATGATGCATGCGTTTAATCATCTAAGTGATGAACATAACCAATAAAGCAATAGAAAAAGGATTTTCATTAGCTACAAATGAACTCACCACTTAACGACTGCTAGAATACGGACATGGCATTAGCAACAAAAAAGGATTTTCATTAGCTACAAATGAACTCACCACTTAACGACTGCTGAAAAACGGACATAGCATGTTCATAATAACATGCATGAGCACGAATGGAAAATGTGAGCTTATAATCAATACAGATTCATGCATTGAATAAATTTCATTTTTGATTTAAAGAGGGAATCAATTATGCATGCTAATAATCTTTAACCAAACATGTATATGTTTATGGCATACATTATTTATGCATATCAATAAATGGTACGATGTATACGTGAGTTGTGGGACAAGAGAGAGATTAAGTTTATTGAATTAACCCTAAGATAAGAAATGACTCCTTGATATGAAGTCAAATGCATAAATATTTAATGCTATGTTATTTTCATTTGGCTCATTAGACATTATCTTTTTATACTTTTATGTGTTCAAAAGGAAAAAAGAACTAGAATTTGGTAAAAATGGCAAGCTTAAATTCCTTTTACAACAATTTTTCAAGTTCCAAAAAAGATATCTCTTTTGAAGCGGAGGTGAGGGTTCAACCCCCACCAGCACCATGTAAGGGACATGTTTAACATGGAAAGTTGTATCTTGTGGCTGATGTGCCACTGTTTGTCCTGCCTCGCGGTAGTTGTTACCGCAATTTAACCTAGCTATGTAAACCCGTGTTCTTGTGGGATAAGGGGGGTCCCATGGGTACTATGCCCTTCCTTGTACAGTTGCAATTTCAAAGTTAAAGCCTGGAGGAGTAGGCCTCGGCTCAACCTCCATTAAAAAAAAAAGAGATATCTCAAGAAAAGAAAAGGTAAAAGGTTGAAAGATACTTTAATACCATTAATCTAGAACATGCCCTATTAGCAAGGAGTATTTTCCCAAAATGGTTAAGGATGTGAGCATTTGGATAGATTATTGAAGGTCATGTGACCATTCTCTTTGACAAAAATGCTTAACTATGTCAATAGGTAACACCTAGTTCGAGAAGACTAGTTATATTATCAGATGAAATAAAAAATATAATTTTGATTACATCTGAACGAAGAAATAGTGCAATGAAGATTCAATCGTCATCAAATAAAGAAAATGTTTTCACAAGCACAATAAATAATTTGTAAGAATAGAAATTACAATTCTACTTGAGATTTCTTTTACCTTTGCTATTGATTATATTGAGAGGAAAAGAAATTCTTTTCAATGAGAAATCCCATAATAAAAGCCAAAGTTATCTACACTATGGTGAGAATGTAAAATAAATGATATGTTTTTTTTTTAATATAAAGGAAGTTCGGCAATAGCCTACTCTCCCGGACTTGAATTAAATAAAGAAAAGTACAAGAGAAGGGGACTAGTGCCCACGGGACCCCCCAAATCCCACAAAGCAGGGGAAGCTTTTACAAAGCTTAGAAGACATTACAAAGAAGGTTAATTACCCTCTCATCACCCTCATGTGGGGCCCACTTGGGTTTAAGCTTGTTATCGATCAAAAGGAGTACTTGATGATGCCTAAAGGGGGGGGATTTTTTACAGTTGACGATCCTTTTGCCAAGGAGGAACAGCGATTTCTCAATTGACCACTCCTTGGGGGAGTCACCGAAGTTGAAAGCACATCTTTCCCGCCAGATTTTCCATAGGACCTCCCCTCTGATGGCGTTCCAGAGAGTCGCGGAGCAGCCGATCGCTTCTCCCAACAGGGCTTGCTGCCAACTGAGATGTTTTTGAAGTCTGATTCTCTTTCCAATCACCTGCCAGAGTCTGTTGGAGTTGGGGCAGGTAAAGAAGATGTGTGAAACATCTTCGATAGATCGGTGGCAGCGTTTGCACCAGGGAGGGATCCCACAAATTTTGCTAGCCTTAAGGTTGGTCCAGATTCCATGATGAAGGATTTGCCATAAGAGGACAGACTTTTTGATTTCTATGAGGGGGTGCCAGATAGCCATGAACTTCATGTCCCACCGAAGCCGCGTCCATGACAGGCACCACTTTTTGTTGAGGTTAACCTGATAGTCGATCGTTTCTTTGATGTTCGGGACTTTTGATAGGCTATTCCCATTGTGCCATTTGAGACCAAGCGAGCTCGACATGTCGTGTCCCATGAGCAGGCGAACTTTGTGTCGGTCCCAGGCGAGACATCTGCTTTGCAACGTGTTCCATTCTTCATGCGAAATGTTGATGCTAGGATCAATATCCTCAAAGTTGATCCAGCGGTTGGTGTCTTGTTTCCAGAGATGTTTCCATTTTTTGAAGCCTTTGTTCCATAGCTTCTTGGCATTTTGAATGTTCCAGGATTCCACACTCCGGATGCCATGGATCGGAAACTAGATAGAGTCGTTTTGTCTGATACCCGCAGCCCACTTCCAGTCTTCACTTATTCTTGTGAAGCTTTTGACTTTATTCCACGTTTACATTAGTGCTTAAATGGATTTAGTGGTATGGGACACCACATTCATAGAAAATTGAAGCTTGAACTTGGGGATATTTGATGACTTGTTTAGTCAATTTGGAAGAAAACAGGAGACTGGATTCTTAACTAAGCAATGGCACTCTAACTATGAGGGAGCAAACAAGGTAAATACTAAGGTAGACCCATATCACACAAGCAAGATGAGAAAGCCACAATGCTTCCTTACATGCCTCACTTGTTGCAACATACTCTACTTCTATGGTGGAAAAAGATGTACATACTTGAAGATAAGATCTCCAAGAGATAACAACTCCACCAAAATGAAAAATATACCTTGATCTGGGCTTTCAATTGTCTACACAACCAGCATAACCAAAATCTGTGTAACCAATCATGGGTGTCTTTTCTCTACTTAAGCATAAACACTTGTCCTTAGTGCCACTTAGATATCTCAAAATAATCTTGACACCTTCCCAATGCTTCTTGCCAAGATTAGACATATATTTGCTCACAACTCCCATTGCAAATGCAATGTTTGGTCTCATAGCTACCATACCATACATGAGACTACCAACAATCGATATATTAGGAATTTTGGTCATGAACTCCTTTTCCTCATCTGATTTGGGGCGATAATCCTTGCTCAATTTCACATATGTGTGTAAAGGTGTACTCAATGCCTTTCCACCCTACATATTGAACTCATGAAGTACTTTGGAAATGTACTCACTTTGAGACAAGTATATTCATCTTTTGCTCATATCACGAGTAATGCACATGCCAAGAATATGTTTTGCATCCCCCAAATCCTTCATATCAAATGTCTTACTCAACTTCTTTTTGAGGAATGACAAGTCATAAGAGGACTTCCCAGTAATCAACATATCATCAATATAAAGTATCAAGAATATCAAGCTAGATGGTCTGAGCATCTCTTTGTGTAGAGACAATAATCCTCATTGCTTTGAGAATAGCCATAGCCTTGAGACTTCATAGAAGCATCAAACTTTTGGTACCATTGTCTAAGAGAGTGTTTAAGTCCATTTAAGCTCTTTTCTAGATTAAAAATTAGAATTTCTTTTCAAAGAACTACATAACCCTCCAGTTCTTCCATATAGATCTCATTTCTAAGATCTCCCTGCAAGAAAGCATTCTTCACATCCATTTAGACTAGATCTAAGTCCTCCATTGCAACGAATCCAAGCAATATGTGTGGGGTAGTCATTTTGACCACTAAAGAGAAGATCTCCTTGAAATCAACACCATGTTGTTGCTTAAAAGCATTTGCAATAAGTCGTGCTTCAAATCATGTGCATGGCATCTCTATGATTGCTAAATAGGAACATTTGCAAACTTATCTAATTGGACATTCTCTTGAATATCCCTATGTGCAATATTTTTATGCATGCTGATTAGAGGACTAATATCCTCAAACATCACTCTTGTGATTTCAAACTCCTTAAAGGAATGTTTATGCATCTTAGACTCATTGAAGATGACATCACTACTTCTGATCACTGACCATGTTTCATGATCCCATAAGCAATATCCAAATTGGCCTTCTCGACCATATCCAAGAAAAATGCATTTCTTTGACTTATGTTCCAACTTTTGTCTAAGATTATTGGGTACATGAACATATCATTCACACCCAAAAACTTAAAGATGATCATAATATGGTGGCTTCTCTGTACATAACTCTTGTACCACTTTCATACCGTTGGCAATACTAGGTTAGAGGCTAATCACATGAATGGAAGTTAATAGTGCCTAATTGAAATGCTTACAAAATGAAAAATATGAGAAAGATAACACAAGTAAGTGGACAAAAGGAGAAAGACTTTCCATTCCACTATGAGATATGTGGCCCAAATCCCCATGCCAAATACAAGCCATACGTTGTTTCCGCAACAACTAATAAGTGTTCTTTATGTGATAAAAATAAAGGATAGAGTGAGCCAACCTTGTTTCCTTTTGCAATCACCATATTTCCCTTTGATATGAGGAATAATTGAGCATAGAAAACCATCATGCAACCAAGGTCATCAAGTTGAACAATTGACATCAAGATGCATGATAACTGAGGTACATGGCATACATTATGCATAATGAATTTTGGACCCTCAATGAGCTACACAACCACATCTCCAATCCCAACAACTTTGCGCAAGTAAGAGTCACCAAGTCTCATTGTACCAAGAGACCTTGTTACATAACTAAAGAACCATTTTCTATGTGGTTCCACATGGAAAAAAGCACCAAAACCTAGTAGCCATGTGTGGGAAAGAGAATTAGCCATAAGGGCCTCAGTGGGCACACTACTATCAAGTGTCAACATCATCAGAAACTGCATTGATTTTTTCTATCTTCACAGTCCAAAAAGATGGTGTAGGTAGAGATTTAACATGCCCACCAACATTTTTCCCTTCACCTTTAGCATTCTTTAATGCATAGAAATCTTTCTTCATATTTCCTTTCTTATGAAAATAATGGCACTTGATATCCATCTTCCTTGATTTACTTTTACTCTTATTCTGCTGACCGTTTTTTCCTTGTTCTTGCTCTTGCCATGTTGCTAATTCTTTCCTTGGTAAGATTCATGAACACTATATGTATCTCCACTTTGAATATCAACCATAAACTTTCTACGGATGTCCTCACTCAAGAGCACTCCACATATATCACCATAGGCTAGTATATCACTAGGTGCACTATTGCTAATAGCTAGGCAAACACATCCCATGATGATGGCAATGTGCATAGCAACAAGATTTCTTTCATTTGATTATCTATCGCCAATTTTTGCTCCTATAATTGAGAGAATATAGCATCAAACTCATTTAGATGAGCAACTACTATATGTGTCCTTCATGAAAAGGCCATATAAATTTCTCATCAAGTATTGCATTACTTCTTCCAAAGCTTCTTATTTCATGTTGTTTTCTTTTCATATGTATTGCATTACTTCTTCCAAAGCTTCTTTGCACTTTCAGAGTCCAATACTATAAATTAAACATTATCTACCAAGTGCAATTGAATGGTAGAACTAGCCATTTCATCCAAGCCATCTCAATCATTTGCATCCATGTTAGTAGGTTTCTTTGAGATTCCACTTACTAGCTTCCATTACCTCTTGTGAGTCAACACATCTTTAATTTGATTCTTCCATAGAGCAAAGTTTATGCCATCAATTTTTTGGATCTCAAAATGCCCTGTGTCTTTCAAGTTTTAGCTCCTTCTGAAAACAATGGCATTAGACCCTCATCGACTAGATGTGTCTGAGATCTCTGATGCCATGATAATAAAGAACTGAGTAGAATGATAATGGAGCTAGAAGAGACCAAACACTTCTAAGGCTCAAAAAAGGATGAAATGTCATATGCTAGGAAAAATTTAACGAGTCTCCCGTTAAAAATTGGATTATTGAAAATTAATGACCAACCAAAAGGATTATGTGAGATATATGTGCTCACACCAATAAGTGTATTAAGCATTAAATTGACTACTATATATTTGACAAAACAAAACACCTAGAAAAATCTCTCCAAAGGCTCATTTGCAAGTACTAACCTGTAAACTTGCATAATCAATCAATGACTCCATTGCATAAAATTAGTTAATTGAAAGAACCCAACTAGGTTTATTGAGCACCTATGAAGAACTAACATACCTCTTTTATGGCAACGATGGGTAAGTCTTCCACCTGCATCACCAAAAAGACCCTAACATTTGGGTGTATCTTAGTGAAGAAAACCTCACAATGACCCTCATTATCAATGTCAAAGGCTTTATGCAAAAACGTAATCGCTATATCAATGACCACATGGATCTACATAAGCAGTATCCACAAAAGCGTACATAGTGTGTATGTCCTCAATATATGCAGTAAAATGGCATTGAAAGGTTGAATTCACAGCCCAAAAACTAGCCAACAACACCTACAAGTGTCTATCAACTCCATTCTTTATGCCCAAAAACCTGTATAAGCTTGTGGCTACTCCCATCATAATTGAAAACCTTTCAAGAAACCTAAAGATCTACTAGTGTGGCTCAAAACACAACCCCAAATTCCAATATTCATTGTCAGAGAATACTAGAATGGATGACCTCTTGAGAAGGATCGAGAACTCCGTCTTCCTTGATCATTGAGGTCCTCCCTCGTGCATAGCCAGTGACACCAATGGTAAATTTGGTGACTCAGATGACAAGGTATGCCAAGTTCTATGCCCTTGTTTCCACCTTAGTTATAAGTCTTGGAGAAAGTATTGGGTGGGTGAGTATGTGCTCTCTTTTCTCACACGAAAACAACAAAGCTTTTGCATTGAAATGCTCTCATACTAGTGAGGTATTGCAATGGTGATGGACCATACTAGATTCTTCTGTACGAGAGCTCCATGATGATACCCTTGCAGTGGAAAAGAGAGCTAGACATGCAGTAGGGAGCACTTCATACAAGGCTATAGAATATGCAAGAAAACATACAGTACAAGAGGGCGTGAACATAGATTTCTTGGATGTTACAAATGTACCCCAACTTAGAATCTGTGATTGATCGGGTCACTATATGTTTGGGTCACTATATGTTATGGTAAGTGTCCATTTGGCCTTTCATATGGACACTTACCATAACAATGAATTGAGTATGGATCATGGCGCGTGGAGGAATACTCCACTTATATACTTCTCCACATTTTGGAGGACAAATGCTTTAAGGGGAGAAGAATGTTGTATAAATCATGGGTTCTAAGGGTTTGAGTATGATGTATAAAGGACTTGATTTACCCTTGCCACATGCTTAAACCTTTGGTTTGAACCCTTGGGGCATTTAATCATATGAGCTCCCAATCAAATGATTGTGACCCTTCAACTTGATTTATGCTAAGGTATGGGAGCCTTGATCTTGGTAGAAGGTTCTCTAAGTGCCAATTTGGGGTGTGCATGAGAGAGGATTGTTTTTTATTTAGAATACTTTTGATAGATGTTGAGAAATCATAAGACATGTTGATTCCATGTAAATACTTACTTTACGAACTCATGTGAAGGTCTCAATTAGTATCCATGTGACTTGAACACTTGGCTAGCTTTACCCCCTTGGCCTAGAAGTATATATATGGGTGGATTTGGATGGGTGGTGATGTACTCTCTCTCAAATTGGGTGTTCTTATTTGATAATTTGGTTATCTTGGTAAGAATGTAGAACATCCCTCTGCATAAAAATTCCATTCCATTAAGCCTTCTCATGGCCATTGACGAAAGGATTCTAACTCTCTTGTAGGAGGGAGTTATACTTGTATGTAGTGTGAAATATAACCAAAGTTAAGATAGAGTTCATCTCCACCCATCCAAATCTACCCATATATATACCTCTAGACCAAGGGAGTAAAGCTAGCCAATTGCCCAAGTCGCCTGAATAGACTCTCCTTATTATCATGGTTTATGATTTCCATGTCCACTACCAATGCATTACCATAACGTATTCCCTATTCAAAGCAGCCATAGAGTTTGAAAAATGGTAAACGTCAAAGTCCACTCTAAAGGAAGAGAAAGCCCTACATGCACGTTTGCTTACTTGAAATAGAATATTCACATTACAAAGGGCATCAACCTTGTAATCCATATCTTGCATAAGCATTTCACTTTTTCTAATAATAATGTTTCACACTCTTGCACAAGAAAAACTTGTGCATGTTGTACAATACTCAACATCATAAAGCAATAGGTATGGAAGAAACATGCAATAAATACAATACCTAGTCTTAGATATATTACCTAATCTTAAACATCACTATAAAATGGAAGAAACATCGAACACTACATGGTACACAAGGATTGATATTAAACTATAAAAAGTCCGAGATCCAAACTTTCCTTTTGCACTGGCCTTGAATAATCTTGATCCACAAGAGCAACCAGATAAAGTATCATAGGAAAGATGCATCATTGAGCTCAAACATAGCACAAATAGGAAGATGGTCAAAGTCCAAAATATCTACAATGCATTGTAATTAAAAATCCATGACAATGCAGTGGCAACCTATCCATCAAACTGTGAGTGATAATGAATTTCATTTTTTAATGGTTAACAATATCAAGGGTGGATACTATTTTGCATTTTTTCTATCAATATTCTATGATTGGGAATCCCTGGAACATTGAAAATCCATTGGACACCATTCATGTGGATGGAAATGCGAGTTCACCATTGGATAAGATGCATTCTTCATCACGGAGAGAGAAAATCGTGAAGCACAAAAATATACGATCGAATGTTTGTTTGTCGATGACATAGCAACTCCATATGGCCTCAACAAGAAAAAAATATCAATTGTCTTTCCTTACAAAAGATGGAGATTAAAAAGTCAAGGATGGAAATCATTAGATTCTGAATATATATTTATTCACATTTGTGATGAAGAAGATGAAATCTATGGTGTCACTCTGAATAAAGATTGGATTCTTGCAAATTTATGAGAATATTTAATCATTAGATTTGAGTGGGGAAAAAACTTTGTATTTTTTGTTAATGGTAAAGTTATAGGCAAGCATCAGGAGCACTTTTGAAGTGCATGAATGCTAAGCATGATTTACGCTAAGGATTGATAGAGTCATTTATAATTCCATGTATGCAAGCATGTGCATTTAAGATCACTCTTTTGTTGTCTAAAGTTGTGAAATTAGTCAAGGACCATAGCTTTGACTAGAGAGTTTACTTCTATGTGGACGCAATACATTTGGGAAAAGACAAAGCTAAGGTACTTGCAAAATCATGCTAGCTAGATTTTGGAATATAAGTACTTGAAATTCCTTTGCAACATAAGGAGGAAATAAAATCCGAATAGATTTCCTTGCAGAATTAATGTTAAAGAGGAAATAGATTTATGAAAAGCACACGAATATGTATAAGTTGTTCAATAACTTAGATTTTTCCTTTTGAAATGCTCTTTGAGGAAAATTATTTCCAATAAAAGTGTTAGCCTAGAGCCATTTATGCATTAGATACATCGCACCAAAATATATCTAAGTCATGTGATGACTTTGGGGGTGCTACAGTATGTGCGATACTTACCAAAATTTTAGATCTAGAGAAATAGAGAGGTGTGTGTGGAGAAAGGGAGAGAGAGAGAGAGAGAGAGAGAGAGAGAGAGAGAGGAAGAGAGAGAGATGTGTGTACACAATATGCTCAGAATGTAGTTTGCATGCATAAACTCGGCAGTAGCAGACTTTGGTTCAAATCTCTTAATTGTCTAACTTGAGCTAGAAAAGTAGTTCAGGATTAGGGAAGTACATTTGTTCAACTACCTAGCAAAATTCTAGCAAAAAACCATGCTTTGTCATATGTCTATGCATGTTTTTGCGTGCAAATGCATGTGAGTGCATTCATATATTTACATGTGTTTTTCTTCATTTTCATGCACCAAACTTAATTCAAGAAGTTCTTTAGCTTGCTTTCCATGCATCCTAGAATCCATGCACAAACATTCTACTTGCTACCTTTCAAAAAGATATAAGCTTGCATGTGCACAAACTCAAGTGCATCAACTATCTTTTCCAAGCAAGAAGAAAGTGTATGTTATGCATGAAAACATTCTTTTAGATTAGAGAAATGTAGAACTAATCTTTCCCTTTCATGCATGAACTCATATTTTTATGTTATGCACCATTCTTCTTTCATTCCCATGCGATGATACATAGGTACATGCCTATGCTTGATAAATATTTCAATATGTTTATGCTCTCCTATTTCAATATGTTTATGCTCTCCCATTTAGCTTTCATTAATTTGCATCAAGATGATAAAAAAGAAGATTGCTAACATACTTCAATGATAATAAAATGCATTCTACATGAAAGCATGTAGAAAAAAAATATCGAAATGAAAACATAACTTCGAAAATACTTCCAATTAAGCTATGGAAGAGCCATTCTCCATCAACTCGTCTTCTTCCAAGCATCTTTCCATGCTTCGTAGCTACCTGGGAATCTCCGTAAAGAAGGGCTAACCTCCGAAGCTTCACTCTTATATCTCAAACACTTTGGTACACCATGGATGACTTGATCCGATGTAAAAAAGATACCCTCCTTTGTATTTTGATGATAAGTGAATAGTACTTCACTTTGTCCTTCTTGGGATCAAGAAGAAGTTGCACATGCAATTCACAATCAGGTGCAGTTAAGAATATAGAGAAAGCAAACCAAATTACCAATGGTCATTTGTTGTTATGGTTAGGGGTATGGGTTCTTACCCAAGAGGTACTCGATTCTGTTGATGTCGTGACAAAAGCTTGTTCACTAACAAGACTACAGAAAATTGCCACGCCTCAACTGGAACTAAGCTAAAGTGATATTAGAACACCTCGATAATCATCAATAGCTTAGCAACCTTCTGAAACTGAAAACTTTATAGCTATATTTAGTGAAAACTAAAAATTCACTTTATAGAAAGTTTCGCGTTTCCTTCAAGCTTTAATTCTGAACTGATTTACTTCAAACTTTACACTACTACATTTGTTTACAGTTAGATATTCTTTTCGTTACTTAACTGTGCCAAAACTATGTTTTGAACTCACCAAAATTTCACCGGAACTTCACCGAACTGTTACCGAAATGTCATCGTAATCTTATCGGAATTTTATCGGAATCAACTGCAATTCTGTTTGTAATTACTTCAAATGATTGTAGATGAAGTAAGGAAGTAATATATGAGCTTCCTTCAGTAATTGAACTCTTTCTCAAGTTTAAGTAAAAACTTCACCAGTTCAGAATGCCTTTTTACAGTCAGACTTTGTACTGTGTACTTGTCCCGTTTCACAAAACTCTTTTGATCAACTTATAGTTGAGACTCCTAGCTTCAAGACAAGCTATCACTCATGAAAAATTTTACACTATGTTAAGAGATCTAACTCTCAGAAGTACCGGAAAAATGTTTACTGAGAAAACTGTAACTGTTAACTAACCTTCACAGTAACATGAAATCACTCAGATTTCTTCACATACAAAGAATGCGCTTTATCTTCCACATGAACATGTGTTTTCTATTAGAGAAGATGTGTACAAAATAGCTTGGCCACACTTTGCTCATAGCTATGGAAAACTCTCCTACTCTGAGTAGTTATTCCTTACCATCTCTCTCAAATGAATACCCGACAATTCAGGTTCTATTATTCATCTCTACATACGCAATCTCTGGCGTCTTCTATATCACTATCCTCAGTTTCTATATGCGCTATTCTATTCCGGTTCTATGCGCTCTCTCTTATATACATTTTGATCCGAGATTCAAACTCATAATTTTGGAAATTTCTACGTTGTATATCATAGACGTGAATTTGTCCCTTCACTAAGGCTTTGATTTTCCTGAATGCTTTGTTTCCGCTTCTCTTTGTCTTTCTTCGTCAGTATGTCTATGTGTATGTCAAATTTCTGAGTGATTCTTCAACAGCTCCCCCTCAATCACTAATTTGCATTCTCAGATCTTTCATATATTCTTCTTTTCTTTTATACATGCCATTTCTTTGAATCTGCTTGTCTTTACTCCATCTAAGCTCTTTGTCAGAATATCTGCTATCTGATCTTTTGTAGATGTGTATACTATTTCAATCTCTTTTTCCATTACCTTTTCCCTCAGGAAATGATATTGAATCTCTATGTGTTTTGTTCTTGCATGAAACACTGGATTTGCTGCAAGATACAACGAGCTCATATTATCTCCATGTACGATAGGTATACCTTGATCAATACCCATGCTTTTGAATAAGGTCTGCATCCATATCACTTCTTTAGTTGCTTCTACAAGTCCTTTATATTCTGCTTCTGTTGACGATAAAGCCACTGTGTGTTGCTTCTTTGAACACCAGCTTACAAGCTTATCTCCTAGGTATATCATATACCCATGTGTTGACATATCTAAGAACTCTTTGTCTTGCAACCCAATGTTGATCCTTCGGACAATGCATGAACTGTGAGAGAACTCTCACTGCATAACTGAGATCCGGTCTTGTTAGCATAGCATAAATCAAGCTTCCCACTAAGGACTGATACTTCCTCATATCTATAAACTCTGCACCACCATATTTGCTGAGTTTATGATTTACTTCAAGCGGTGTTGAAGCTTCTCTGCAATTCTCCATGTTAAACTTCTTTAGTAAGTTCAGGAGATACCTTTCTTGTGAAACATATACACCATGATCTATATATGTAACTTCCATTCCAAGAAAATATAATAATTTTCCTAGATCACTGATCTTGAACTCTTTTTCAAGCAGTCTCTTTACCTCTTTGATTCCTTCATCTGAGGTTCCTATGATTATTATGTCATCTACATAAATACAAATGTAGATCATACCTTCATCTGTTCTCTTAACGAGTAGACTTGCATCAGCCTTCGAGCTTTGGTATCCAAGGTCATTGAGATACTTCACAAGTTTGTAATTCCAAGCTCTTGGAGCTTGCTTCAATCCATAGAGAGCTCTTCTTAATTTGCAAACATGATCTGGGTAACTGGAACTTACAAACCCTTCAGGTTGTTCCATGTAAACTTCATCTGATATATATCCATTGAAAAAATGCATTCTTTATATCCAGCTGACTTGGCTTCCATCCTTTTGATGCTGCTATAGCAATCAATGTCCTTATGGTTGACATCTTTGCCACCGGACTAAACGTCTCATCATAATCTATGCCATGTGTTTGAGCATAGCCTTTGACCACTAGTCTAGCTTTGTATCTGGATATTCTTCCATCTGCAAGTTTTTCAACTTTGTAAACCCATTTATTTCCAATCACTTTCTTACCATTTGGTTTTGGAACAAGTTCCCAAGTCTTGTTCTCTTCCAGCGCATTGAACTCCTCCTTCATTGCTTCTTCCCATTGTTTCTTACCTTTTGCGTCACTGTAATTCTGAGGTTCTTCATCTTCCTTTACTAAGTAAGCATATTTTTTCTGAGTCAAATAAGAAGTGTCATAGGAATACCTTGTTGGTTGTTTCCTTACTCTGTTTGACCTTCTTAGCTCATATTCTTCATGTATATCTGAATACACATCTTCATCAAATCTTGGTTCATCTTCATTTCTCATACCTGATCCAATCCTGGACGTACTTGCTTGCATATGATCTTCATCTCCATTTACCTGCATATGTGATTTTCCTTTTTCTTTCCTTCTTATCTCTTCTTCAAGTGTTTCAACACTATGCTCTTTATCTGTATACCAGCTCTTTCCTTCATCAAATGTCACATCTCCGGAAACAATAAATTGTCTGGTTAAAGGACTCCATAACCTATAACCCATCTGCTTTTCATCGTATCCGATGAACACATATTTTTTAGCTTTTGGTTCAAGCTTATGTCTGAGTTGTGATGGTACATAAGCATAAGCAACTGATCCAAACACTTTACAATGATCAAGTGACCAAGCTTCATAAGGGATCATCCCATTTAAAGCTATACATGGTAATCTATTTACTAGATATGTAGCTGTATTTACAGCCTCAGCCCAAAGATAATTTGGACAATTCTTCTCCTTTAGCATTGCTCTTGCAAACTCAACTAGAGTTCGGTTTCTTCTTTCTGCTACTCCATTTTGTTGCGGTGTATACCTGCAAGTTATTTCTCTTTTGATACCTGCATTCCACAGATAATCATTGAACTCTCGAGAAAAATATTCTCCTCCTCCATCAGACCTTAGTCTTTTGAGTTTCTGTCTTGTAAGTCTTTTAGCATATGCATGAAAATGTCTGAAAGCTTCAAATACTTCTGACTTCTCTTTCAAAACATAAAGAGTTATCCATCTTGTTGCATCATCAATAAAAAGAACATAATACCTTGAGCCGCTGATAGATCCTTCTTTTGTTGGTCCCCATACATCTGTATGTATGAGTTCTAACACATCATTGTGTTTGTACCCTTTCTTCTGAAATGGTAACCTGTGGGCTTTTCCCATCTGACAAGCTTCACATTTGTGAATCATATGTTGATTCTTCATATTTGGTAATCCTCTGACGGATTGTTTCTCCACCATAGTTTTGATTCCTGTTTCATTAAAATGTCCTAACCTCTTATGCCAGAGGTCTAGCTCTGTAAATACTTCATCACCATGTGTGATCAAGGCTTGACCAACATTTCCTTGTACTTTAAGAGTAAAAAGTCTACCTTCCTTTTTACCATGGAGAATCTGATTGTATCCATTCTCTAAATCTTCAACAAATACTCCTTCATTTGTAAATCTGACTTGAAAACCTTTTTCTACTATCTGACCCACGTGATCAGATTCTTTGGGATTGTTGGAACATACAAAACATTTGTTAGTAGGTCAGATCCATTCTTACAGTTTACTTTTCCAATTGACCTTACATTATGTTTTGTGTTATCACATGTTTGTACTGTATGATTTGAAATACCTTCTTCAAGTTCTGATAACAATTCTATATTTCCTGACAAATGATTTGAACAACCAGAGTCAATATAGAATACCTTGAGGTCTTCATTTTCTGACACACTTATCGAGTTCATCATCAACGTCGTATGATCATCATTATGCGTATCATTCGCATAGTTGTAGTAAGGTAGTGTTGTGAGACTGATTTTTGCCCCAACTTCTTGCTTCACCTCTACCATATCCGCCTCTTTGGCTTTGTCTACCTCTTTGATATCTTCCGCTTCTGCCTCTACTGTTATTGTTCTGATTTTGACATGATCCTTGAGAATTATGCCAGCAATCATGAGCCAAATGATTGCTTAATCCACAGATCCAATAAGTCTTCTTGTTGTTAGTCTGATTACCTCTTCCTTTACCTCTTTTACTTCTGGCATTACTTCTTCCTCTTGCAAAATTTACTTGAGTAGACATCTCCTCTTCATCTTTTTCTTTACCTTTATCACCTTTCTTTTTATTCTTTGCATACATAGCCGAACTATGTCCTTTATCTCCATATGTCTTCAAATCTTGCTCAAACGTTAACATTCATCCAAGCAACTGATTTAAATCTGGTACAAAATGATTTAAAGAAAGTTCAGTTGAGAGTACGAAAGGTTTCCACCTTTCATCTCCTCTCAATCTTGCAAGCACTTGTGCTATCAACCTGTAATCTTCGATATCTTCATCAATAGATCCAAGACTATCCGCCAAGTCTTTCATCTTAGTGACATAATCACTAATGCTTTGACTTTGCTTTTTCTTGAACGTTGTAAACTCTGACCATAAGCTAGCCTTCCTAGCTTTCGTCGTATTTTGGAAATGATCTTCCAATGCACTCCATATGTCTTCCGCTTTCTCTAGACCTCTAATGTGCGGTAGTAGATGATCTGTAATTGTATTGTAGATATAAGCTCTTGCCGTTGCATCTTTCTTCTGCCACAACTTCAAGGCTTCTAACTCTTCGTTCTTCAGTTGACTGTCATCTTCAAAAGTCGGCTTCTTTTCTTCTCCTGTCACATATATCATTAAGTCTTTACTCATAAGTAAAGCTTCCATGCGCATTACCCATGCGGGATAATTATCTGTGTCCGATTTGTCAATAGAGATATGATCTGCCATAATCTTCTTGTTTCTGTTACTTTCGGTGAGTGTAATTGTTAGAAGGTTCTACCTTTTAGAAACCTTTACCCTTGAGAATTACTTCGAAACGTTTCTTGAGAATTACCTTTTACAAACCTTTACCCTTGAGAATTACCTTTTACAAACCTTTGTTGCTCACTTCAGCTTTCAGCTTTCTTGTGAAAGTTCGTCAAATTCTCTTGTATCTTTACTTCCGTTTCTACTTATGAGAAACCTTTTTTGCTCTTCAGAACCTTTCACTCTGATACCACTTGTTGATGTCGTGACAAAAGCTTGTTCACTAACAAGACTACAAAAAATTGCCACGCCTCAACTAGAACTAAGCTAAAGTGATATTAGAACACCTCTATAATCATCAGTAGCTTAGCAACCTTCTGAAACTGAAAACTTTATAATTGTATTTAGTGAAAACTGAAAATTCACTTTACAGAAAGTTTCACGTTTCCTTCAAGCTTTAATTCTGAACTGATTTACTTCAAACTTTACACTACTGCATTTGTTTACAGTTAGATAATCTTTTCATTACTTAACTGTGCCAAAACTATGTTTTGAACTCACCGAAATTTCACCGAAACTTCACCGAACTGTTACCGGAATGTCACCGTAATCTTACCGGAATTTTATCGGAATCAACTGCAATTCTGTTTGTAATTACTTCAAATGATTGTAGATGAAGTAAGGAAGTAATATCTGAGCTTCCTTCAGTAATTGAACTCGTTCTAAAGTTTAAGTAAAAACTTCACCAGTTTAGAATAGAAAAGAGTTAGGGATTGTTTCTGGCTCTAATAGCTCCAAAGAAGTCAAGTCTTTGAGGGAAATAATTTTGATTTGTGAGCCAAAGTTGGTTGAACAAAGAACTAAATGAAACACTTCTTTTCTACATTCTATCTTGCACTCCAAAGCCAAAAATGACATGGTCATCGGACAATCGAGAAAAGAGATCAATAGATGTTTGTTGAAGCAGCAAGACATAGTAAAAACATATAAGTTACAAGTTTGGTTGAACTCAACTTAAGGAGCCTTCTCAAAGTCTTGAAATAGTCAGAGATCCATCTATTTTGCTAGGTCCAAACACGCGTAGTGCATAAAAATGTACCTACATAGCAAATTAGCCGAAGAGTCCTCGAATCCACCTACTTCATATGTTTTTGCTATGGATGCCCAATTCATACATAGCAAAACATTTAATTAGGCAAGGATATTTTAATCCCACCTTACATTTTTCCATACTTTGTACTTTATTTAGTCTTTCATATGCAAAGCTAAGTAATGTTACAATGATTTGGGTAAAGATTAGCCTACACAAGGATTCTCATCTTTTCAGATCCAGACTAGGATATAATACTCTTTTAATAAAGACATGAATAAAAGAGATGAAGACCATGATCCACAAGATTGATCATGAGGCATGGGGGAATACTCCAGATAATATAATTCTACACATTTTTGAGGATGAAAATGTTTAAAGGGGAGAAGAATCTTTTATTAATATGGGTCCAAGTGGCACAAGACATGGGTTTTGGGTGTCAAAAGTAACTTGGAGAACCCTTGGAGTCTATTGAGAAACCCTTGGGAAAGTGTTTCCAAGACTATGGTTTGAATCATTGAACTATTTGGATTTATTTACTACAAATTGAATAGTTTTGACCCTTAGGTTTGATATTTCCTAAGGGTATGGTATGTAACCCTTGAGAGGACTCTCAAGCTTTTGGATTTGTACGTATAAGCTTGGGAGGATTACTTGTAGAATCCATGCGAGACCCATGTGATTTCATGTGACTTCTAATGTTAGAGGGCCTTGGATTAGAAGCCATGCGGATCCACATGGACACTTGCAAGCTCTCTTCACATTGTCCCCCTTGGCTTAGAGGCACATGTATGGGTAGAGTTGGTTGGGTGGATACATACATCTCTTACCCCTTGTGGGCTTAGGGTGTATACTCTTGAGTGGCTGGATTATTTTGTAGTCTACGCTAGTTAGTTCATTGAGTAGATTATTGCTAGTCTTTTTGCGCAATACCCTCCCTAAGGATTTTTTGACAATGGGTTAGGCATATTACCAATAATTGGATTTCGACTATCTAGATTTTCCTATATATCAATGGAGTAGCCATCTTGGGAACTATCCTTCTCTAAATCTTCCAATTCGACTTAAATATAACCACTTGGGTAGCCCAATTCTTTGAAATCCTTTCTATAAGATTATAGAATTTCTTAGGCAATAAAGATGTCTTCGAATCCCTTTTTAAGTTTTTATAATGCATCTTTTTCCTTTTAACTATGGTGAAAATGTCATGTGACTTATGATCATACTTAATGGATACCCCAGGAGGGTGTCTCCACCTCAAAAGGTAGGGCCTCCACGCGACGCATGGGGGCATTAGAGTCGGGTTGTCCATGTGAGGCTAATCTATGAGGAGACTTTGGTCCATTTTCTTCGCCTCTTTCCCCCAATGACTATTTTTCTATGATCTTTCTCTCAAGAGGAAATGTTTAATTTTGTGTCCTTATGTGCAACAATGAAAAATGAGGGTTGGGTAGATTGTTGTAGATAAATTCCTACTTCATGGACACATTAGGCTCAAGTTCAATGTTGATCACCTTGGCGATTTCTTTCCTTAAGTCTAATTCCCCATAGATGTTTTGGTCCTAGTACATGTAAACTGTGTTCTTTGTGCCTTTGTATATTTGACCCTCCCCAACTCCACTTTTGTTGCCAATTGGGATTCTATGAGCTTCATACTTTATTTTGAAGAATTGATATAAATGGAAAGGGAGGTTTTTAGCTTGATCCGTAGAGGAAACTTGGTAGTTTCATAGCTGATAGGGGTAAATTCAAGGTACCATTTAGAGAGGCACATGGGGGTTCTTCGGTTCTTCATCATCCTCAATTGCAATAGTACCTATAAGGCTATGTTGTTCTATACGCCTATGATTTTTTTGCTAAGAGAAGCTATCACGTTTTGAAAATAGTTCCGTTCGAGAGCCATTTCTTTTTGAACCATGATATCCAAACTTTGATGGGTGGTCTTTGTCTAAAGTATTGACTGATGAGACAACAGCTTTGAGGTCGTCTTGAACCTTTGATGGGGCAACAGCTTTGAGGTCGTCTTGAACCTTGTTTAAGCTCTTCCATACGAAGGAAAATCATTGGGAGAAGCTCTTGATAGAGAGGAAGAAGTCTCATTTCTAGTGCCACCCTCCCAAACCAAAACAAATGTTTCTCACCATCAGGGATGGCTTCAATGAATGTCTGAGCACTTTGCATCCACCATGGGGTTCCATTAGGGGCCTACATAGTCCCAAGCCCACAAGAGAAAACTTACCAATGATTATTTTGCTCATTTTTTAAAGTCCTTTGGTAACCTTTGGAAGGATTTACGTGCACTCGTCAAAAAGCACACATGCTCCCCAAGTAAAGTTCGAACACTTGAGACCACAAAAGCAACTTACCTCATATTTTAACGTAAATCTTTTCTATAGTCATAAAGTCTAGATGAAGATTCAGGACACCATGATGTTTAAAAGGTTGGATTCTGTAACCTGAACAAATGGTAAAACATAATCACAAAACGAAAAAGATAAGAAGATTGATGCACCCACTTCTTTTGCCACTCAATCCAAAGCTAGTAAAATTGTATGGTATAATGTTTGAAGGGAATTGGGGCATTGAATGACTCCCTAGCATGGCTGAAATGATTGCTTAAAATGTCGCCTTCATCAGAAGACATGTTGCAAAAGATATTATCACATATACAAACATTAATATACAATTTTAGATACAAATATTAGACTTCATCTATGAACTTCTCTAGTATTTGCCACTTTTCCAAAGAGTTTCACAACGAAAAATTGTTCCAAAATCTTTAGATCATGTTTACAAAGTTTGAAGAGAGCACCGACTACCATCACGTAGCCTCCGAATGATAGTTGGGGGTGGTTTCTACAAACTTCCAATCTAAGGAAATTCAATAGAGCTCCTCATGTATGTATTATGTATGTATGTACGTAGGTTTGCATATATGTATGTGTGTGTTCATATATGCGTGAATTTTTCTATGTCGATCTGTTGTAGTTTCTATTATGTAGCAATGTATAAAGATTGTATTTGAATTTATCAATGCATGTAAAGATGCACATATGGATGCATATAAGAATAGACATATTGAAACACATACGGATGGACTTATGACATATTTTTTATGCTTACATAAGTTGAAAAGAATGAAGATTGCATTAAAGATTGGTACATTTCTTGTAATGTGTCCTCGTTTTCATATTTCTAGCGATTTGAATTTAAAATAAAATTTGTATTATATCTTATCTTTTTTTGGTTCTTATGGCTAAGGAATCTTGTAACTTCTCTATTAGTCACTCTTTGGAGGAATAACCAAAGTTGATAGCACATCTTTCTTTCAAAATTTGACTAAGAGCTTCACCTCTAATCATGTTCGAAAGGACTGTAGAGCAATCAAATGCCTTGTCAAGCTTCCAATTAATCACTTGATCCATCTTGAGGTTTCTTTTCAACACCCATTTAGACACTAGTATTCTTGGGACAAGAGAAAAAGAGATGCCCAATGTCTCCCCTCCCGCTAAAGAATCTTTTGCACCACAAAGGTTGACCATAATTTTTTTCTCTCTCATGTTCATCTAAACCTTGTGATGGAAAATTTATCACAAAAGGATCACTTTCCTAAGCTTACTAGTGGGTTCTAAATATGTTTGGATTTGAATTCCCACCTAATTCAAGACTAGGAGAGACACCATTTATTATTGAGTTTTTAATGAAAAGAAAGTTTTCTATTGAGGCTCGGGATGTCTTTTAGATTTTTTCTTTTCAAGTGCATTTGAGAAAATTCAGCTTGACCCACAAGTAAGCATACCATTGACACATCCCACGCTCAAATTTGGTTCCGTAGTAGGCACAAATCATCATACTCATATTTGATGCTTGAGCCAAAGCACTTAAACCTACTTCAAACTCTTCTCTCTTGGTTCCAAAGATATTTCCACATTCGAAGGCCCTTGCATAAGATTTTCTTAGCTTTAAGGATGATCTTGGTCTCAACGTTTCTAATCTTGGATAGAATCATTCTATCTAATGTCGACTACCCACTTCGAGTCATTATTGGATGATTAGGTTTCATCTTCTTCCAAGCTTTCCAAAGCAAGAATACCAGACTCAATCCTTTAGGCAGTACTAGAACTTGGGAGAAAAAGAGCATGATAAGATGAGTTTAGGCCATGACTCACTTTTATTAGTCCATGCCTTGATCATCTATTTAATTACTAGCTTATCGGATAAGGCAAAAACATCAAGAATTCGTAGACGTCCCACTTCCTTTAGGCTCGTGCAAATATCCCACTTGATTTTAGGCGCCCATCTTTTGTTAAGATCCCACATCCAAAGTAAATTTTTACAAGCACACTCCATCTTAGTAAAGTCCTTATCGTGCGGTCTCCAACATGCGAGGAAATACATAATCAAGAACGTGCTGATCAACATCGTTTTTTGGGGGCCCATTCAGCTTCATATCTTTTCATTAATGGAGCTTGCCTTCGATTTTGTTGAACACCCACTCCCACCTTGATTCATGAAGACCTCAAATTCAAAAGGGATAGACAAAAAAAAGGAACATATGATTGATCCTACTTTCAAGTGTTTGATCCTAGAACTATATGCGATGCAAAATATTTCTAAGTATTGTCGAAATTTCACAATGCTCTGAGTGTCATTTTGAGAAACAACTGTGCTATCACCATTTGATGATGTCCTTGAGGTAGAGAAAAGCCTTTCGTTTGACCCATTTGAACTTTGTTGCTTGTGACCCATGTCGATCTCGGCATAAGTTTGAGGCTGCTATCTCATGTTGAAGGAGTGGAAGGTCCACCGACATCACCTTTGATAGCTAGCAACTTCCCAATGAGGGAGGAAATCTCATTAATGAACATTACATAAAGAATAGTAGATTGGGTGATTCCACCCATAACGAGAATTTTCATGTTTTTTTTTTTGGTGGGGGGAGAACTCGAGAAAGCACTTGGAAAGACATATTTTTTTCATGTGAATTCGCCATTCATTGTTACCCACCGATTTGTTTTTTTGTTTGGAGTTTGAATTAGATATAAATATATGCAACATAACATTTGCAAATTCTGGATGAAATTGAGAGCTCCACGATGATATCCTCAACGTAGAAAATTGAGCTTTAAGTGCCACACACGGTACTCTGCACAAAGGCTTTCATCAAAAAACAATTATCATTCATATAAATATATGCAAATTGTGGATGAAGTTGATGGTAATTAGCTTTTGTTTTTTTTATAAGCATATAAAATGGATGTAATGAAAAGCGATTGCAAGATGCTACTTACTTTGATTTTTGACTAAAAAGTAAAGATTAAAATACTAAACGATTTTTGTCTGTAAGGTACAATCAACAGTCATGTAGGATAAATGAGGAGACACGACTTGGAACCATTTGAGCAGTTGACTCTTGACTACTTTGGGATATGCGCAGGTGCACATGTCGCACACTTTCTTCAAAACTCACTGAAGTGACATAGCGGATTGCCTCTCACTTCGTAACTCCTCTTTTTCGTCTGCACATAAAAGATGCCATTTTTTGAAGGCAGGAGAGCGTAGTAAAAATATTGAACTAAATGAAAAAAAGATAAACGGGAAAAAAGATAAATGAAAAAAGATTATACACACAGTAGTAACGTTGGATACGAATGTAAGTGTGCTACCTTGTTTCATGATTCACTATTATAATCATTACGTTTGTGATTTTCATCCTTGATGAGTTTTTCTTTTCCTTTTTCTCTCTTTTTTTTCTTAAATGTTTGGGGGGTTGGATGCGGACCTTTGATACAGAGATTCATATATCTTAGCACCCAAATCTTGTTGCATTGTAGACGAAAACTGACAATGGGTTTGCCACCACGGCGTTGTTTGAGCGCACCCTAATACATTAAATTGTAACTATATTAAAAGAAAGTGATTATCTCAACATTCACATCATGGAAAGCGAAGACATATGTTGGATGAATATATGGACAAGTGGGAGAGTTGATATCATTGGGAAAGTGCATATGATCATTTTTCCCATCACAAGATCTGATTCTGCGCACTAGTGGTACAAATATCAGCCATCTTACACATGGTTGATGATCCTCCCATCTGCACGAGAGAGAGAGAGAGAGATGTGTGGCTGCTACTTGCATGGCAAAGGACCTCTCTGTTTTATTCTAGAGCCATCAAAGAAGTGAAGTCAATGAAATGCAAAGCTTTTGGAGATGGTGATGGTTCTTTATGTGGAGGCTATTGTTCCCGTCTACTATATTATGAGTTTGGTGGTCTTGGCGCAATACATCCTCATAGAACCCCCTCGAATAGGGCTGTCTGCAAAGTGGGCCATCGTATTCACTCATAAATCCAAAAGCACTTAAAGTGAAGGTAACAACATCAAAAGTTTCAGTGTCCAAAACAAGTATTTGTTTGTCTGTCAACAGTTGAATCCATTCACAAAGGCTGCAGACATGACATAACGAGAACTTAAAATTGGTTACCGCATGCAACTCCCTCATAAAGAGGAGGAGGCATTCTAACATTTGCAAAGAAATCCGCAAAAAGTGGCTATTTCTTTTCATGGACGAACACCGCATGCAACACTTCTCTTCAACTCTGGCTTGGCCCCAGCCAAGTGCTGGAGAAGTGCGGTCGACAAGTCTCGTAAGATCATGATCAGAACTAAGAAGATGCTCGAGACTGTGCGGCGGGCTCGTAGGGAAGCTCTTTACCACAGACTCTGGCGGCTCGAGGAGGAAGTGAACAAAGGAAAACACCAAGCCCAGAAAGGTCTCCGAAAAATCAGAGCAGTGTTGAGATACGAGGAAGAAATACAAAGGAAAAACTTGCAAATCTTCTTCAAGGAGTGGTGGGCTGGCAAAGCCGACAAACCCACCAAAGAGATGTGCCGTATCCTTAAAAGGAAACACAACAGAGAATCGATCCCCCTACTGCTAGATCCACATGGCAATGTATGCAATTCGGAAGAAGATAATTTTGGCATCATCGAAGGGCACTTCACGAGACTCCTCGGAACCTCGAACCCCCTCTCCCACCATAGAAGGGACTGTATGGCTACCATTTCTAGGGTTTCCCCCCGGAGGATACCACCCAACCTCCACTCCCTGCTTCATGCCCCTATCTCTGAATCAGAAATCATTGAGGTCATTGATGCCCTCCCCCTCGGTAAAAGCCCGGGACCCGACGGACTCACTAACGAGTTCTTTAAATCCTTCAAGCTGGTGGTTGCCACCCCTCTTCGGATGGTTTGGCAAGAAGCGCTAAAGTTTGGTGCTCTTCCTTCTTGTCTAAATAATGGAATTATCAAGTTGATACACAAGAAGGGGGAAAAGAACAGAATCGAGAACTGGCGGCCTATTACGATGCTCCAAACAGGATACAAGATCATCGCCAAAGTCATTGCCAACAGAATCTCGTGCCACCTGAGATCTTGGCTTAGTGAGGACCAAAAAGGTTTCATCAAAGGCAGGTCTATCCTGGAAACCATTATGGATATTTGGGAAGGTATTCAATTTGCAAATGAGTCTAATCAAGATGTGGTTTTCCTCAAGATCGACTTTGACAAAGCCTACGACAGGCTAGAATGGGACTATATTCTGCAGTCGCTCCAAGATCTCGGATGTAGTCAGAAATTCACCAAGATGATCGCGACCCTTCTCGGAAACGCAACGACCCAAATTAACGTTAACGGCAAACTTTCGAAGGCGATCCATCTTAGAAGATCTATTAGACAAGGGTGCCCTCTGGCCCCCTTTCTTTTTGCCATCGCCACTGAGGGGCTGAGCAGACTTGTGGCACATCATGTGGAGGCTGGCAATATCAAAGGCCTCCGGCTGCCTCAAGACCACAGTCAAATCATCATGAGACTTTTTGCCGATGATATGAACGCGTTCGTTCACAATGATAATACCAGCCTGGAGACTTTCTGGAGGTGTCTTGCTACCTTTTGTGAAGCCTCTGGATCCAAAATCAACCACTCTAAGACCGCCTTTAGGGCTATTGTGGGACATCATCCTGGCCTTCTCATTGATCATGGTTGTCAAATCATTCCGCAGGGCCAAATCTTTCGACTTCTTGGAATCCCCTTGGGGTTTGGCGTCTCTATGGAGCAGCGCTGGAACTAGGTGTTGGCCAAACTCGAAAACACGCTTAACTATTGGAGAGGTATGCAAATCAATCTCGCTGGGCGTGCGATGGTTATCAACACGTTCCTCCTCTCTTCTACCATCTATTTCCTTTCTTGTTGGAGACCGAATGAGCAAGGCCTGTCCAAACTGAATAGTATTTGTAGCAATTTTCTTTGGACGGGCGATCATAACAGAAGGGGGGTGCCTAAAATCAAATGGGCCATCTGCACTAGCCCTAGAGATAGCGGGGGGCTTGGTATCCTGGACATTGGGTGTATGGCTAACAAACTGGCAGCCAAATGGATGATTAAGGCTTGGTGCAATAGGGAGGCCTCGTGGGCCAAGCTGATCTTCAGAAACAAGAATGAGTTGGCCCTCATGGGGTTCCCAAACTGGAAGAATCTTGACATCATGACACTGCTATTCTCCCCGATCCCCGTCTTCCCGAAAGGCTCGAATCTCGTGTGCTCCCTTTGGAAGGGCTGGAATAAAGTCAAAAGCTTCACAAGAATTAGTGAGGACTGGAAGTGGGTGGCCGGAATCAGACAAAACGACTCTATCTGGTTTCCGATACATGGCCTCCGGAGTGTGGAGTCGTGGAACATTCGAAATGCCAAGAAGTTATGGAACAAAGGATTCAAAAAATGGAAACACCTCTGGAAACAAGACACCAACAGCTGGATCAACTTCGAGGATATTGACCCTCGCATAAACATCTCCTACGAAGAATGGAACACTTTGCAAAGCAGATGCCTCGCTTGGGATCGTCACAAGACTCGCCTTCTCATGGGACACGACACACCGAACTCGCTGGGTCTCAAATGGCACAATGGAAATAGCCTACTCAAAATCCTGAACATCAAAGAAACGGCTGACCACCAGATCAGCCTCAACAAGAAGTGGTGCCTGTCTTGGACGCGGCTTCGGTGGGACATGAAATTCATGGGTATCTGGCACCCCCTTATAGAGATTAAGAAGTCTGTCCTCTTATGGAAAATTCTTCATCGAGGAATTTGGACCAACCATAAGGCTAGCAAACTTTGTGGGATCCCTCCTTGGTGCAAACGCTGCCACCGGGCTATCGAAGATGTCCCACACATCTTCCTTACTTGCCCCAACTCCTACAGAATCTAGCAGACGGTTGGAATGAAAATCAGACTTCAAAAACAGCTTAGTTGGAAACAAGTCCTTTTGGGAGAAGCGATCGGCTGCTCAGCGACACTCTGGAACGCCATCAGAGGGGAAGTCCTGTGGAAAATATGGCGGGAGAGGTGTGCTCTCAACTTCGGCGATCCCCCCAGGGAGTGGTCGATTGAGAAATCACTATTCCTCCTTGGCAAAAGGATTGTTAACAGTAATAAATCCCCCCCCTTCAGGCACCATCAAGTCCTCCTTTTGATCAACAACAAGCTCAAACCCAAGTGGGCCCCGCATGAGGGCGATGAGAGGGTGATTAACCTTCTCTGTAATGCAACCTAGGATTCAATCAAGCTTCCCCTGCTTTGTGGGATTTGGGGGGTCCCGTGGGCACTAGTCCCCTTCTATTGTACCTTTGTTTCTTAATTTAATTCAAGTCCGGGAGAATAGGCTATTGCCGAACTTCCTTTATATAAAAAAACACTTCTCTTCAATTGCGAAACTAAAAAATATGTGGCAAACGTTTGCTCCTTCTTTTCTTTTCCAAAAAACTCTATTTCTTCATCAGAAATATAAAATGATATCCAAGAATCGGGGTCTCAAAAGAATGTTACAAAGTCTTTGATGATAGAAACTGCTCCACATCCCTGAAGGTAATCATCCATGTGGAAACTGATGATTTATGTACATTAATGGATACCACAAGATCTGGAACTTCATAGTTTAACTTTTTCTATCACAAGAGGAACCCATCGTCCAGAGATTTTCACATAAATTGAGATTTGAATTTACTTCATGCAAGTAAAACAATCCTTCTTTATGATGAATTCATTTGATTCCATTTGACATGTTCTTCTTGCTTCCAAACGCCTCTATTTTTGAGGAGTACCAGATCTTCATACACTCCCCTTAATGCAAGGCAAGCTTCTTCCAATGTCATACATGCTACAAATTATATTTTGTCTTCGTAAACAACTCGCCTTACTTCGGGCATCGTACACCATCTTTAGGACGGTAGTTGCATAACGATTTTTGATACCAAGAGTAAGCGGATTTTGTGTTTTGAAAGCATAATTACATATGGAAGATAAAGATGGCCGAGACTCTCTGCATATTTAAAGTTAATGTCCAAATTCGGTCGTTTTATTTAAAGACAAGGCATGCCTTTTTGCAATGGTCCATCCGCCGTTGAGGGTTCACTTCTCTTTTCGAATTCGACATGAACTGGTCCATTCAAGGAAAAAAAGAGAATAAAGCACATGATTCATGTTTTTGAAGACAATTAAGATGTCATGGACCACTTAGAATCTAGTTTTTGTTCTTTTTAGGGGATTGCGATCTTACTGTTAAAAGTCAAGCTTCAAGCTAAAAATTCGTGGGGAATCTTTTATGGACATGTGGAGCAATCAAAGGAAGCCAAAAGCCACGAGATTCCATCAAGAAAAGTCACTCAACCACTCCCCAAGTCATCTCAACTAATTCCTCCAAGTTAGGAGGCTGATTTGGAAAGGTAGTTCCTAGATTTTAGGGGCACACCTCTCACTATAAAAGGAGCATGTATCCCGACTTCTTTTGGGCCATCTTCTTGGAGTTTTAGCTCATGTAAAGTGAGCACTAAGTGCTGGAGTTGTGATAAGCAAGCCCCTTGCTTAAGCAACCCCCTTGCTTGCTTGTTTGTTTTCTTTTAGTAGGCATATCTATGTGTGTGCGCAGGCAGTGTTGCAACTCTCTACCCCTGAGTTGTTAGCATTGGTTCTCCCTCATATGGTATCCATTTGATGTAATTCTTGTCTCATTGGATAGCTATAAGAGTCTATTTTATGCTTACCAATTCTCCGGAGCATTCTCTGAGTAAGCTGGGAGCAACATTCATTTTAGTGAAGTTGTGTGATTGATATCTCTCTCTTTGTGTAGGCTCTGTTGGAAATATTTTGCTCTGTGTTGTAAGGGCTGGTTCTCCTTCTCTATGTATCCATTTGCTATGATTTTGGTGTCATTGGGTAGCTATTAGAGTCCTCTAAAGTTGACTTAAGTTTGAGATTCATTCTCTGTATAATCTCTGAGAAAAGTTTGCTGGAGTGAAGTGAGGTCTCTGCTTGACTAGCAGTTGTGAGCATTCAACTAGCTCATGTTGTAGACATTGTTTCTCTTTGTGTAAGCATCCATTTCAAGTGAAATTTGTTTTGTTGGAAAGCCCTTGGTGTCTACTACAGGTCTACAAAAGCTCACTGGAGTTCTCTGCATAAGCTCTGAGTAAGAGCATTTTTGGTGTGCAGAGGTCAAAGAAGGATACCTGTGGAGGTCATTCGCGTTTCATCGTTGCTTAGGGGTTGAGATACTTCCCCCATCAGTGGTATCAGAGCATTTGGGCATCTTGGAGGTATCACATACAAGCAAGAAGACCTCTTGGAGTTGGTGGTTGAAGAGTTGCATCAACAAAAGCTTCTTGGAGGTAGCTCACATCAAGGGGGAGCTATTCTACTCAAATTTGCAAGAGCACAAGGTGTCCATCTAAGGAAAGCTTTGGATTGAGGTAACCTCAGAGCCTCATTTTCATTTTACACACATTGGAGCATTAGCCAAGGGCTAGGTCAAGTATCAAAGACTAGATATGGGAGACTTCAACACTCAAATTGAAAAGCTAGACAAAGGTAACTATCAACCATGGAGATTTAGGGTCTCCAACTATCTTATGGGCAAGGGCCTTTGGGGGTTGATTAGTGGAAGTGAACCAAGACCTAGGTTGGATGAGAATCCAACCAATGACCAGAGAAGGGCCTTTAGGGAATGGAATGAAAGAGACAAGAGGGTTATCTTTATTCTTTCCCAACACATTAGCAATAGCATGATCGGCCATATCCAAGACCTGGATTCAAGCATGAAGGTATGGGAGACACTTGAAAGGCTTTATTCAACAAGCACCAAAGCAAGGAAGATCCAACTCAAGAATGAGCTCAACAACCTTAGGAAGAGCTCAGGGAGTAGCATAAATGACTACATACTTAAGGTCAAGGAGCTATCAGATGCATTGGGATCCATTGGAAGCCACGTAGACGATGACGATCTTGTGGCTTATACTCTCAATGGTTTGAGAGATGATGAGAAGTGGAAACCCTTTACCACTTCAGTTTATGTAAGGGATAATCTTCCCGATTTTGAGCAATTGGTTGCTCTCATGGTCACCGAAGAAATGAACATAGGTGGAAGTTCAACTAAAAGCAAAGATGCACAAGTTTTCTATGCAGGTAATCAAAGGGGCAAAGGAAGACAAGGACAAGGAAGGGGCAAAGGAAGGTTTGGAGGAAGGCAAGGCCACTCAAGAAATCAAGGACATGACCAAGGCACCTCATCACAAAGAGGGAGAGGAAGATCAAGAGGAAGAGGAGGACGACATCAACAAAACAGGAATCAAGATGGCGAAGGATGTTACATATGTGGCAAGTTTGGCCACTATGCTAGAGATTGCTACAAAGGAGGAAACCAAAGGAACTATAATCAAGGTTCTTCATACAAAGGCCAAGGTAATTATGCTTCTACAAGTTCAGAAAATGACAATCTCTTGATGATGCACATGAATGGGAATTCAAGCAAAGTAGATAACACTTGGTATATTGATAGTGGATGTAGCAACCATATGAGTTGCAATACTTCTTGGTTTACTAATCTACATGTTCCCAAAGGTAAAGGACATGTAGAAACAGGTGATGATACAGCCCATGAGATCTCCCATGTTGGAGATGTAGCTTTGGATGACAAGGAGGAAGGAAGATGTCTCAAGGATGTCTTGCATGTACCTACCATCACAAAGAACTTGGTGTCCGTTGGGCAAATGGTTGAAAGAGGCTATCAAGTAAGGTTCAACAAAGGTGGATGCTTTGTGGAGAACCCTAAGCAAGGTTACAAGGTCATAGCAAGAGGAAAGAAGCAAGGGAGACTCTTCACTTTGGAGGTAAATTCTCATTCTACTCAACATGTCTACTTCACATATGGAAACAAGAGGATTTCGGAGTTGGACTTGTGGCACAAGAGGATAGGTCACATCAACATACAAAGAATGAAGGAAATGCAATTCAAGAGGCTGGTTGAAGGTCTTCCCAACTTCCAAGGACAAGGTATGAAGCATTTATGTGAATCTTGTCAACTAGGGAAGCAAGCGAGACTTCCATTCAAGAAGAGTGGCTACATAAGCCAACATCCATTGGAGTTGATACATACAGATGTGTGGGGGCCAACGAAAGAGCAATCCATTGGAGGTAACAAGTACTTTGTCACTTTTATAGATGATTGCACAAGGATGGTTTGGGTTTATTTCATCAAAAACAAATCAGATGTGTTTACATGTTTCAAAGCATTCAAGGCAATGGTAGAGAAGGAAACAGGTACATATATCAAGAAGCTAAGGTCCGATGGAGGGGGAGAATATTTCTCAAATGAGTTTTCTGATTTTTTAATGGATCAAGGCATCAAGAGGCAAGTAACATGCAGGTACACACCCCAACAAAATGGAGTAGCAGAGAGAAAGAATAGATACATTGCCGAGATCGCTAGAGCAATGCTTAATGAGATGAATGTACCTAACATGTTTTGGAGTGATGCAGCAAATACCGCCGTGTATCTAATGAATAGGGCTCCTACCTCAGGGATCCATGACTTGACACCATATCAAGCCTATTATGGTAGGAAACCTGATCTTTCCCACTTGAAGATATTTGGATGTACTTGTTATGTACATGTGCCAAGTGAATTGAGGCACAAGCTACAACCAAAGGCAGAAAAGTGTGTGTTTCTAGGATATTCAAATGATCATAAAGGTTACAGGTGCTTCAACCCAAATACAAAGGACTTGAGGATATCAAGGGATGTAGCATTTGATGAGCTACTCCCTTGGTATAAGAAGTATGATTGTATGCAGGACTATGAAGAAGAAAAGCATGGACATGATGAAGAACAAATCGACCTAGAGCTAAGCGGCCCAAGGTGTTCCATCAATGAAGATAGTTCAAGCATGAACTCACCATGGAGGGGGAGATCTTCATCAAGCTATGAAGCACAATCAATCAACAAAGGCAAAGCAACATTGGTGGAGTTGGATGAAGAAGGTAATGAAGTTGAAGATGATGAAGGACACATGATGGAGAAAGAAGCCACGTCAAAGAAAGAGATCAAGTTCCCAAGGCAAAGGAGGTTTATTCCTCCAAAAGGTGAAGAAAGGAAGTCTTCTAGAGTTAAGTATCCAACTCAAAGGTTTACTTATGATTCATACATGGCAACACATTATGCATATATGAACAAAGTAGTAGAAGATCATGAGCCCGATTGCTATGAAGATGCAAGCAGGTACACCGAATGGAAAGAGGCAATGCAAGAAGAGATCGACGCACTTGAGGAAAATCAAACATGGACTCTAGTGCCCAAGAAGGAGAACATGAAGGTAATAGGTAATAAGTGGGTGTATAAAGTAAAGAGGAATTCAGATGGATCTATTTCTAGGTTCAAAGCAAGATTGGTGGCCAAGGGTTTTGCACAAACCTATGGAGTGGACTTTGAAGAGACATTCAGCCCCGTGGCAAAGATGAGCACCATTAGGACACTCATTGCAATGGCTGCTAGCAAAGGATGGAAGCTCTTCCAATTGGATATCAAGAATGCCTTTCTCAATGGAGACTTGGAAGAAGAGGTATACATGGAGCAACCACTAGGTTTTGTTCATAAAGAGTTTCCACATCATGTTTGTAGGTTGAAGAAGGCACTTTATGGCCTAAAGCAAGCTCCAAGGGCTTGGAACCAAAGATTGGTGGACTATTTGATCAAATGTGGTTACAATCAATGCAAGGCGGATCCATCTCTCTTCATCAAACAAAGAGGAGAACTTGTGGTCTACATGTGTGTGTATGTAGATGATCTTATCATTACAGGTAATGATACAAAGGGCATTGAGGAGATCAAGGCAAAGCTTGGAAAGGAGTTCAGGATCTCTGATCTTGGAGATCTTAGGTATTTTCTTGGCATTGAAGTTGTATACAAAGAAGAAGGTATTATGCTCATACAAAGGAAGTATATTCTAGACCTACTTGAGAGGTTTGGGATGCTACATTGCAAGCCTATTTCAAATCCCATGGAAGTTAATGTAAAGCTAAGCTCCATTGATGGAGAGCCATTAGAGGATGTAACTTTGTATCGATCTATTGTAGGCTCTTTCAATTATGCCACAATAACCAGGCCCGACATAGCATATGGAGTTGGAGTGTTATCACAATTTATGCATAGTCCAAGGACTACACACTTGCAAGCTGCAAGAAGAATGTTGCGATATCTCAAAGCCACTATAAATGAAGGATTGTTCTACTCATTTGATGATGATATGCAGGTCAAAGCTTATTCTGATGCCGATTGGGAGGAAGGGATGGTGGGAGGGGCGATTACCTACATGTTTTGCAATGCTCCTAGATATCGTTAAGGAAGAAATTTCCTTCCTTGAGATCAGTGCGAATGCCTACCGTGGGAAATTATATTTTATTTTCATCTATTGAATTTACAAAACATGGAACTTGAATTAAATCACGCTATATTTGATAAAATGCCCCATGCTCCTTTGCTAAACATTCCATTAGATAGTACCGATTGAAATGGACGAAGGACTGATTCATCGTATCCATATGTGTTGTTGCAAAAAAGAATGATAAATAATTTGACTTGAAGACAAGCATTTTGCAAAGATCCCAGCTAGAATAATCAATGTTCTCCTATAAAATAGGTAGGAGATTGATGATTATTGACGCTTACATGAAACCGTTTGAATTTGTAGGCTTTTAGTTGATTATGAACATTTGATGAAATCGTCTAGGAAGTTTTGTGAGCTACGGATTGATAGAACATAGGAATTATGAATATGTGCGACCCAAAGGATTGACATATTTAGAAAGAATCATATGCTTTCGACCATGAAGACGATAAATTGTTGGACAATTTGTAAAGAATTTGCACGACGCTCCTACGATTTAATGCCTTGGAGAGAAGGATTACTTAGAGAAGTAAAGTTGTTCAACAAAGCTCCTAAACCACTTGATATCATGTCCTTTCTTCGAGCTGAGTAGGATCGAAAGGAGAGATATCTTTGTTTATTGAAAAGAGAAAGAAGAGGTCTTCATAAGCACGTTTGGAGAGAGAGAGAGAGAGAGAGAGAGAGAGAGTTGCGTGTAAGTCTTATCACGAAGATGGCGGTTGCGTTTATAAAAGTAAGTTAAGCTAAAGCTTCACTCCTTTTGATGAATCGAGAGTGACTTGGATCTCTCGTGGGAATACAAAAATAATTTCATTTGTTTGAATAATTGGCCACTCGAGGAGCACACAATGTATGGAAGCATTCGAAAAGTTGACTTTGACTCATCGTGATATGGGCAGCACATGACACACACCATCAAAAGGTAACTCGACTGGGAAACATCTTATTTTTAAAGGCCATAGATTCTTTGTATATAAGCGATTACGTAGCGAATATGCCCTCCAGTTTGACTTTTTTCAAATACAACTCTTTCACGTACATATATATATGCAAAGATCTCATGATTCATCCCTTTTTTTGCTGCGTTTCCTAAGCATATGAAGGTGCTGGAACATAGTTTGATTGCTGGAGTTCTTAACGGTCAAAGTCCCTCCGAGCGAAACACAAGTCACTAATAACTACTATGATCGGATGCAAGAAAATCTTAGCATTTGTTGAGTGAAACCCTCTTCCTTTGTGCACTTGTTTGTATTCTTTTTTTTTTAAATAAAGGAAGTTCGGCCTTAGCCTAATCTTGTTTGTATTCTTATCTCCCTCTACGAAGCCTATTGTAATGAACCCTAATTGTTATTATCTTGCGTCTCCACTTCCAGAAGAACAATGCAGCTCCAAGACATATCTTCAACACCTCCAAGACAGGAATTTAACAGACTCACACAACAAAATATGCTATCTCCAGCTTTTCCATGTGACAGATGCACTAGATTTTCTTAGCAGCTTCTCCTCTCCATAACGGGTTACAAGCAAACAAATAGCTGTCTGAATCAGATGAAGGAGATTTTTTGGCCAACCAAGATTAACAATGATATGAAACAAACTCAATGAAAGGCTAGTAAGGATCCTTTTAGATTGTACAATTCAAGGATGTTATCGTTTGCTCACTCCAGTCGAACTTCGGATGTCATGTTTGTCAATCCTCTCTTTATTTCTGAATATTTAGAAAATACAAGTCTCCTGTTGTCCATGCGCACTATCTTGTATGGTTGGTACCTTCGCCTTGTAGGCTGGGGGCGAGGGTTCGACATTTTTCAGCTGCCACAAACACCCCTCACTACTTGTGTGCTGGGATGAAACCAAGCATTGGCCTTCGGGCTGTTCAAACGAGGTGTTGATCTTCAAGGAGGTTCGAACCAATTGGGCCTTCGAGCACACTTCAAACTAGTTACCTTGTTCGACCTTAGCCCATCGTTTCCTAGTTCCCACCTTAACCATCCTTTCATCTTTGTATCTTAGCTTTGCTAGGCATTTAAACCCTCCTTTGTGGAGCTTTGTATCTTAGCTTTGTTAGCCATCTAAACCCTCCTTTGTGGAGCTTTGAAATTTAGCTTTGCTAGGCATCTAAACCCTCTTTTATGGGATTCAAGGGGTTCTATCGGTGTTATACATGCCTTTCCTTGTACTTTCAAATTAATTCAACCTTAACTGAAAGAGTAGATCTCAAAGAAAGAACATCCTTAAATAAAAGTAGGTCCACTCTTTCTACTAATCTTTATTCGACTTGAAATCATATAGGAAATATATTTTTCATAGATATGAAAGACGAAATTACCTATCATGAAGTTGAAAATAAGAATCTTGAGACAAGCATATTGTAAATAAAAGGGGGTGGAGGTTTGTTCTATTCAAATGAAGGAAAGAGATACGCTATGATTATGTCACTGGTTATTTCACTAGGTAGACGTTCTCTAGACACCCTCAATATGTGGATGCCTTTTTTGGTGGATTTTGTAGATTTGATAGTTGATTATTTCCCTTTGCTTAGCCAAATTGAGGTATGATCCCCTAGAAAAGTATGTGGGCAAAAAGAAAGTAGCTATGTGAGAGAATAGGCAGTATACTTACCCCAATACCAAGAAGTGCTCTTCGACTCCCATCCATCTCTTAGCTCTTGAGCGAGGGAACCCTCCTTCGCTAACTTCAAATATAATTGAAACATGTCCTCCTTGCAAAACATGTACCTATGTATCAATATATATCATATTGCATTTATAGTAAGTGCATGCATGTGTGCCACGGATGCATTTATGAAATTCCTTTGCATTACTTTGAGTCAAGAGATTGACTTTACCAAGTTACACTAGGAACTTGGTACTAACTTAGTCTGTTGAAGCTTGCTTGAAAGCATCTTGAACCTTTGAACATGAACCCGATTCAAAATTTGGACTTGCTGAAGTTTTATACACTTCACATCTGATATGAATGTGAGAGAAAAACTCTCCCTCATTTTTTTATCCATCCATCTAGTGGTTTAAGTACATTAACTTAATCCACTTTTCCAACAAAGAGATAACTTGATTGATGTTGATATATTTAGGTAGTGATGTGTGTGAACACACTAGGACCGTCGGGGCACTTTTTTCCCTCTTTAGGAGGTTTTTTTCCCCTGGCTTGTATATACGCCTATTGCCCTAATGGGCTACTTATCTTTGTACGTTCTCTAGTAATACATTCAGTATTGTGTGTTTGTGCTCCAAGCTTCTTCTTCTTCCTTGTGCTGTTCGCGTGCTTCCGCAGACATCTATCTCCAACAATTGGTATCAGAGCAGGTCATCGCTTCATCTAGGGCACCGTCGACACTCCTCTGTTTGTAGTCTCAGATTCGCATGAAATTTGGTGAGCATACTCAAGGTGTTTCATAGATCAAAAAAGCTTTGCTGTGTGGTGCCAAAATCGCAAACTGAGCTCGTTTCGGCCTCCGAATGCACTATCACAACGCTTGTGCAGGCTATTTTGTCTTTTTGTGCCAAAGGTATATACCAATTTCTGTTCGCCAGTATAAGCGTCTCGCTACAGGTCTAGCAGAATTCGTCTAGGTAGTTCTGTTCAACTTTTTGAGATACAAGCATCAATGTATTTTAGTCACCGGCCATGGCTCAAAGCAGTGATGTATTCCGTATGTTGGCTATTGAGGATAAGTTGGATGGTACCAACTACCCGTTATGGGCTTATATGATGCGGCATGTATTGGTTGCAAAAGGATTGTGGAACATTGTGCAGGGTGTGGAAAGACGTCGTGTTACACCCCTAACTACAGGTACCGCAAATATAGGTGCTTGAGCTGATGAAGATGGTGTCGAAGATGATATTCTATAGATTCTTGTTCGTGCTGTTGTTTCTGCTGCACCTACTGCAGAGCATATTCATTGGGATGGCAGAGATGCCCAGGCACATGCATTCATAGCCTTGTCTGTCAAACGTGCCATTATTCCTCACATTCGCTCTTGCAGAACAGCTAAGGATGCTTGGGATACACTTATCACATTGTACCAAGCTAGGATTGAGGCTCGTGTTGCTTACCTCCGAAAACAGTTAGAGAGTGAGCACATGAATGAAGGTGATTCTATGGACAGTTTCCTAACGAAGATCAAAGACTTGAAGGAACAGTTGATTTCTGCTGATGAGGTTATACCAGATAGCTCACTTGTGTAGACCGTTCTGAATGGTCTTCCTGATTCATATCAGAGTTTTGCATCTACTCTTCGGTTGATGATGAAAGGCAATCCAAATGCCTTATCATTTGAGGAGTTAGTCTCTGTTTTGTTGCAGGAAGATCAGTCCAGGCAAAACAGGTCCATTATGCGAGTTTAGATCAAGCTTTCCTGGCTATTCAGAAGGGCAAAGGAAAATGGAGCTCTTCAATTAGTAAGCAGAAATCTGCTAATTCTACATATTCGAAGAAGGAAGATAAAGATGAGAAGAAATAAAAAAAGTAAAAATTGTTTTGTAAGTACTATAAAGGGAATGATCATATCATAAAGAACTAGCCAAAACTGGCTGCTAAAGAGGCAAAGAAGAAAGAGGTTGGAATGGTTGTTGTAGAGGCCTCTACACCAAAAACAGAGTGTGCAAATCTTATGCAGGAAGAAGAATGGGCGTTTACTATTGCCTTCTCATGATCAATGCATGTTTGCAGTAGACTCAGATGTTTGGTACTTTGACAGTGGGGCGACCAAACATATTACCTCGTAGTGCAGTTTCTTCTCTTCACTCGAGCTTGCCCCTATAGGGAATACTGTTACATGCGCCAACAACTCCTCTTATCCTGTTATGGGAGTTGCTAAGATCATTTCGACTACTGTTGATGGTAGTTCTTTCACTTTGTCAAATGCTTTATTTGTGCCAGGGATCAAGAAGAATCTTTTATCAGTTTCTGCATTTGCCAAGATTGGCTTGGTTGTTAAATTTATTGATGACAGATGTACAATTCATGATCTGTCAAATGGCGATGTTATTATTATTTATGGCATTTTATGTCGTGGGCTGTATAAGCTCATAGACTATGAAAGATCTGAAAATGATTTGGCATGTGCAGTAAATGATTCTCAAGCTATGTCAGACGCAAAGCTTTGGCATGCACGCTTTGGTCATCTGAATTTTGCTACTTTGCTATGCCTGCAGAAATCTGAAATGGTGTCCTCTTTGCCCAAACTTGAGGCACCTGGAAAACATGTTTGTGAAGGCTGTATTTTGGGCAAAATGCAGCGTTCCTCCTTTCCAAAAGATGGTTCAGTTCGGGCTACACAGAAATTGGAGCTTGTACATAGTGATGTATGTGGTCCTATGCAGACACCCTCTTTTGAAAATTAACTTTACTTCGTGACTTTCATTGATGATTTTTCGAGGCATGCATGGGTATATCCACTCAAAGTAAAGTCCGAAGTGCTCATGTGCTTTAAATAGTTTTTGGTTTTGGCTGGAAATCTGTCAGCATGTAAAATGGGCACCCTCCATTCTGATCGAGGGGGGGAACATATGTCTTCTGATTTTAATGCATTTCTGGCTGAACGTGGGATAAAACACTAGTGTACAATGCCGTATGCACCTCAACATAATGGAGTTGCTGAACGAAAGAACAGGTCACTCATGGAGATGGCGAGGTGCATGGTCAAGAGTCAGGCTTTACCACATAGTTTCTGGCTTGAGGATGTCATGTGTGCATCATATGTACTGAACATGTGTCCCACTAAAGCGCTGCAGTCTATCACTCCATATGAGGTTTGGCATGACCGCAAGCCACCTATTGCTCATCTGCGTGTTTTTGGTTGTTTGGCATATGCACTAGTGCCTGAACAACATTGCAGAAAATTGGATGATAAGGCAGTAAAATGTATTTTTGTTGGGTATAGTTTTGAAAGTAAAGGCTATCGTCTGTATCATCCACAAACTAAACGCATTTTGGTTAGCCGTGATGTTGCCTTTATGGAAGATGCTATTTAGCCATTGCTTTCATGTACTAAGGAGACATCTGTTAGCTCCAAAGACATGTATGATACTTTGATGCCTCTTTTTACACGTGGAGAGTCTAGTGCTGGTCCTAATGAGGCAACTTCTCAGCCTTACAGGTTCCATATGATGATGCAGATCATTCCATTTCTGATGGAGATTTACATAATGCACTTGTTGATGAGAGAGCTGATATTGAGCAGGCAAAAACTATGCCAAAATGGCTGGTGCAGACTTTGCGTGACAGCAAATTAGATGCACCTTTGTCATATCGTACTCATTTAGGATCTCATAGTGCTTTCTTTGCATCAGATTGCTATGCTATGGCTGCGTCTAGTCTCTGTGATGAGAATGAGCCTGTTTCTTTTGATGAAGCACAGAATTCAGAAAATTGGATGGCTGCTATGCAATCTGAATATGATGCTATGATGAAGAATGGTACATGGTCTTTATGTGACTTGCCTCCTGGCAAGAAGGCCATTGGCACTAAGTGGGTATACAAGCTGAAGCGTAAACCTGATGGTACAGTTGATAGGTATAAGGCTAGGGTTGTTGCAAAGGGTTATGCATAGGAAAGAGGCATTGATTTTGATGAGACCTTTGCACCTACATGCCGTATGACTACTGTTCGGAGCATTTGTGCACTTGCAGCCCATCATGGTTGGAATGTACATCAGTTGGACATTAAAACAGCATTTATGAATGGTGACTTGCATGAAGAAGTGTATGTTTTTCAGCCCCGTGGCTTTGTGCAGAAAGGGCATGAAAACCAGGTGTGCAGGTTAAAGAAGGCATTATATGGTTTAAAGCAAGCACCACATGCTTGGTATGAGAAGATACATGCCTATCTGGTTGCACATTGTTTTGAGAACATTCCAACTGAAAGCACCTTATATGTTAAGCGTGCTAATGATGTGCTTCTTATCATTCTTGTCTATGTTGACGACATGCTGCTCACTGGTTCTATTGAGAAGCATATTGCTGATTTCAAGGCTGATTTGCATGCCTCATTTGAGATGTCTGATTTGGAGCATTTGCATCACTATTTGGGCATTCAGTTTATGCAAGTTGATGGTGGAATGGCTTTGTGTCAAACGAAATATATTGACACATTATTGCAGCGTTTTGGCCTTGAAGACTGTAAGCCTATTGCCTCTCCTATGGAGACAGGTTTACGATTGAGTCTTCATGATGCTGGAGATGCATTTGATGCTGTTCTCTAGCAGCAGACTGTTGGATGCTTGATTTACTTATGCATTACTCAGCCAGATATTCAGTTTGCTGTCTCCGAGATGAGCACATTTATGCATTGCCTAAGAGTCACGCATTGGAAGGCGGTTAAGCGCATCTTTCGCTACTTGAGTGGTACTCAGCTACTTGGATTGTTTTATCCCAAGGGGGGATCACTACCGCCAGATTTGCATGGTTTTTCTGACTCAGATTGGGCTGGTTGCTATGACACTCGTGTGTCCACCAGTGGTTTTTGCTTCATGCTTAGTAGCTCATGTATATCTTGGTTGAGCAAGAAGCAGCCTACTGTGGCCACTTCCAGTTGTGAGGCTGAGTATAGGGCAGCTTTCACAGCGACTGTTGAGTGTGTGTGGCTCAAATGCCTTATGGCTGATTTGGGTGTTGGCCAGTCTTCTGCCACCACCATCTTCACTGACAGTCAGAGCGCATTGGCAGTTGCGAGGAACCCTGTGTTCCATGCTCGCACTAAGCACATTGAGGTGCATTATCACTATGTCCGGGAGAGGTACTCTGCTGGGGAGATCAGCTTGGCATATGTGCCCACGCAGGAGAACATTGTAAACCTTTTCACGAAGGCTCTACCTAGGGAGAAGTTTGAAGCTTTCTGCAAAGCTTTGGGCTTACTTCCTTTTGTGGAGTGATCTCCACATGCCTTGACACTTCCTTATACATGAGTGCCAGCTCCTTGTTCACTGCATCACTCCCAGGGGGGATTTGTTGATATATTTAGGTAGTGATGTGTGTGAACACACTAGGACTGCCGGGGCACTTTTTTCCCTCTTTAGGAGGTTTTTTCCCCCCGCTTGTATATACGCCTATTCCCCTAATGGGATACTTATCTTTGTACATTCTCTAGTAATACATTCAGTATTGTGTGTTTGTGCTCCAAGCTTCTTCTTCTTCCTTGTGCTGTTCGCGTGCTTCTGTAGACATCTATCTCCAACAATTGATGCTTTTTATGATTCATGAATTCTTCAATTTGTGCTACATCCATCCTTTGTTCCTTAAAGAAGATCCATATCCTCTAACATGTTTCCCAATTGCTTGTTGAAATCTTATCAAAGTAGTCCTTGTTCCTTGTTCCTCTTGATAAAAAACTTCTTTTGATAGCAGGATCTTTCAAACCTTTATGAACAAAATTGTTGACAAATTCTTGGGTAGGATTATAAGCAAACATGGATAAAACATGCACCTTATATGGATACTGGAATCTTTGCTATCAATACATACCTTGAGTTCAAAGTTTCTAGTTATGGTATGCTGAAAAGCTCCAAGATGGCATGATTTCAAAAACTGTAGTGATGGTTCTTTTGGAATTCCTAAAATTGGTTGCAACAAGTTATCATTAAACCGGATCATTAAAGAGTGTTTAGCTTAGCATCAAGAAAAGTTGGGCATGTGGATAGCCTATACGTGACGGGTCATTCTTCATATGTCATGAGTTTGAATCTCACTTGCTACACAATTAGAAAGCCTTTTCTTACTACATTTTTGAGATGCACATTGGCTTTTTTGCCCTTTTGCATAGGTCAAATTCAGTACATGATGTGTTTATCTGATAATGAGTACTACATATGAGGTGGAGACTTGACAAGCTCATTTCTTGTTCTTCATGAGGACATGGGTTCAAATCACATGCTCATCAATAGTTGAAGAAGAACTCTAATTTGTTTACTATTAGTAGCTTTGTATGGTGCAAAGAAAAGTGCACACATGCTCACAAAGATAGAAAGCAAGAAAAAAGGAATTTATCTCAAGATGTTGAGAAGACGATGAGCCATCAAATTTCTCCATGGAACCTCACCTAAGAATCTGATACCAATGTAAAAAGTTAAGATCATAAGGACCACCACATGATAGAGAGATGAGTCTCCTCCCAATCATATGTCTCTATATATAGATACTCGAATCAACTAGGACCACAAATGTAACTTGAGTCCACAAGTGCATGTGTGATTTCCACTACTCGTTTAATATATTCACTAGAATCCTCTAGTGGTTGGTGTGATCTCCACTACTACTTTAGCACCTTCCACTAGAGCCCACTAGTGCTAGGCGTACTCTCCACTAAAGTTAAGTCCCTAGAAATAAATCCAAGAAAAGGAAAAATAAATCCAAGAAACATAACAAAAATGAAGACTCTAGTAGATAAAAAGGAAGGATTTAAAAAATGGATGGACATCAACAAACTAATTTCAAAAACACTAGATGAAATGTAGATAGCCACAACAAATGCAAAGCAAGTATATTTCCAAGTGTGCAAGAGAATGGTCCATGACTAGGAACCTAGCAAAGAGGGACCCAACAAGCACATAAATTCTTCTCTCTCACTTGTATTTTCTATTTTATGACAAAATCAACAAAGCACTTTCAACACTACATGCACATAATATTGTGTTATTTCAAGACATAGATAAGGATAGGTTACCAGTTATGGTGCAAGCACAAAAATGATGAGGCATTCCAATCATCAATGCACCAAAAAACATAGTGTGGACTTGTAGCTCCTTGAACTTGAAACTCAAGGGATGAACACAAGAGAATGCATCTATCATAATATTATTAAAACCAACAATGGCGTTGAATTCCTTCTCAACATCATGAAAAAAAAGGAATTGCTTCATATAGACTTGTACAACATAGGACATAGATGTTTTCTTGAATTCCCATCTCTAGAATATCTTCATATTTGAATTCTAGTCTGTCTTCAAGTACTTTTTCAAGCACTTGGAGAAGAAGGTCATTGCAAAAAGCATTGTGTATAAGATGACACATGAAAATGTATTCCAAATCTTCTATAATGATATTGAAATTGAGGGGTAGAAAAGATTCTTTTACCTTCTCTTGAAATTTGTTCCATGTTGCAGGTTGATCCATGCTATGTCGCAAGAAATTCTATTAAACTTTTTCTTTATTCAAAAGATAAATGCTTGCAAAGTTGCATTTAGAAGCACTCAATAAGATTCATTAAGACAAGGGAAAACAAGGTGACCATTATTATGCTTAGGATAGAAGATAACTAGTGCAATCTTGACTTTACAAGCTTTTCATAAGATTCACTTGATTAGAAATCATCAATCTAATAGCCAAGACAAAATTTGTTGACGATCATTATGATCATCAAATTTTGAAAATCAAATATTTTTTCAATATTTGTTTGGTATATATGGCAAACCTAAGAGCTTGACCATGTCTCTTTACTATTTTGAACTTTGAAGATCAGTTATGTGTCCTCACATTTATCCTTAGTTCATGTCTAAGAAAAACCCTCAACTTGTTTTTACCTTATGTATAAAGGTCGTAGACTATAAAAGTCCAAATTTAAGGTAAACTTAAAAGGATCCATAAACAAAGATTCATATTTGAATTCAAAATCCAAATAAGTAGCTAAAGACCTGATTGGAGTATTTGGTAGAATCATCAACAACCTACCAATTAGAATCATGGGAAAAAGCTTATATGTAATTCAGTGAATAAGTCACGGATATAGACTATGTTTTCATGTAGTCCTAGAGGATGCCCCATAGAAGAGAGACCCACCCAACAAAAATTGATTTCATTATTTTTAGAGGGACTTGTCAATGGATCCTTGAGAGCACTGGTTTATGTAAAGAGATTGCAAACCTTGAGTGAATGCTTGAAGGAATAGATTTGGAAGATAATTTGTCAAAAGGCATGAAAATTCCCCAAACTAAGAGTAAGAGCGAGGATCATTCCAGCAGCATCGCTAGTACTAGAAATAATCTAGAAGAAATTGCCGACTTAGTGGCTAAAAAGTTAGGAGTGCAAGGACAGAGAAACTACCCTAACCCCCCACTACGAATGTCAATGTTAAGAAGGTGTGTAGACTGTGGTGGAGATCATCCCTCTCAGGTATGCAATAGGGGAATTGCTCCATTAAATCCCTACATACATAATCGTGCACTAGTCCAAACTCAAGCCTAGTATTGCAGTATTGAAGAGAAATATACCAACCACAACACTGATAACTACCCTTACAATAGATAGCCTAGACCAGTCCAACCATCGTAATTCAGGCCATATGGATACCCAACTAGAGACCTAGACAGGGAGTTTCCCAGGCACCCTCAATACCAGAATACAGCTCCCAATCAACGTCCTTATGAATACGGGGGAGTACAATTGAGCAAAGCCGGTCTTGGGACAACAACCACCCCATCCTAAGAATGTAGTCCTAATAAAGTTGGCCCAAGCTAAAGAAAACACAGAGAGAGCCCTGGTACCCACTACTCCTTTGACTAGCATGGACAACTACAATCAATCCTATGACCAAACTTGGGAAGATTATTATTCATACAAAACGGACCCTATGAATTACAAGCAGACCTACGAGCAATATACATATGGGCAAAATAACTATGATCAATCACATAGATATGGAGTTGAATATGCGACCCTAATGTAAACCAACCCGAGAGCCCAGACACCTTCTAGGCGAGTGATAGGCCTCCAATCCCTTAAGGACCGTGTTACCGATGTGGAGGAGACCATTTCATTAGGGAATGCACTTTTCCCTACCAACCACCTCACAAGGTTTGGGAAGGATATTGCCGTGATTGCAAAAAAGAGCATTTGTTTAGGGACTATCCGAAAAACCCTCATAAGATGAACCACACCACCCAAGTGAATGTAGTAGAGATAGTAGAGCCTTCAGAAAGTTAAAAAGAATATGCGGTGCCCTTGAAGGCAATTACAAGAGCAAGAGCCAAAGAAGGACTAGAAGAGTTAAACTCCACTAGACATGCAACCAACAAACTAGAAACTTCAATACCTCAAGTAGTGCCAGATTCAAAAGAATCCGAGGAAAACTCAAAGGAAAAACGGACTCAAAGATGGAAAGCTCGATGAGAGAAACTAAGAAATAAGCGGACCCAACAAAGAGAGGAAAAGAAGAGCAAAGAGGAGAAAAGGAGCAAGGTGAACAAGTAGGAACAGTTCTAGCTGATCCCATGCCTGAAGACCTAGCCATGTGGATAAATGCCTATGAATCTTGAATTAAAAATGGACCAAGTGTGGAACAACATGAAGTGAATTACCCTAGAGGGGATTTGGAAAAAGAAAGGTTAGCAATCTATAAGAAATTGATAGAATTAGCCAAAAACACATAGGAAAAACCTATACTATACCTTCCTGAAACAAGGATACCTGAGAGAGAAGTGCAAGAAAGATTGAGAGTTCATGACCCTCTAGAAGAAAGAAAGAATATAGAAAGCATAGTCTCCAAAAATCCTCAACAAAGTTCGATAATTCCCGAAGTAGAAGCTAACTGGCCAAAGGATTTATGGGCTAAAGTCCAAGAAGAGAGATGGAGAAAAACCAAGGGCATTAACCCGCCCTTTGAAGAGTTGGATGCAGATGAAAACCCAACAATTATGATGTTATAACTTATGGAATATGTTGAACAATGCATTGTTGGAGTGTTAAATTATTATGTATTAATGTGTTTTTGATGTTTTTGATATAGCAGCTAAAGGTTCGTGAGGAGCGTGCAAGGCATGAAAGGGCAGACATCAATCATCTAACTTCACTTTATTTATTTTGTAAATAAACCCGCATAGAAGGCTCTATTGTTAGAAATAGTTAGAAAAGTAATGGTTAGAATAAGGGTTGTTGTAGACGGTGGTTTCTATTATTGAAAGCAATGGATTTCTAGAAAAGATACCAACTTTTAGTTTCATGCTTTCTTTTTGAAGCCCCTCTCATGTAACTAATCTTTTTGACATAACCAAAAATTCCTATAAATACATGCACTCTGTGGACTGTTGAAACAGAGTGCATTGGGGGGGGGGGGGGGGGGGGGGGGGGGGAGATTGCACCCAATACTGCGTTCTATCTCGTCTCTTGTTGTATCTATTTTCCTGAGTATTTTCAGCATCCATAACCTCTGTGTGTGTGCATGAGATAAGATCCTAACAACAGTGGTATCAAAGCTTTGCACGTGTCAATACAGAGGGGTCTATTTCATTGTTCTCTGTTTGTGGTTCCGATTCCAATTCTGGTTTTCGATTTTCGTTTTTGTTTCTGTTTCCATTTCCAGTTCCTATTCCTGATTTTGTTCTAGTTCCAGAACTAGAACCTATGTTTACACCTACGTTTACACCTAGATTTAGTCCTTTCACTTACTCGAAGGTGTCGACTAAGGCATAGAACTTAGGCATAACTTAAGGCATTATTTTGGCATCTTTGGCACCCAAGGCTCCCTTGGCGACCGTTGGCTACGCGCGAGCCAATTTTAATGTATGAGTGACAATAAGGACTTTTAGATTCACCAAGGTGGCAGGATTTGAACCCACAACCGCATCCACACAAGGGAAGTGCTTTACCACTACACTCTCTCTTGGTGTTGACACTCAAGTTCTCTCCTCTTATATTTAGCATAACTTATAGTTTTTTCTTACCTTTTCAAGAAGGCTTCGGTACGGCGTGACAAGACACCGCACGTCTCAAGGTACATCCTGTCAAGGTACATTAGGGTACATCCTCTCAGGGTACATCAGGGTACATCCTAGCAGAGTACATCAAGGTACATCCAGACAGGGTACATCTCGAGAGGGAAGCACTAGATTGAGGGTCCAAGATAATTTTCTTGGGTGAGAATTAGTTTCAAGAAACTAAGGTTGAGAGCAAGGAAAGTCCATAGCAAGAGGGTTTTGTTCTGTTCATACTCATGGGCCCTAGACTATGTCATCACCACGTAGATAATCTTAATAATTTAATACCTCCATGAACATTTCCATGCATGTGTTTTTACATGGAACATGCTTATTTTTTTTGTTCAATGATGGAACATGTGATTGGCTTTCCATGTTTGTTATTTTATCAACTAAGGTCAGTTGCTTTTTCAACTGAGGGGCATGTTATAACTTATGGAATATGTTGAACAATGCATTGCTGGAGTGTTAAATTATTAATGTATTAATGTGTTTTTTATGTTTCTGATATAGCAGCTGATGGTTCGTGAGGAGCGTGCAAGGCGTGAAAGGGCAGATATCAATAATCTGACTTATAATTTATCTATTTTGTAAATAAACCCGTGTAGAAGGTTCTGTTGTTAGAAATAGTTAGAAAAGTAATGGTTAGAATAAGGGTCACTATAGACCATGGTTTCTGTTATTGAAAGCAATGGCTTTCTAGAAAATTTTAGTTTCACGCTTGCTTTTCAAAGCCGCTCTCATGTAACCACTCTTTTCGACATAATAAAAATTCTTATAAATACACGCACTCTATGGACTATCGAAACAGAGTGCATGGGGGGGGGAGAGATTGCACCCAATACTGCGTTCTATCTCATCTCTTGTCGTGTCTATTTTTCTGTGTGTTTTCAACATCCATAACCTCTGTGTGCGCGTGAGATAAGATCCTGACAACAGATGAACCCGGAGATGAATTATGAGGAAGGTGAGGAGGGAATGGAAAGCATGGACACACTACCGAACTAGATGAGAGAATATGAACGGAGTTTCGAACTTTACCATGCTCCAACAATAAGAACAAGAAAAAAAGGATTTTCTAGCAAGACATTAGACATAGCACAAAAATTGAAGGAGACTAAGGTGCAGTGTTCAATAACCTTTGAGGAATTACTAAAAATTAAACCACAAGTATTGGGCAAATTAGCTAAGCACTTCATGTAGAGAGAAGTAAAAGCAAGTAACAAGGAAGCCAATGAAGATACACATACAATTCAAATTCCTCTAGACAAAGTGGGAGACTTTAGTGAAGGGGATGAAGATAATACATGTTTACCCATCACTTTTCAAGGTTACACCACAAAGGCAATCCTAGACACAGGAGCAAGAGTAGGGATAGCTACAAAAGAAATATGGGAGAAGTGGGGAAAACTAGCGTTATGACCCACAAGAATGAAATTACAATTAGTCGATGGCCACATCGAAAACCCCTAGGATTGCTAGAGAATGTAGTGCTTGCAACATGCGGACTAGATTTTGAACACACACTAGCCATTTGTCAATTTGAGAGATCTAGTAATTATGAAATGATCTTGGGCAGACCCTTAATGAGACAACTAAGGGTAGTGCAAGACTGGGGTAGAGATGCGGTATATTTACAACATAGGGGCACAACTACAAGAATAAACATCCATACATATGCATATCATGATGTCCCACCTCTATAATGGAACCTGATACATAAAGAAGAGGATGACCTATCAGTCCATAGTGCACGATTGGAAGACCAATCTTGGATGCATGAGGATACCCAACTATGGATGTATAAGGCAGCTAAGAGGGAGGACGAAAGGAAACTAACATGGCAACAAGGCTGTGGAATCTCGAGGCCTGTAGAAGATCCAGCTTACATGCCACAAGTATTCCCAGATGAAGAATTCGAACCCCATGAATGGATGGAAGTATTGGCCACGTTAGATGTGTGTGTTAGTGAGGAAGTCCTTACCCTAAACGAGTGCATACATAAGGAGGGGTACGATGTAAGTTTATACATGGTGGTGCTACAAGAGGCAGAGGAAGGAGAGTGGATAGAAAAGGATTGGATAGAAGATTATGAAAGCATAGAAATGGAACTTGAAACTCGAGAAGAAGGACTTCAGTTAGAAAAAGGACACTAAGAAACAAAAACAGGAAACAATTCTTTTCAAGAACAAAAGGAAAATCCGGAAGATATCCATTCAGAGGGAATCAATAGAGAAGAAAATATACCATAGGAGCAAGTTGAGGTCCCTGAACATTTTAACAAGTACGAGGTGGAGGAAAGAAAGATCGCTATCCAAATGCCTAAACAACAAGCATAAGAAGGAGTAGCATACAATAATAAAGAATAGACAAAGAAAATTATGATAATTGTAGAAGGAGAAGAGGAAAGAAGTACTTAGGGAAAGATGTGTTTGAAAACGAAGAATGAGAACTCATAAAGTTGATTTGAGACTATAGGGATGTATTTGCTTGGACATACAAGGACTTAAAAAGAGTGGATCCCTCCATTTGTACCTAGCATATTCCCATGACTCTTGATGCCAAACCATCCAAACAACAAACACACACATATAATGACGTGTATTCAGCCAAAATCAAGGAAGAAATAGACAAATTATTAGTAGCAGGATTCATTTATGAAATGGAACACACCGAATGGGTATCACCTTTGGTAGTAGTGCCAAAGAAAAATGGGAAGCTTAGGGTGTGCATCAACCTCAAAAAGGTTAATGCAACCACCATTCGAGACAGTTACCCTTTACCCATTACAGATCACCTCTTGGAGAGGGTGGCAGGCAAGGAAGTTTATAGCTTCCTCGATGTATTCTCGGGCTATAACCAAGTTGCAATTGCCCTAGAGGATCAACACAAGACTGCATTTGCCGCTGAATGGGGAGTGTATGCTTTTAGGGTTATGCCTTTCCGATTGACTAATGCAGTAGCTACCTTTTAGAGATTGATGTGTCATGTATTTAAAGAATTTCTCAGAAAGAGTATGGAAGTGTACATAGATGATTTGTGCACATATTTTGAATAGCGAGCGGATCACATATGAGAGTTGAGGAGGATTTTTGAGAAGTGTGGACAACATAGAGTTTGTTAAAATCTAGAAAAGTGCATCTTCATGGTAAGACAAGGAAAATTTATGGGTCATATAGTGTCTAAGAATGGAATATCCATCGATGAAGACAAGATCAAAGTCATTCTAGAATTACCCCGGCCAAAAAATGCAAAGGAAGTACAAGCATTCATGGGATACTGTGGATACTATCGAAGATTTATTCACATATACACCATAATTGCTAGATCTCTATATGGCTTACTAACTGAGTTCAATTGGACCAAAGATTGTGAGAAAGCATTCAATGAGCTGAAAAGTAGACTGAGTTCAGCACCTATTCTAAAGATACAAAATTTGAAGAAACCATTTCATATCCATGTGGATGCATCCGAATTTGCCATAGGATGTATCTTAGCATAGCTGCCAGATGAAGGAAAACTTGATCATCCTATAGCTTACGCTAATAGGAAACTCAATCAAGCTAAATGTCACTACACTACCACTAAATGAGAAGGGTTAGGAATGGTATATGCTGTAAAGAAATTCCAGCATTACCTATTAGTAAACAAATTCAAATTCGTCATTGATCATCAAGCCCTACTTTACCTAGTCAATAAACCCTGTAATATGGGAAGACTAGTAAAATGGTTCCTTTTATTAATCGAATTTGATTTTGAAGTGGTTAAAAAAGGAAACACTCATGTCAGAGCTGATCATCTTTCTCGAATGACACACCGAGAACCTCCAACTGGAGTGGTAGATGACTTGCCTGACACATATTTTTTCAACTTAGAAATTTGTCCACAGTGGCCAAAAAAATTGATACCTCATTTGATTAATTCAAGTAAATCCCAAGACTTATGGAAGACCAGGAATCTTCACATTATAGCAGGATGCCTATATCACCAAGACTCTAATGGACTTCTCTTGAGGTGTGTAGACGAGGAAGAACAAGAAAACTGGCTGAAACATGCACACATAAACTCATGGAAGAAGCATAGAAGCATCCGTGGTACAATGCAAGAACTAGAAAGAGTAAAAGTTTCTTCGCCAGGGATGTCGAAGGACGTTCACATGCATGTAGCAAGTTGTCTCTAGTGTCAAGAAGAAAGACCTGAGGAGAACTCGACACTATGCTATTCCACAATAACACCTAGATGGAGTTTGCCTTTAGTGAAATTTTTAAGGACACATGAATACCTGGACAGAGCAAGCCTCGCAAGAAAACAAGCTCTTGAGGAACAGAGTAAAGATTATACCCTCATAGGGAGACAACTATTTAGACGTAGTCTAGACAACCAACTACGATTGTGTATACATGAAGACGAGTATATCCATGTGTTGGAGATGGCCCATACGAGGGCAGCAAGAGGTCATTTTTCAGTCGATAAAACTGCAAAAATGATTCTCTTTTGCTGGATTATGGTGGCCAACTTTATACCAAGATGTAGCTGCAAAAGTATGGTATGGCTGATTGTAAGCCAATTTCTATGCCATTAGATCAGAATTTGAAGTTGGACACTACATCAGGTGAAGCATTGGAAAATGCTACTATGTACAGGAAAATTGTGGGAAGTCTTATATATCTCACAATTACAAGGCCTCATCTAAGTTATACAGTTGGACTTGAAACTCAGTTTATGCAGGTTCCCAAGAAGCCACATTTGGATGCTCTAAGGTGCACTCTATGTTATGTGAGTGCTACTTTGGATTATGCATTGTTTTATGAGGCTGGTATAGATTTGTCGGTTTATGGATACACCGATGCTGATTGAGCTGGTAGCATTCGAGATAGAAGATCTACTAGTGGTTTTCTATTCTCACTTGGGAGTGCAACTATTACATGGAGCAGCAAGAAGCAACCCACTGTTGCTTTGTCGAGTACAGAGGCTGAGTATAGAGGCGCTGCAATGGCAGCATGTGTAGAACATGTGGATACCAAAGTCTTAGATAGCGTCACTAATGATTTGAGCAGAACATCCCTCTTGCACTCATAATGAGTCCTATGCACCTAGAGTAAGCATACTAGGGCCACATTACAAGGCCACACATGAGGCATCAAAATATCATTGTACTACTAAGAGAGCACATTTCCCACTTGGGGAATAGGATCACCATGTACCACAAATAATAAGCACCAATTGCTTCCGCTATATCCTTAATGTTTTTTGTTTTCATTGCAGCTTAAGAAAAAATGTAACCCGAGGATAGGTATTATGTTCCTTACACACTTGTGAGTGGGGACGTGACACATGGAGCGAATGATCAACACACCACTCCAACTTATTTCATATTTGATACTTATCATTGAATACTTCCAAAAAAGATGGCTTCCTCAAGTTCCATTCACCAATAACCGGACCAGGTATCGAGGAGTATGATGATCACCCAATGCCGTATACTGCAGAATTAAGTCAGAAAGAGCGAGCACTACTAGTGTCTCGGCTTACCAAGAATTTTGAAAACAAAGTCATAAAAGTCATAAAGGAAGCTAAAATTAAGAGCAAAGATTTAGAGGCAATCATGAAGCCCTTCAATCACCGATACGACATTATAAAAGAACAAACTCGAATTTATATTAAGAACACTACGGGAAAGGATCCAAATGAGCGGCTAAACTTCAAAGCAGACACCTTCCAATACACTCAAGAACAATTTGACATTGCCGATCCCATATGGAGGATAATTTTTTTGGAAAGAAATCCAACGTTCCGGGTACACTGGCAGGAGGCACCATATTTATTACAAGTTAATCCCGCATTGTCCTATGCCACATCGATGATACTCGCCATAATTTTGAGAATTACAAAGTCAAGGTACACTAAATAAGTAGTGGCTCAATTTTCCATTACTTCCGAGCCCACCCCACAATTATTTTCCTATGGAAGAATACACGATAAAAGAAAATAGAATTTTGGTTATCTCCGTATGCAAAAGTTCCTGACCTCACTGTCAAAGTGACTAACAAAATCCTCAGCATGATACTCAAAGTATTCAAGCATGACGAGTACACATTTTTGAATTTTATTGGCATCAATCAGACACAGATGTTTCAGTATTCGACCTTTTTGTTATGCCAAGTAGATTAACCATTATGGCCTATTATTCGGGACTCATGTTTTTACCTAGTACATACATGCAAAATTTTGAAGAAGCCTTCTTCATTGGATTTTTTGAGCTTGATTCAGAGATCTTCCTAAAGATGTCCTCCAATTTGAATGCAAGATTAGTCACCTATGAACTCAGTTTTTTTGCTGATCATCACCAATCACCACATGACAATGTCAAGTCTGAACAGTGGAAACAACTCATGATACGTGAAGCCAATCTGCTAAATGAAACAAAGCAAAACGTATATCAGACATACTCCCGTCGACATCCAAAGCTTGTCGGGAATGATAGAGTTCAGGAAGGGGGACGTGTGGAAGGGGAGACAGGAGAATCAAGCAAAAGATGACGAAGAAGAAAATCAAAAAGAAAAATTGCTCAATAAAATGAACCACCCTCTCCCAAAGCCCCGTAGGGGCACATATCAAGCTTGAACAAGAAACAGGGAGGACGTGAGCACAACAAAAGGAAATAAAAGCTCTGCCCATTTGGATGCTCAAGGACTCTAATGACTCCGAATAACTTTAGTGAAAGGTGAATAATATCAAAGTCACCTTAGCCGTTGGGTGTGTGCATTGAAAATAAATAAATAGGCCTCCGTGATGCAACAAGCTTGGAGGAATGTAAACAAAGAAGTAAACAAGGTCCTTCCAACATCTAGAGGTTGAACCCTAATGAAAGGTAACCAATATCAAAGTCACCCTAGCCACTGGGTGCATGTAGTGGAAAGAAAAAAAGAGGCCAAAACCAATGCAAAGAGGTCCTGAGTTATGATCAGATTCTTGACCATTGGTAAAACTATATCATTATGACTTCCACAGAAGCTGGCAGTGGTTAACTATAAAGAGGCTATCAGTTAAATAAGGAACCAGATCGACTACAGGCACAGAACTGGAGACAAGAAGCAAAGAGTGTCAAGGGACAAAAGAGACAAAGAGGGGGAGAGTGTTGCAGAGAAAATAGAGCACTAAAGAGGAGCCCCAAAATTTTCAAAATTATCGGCACAATTTTTCTTCTTCGAATGCTTATGGAAATCTCATGAAAACCATGTAAACGCATTGGAGGAGTCCTCTATATGCATAAATCCCAAGCAATGTATCATATTCCTTGTAAATAGTAGGAAATTAGGGTTTCTACAATAAAGTGCCGGTCTCTTGTGTGAAAGGACCACTTTTTAGGGCACATGTATATAAGTCATTTGATGACACTTTGTAAAGGCTTTTTGCCATTGTGAGCAGGAGAGCTCTAATTTTCAAACTTTCTTCTTCTTCCTGTTGCATCTCCTGGCTCGCATGTGTGTTTGTAGCTTTGAATGAGTGCATGGAAGTGTTGTCTACTGAATTCATAGCTTTTTTGAAGTGTGTGATGTGTGTGTGAGGCATGAGGAGGTGTGTGGTGAAACTAGGTGAGTTGCTCAGCTCTATTTTTTGCCCATATCTTGAAGTAAAGTTTTTAGAATCATACAAGAGCATGATCATTGGATGTTCTCATGGAGAGCTTTGAAATGAACCCGCTATTGACTATATTCTAAGTTCGGAGCTAAGAAAAGTCCGTTTTTGTGCTTACCATTGTTTCATGTATCACGACACTATGTACACTTGTGAGAGTGATGAATGTGCATGATGACACTCATTTGCATTTGACCAAAGCTATTCCACTTCCTTTACTATTGTGCAAGTACATGTCCTCATACACTCGATTAGGTTTAAGATTCTTCTCGGATTGATAATTAAAATGTGTGATCCCCACTATATGTACTTGTTGGTGATAGAGGTATAGTCTCTCTCGCCACAAGTCCCTAAGTTCTTGCTTAGGTTCACACACAAACATGGATGGTTGTTGATGCAGGAGCATGAGAACGTTCTAGTGTGAAGTTTGTAATACATGTCAACACCATCTTTGCTAATGACCAAGAATATAAAAAACAAAGTGGAAAACTGGTTGGAAGGGACTCCAAACCATATGTTTTGCTCAAAAAATGTGTTTTCTTGTATGTGTATGTGTTAAAGTGTATTTTTTCACTGTGTATGGCTGAAAATGATGAAATTTGAAGAAAGTCATTTTTTGGAGAAAGCGCATAGTCGTGGATTTGATGATGTAGTAGTTACTTTTGCAGAGAGCTTCAAAATTATTTTTTTCAAAAACAAAGTTTAAAAAATGAGTCCAAAAAAGTGCGTTTGACATATATCTTAAAAAATGGGCCCTTTTGAGTTAATATACACTGAAAATGAGACTTTAAAAACAATCCTTTTTTTTATTCAAATACATGCACGTTTGATGATGTGGAAAAAAGATTCTCTTGCTCTCTCTCTAGAAGAAAAAAATCAGGGGCCTAGTAAAGCGTTAAAAAAAGCCTACTCCAACCTACTAAAAGTGCCCTATTAAATGCACTTTGTCCCCTTAAACAAGAACAAAATCAAGCTTAATCCCTAAAAATTAGGGATCCTTACAAGGCCCATGCAAAGTTCATTTTTCCCCTAATGCCCTAAGGAGAAGCATATTGCTGATTTTAAGGTTTATTGGCATGCCTCATTTGAGATGTCAAATTTGGTACATTTGCATCATTATTTGGGCATTTTGTTTATGCAATTTGATGGCGGAATAGCTTTGTATCAAACAAAATATATTGATACATTATTGTAGCATTTTGGCCCTAAAGATTGTAAACATATTTCCACTCCAATGGAAATAGGTTTACAGTTGAGTCCTCATGATGATAGGGATGCATTTGATGTTGTTCTCTATCAATAGGTTGTTGGATGCTTGAATTACTTATGCATTACGCTGCCAAGTATTTAGTTTGTTGTCTCATAGATGAGTAGGTTTATGCATTGCCAAAGCGCCAAGCATTGGTAGGTGGTTAGGTGCATCTTTCACTACTTCAGTGGTACCTGACTACTTGGATTGTTTTATCCCACGGAGGGATCACTACTTCCAGGCTTTACATGCTTTTTCTAACTTTGACTAGGTTGGTTGTTATGACATTCATGTGTCCACTAGTGTTTTTTGCTTCATGCTTGGTAGCTCATGCATATCTTGGTTGAGCAAGAAGCAGCCTTTTCTGGCCACCTCTAGTTGTGAGGCTGAGTATGGGGTAGCTTTCATAGCGATTGTTGAGTGTGCATGGCTCAAAAGCCTTATGGCTGATTTGGATCTTGCTTAGTTTTCTACCACCACCATCTTTATTGAAACCCATAGCACATTGGTAGTTGCGAGGAATCCTGTGTTCCATGCTCGCACTTAGAACATTGATGTGCACTATCATTATGTTAGGGAGAGTTTCTCTGTTGGAGAGATTAGTTTGGCATATGCCACATAAAAGAACGTTGCACACCTTTTCACAAAGGCTCTTTCTAGGGAGAAGGTTGAAGTTTTCCACAAAGCTTTGGGCTTACTTTCTTTTGTGGATTCATTCCACATAGCTTGACACTTCCTTATACATGAGTGCCAGCTCCTTGTTCACTACATCACTTCTAGGGGGAGTTGTTGATATATTTTGGTAGTGATGTGTGTGAACACACTAGGACTACCGAGACACTTTTTTCCCTCTTTAGGAGGTTTTCTCCCCCCCGCTTGTATATATGTCTATTACCCTAAGTCACTTATCTTTGTACATTCTTTTGGTAATACATTCAATATTGTGTGTTGTGATCCAAGCTTCTTCTTCTTCCCTAATAGTTTCGCAAATTTAAAATTAAAAAAAAAACATCCTACTATAGCTATGAATATAGTTATTGAAGGTGATGTAGATGGCATTGAAGATGATGATCTTTAGATTCCTCTCTGTGCTACGGTTCCTGCTCCACCAATTGCAAAGCAACTTTGTTGAGATGGCACAGATACTCAGGCACATGCATCAATAACTTTGCTTGTCAAATGTGCCATTATCCCTCACATTCTCTCTAGGAAGACAACAAACTATGCTTGGGATACACTTATAACGTTATACCAAGCAAGAAATGAGGCTCTTGTTACTTACCTATGAAGAGAAAACTCAGTCCAAACCTCTAGGAGTCAATAAAAAAGGAGGAAACAACAAAGTTAGCAAATCATACCCCTTCCACCTAGGAAACCCCATAAGCCTATGAGAAGATATATTTATGAGTCAATTTTGCCTAAGAAGATATGATTTGCACATGCTTTCATCATCCACTTGGTAACCACAAATAGTTTCTAGTTTTAGCTGAAAATCAATTGGCATGTAAAATGGGCACCCTCGATTTTGGTTGAGGGGGGAGCATATGTCTTCTGACTTTAATGCATTTTTGACTCAACGTGGGATAAAACATCAGTGTATAGTGCCTTATACACCTCAACAAAGTGGAGTTGCTGAAAGTAAGAACATTTCACTCATGGAGATGGCCAGGTGTATGTTGAAGAGTTAGGCTTTACCACATAGTTTTTGGCTTGAGGCTCTTATGTGTGCAACATATGTACATGTGTCCCACTAACGAATTGCATTCTATCACTCCCTATGATGGTTGGAATGGTCACAAGCCATCTATTACTCATATGCATGTCTTTGGTTGTCTTGCATATGCATTAGTGCCTAAACAACAACACAAGAAATTGGATGGTAAAGCAGTGAAATGTATTTTTGTTGGGTACAATTTTGAAAGAAAAGGCTATCATCTCTATCGTCCACATACTAAATGCATTTTGGTTAGTCATGATGGTGTTTTTGTGGAAGATGCAATTCAGCCATTACTTTCATGTAGTAAGGAGACATCAGTTAGCTCCAAAGATGTGTATGTGACATTGCTACCTCTTTTTACAAGTGGATAGTCTAGTGTTGATCCAAATGAGGCAATTTCTCAACCTTTGCAGGTTCCACATGATGATGATGCAAAGCATTGCATTTCTAACGCATATCTACATGATGCACTTATTGATGAGATGTCTGATCTAGAGGAAGAAAAAACTATGCCTAAATGGCTAGTATAGACTTTGCGATATAGAAAATTAGATGCACCTCTATCATACTATACTCATTCACGCTCTCATAGTGTTTGTTTTGCATCAGATTGCTATGCTATGGAAGCCACTAGTCTTTGTGATGAGAATGAGCCTATTTTATTTGATGAAGCATAAAATTCAAAAAATTGGATGGCCATTATGCAATCAGGCTATGATGTTATTATGAAAAATGGTACCTGCTCTTTATGTGACTTGCCTCCTAGCAAGAAGGCCATTAGAACTAAGTGGGTATACAATCTTAAGTGTAAGCCTGATGGAAAAATTAACAAGTATAAGACTAGGCTTGTTGCAAAGGGTTATGCTCAAGAAAGAGGCATCGATTTTGATGAGACTTTTGCTCCTACATGCTGAATGGCTAATGTTCATAGCATCTTTGCACTTGCAGCTCATCATGGCTGGAACATACATCAATTGGAAATTAAAATTACATTTCTGAATGGTGACTTGCATTAAGAAATGTATGTTTTTCAACCTAGTGGTTTTTTACAGAAAGGGCATGAAAACAAAGTGTACAGGTTGAAAAAGGCATTATATGGTTTGAAGCAAGCACCACGTGCTTCGTACAAAAAGATACATGCCTACTTGATTGCACATGGTTTTGAGAATAGTCCAAGTGAGAGCACCTTAAATGTTAAGCATGCAAATAATGCTTTTGATCATTGTTGTCTATATTGATGACATGCTACTCACTAGACTTAATGAGAAGCATATTTTTTATTTTAAGGCTGATTTGCATGCCCCATTTGAGATGTCAGATTTGGGACATTTGCATCATTATTTGGGCATTCAGCTTATGCAATCTGACGGTGGAATAGCTTTGTGTCAAACAAATTATATTGATACATTTTTGTAGTGTTTCGGCCTTGAAGGCTAGAAACCTATTGCCACTCCTATGGAAATAGGTTTAGAGTTGAGTCCTCATGATGCTAGAGATGCATTTGATGTTGTTCTCTATTAACAGGTTGTTGGATCCTTGATTTACTTATGCATTACTCTGCCAAGTATTTAGTTTGTTGTCTCACAGATGAGTAGGTTTATGCATTGCCTAGGTGTCAAGCATTGGTAGGTGGTTAGGTGCATCTTTCACTACTTGAGTGGAACCAGCTACTTGGATTGTTTTATCCCAAGGGGGGATCATTAGTGCTAGATTTACATGCTTTTTCTAATTTTGATAGGGTTGGATACATTCATGAGATATGAAACTTCATATGGAGTCTAGGGGTTAGGATGGTTTTCTTTGTGTCCATGTGAGATCCTTGACCTACTAAAAAAAATAAAAACCACATTAAATTCATTTATGTTCTAAAAATAATGCTGCAAATGTTACATGCTTCAACATGTAAGAAGTCGTTGTTATGTTGAAAATAGAATAAATAAAATCATATATTTCCAACTTTCACATACCAACAATATATAGATTACATGATCATAGTCGAGACAAAAAATGGGTGCCGCCATTAACAAAAGCTATGGAACAAAGAACATAAGGTGCATGTTGTACATGATGTCGAGTGGAATAGAGAGCATATAACATAAAATATCCTACATAATATGACTATTGTTGCGAGGCACTGAAGAATTTGTGAGGAAATGAGGAGAGTGTTAGGCCGCCGGATGGGCATTATGTAAATATTATATTTTCCTATACCGCACGTACCGAAAGGTCATAGCGAAGTGATGTAACCTTTTTATTTGTTAATGAAAAGACATTACGGTGTTCTCCTGAGAGAGGAGACGGGATCGCCAGACTGTCTGTCGGGGTGATTTGCGACCCTGCGGAGACATCGGAGTGCAGATTCCAGTAACTCTGAGTACTATTACTTTACTTTGTTGAATTACACTAATGTCTAGTTAACATAGTAATGTTCGGTGACGATGATCAATTTGCGCTACGGTGATCATTAACTTCTGTGTTACCTACGGTGTAAAAGATAACTGGAATGCGAGTAATGAGAGTGTGTAGAAGAATCGATACTGAGTAATAATAACGTACTGCTTAATTTGTTAGTTAAGTGGGAAAACTAGACAAAGCGCCTCTGCATTGTCAGACCCCTACCATCCCCAAGAACGGGAAAAGAGATTAAAAGACAGACTTGACGGAAGTTGTCCTTTTAACACTGGCGCCATCTGTGGGAAGATGGCAATCGATTAAGAAATCAGTAAAGGAAGAGCCGTACGAAAGGCAAGCGGTATAGAGGTGATATATGCCGGTTACTCGGTCCGGCGAGTCTTATCCGAAGTATAGGAGAGACCAGCATCCTTGGGCAGTTCCAAATCTATTAGGGACACCCCCAGGTGGTAGAACTGTAGGCCAATTAAGCCCAGTTGTCGAAGGATCAGAGCCAGTTAGTAGTGATTCCGGTACCAGTTCGGTGACACATGAGGAATTTCCGATAGATTCCAGTGTGATTCCTGTGCATTTTGAAGAGGGTACAGTAACTTCTGAGTGTACAGAGACGCAGTGCGCAGTTGGTGCGACACCATCTGGTCAGAATTCGAATCTTTCCGGTGATAACATGGTGGTACCAAGTGAGACTGTTTCCCGTGAAAAGACAACTTGGTGCGGTGAAATTTCAACAAGTTCCGGTGGAAGTTCGGTGCCACTTAGTGGGAGTCTGAAGTTTTTTGGTGATACTGCAGTACTACTTGGTGGATCCTTGTTAAGCTCACCACTATTTGGGGCAAGTTTGCCTACTCTTGATATTGAAGCTGAGGATAGACTATTTGATTTGGAGATATGTAAGAGATTCAACGCTATTTTTGAGCCGGAAGGTGAGCAGTCTGATAATACAGATTCCGAAGGACAAGGCACACCCCCTCAGAACTCAGGAAACAACAGCGGTACCAATATTAGCACCATGAGTGGTCAACAACAGCAACAAAAACAACAACAACAATAGCAACAGCCACATCCAATCATTCCACTTCGGCCAGTTCCAACAGGGGTGACGTACACAAAGTTCGGTGGATTTCCAGGGGACGATCCTGATGCACATGTGCGCATGTTTGAGATCAGTTATGCAGTATTAAACCACCCACCTGACTCGACATACAAGGCCATCGTATTTCAGACTACATTGGTCAATTAAGCAGCGAGGTGGCTAACAGAGTATGATATCAACCATTTCGCTAACTATGATGATGTGAGAGATGCGTTTTTACAGAGGTTCCGTTTGAAGAAGAACCCAGCCGAAATCTTCGACTATTTACAGAACAATCGTCAGAAGCCGCACCAAACTGTTCAGGAATATGCAACATTGTTTAGAACTCACTTAAGACAACTGCCTCCGGCACATGCTAATCTACCGGATGATGTTATAACCCAGTGGTTCATTAATGGTTTGACCCCACAGTTAAGACAAATTATGATCATCCGTTGTGTGGGGGCTATGACACTAGATGTTGTTATTGCGATGGCCTTGCAACTAGAGCATAAAGTTGGGGGATTCACCGAAGACTTGGAGTGGCTGAAGGCTAGTAAGAACATAATAGATAATCTGGCTAAACAGATGTATTGCACCAAGTGCAAAAATCTAGGGCACATCAGTGCTACATGTGCCCTTAACCAAATGTATTGTGCCATCTACAACACAACAGGACACTCAATGGAAAATTGCACATATAATGCCAAGGTGTAGGGGCGAGCAGCTGTAAATGCCATCATACAGGAACCAGGTCAGCCAACAGCCCATTATGTGCCACCACAAATGCGAAACAATCAGTCGCAAGGATATCGGAATTACTTGGGCCAGAGGAATACCAATTTCAATTCAAATCGATGGCAGGCGGGTACATCAGCGGAAGGTACTTCTCTCCCACCACCTCGATGTCATTTTTGTGGTGAGATTGGCCACATTCGTAGATTTTGCAAGGATGCAGCAGAGTATGACAAAAGAAAGAAGGAGCGACAGAATCCAATGACCAACATGGTCTATATTTCACCAGTTGAATCACAAGTAGCAGCGGTTCAGACTAGATCGGGTAAGCAGTTACAACCCGTCGCTGAGGTGTTCGAGCCGGGTATTCGCGAGCAGCAACGAATGTATACAAGGGCTAGTCAATGGACAACCAACGAGCCAATGATGTTTCCTGATCCAATTCCGGTAACACAGGTTCCCCTGCCTAAGGCAAGAGCGAATGAACAAACTACTGCTCCAGCAATAGTAGAATCATTATCAGAATTGGTGAGAAGTACGATCCAAACAGATCAGGTATGGGATATTCTAGCCAAGGCTTCAATTCCACTCCCTTTGGGATAGTTACTCGCCTTAGTGCCAGGAGTCAGCCAGCAATTCCAACAACAGCTTAGTCCTGGATCTTCCTGTACTCCGGTGACTCCCACAATACAACCGGAAGCTGATTCTACGGTGGATCATTCAGTCCCATTAATCACTATCTAGCATAAAAATCACAAGATTACTCAAGTGCTAATTGATGGCGGTTCAGGTGTGAATATAGCAACGACAACACTCTACAAACAATTGGGTTGGACCCAAATCGAGCCCGTACAATTTTTTGTACGAATGGCAGACCAATCCCGAGTCCATCCGGTGGGACTAGTACGGAATATTCCGATTACCTTGCACGGTATCACGTTCAAAATGACCTTTGTAGTCTTAGAACTACCAGAATCCAGCCTCGACTACAATCTACTTTTCGGTCGACCATGGTTGAAACAAGACAAGGTTGTACAGATTGGTCCGTGCAGGAGTTAACTTTCAAGGATAATCACCGTAAATATGTAGTTAAATTGGATGCCATGCAGCCCTACAAGCTTCATGCAAGACCATATGTAGCGGAGCCGGTCCACATGTTGGATGGCTTATCTGACGGCGAGGAAGAGGCATTTTGAAGACCAATAAGGATTTGATTTCATTAGGTACTGTAGATCTCCAGTCGGTCACAGACAAGTGGAGTCCGACCGCTTGCATGGTGGTACCAGTGACCGGAGATGCAGCTACAGATGATAGTGTCGCTTTGGATGGAGCCACCTTACATCAACTTTTGCAATCAGCTGATGATCTGGTAAAACCTCGACAATTTTATGTACCGGAAGATCAGTTAGTAACATATAATTTGGGTGATGTGGTCAACCCGCGATCCGTTAAGATTAAGCTAGGATTGTCAGAGATGTTTCAAGATGATTTGATACGACTCCTGCATGAGTTCTCCGATGTTTTTGCTTGGGACTATCGAGATATGAAAGGTCTGGACCCGCGGATCTATCAACATCGGGTAGTGCTCAAACTAGAAGCGAGGCCAATCAAATAGTCCAATTACCGAATGAACCCCAATTATGCTGCACAGCTCAAAGCAGAACTTGATTGGTTATTGAAGGTGGGATCCATCGTACCAATCGAGCATGCTGAATGGATATCTCCAATCGTGATCGTCCCGAAGAAAAATAAACAGCTGCGCATCTGTGTTGATTACCGAAAACTGAATGTTGCTACTGTACCGGATCCATTTCCTCTCCCCTTTCTGGACACAATGCTCGACCGGGTGGCAGGGCACGAGATGTATTAATTTTTTGATGGTTACAGTGGTTATAACCAGGTGAGGATGGCAGAACAAGACATGCCTAAAACAACTTTTATCAGGAACTGGGGTGTTTATGCTTGTACGGTAATGTGGTTTGGGTTAAGAAATGCTCCAAGTACGTTTCAACGATGTATGCAAGAAGTCTTTTCATCCTACGTGACTACTTTTATGCAAGTATATTTGGATGACTTTTCCTTATTTGGCAAGATTGCGGCACACCTGTATCATTTACGGTGCTGCTTTGAGAAATGTCACGAATACCGATTATGCTTGAATCCGACAAAGTCTGTTTTTGCGGTCTCATGTGGCAAACTACTCGGACATATTATCTCGGCACAAGGGATACAAGTTGATCTGGATAAAGTAGCAGCCGTGTTGGAGGCACCAGTCCCCACAACACCGAAAGAAGTTATGCGCTTCCTGGGCCAAATCCAGTGGCATGGAAGACATTTACGGTGGTTAGCTCATTTAGCAACACCACTTAATCGGCTTATGACTAGTCCTCCATGGCAGTACGAATGGACTCCAGAGTGCCAAAATGCATTTGATCGTTTAAAGGTGTTATTAACGCAGGCCCCCATTTTGCAACCACCTGATTGGGACCGTCCGTTCCATGTCTTTGTGGATGCATCGGACATAGCTATTGGCAACGTTCTAATGCAGCAAACTGACAAATGGTTTCGGCCAGTATATTATGCAAGCCGCCGATTACCCTGTTGAAAGAAACTATTCAGTGACCAAAAGAGAATGTCTCGGGTTGCTGTACTCTATGAAGAAATTCCGACATTATTTGTTGGGCCGAAAGTTTACCTTCCACGTGGATCATGCCGCACTTGTGTATTTGGTCCGGCAACAACATTTAGGTGGTCGCTTGGCTCGATGGGTTTTTATTATTACAGGAATTCGACTATGATGTTATTCATCGACCCGGCACAACACATGCATTGGCGGATTTTCTATCTCGATTGGATTCCGGTGAAGCTCTGGTGGGGGTTGATGACATTACATCGGCAATTTACACTACGGAGTCAAGTATTGAAGAATCTACCGAACCTCTTGTTCCTCCTACATACTACGATACGTTACTCACTTTTTTAACTGACGAGTGTCTTCTTCCTCGTACTCCCCCTGCTTTGCGGTAGAAATTTGCCATTTACAGTCGCAGATTCCGGTTGATTGTAGGCCAATTGTACTACATGGATCATACTGGTGTTTTACTTTGATGTATTCCACCACATGAAGCAGAGTCGGTTATTCTATGGCTCATTCATTACCCTCAGGTGGACATTTTGCAGCTGATCTTACTCACCGTAAAATTCTTCAAAGTGGGCTTTGATGGCCTACCATGTACAAAGATGTGACTCTGTTTGTGCAGCAGTGCGATACCTGTCAACGGTCTGGACAACCATTGCATCGGAACCTCTTTCCACTTCAACCTGTATTACCACTGGAACCCTTTGAGAAGTGGGGTCTAGATTTGATTGGTCCAATAACACCCCCGACTACTTTCACCAACAGCTGCCATATCTTGACTTGTACCGATTATGCCACTCGGCGGGCAGAGGCCTGGGCATTACGGTCGGCCATAGCAGTTTCGGTGGTCAAATGCCTGATGAAGGACGTTTTTCCTTGTTATGGGTTGCCTCTAGAAATCGTTACCGACCAAGGTACACACTTTGCTAACCACTTAATGCAAGTATTGACGAAACATTTCAGATTGTCCACAAATTTAGCTCGTCTTACTATCCCCGTGCCAATGGTCTGGCAGAGAGTACCAATAAGACTTTTTTGACTATGCTCCCTAAATTGGTTTTGGAATCTCTAGAACGTTGGGACCAATTACTACCTACAGTTCTATGGGCTTACCGGACTACGTACAAGGTCGCTACTGGTATGACTCCGTTCAAATTAGCTTATGGATTGGAAGCCATTGCATCGATGGAAGTAGTAGTGCCAAGTTTACGCGTTGCCTTAGCTCAGAAATTGCTTCCAGAAGACTCTTTGTCATTTCGGTTGGATACACTCCGATCATTGGATGAACAGCGATGGGAAAGTTTTCTGGTACTTCAAGAAGTTCAGCTTCATCAAGCTCATACCCATGATCGTTTCCTGAAGACTCCTGTGTTTACAGTGGGCCAACTTGTGTTATTCTACAATGCTAAAGTAAATCGATCTGCTAGAAAATTTAAATTACGGTGCTTCGTTCCTTACCGGATTAGTGAGCAAGTGGGACCCGCTACTTTTCGGTTGACTACCCTGACCGGAGTTTCCCTTCCCAAAGCGATTAATGGTTCAAAGTTACGCCCATATCACCACTCGCCTGATCACCGCTGACGTGTTCCTCGTTTTTCCGCGTGTCACTTATTTTCTTTTTATTTCCTTGTTTTGGCTGAATATAGACCCCCTATTTCATCTTCTTCTCCCAATTACTCTCCACCACCTTCCCCTCACCTATTATCAGCCTCTTCATCCCAGCCACTTCCTCCTCTTCCTCTTTCGGCTCTAATGTTTAATGAATTATAATTGATGGGTCGATTGTTGATCCAATTCTCTCAGCAGTTACCTATGCAAATGAAGCAGGCAATCGATCATATTCGACATGAATTACAACACAAAGTTGATGTTTTAGAGGCTGATATTGCCCCATTACAGGAAGAAGCAGATGCCATTAAGGCAGAAAATCATGCTTTGCAGATGCAGGTTCAGCAACTTCAAGCAAAGATTGTAGAGCAAGACTCTTTGATTGTCCAAAGAGATGCAGCATTGGCAGAATTAAAAGCCAAGGATGATTTGTTAACTGCTCGTGATGTAGAGATCAAGCAGTTAGATCAGTTGGTACAGGATAAAGAAGATGCTTGAGTGGCGATTGGCAGTTTGCTTAAGGAAACTCGAATACAGCTTGATGAGGTCGTGTAGAGAGGATAGGAGATGGCTAATTTAGCTAAGCAGACTAATGCAGAACTCCAGACTGCAACTGTCGATCTGTTTCAGGCGAATTCTGCTCTCAAAGCCAAGATGAGTTTAACCATTCAACTTCAGAAGGAGATAGCAGGGATTAAGAAGGAAAGAGATGCTTATTATCAAACCATTCAATATCAAGCTCACGAGCTGGAATGATGAGAAAAGCAGTTAGGCTTTCAAGCAGAGCGACTTTCCAGAATAGATGGACGAATTAATGATATGAGATTGAGCCGCGATACAGCCCTTGCCAATGACTTTTACTTGCAATAAGCATTTTTGCAGACCCAGACTGAAGTTTTGATGAGTCAGGTCATTGCGGCCAGTTCAGTCCGAACTGACGCACAATTGGTGGAGCGGGAGACATTAAAATTGATGTTGGATTCATTGAAACAGAAAATTTCTAGAACATTCAAATTAGCAAGAACTATGTATATCCAAGGCATTGTCGAGGAGCCTTAGTTTTCTTTTCGTTGCGGGTTCAAGTCCACCGTGCATGCCAGTGTTAGGCTGCTGGATTGGCATTATGTAAATATTATATTTTCCTATACCACACGTACCGAAAGGTCATAGCGAAGTGATGTAACCTTTTTATTCGTTAATGAAAAGACATTACGGTGTTCTCTAGAGAGAGGAGACGGGATTGCCGGACTATCTGTCTGGGCGATTTGCGACCCTGCGTAGACATCGGAGTGCAGATTCTAGTAACTCTGAGTACTGTTACTTTACTTTGTTGAATTACACTAATGTCTGGTTAACATAGTAATGTTCGGTGATGATGATCAATTTGCGCTACGGTGATCATTAACTTCTGTGTTACCTACGGTGTAAAAGATAACTGGAATGCGAGTAATGAGACTGTGTAGAAGAATTGATACTGAGTAATAGCGTACTGCTTAATTTGTTAGTTAAGTGGAAAAACTAGATAAAGGGCCTCTGCATTGTCAGACCCCTACCATCCCCAAGAACCCAAAAAGAGATTAAAAGGCAGACTTGACGGAAGTTGTCCTTTTAACAAGAGTAAAACCAAGATAAAATATGCTACATAATAGGACTATTGTTGCAAGGCACTAAAGAATATGTGAGGAAATGAGCATAGTAAAACCAACTTACATATCAAAGACATGCATATTTAATATCATCCATCATTTTTATTAAAAGATATCTCTCGAAGAGTTGGAACAAGGTCAAACAGTTTGTCAAAATCAATGAAGATTGGAAATGGGTAGTAGGTATATGACAGAATGATTCAATCTGGTTCCCTATCAAGGGCATCAGACATGTGGTCTTAGAATTTCCAAAAAGCCAAGAAGCTTTGGAACAAGGGATTCCAGTGTTGGAAGAACCTCTGGAATCAAGAAACTAGCCAATGGATTAGATTTGAGGATATCAATCTAGAAATAAGAGTGAACTATGAAGAATGGATCCTTTTGCAGAGCAGATGCATCGCTTGGGAACTCTCTAAAATCCGCCTCCTCATCATGCAAGACCCTACACACCATGAGGGTCTCAAATGGAACAATGGAAATAGCCTAAACAAAATTCCTAGAATCAAGGAGAACTTTGACTATCATATCATGCTTAATAAGAAGTGGTTTCTTACTTGGACGGGCTTGCAGTGGGATCTGAAGTTCATGTCTCTTTGGCAACCCCTCATTGAGATAAAATGGTCAGTGCTCATGTGGAAAATCCTCCATCGAGAATCTAGACCAATATAAAGGCTAGCAAAATTTGTAGGGCTCTGTTGTGGTGCAAGCAATGCCATCGTAGCATTGAGGAGCCGGGTCACATTTTCTTCTCGTGCCCCAAAACTATCTCAATCTGGTAGAGTCTAAAGAAAATCTTGCTACCAAACAAATAAATTAGTTGGAAGCAAGCGCTTCTAGGCAAGGCGATAGGCTGCTCCTCATCATTGTGGAATGTTATAAGAGGTGAGACCGTTTGGAAGATTTGGAGAGAGAGGTGTGCTTCCAATTTTGGAAATTCTCCTCAAGAATGGTCTATCGAGAAATCTCTTTTCCTTCTAGGCAAAAGAATCTCTAATTCTAAGAAGACCCCACCTTTTAGGCACCATAGAGTGTTCTTTCTTGAGAATAACAAGGTTAAATCCAAGTGGGCCCTGCATGAAGGGGACGAGTGGGTTATCAACTTCCTTTGTAAAACCCTCTACCTTTGTTTGTTGCTCTCCTCTTTTCTGGGATTTGGGTGGTCCCATGGGTGGTAGACCCGTTCACCTGTACAATTGTTTCCTTTTTTTTAATTCAAGTATGAGAAAGTAGGCTATTGCCGAATTTCCTTTTATTTAAAAAAGAAAGATATCGTTTATCCCATACTATGGGTGTCATTTTCATAAATGGGAGGTTCGAGGATAGTGATAGATTTTCGAATGATGGACAAGGGGTAATCAAGCTCGTTTAGAAATGCCATAGATGCATAGAAGTGGATAAGGATTCTCTAATTATTCAAGAAGAAGATGCGAGCAAAAAATCCGTCCTTTCATTTTCAGCCTCGAAGTTGATGGTACTCAAATTATGGCTTCGAGAGAGTATAAATCCTATCATAGAAAATACTGAAATTAGTGGTTTTTTTTATGTATGTATGCATGCATGTCTATGCAGCATGTATGTATGTATATGGATGCGCGTATGTATACAGATAACAAGACTTGAATATATAGAAAGTCCTAAAAATGTTGCAAGGATTATAAAAACGCAATAACTTGACAAGAGATTTCATCACTTTAAAGTATGGAAAACTTCACATGAGTTCCTCAATATTGATAACATTAATGCAAATAGATACTGTTAATACCATCATCACTGTAGACTATATTTTCTATCCAATTATGGTAGGTAGAAGGGTTTATTCTCAATGCCAACTTTCAGATACGATGACAGTATAGGCATTGGGGCACAATTATCCGTAACCTTGTTGGTAGGAGGTGAGACAAGTATTTATGAGCAATAGTTTCAATAGAAGAAATTATAGTGCACTACTATGGGGACACATTTTTAGAAAACAAGCATGATTACCATAGTTGCACGTTGCATATGGATCTAAGAGAATGTGAATAGTACTAACAATAGCGAAGGATAGAGAAATCTAATTCTTATTTTTTGTGTTGAACTGAAAGGAAAATCAATATAATTAAGAAAATGAGTCCTCACACATAAGCTCAGCTGGTTGGGCCCTTTGCTTCTCACGGATTTGGGTGGGGGTTCAAACCCTATGGGCTATAGCATGTCATCCCTCATCACTTGGGTGGTGAGATCTTAACTCACCTCTTGTCGAGACCCTTTGGGTTACCAAGTTCAAATCAGATAGGCTATTTACTTTAGAGTGATCCCTTTCTAGTGTCTATCTTAATAGGCCTTTGGACTTTGTATCGTAGTACTTGCTACGCATCCAACCCCTATTTTGTGAGATTGGAAGTTCCATGGGTGTTATGCTCACTTTTCATTACACTTTCAAATTAAATTAACCTAATTCAAAGGAGTAAACTCAGAGGAGTAAATTTCAATGATCGAACTCCTTTTCTTTTTAACGGAAAATGCTACGTGTGAAGATTTTTTCGTTTTCTTTCTTTAAAAAAATTTAATCAAATATCGAACTATTTCGTTCCAATTCATTTTCTTGATAGTGAGAATTATTTTGAGTATTATCGGACACAAATATGTATCTAATGCAAAGATGAGGAGGTGGCGGAGTATGGGTATGTATCTAAAGAGATGTTTTGTTTTAATGATCTTGTTATATACTTTCTTCTTTCAATAGAAACTATATTTCGTTCAAAAAATATAATACAAGAACTTCATATCTCAAGAAGGTTATGCAACGTCTTCATGTTTTCATGTTCTCATTTTGTTTTAAAGAGGAAGTTCAATCAAGGCCTAGGGATATTGCCCTAGGGATCCTCCATATGAAGGGGCATATTGCCCTAGGGATCCTCCATATCCCACAAAGGTTGGATGGCTCAAAGTTGCAACAATGGTGAGGGCCAGGAGTTGGCATAAAACCTCATGGGCAGTCCACTTACTTTCAATCTTGTTATATCGAAGAAGAAAATCCTATGGTTTCTAAAGGGAGGGGACTTCTAACAATTACATATTCTTCTACCTAACTCGCCAAGGAATTTATCAATCAACCATTCTTTCAGAAGGTCACTGAAGTTGGCCGCATATCTTTCTTTCCATATCTTCCAAAGCAGTTCCCTCCTAATGGCTTTCCACAAGACCAAAGAGCAGCCTATGCATTCTCCAAGTAATGCTTGCTTCGAGTTAATTTGATTATGTAAACTCAAAATCCTAGCAAGTGCCTACCAGATCAAGTGACTCTTAGGACACCAAAATGAAGATGTGACCGATGTCTTATCTACCAAAGAGGTAGCACTTACACCATCTAGGAGCTTCGTATATTTTATTAGCTTTGACATTGGTCCAAATTCCCCTATGGATAATAATTTTTTACATAAGAAGTGACTTTTTGTTCTCAATAAGAGGATGCCACAGGTTCATGAACTGAAATTGCCATATGATACAGGGCCAATTTAGGCACCATCTCCTATTAAGCAAGATATGCAAGTTTAGGTGCTTCTTGAAAATTATGACGTTGTCCAAATTGTTACCATTGATCCATCTTAATCCTTTAATCTATCGCACTACAACAGATCGGCCGTATAATGCCCATATCGACACCTCTGCTGGGTGCACCATCACGTATACCGGTGCCTGTTGGGTGTACCGATGCTTATTCCGATGACATTACTGGGAGTACCGTCGCTTATACCGACGACCATATCTGCAAAAATTTTTTTGGGCAGAGTGTGTTGTCTTTTGCTACAGCAGCATTACCATGATGTTGCTTAACAAAAGACAATACACTCTCCCCAAAAAAAACCGAGTACATGTGATGTGTACTCTAATGTCAACCGAAATATGATTTCATAAAATAGAATATTATGGGACACAAAAGAGATAATCATAATGAACCATGAACCATGTACAAAGAAAGTGATATATTTCATAAATGAAGCATGTACAAGAGTATGGCAAACCACTATCATATATGACACTTTTACAAAATATGGCAAAGCAATGCATTGCCATATAAAAATCAAATACAAAATTTTGGTGTGCCACTGCCATACACATGCAAAAAACATTCCATATCAACAGTCCTGCAACAAAGAACATTAATGGAATGAGATAAATTCACATGAAATTACAAACAACAAGTAAAAACCAAATTTATAAATTAATCACCTCATCGCAAATGCTCCCATGAAACGACCGCACCGCGTCCTTCCAAGTCCTCCAATAGTGCAGTCAATCCGTGCTGATATCTGTAAGACTCTTCTGTTCGTGTTGGAGGACGACCCATTGCCAGCTCCTGCAACAAATATACAAAACATTAGAGGAACATACATGAGGAACTGAACACAAATAAATTCAATAAATGAAATGGTACTTACAAACTCATGACACATCGTGTCATATCCACCGCTACCCAAATGTGATGGTCCAACCGTATCTAAGTGTGTGGCTGCGGCATCTCGTTGCTGGCGATATCTCAGGAGTCTGCTGCTACTCATCGCGAATCAGATCTAACTCCTCAGAATCTAACCATACAAGCTTTGGTAAGCCTGCTCTGAAAGCATCACGAGCCTCTAATCGTCGATGGCACATAACCTCACATGCGGTGTGTAGAATCCACTCTAAACTGACAAGAGACTATCCATTGACTGGTTGGAACTCCTGATAAATCGTTTGTGTGATATAATTCTTCCGTTTCAGCATGATGGAGTGTCCAAACTGTATGGAGCAAAGCTATCATATACGTGCACGCATTGCTTTGCCAGCGACATCCATCACCGGAGCTCCATCTCGGATACTATACACCTTGGAGTCATCATGGTCATGAGCACCCCAAGGTGTACGTGGTGTTCCATGTGGTGTACTACGTGGCATACCTACATCTGAGGTACTCATCCTAGGAGTAGAAGCGAGCGAGACAATGTCTATCGCACTGCCTCCACAACAGCCGCCTCATCCAGACCTACCTGTAGATCCACTCCTAGAACTTCCTACTCTAGAGCGTGACCTCGATCTACGAGACGGGCCAGAACTTGTATCGCGCTGAGGCGTCAAACGCACATGTTTACTACTAGACCCAGTAGGAGATGGCTGAAAAGATGGTCGTGTAGGACACATATCTCCTACGGGAGTAGCACCACCCGCAGGAGTGACACCGATGGGAGTGACATCGGCGAGAGTGAGGCCGATAGGAGTAAGGCCGGCAGGAATGAGGCCGCCATGAGTGAGGCCGGGAGGAGTGCTACCACGAGCGATCCAATACTGTGATGCAGCGGCCATATATGCGGGAGGTACGTAAGAGATAAACTCTAGAAACTAGTCCTTTATCATGGAATGAGGAGTGACCGGAGGACTGTCTCCTATCATGCTCTGTAACAAAAGAACTCGAATAATTAGTATGTGATAATAATGATAATATAGAGAATAAACAGGAAAAAAAAAATTAGTACGTACAAGTGTTTTATTCAAAAATCCTATAATCTAGCATCCTCTTGAGGATCCGATGCACCAAGAATATCTATCTCTATATTGATGGCTTCTAAATCTCTTGCTATGCTGGTTTCTTCCTGATCATCGTCAATTGCTTCGTCTTCTCGAACAATGACCTCTTCTTCTACAACAATGAACTCTTCCTCTTCAACTATCGAACGAATCTCTAAGTCCACTACAGATGGACTATCTTATACATCTACAAATTTGTCTACTACGTGGGGTGACTTGTAATACAAATAGCCACTCTGGTTCTTTTGAATCTGGTATAAAAACAACTTGCTCATAATGTTCGGGAAGTACAAATGTATCCCTTTCATCCGTCCATAATTTTGTGGAGTCGACTTGAAGCAAACCGCTTTTATCCCGCCTCACTGTTGCATTTCTTCCAGAGGTGATTACTTTGAACCATTTCACATCAAAAACAAAATAATCAAACTTCCTAAAAGATAGTTTCAAGATATCTTGAATCACACCACAATAATCTAGCTGGCCTTCTTGAGCATTATCGTCTCTTGCACTCGCTCTACTTTTCTGCAAAAAGTTCACCATCACCCCACTATCAAAAGTAGACCTATTTCTATCGATTTGTGTGATTTTAAAGTGTCGTCCATGAGACCATAGTGCACCGTATTTAGTATATTACCAATCACATCCCTTTGCGAGTTCTTCTTCTTCTTCAGAGATACCTTCACCCGCTCCCTTTGCTTGTGAAACCGCTGTATCTAGCCATCTGCTCGTTGGAAAAGATGGAAGAGTTCGAAGACTTTCTGGAAGAGGCAAAAGTCGAGTGCAACGATTCTTTCCAAACTGAGCTCTTTCCTTTGCATTGGTTTCCTTAGCAAGCTCATACCTTTCTAACCACTTCTGCATAGGCTCAGAGTTAACTATGAAAAATGTCATTGTCTTCTCTCTGAAAGCTGCATCCATTTTCCTTTGCAATCCTTTACCTTGTGGTTCATCATCTACGAGACGAACATCTTCATCATCGCTCCATAAGTGAGGCATTTCGGGATCCGACATACGTAGAAACTCAGTTATGAATACAAGAGACTCTTGTACAAGCCATCCCTCTGCCATACTACCCTCTGGATGTGCTCTCTGTTGAACAAACCCTTTTAATGTCTTCATAAAGCGCTCTAAGAAAAACATCTATCGACTATGGACAGTTCCTGCTATTGCAACTTCATCTACCACATGAACCAGTAAATGAAGTTGAATAGTGAGAATGCTTGTGGGAAAGTATTTATCTACCATACAAACAACCTCGATAACATTGAGTTTCGCACTCTCTATGCTATCTTTATTTATCTCTTTAGAAGAGATCCAATGTACTAAAGAACTAATTTTATAAATGGTTCTTCGTACATCCTCCGAAAGACAATCTTTTAGGGCTACAGGGAGCACAAACTGTAAAAACTTGTGCCAATCATGAGACTTGAGCCCTCCAAGATTGTCGTTTCGTGTGAAAGCAGTCTTTAAACACCTCATGCATCCAGTAGGTGTCGGAAACTCTAAAATTGTTTTCTTCACTTGTTGCTCTTCCATCCTATGAAGAAGCACCCAAGGAGCTCTTGGTAACGATATTATTCCGTTGGGCTTAGTAATTGCCCACAACTCTCGCATACGACCTTGCTCTTCTAACTCCTCCCTTTGTGCTTTGCTTTCTTTCTTTCCGATCAAAGTTTTCCAAAGAATCTCTCCCACATTCTTAAAAAAATGCATCGGGTCTACCAAATGATTGATCAACAATTCACTCCAATAAGGGAATTCATGAAAAATAGACAACCGCTTCATGCCAGTGACTGGATTTTCTGAATCCCACAGTTGTTTCCAACCGCTAGCTTTCATTTGGCGTTGCGCTTGTCGACCAATTCGTCCTTCACGTAAAACATGTCCATCAGGCAAATATCTATGGTGTCCTTCATAGACAGTTTTACGTAGTGCTTTGGAGTAGCGTGCTTCGAGTCGTGGTCCGCATAAGGGACAAGCATGGTAACCCGAAATCAATAAACCTGAACATTCACCATAACCGGGCCAATCATGCATCGTCCACATAAGTATGCCTTGCACTCGCAGGTCTCGTTTTCTTATAGGTTGAGACATGTCACGCACAGTAATCCCATCCCATAAAATGTGCAGTTCTTCCACAAGTGGTGCAAGATATACATCCATGTTTTTTACCTTATACTTACGTGGTACAATAAGAGCTAATAATAAATGACCTTTCTTTGTGGCCAACCATGGTGGGATGTTATAATTCACCAAACATACAGGCCATGTGCTCCATGAAGAACTGCGTAGACCAAATGGATTCACTCCATCCATAGCTAGGCCTAGACGTATGGATCGAGGCTCACTAGCAAACTCTGGCCACTTACTATCTATGTGCTTCCAAGCATCAGAGTCAGCAGGCACTCGCATTACACCATCTGTAGACCTGCTCTTTGTATGCCATGACATTAACTCAGCTATAGAATTGCATCTAAACATGTTCTTAATTCATGGAATGATAGGAAAGTGGCAAAGAACCTTTGCAGGGATTGCTTCGCCTACAAGGTCTTCTCTAAATCTATTTGCTCCACACTTTGGACATACAAGGAGATGCTCATATTCATTGCGAAAGAGAATGCAATCATTCGGACAAGCATGAATTTTAGTATAATCCATTCCAATGGACTGTAAAAGTTTTTTTGCATCTCCACATGTTGGAGGCATGTCATTGCCCTCTGGCAAAAATTGATCTTTAAGAAGCCTGCAATAAGCAATTAAAATGATATTAGTAAATAAAGTTATTTTGATACAACAATGAAAGCCAATGTTTTCTCCACTTACTTGAACAATTCAGTGATGCTACTATCTGACCATCCATAAATGGATTGCATATTGAGCATCGCGAGTGATGCAGGTAGTATAGATATCTTTGCTCCATTATAAAGTGGTAAACAAGCTAGTCTTCGCATGTTTTCATATTCTTCATCGACTTCTGATCATGGAAATTATGTTGTGTCCATGAAACTCTCCACATCTTCACCACCATCATGATCTTCGTCCATCTCATAAAATGCTTTGAGCATCTCTTCCATATGTTCATTTTGTGTAATACTATTAGTAATTGCTTGTACGTCTAAGTCCTTCTTTGTTCTCTTTTGTCCACGAGAGGTTATCGGTGCAATGTCGTTTGGGTCCATGTGCTCACCTGGGGGACCATGCGAATGGTAGCGTAGGTTTTCTAGTCGACTCCTATCAAAGGATCCATACTCTCTAACATGTGCAGTACAAATCCGTCATTTCCTAAAACCCTAATTCTAATCCTAAAGACCTAAAACCCTATTTTATATATATATTTATTTATTTATTCAGTTTTTTTCCTTAAACTCTAAAACCCTAAAATCCTAATCCTAATCCTAAAAACCTAAAACCCTAATCCTAATCCTAAAAACCTAAAACCCTATTATATATATATATATATATATATATATATATATATATATATATATATATATATATATATATATATATATATATATATATATATATATATATATATATATATATATATATATATATATATATATATATATATATATATATTTATTTATTTATTTATTTATTTATATATTCAGATTTTTTATTAATGAATCCTATTTTTATATATTTAATTATATATATTTAATTAAATTATTTAAAACACTAATACTTGTTATATTTATTTATCTATATAATTATCCTATTATATATATATATTTATTTATTAATTCATATTTTTTCCTTAAATCTTAAAACCCTAAAACCCTAATCCTAATCCTAAAAACCTAAAACCCTATTATATATATATATTTATCTATTTATTCATATTTTTTCCTTAAACCCTAAAACCCTAAAACCCTAATCCTAATCCTAAAAACCTAAAACCCTCATCCTAAAACCTTAATCCTAATCCTAAAAACCTAAAACCCTATTATATATATATATTTATTTATATATTCAGATTTTTTCTTAATTAATCCTATTTTTATATATTTAATTATAAATATTTAATTATATATATTTAATTAAATTATTTTAAACACTAATATATTTTATATTTATTTATCTATATAATTATCCTATTTTATATATATATTTATTTATTTATTCAGATTTTTTCCTTAAATCTTAAAACCCTAAAACCCTAATCCTAATCATAAAAACGTAAAACCCTATTTTATATATATATTTATTTATTTATTCAGATTTTTTCCTGAAGCCCTAAAATCCTGAAACCTTAACCCTAATCCTAGAAACCTAAAACCCTAATCCTAAAACCCTAATCCTAATCTTAAAAACCTAAAACCCTATTTTATATATATATTTATTTATATATTCAGATTTTTTCTTAATTAATCCTATTTTTATATATTTAATTATATATATTTAATTAAATTATTTAAAACACTAGTACTTTTTATATATGTATTATATGCATGTGTATGTGTATGTGTGTATATATGTTATGTAGGTGTTAAAACCGTAAAACCCTAATCAGAAAGACTTAGACTTAAACCTAAAATACTAAAACGTAAATACTTAAATACCTATAAAAATCTAAATGTGTAAATGTGTAGATGTGTGTGTGTATGTGTGTGTGTATGTATGATCTATTTTGCTATGTGTATGTATGCATGTGTGTATATGTGTATGTGGTGTATGTATGCTTGCATGTGTGTATATGTGTATGTGTGTATGTATGTGTGTGCATGTGTGTGTGTATGTCTGTGTGTATGTATGCTCTATTTTGCTATGTGTATGTATGCACGTGTGTATATGTGTATGTGTGTGTATGTATGCATGCATGTGTGTATATGTGTATGTGTGTATGTATGTGTGTGCATGTATGTGTGTATGTGTGTGTATGTGTGTGTATGCATATGTGTATATATGTGTGTGTATGTATGTGTGTATGCATGTGTGTGTGTATGTATGCATGTATGTATATTTGTATGTGTGTGTGTATGCATGCATGTGTGTATATGTGTGTATGTAAGCATGCATGTGTGTATATGTGTGTGTATGTAAGCATGCATGTGTGTACATGTATGTGTGTATGTATGCATGTGTAAATGTGTAGATGTGTGTGTGTGTATGCGTGTGTGTATGTATCTATTTTGCTATGTGTATGTATGCATGTGTGTATATGTGTATGTGTGTGTGTGTGTATGTATGCATGCATGTGTGTATATGTGTATGTGTGTGTATGTATGTGTGTGCATGTATGTGTGTATGTGTGTGTGTATGTGTATGTATGCATATGTGTATATATGCGTGTGTATGTATGTGTGTATGCATGTGTGTGTGTATGTATGCATGTATGTATATTTGTATGTGTGTGTATGCATGCATGTGTGTATATGTGTGTATGTAAGCATGCATGTGTGTATATGTGTGTGTATGTAAGCATGCATGTGTGGACATGTATGTGTTTATGTATGCATGTGTAAATGTGTAGATGTGTGTGTGTGTGTATGTGTGTGTGTATGTATGCTCTATTTTCCTATGTGTATGTATGCATGTGTGTATATGTGTATGTGTGTGTATGTATGCATGTGTAAATGTGTAGATGTGTGTGTGTATGTATGTGTGTGTGTATGCTCTATTTTCCTATCTCTATCTTCCTTTCTTTTCATCATTCTTTATCTCTCACTCTCTCTTTCTCTCTCTCTCTCTCTCCCCCTCTCTCTCTCTCATCTCTCTCTTTCTCTCTCTCTTTCTCTCTCTATCAATAGACAATAAAACAATCACTTACAAGTATGTCCCTCTTTTGGATCGTTGTCGTCAAAGCGTAATGTAGGTCGTCTATCATTGAATTCCAAACAATCGACGCCAAAGAACTTCTGCAAAATCAAAGAGAAGAGAAATTATAAGACCTAAAGCATATGGAAAGACAAAGGCTAATAGTATGCGCACTACTTACCAAGATCTCAGATCTAAACCGAGGGAGAGTGTGTGTGTAGAGAGAGAGATATGTGTGTGTGTGTGCACAAGACAATGTAGTTCGCAATTCGCTTCACGCACGCAAGTTCGATAGAAGACAAATAGTACTCAAACATGCACAAAAAAGTGAAGTTTTGCTCTCGGGTTCCCGGTATGTTTAAAAGTCGGCCTTGGTCTGGATGTCGGTATGGACGTCGTTATGGGCATCGGTAACTTCCCATAAATTACCGACGCTTATACCGACGCTTATACCGACGCTTATACCGATGCTTATATCGATGCTCATACGGATGCTTATACGGACGCTTATACCGACGTCTGCGGAGCACACCGACGATCCATTTAAAACGGTCATACCGATGATCACTTGACCATCGGTATCTTTAAGTCATGTTTTCCGACGTTTATATCGGCGCCGCGAGTGACCTTCAGTATAAGCGGCGTTGGTATGCCCCTCATATGTTGTAGTATCGGTGGATCATCTTTGAGAAGAAAGTGGGTGTTTAAGTTCTTTCAAGAATTGATTCTATGTCTTAATAGGCGCCAATCTTCATAGTCAACTCTGCTAGCCGCATCTATGTCCTCAAGTCTTTTCCTATCTTCTCTCTTGATTAGAGAGATGTTTTCACATATGAAACCCTTTGTTGCTTAGCTTCTTTGCCCTTTTGGTTCTCTGAGTCAATTTCTTTGATTGCCCTAATAGGAAACAAAATAAAATAATTTTGCCTCATCCTGAATGCCCATTTCCAATCATCATTGACCTTGATGTACTGATTCATCTTATTCCAACTCTTCCACAAAGAGAAAAATGAGTCCTAACCTCTAGAAGTCAATGAAAAAGGAGAAAACAACAAAGTTAGCAAAACATGCCCCTTCCGCCTAGGAAACCCCATAAGCCTATGAGAAGATATATTTATGAGAGTCAATTTTGCCTAAGAAGTTATGATTTGCACATGGTTTCATCATCCACTTGGTAACCATCTCATTTGTTGTTCCCCATGTCTAGAATGCCAAAACCACTAGAATATTTTTGGTTAGCACAAATGTGACATTTGATTTTCGGTACACACCTCCTATTGGGATGAGCTATCCAAAGGAGTTTTTTGCAAGTACTTTTGGATTTTTCTACCTCATTGTCTTTCGGTATCCAATAAGCCAATTATAAATAACGAATGAAATAAGGAGGTCTTGATCACCATGGCACACCACTCCTAATTGATTTGCATGCCTTTCTAGCAGTGAAGTTTATTATCAAGCTTGGCAAAAACGGATTTCTAGAGTTGACCCATGGAAACATAAAAACCCATCTGAATTTCGAGCAGGTGGAAGATTTGTCCACCAGGGAGCTCTTGATATCCTTGCTCAACCAAAAATTATGGAGCCCCCCCCCCACAAAAAAAAAGCCATAAAAGCTATTTTTGAATTATTTATTCTATAATTAGAAGCTACGGTGAATGCATTTAGACATTGCAAAAATGTGCTGATACTATTAATATCATTATGCACAAAAGCATTCATGTCTGTGGTGAAGCATCTCATTACCATCACATCATTACCATCACATCATTACCATCACATTTTGGCTATGAATAAGCAACAAACCATAGATCTGCCCAAGATAGGCATAATGGTTAACCAAGTAGCTAAGGCCATTGGTGGCAATCACAAAAAGAAGTGGATCCAAGGGACAACCATGTCTAGTAGAGCACTTTAATTTGACTACTTTAGATAGGTAACCATTGATATTAATATGAGCCGAGGAGTTTCCCATAACTGCTACAATCATCTTGATGAATTTAGAGCCACCCCTTGGATCTTTCAAATATTGCATAATTAAGTCCCACTCCAAGAAATCGTAAGCTTTGGAAAAATCAATATTGATGAAGAGGACATTTCGAGAAGACTCCTTAGCAAATTCAAGGTCTTCCCATACATCAATGATAGCCCCCAAGATGAATCTACACTTAATGAACCCTTTTTGTATCCTCCTTGATTCATGAATAGATATTTAAGGAAATACAATAACAAGAATTTGTAGCATAAAGATAGACTTCCAATTTTCAATTTTGTTTTTCTATCTTTATTGTAAATCATTTAAATCACACCTTCATTGAGAAAGTTGGGTAAAGAACATAATTGTAGGGCTTGCTAGATGACGTGAAGCAAGTTCACCAAAACACTCTTGAATTTCTTGAAGAATTCATTAGTGTGGCCACCAGACCTAGGCATTTTCAATTGGGAAACAAATCATAGATTCAATAATTTTTGTGTCATTAATGGGGGCATAAAGAAGATGCATCATATTTTGTAGATTTTTTTTTGGTTCTAACTTTAGAGATGTCAACCATGTAATCATGCCTCTGAAAAGAGAGTGGAATGGATAACCCCTAGGAGTTGAGTAAAATGGTTGGCAATTTGTTCAATATTCTCTTCATTAGTAGTGCATTCCACCCCATGGTTGTCTTTCATGTATGAGTTCTCTTTCTTGTGGAGTTTATACATTTTTTTAGTTGGTTTATGTACTTTTCTCATCCATCAATCTTTAAAATAAATATATAGATTATTTCTTTGAATTTCCTCTCCATATCTATCCTTGCTTCTAATTTTTCAAAGCCCAAGATGGAGGTGAGAATTTCTTGTATTGACTTCAACCTTGAGATGTTAGAGCTTGCAATAATGATTTGCCTTCTCACATATTGCATTCTTTGAATCTCCTTTGGAGTCTTGTTAAGGAGATATTGAGTCTACGTGAGAGCCAACTTTCAGCACTTGGCAGTATAGGTGTTGGTATTGAATGCCTCGATCTAGGTTGAGAAGATCATCTATTGAACCAAGGGGAGGGAGATGATTGAGGGATCAACATGAAACCAATGAGCTTTCCTATGTTTTAATTAAGCATTGAAGGTGAGGATCACTAGATAGTGATAAGATAAAACTAAGTCCACACATTGAAAGAAGGATGGGAGATCCCTCAAGTTGCATTTCTTTGAATTTCTTTGAATCTGATGAATGTTCTTAAGGGGCACACACCTCAACCCTTTGGGCCATAGCAACTTTGTTAGCCATAACCTATGCATTTTCTTGATCTTGCTTTTGCCCTCAAGGATTTCTATATTAATGGGTAGTCTTTGATTCTATGGCCTTGCATTCCATAGTGAAAGCAAGCATTAGGCAAAGAGTACTCGTGCACTGCTTGCATTAAGGGGAAAGAGCACAAATTTTATTGGCTTCGATCTTGGTCCATATTCCCCTACACAAAATTTGCCACATTAATAAGACTTTCTTATTTTTTATAAGCAAATGCCATAAATACTTGAATTTGAATTTCCATCTCATCCATGATCAGTTTAGGCACCACTTCTTGCAAAGAGAGTGATGAAAGTTTAGGTTTCTTTTGATTCTCAAGGTGTCCTCCATCTTCTAGCCACATGTCCATTTCAAACCTACCAATAGAGGGGGTTGGGTGGAGATCCTCATGAGGCAAGACAAAGAAATGTCCCTAAGATTGATTTTGTGTCCTAACATGCACTAGTCTTCAAAGACAATTTTATGAATCAAATCAATTTCCTCAAACGTGGTCCAATCCCCTCTATCATGGCACCATAGGTGCTTCCAAATGAAAGCCTGTACTCTTGAGCCACTCAACTTACCTTTTTGAAAGTTCTTAGGGTCCATAGCCAAGATACCCATGATAGTGAGCCGAATTGAGTCATTTTGCCTACTTCTAGCAGTCACCATCTAGTCGTGCTCAATGGTACAAAAAGGTTTCATTTGGTTCCATCCTTTCACAAAGAGCACACAATATTTTGATCCCGTGGGAACAACTAGAGTTGAGGACAACTCACGAGTAATGAGATCGACGCCACGCTATCCCTAATGCAGATGACAGATCACAAAGCGATTGCTGTCGTTGGATCATCTTTCTCACACACACACAAATACATACACACACACATATATATATATATATATATATATATATATATATATATATATATATATGTGTGTGTATATATATATACACACACATATATATATATATATGTGTGTGTATATATATATATATACACTACTCAAGTGTGGCTTTACGTTGAAGGTTAACATGTATGTGCTTTCCCCCACACAGGGAGTCAGGGACCATCAAAAGACGTGCGCACATTCAGAACACTACTACTGACTGACTTTAACAAGAAATTTGCAGAGAAAGCCAATGGCAGCGCAACACACAGAGAGAAAGGACACGCAGAGTTGCCTCCATTGCGGCAGACTCGCAGCGTCTATTTCCAAAAAGGGTGACGTGTAGTGCTTCCCGAGAAGGAATACGCTACAGTTCCCATTAGCAATCGCTTGAAAAAGTCAAGATTGCACGAGGCCTTCCTCAAAAAATGCTCCCTCTTCTTTTATCAAAATCTTCACTTCATCTCATAAAAGATCCATGAAGACCGAAAAAATCCATAAAATGTAGGTTAGAAAAACTTTCCCAAGTGGACTCATAATCCCCAAAGTAAGGTGCCATGCACTTACCATTGATGCGTTTACACGTCCTCCATCTCTTAGGAAAGCACGTGGCAGTGGACTATTTCCATTGCCAAAGGGGAGGCATTTCTTCACAGCCATATCCTCCAAAGATTTCCATCGCCTCCTGTGTAGCTTTCGAAAGCACTCCACAACTTTTGCTTGTAAAGCGTTCTTCCAAGGGAGAAATGAGAAATTGAGTAAACTTTCAACTCTCCCCAACGGAAGTCCCCTATTATGTCTATGTTCTCTTCTTTTACTTTTTAAAACCACACTTAATTTCAAATTTAAAACCTTACAGATATGCCTGTTTCTTGCCTTCACATTCAATACCTATTTTTCTCTCTATCTTGAAGAGTACTCCAAATCTGTAAAAAGTTTATATTATATCATAACAATAATTCAACCTTTCCATAACGCAAGGGCTTTCAGTTGCTATCCCGGCCTCTCAAGCGTCCGATATAAGAAAAAGTGGAGTAGCGAAATCCCTTATTATACCCCAACGATTGAATGTCAAGGTAGCCCACAAGAACCAGAAGTGGGGATCGGAAAATAGCCAAACTTTTCATGCAACAGACGTTAAATTCTAGTAAAAGCTGAAGACCAATAATTCTACACGATGCTAAAATACAGTGGCATCGCCAGAAATATGTGTTCTCTCTTTGTTTTACTTTGCAAGAAATGTCCTTTTAATCTTACTCGATGTCATAGGTCCATACCGTGGATTAAAAAAAGGGAACTGAAAGGAAAGGAAAAATGGCACAACCTCCACCAAATATATGTATTCATGTTGTCCTATGGTTCCACGATGGAATAAAGAGTAATCCCTTTCATGTTCAAGATGAGGTGCACTGAGTGGAAAAAATGGAAAGATAGCTTGATGCATGGGATTAAAAAGAATCTTCCTACTGTTTATATCATAGATCTCATAATGATAGTTCAACCTATTGATTGATCGTTGAGCATGGGACAGAAACTTTAAAGAAAACAGAATAATCTTGAAGATCACACGTATTGAAACTAGTTCGGATGATCAGAGGACTATATTACAATGATGAATTCTGAAGGAAAAGTATGAGACAGAGAATGAAAGAAGGACTGATGATTCTTTGCATTCAATTTTTCTATGAGCTGATGTATGATTAAATTTAAGTTGTTTGTAATATTAAAAGAACAAACGTATTCAAAGTTTGTTAAAAAAAAAAAATCGATGTTGTGTAAAGAAGACTTTGACGATGTTGCAAACGTACAACTCAAGCCTTCATCTCTCATTATTCAACAGGGTTCCATAAAGTCGGATGCCTATTGGGTTGTGCGAGGCTATAAAATAAAGGGAACTTCTACTCATGAATTGATTAGTCACAAAAATCCCGTGGGTGTTCGTCCACTTGCAAAGTGTTCAATCAAACACAGTTCTTGGTGGGGATCCGCTGATGGTTCCCTCATGCTGTTGGGCAAAAGAATCAAAAGTTGTAAATGTTTCCACCAATTAAAACATTTGATGATTTTTGCAATCAAAGGGGATATAAGATCAAAAGGGAATGGATCCCACCAAAAGGAACGATAAGTAATTTCCCTTGTTTTCTAATAAGGAAAAGTTAGGTCGAGAATCTATCCGTCCCAGCAATATAATTCCAACATGTAATTTGCAGCTCTTTAATATTCATGGGCTTTGATATCACTTTTCTTTCTTGTCCCCATGATCAATCCTACAAAGTTATACTAATATAACCATAAACAGTGGTACGAATAGAGATATTTGTTGGAGTTAGACGTCTGCGGAAGCATGCGAACAACACAAAGAAGAAGAAGAAGCTTGGAGCACAACACACAATACTGAATGTATTACTAGAGAATGTACAAAGATAAGTAGCCCATTAGGGCAATAGGCGTATATACAAGCCGGGGGAAAAAAACCTTAAAAATAAGGAAAAAAGTGCCCCGACGGTCCTAGTGTGTTCACACACATCACTACCTAAACATATCAACAAATCCCCCCTAGGAGTGATGCGGTGAACAAGGAGCTGGCACTCATGTATAAGGAAGTGCCAAGCTATGTGGAAATCACTCCACAAAAGGAAGTAAGCCCAAAGCTTTGCGGAAAGCTTCAAACTTCTCCCTAGGCAGAGCCTTCATGAAAAGGTCTGCAATGTTCTCCTGCGTGGGCACATATGCCAAGCTGATCTCCCCAGCAGAGAACCTCTCCCTGACATAGTGATAATACACCTCAATGTGCTTAGTGCGAGCATGGAACACAGGGTTCCTCGCAATTGCCAATGCGCTCTGACTGTCAGTGAAGATGGTGGTGGCAAAAGACTGGCCAACACCCAAATCAGCCATAAGGCGTCTGAGCCACACACACTCAACAGTCGTTGTGAAAGCTGCCCTATACTCAGCCTCACAACTGGAAGTGGCCACAGTAGGCTGCTTCTTGCTCAACCAAGATATACATGAGCTACCAAGCATGAAGCAAAAACCACTGGTGGACACACGAGTGTCATAGCAACCAGCCCAATCAGAGTCAGAAAAAGCATGCAAATCTGGCGGTAGTGATCCCTCCTTGGGATAAAACAACCCAAGTAGCCAAGTACCACTCAAGTAGCGAAAGATGCGCTTAACCGCCTTCCAATGCATGACTCCTAGGCAATGCATAAACCTGTGCATCTGTGAGACAGCAAACTGAATATCTGGCCGAGTAATGATTACGTAAATCAAGCATCCAACAGCCTGTTGATAGAGAACAACATCAAATGCATCTCCAGCATCATGAAGACTCAATCGTAAACCTGTCTCCATAGGAGTGGCAATAGGCTTACAGTCTTCAAGGCCAAAACGCTACAATAATGTGTCAATATATTTCGTTTGACACAAAGCCATTCCACCATCAACTTGCATAAATTGAATGCCCAAATAGTGATGCAAATGCCCCAAATCAGACATCTCAAATGAGGCATGCAAATCAGCCTTCAAAATCAGCAATATGCTTCTCAATAGGACCAGTGAGCAGCATGTCATCAGCATAGACAACAATGATCAAAAGCACATCATGAGCACGCTTAACATATAACGTGCTTTCAGTTGGACTGTTCACAAAACCATGTGCAACCAGATAGGCATGTATCTTCTCATACCAAGCACGTGGTGCTTGCTTTAAACCATATAATGCCTTCTTTAACCTGCACACCTGGTTTTCATGCCCTTTCTGCACAAAGCCTCGGGGCTGAAAAACATACACTTCTTCATGCAAGTCACCATTCAGAAATGCTGTTTTAATGTCCAACTGATGTACATTCCAACCATGATGGGCTGTAAGTGCACAAATGCTCCGAACAGTAGTCATACGGCATGTAGGTGCAAAGGTCTCATCAAAATCAATGCCTCTTTCCTGCGCATAACCCTTTGCAACAAGCCTAGCCTTATACCTTTCAACTGTACCATCAGGTTTACGCTTCAGCTTGTATACCCACTTAGTGCCAATGGCCTTCTTGCTAGGAGGCAAGTCACATAAAGACCATGTACCATTCTTCATTATAGCATCATATTCAGATTGCATAGCAGCCATCCAATTTTTTGAATTCTGTGCTTCATCAAAAGAAACAGGCTCATTCTCATCACAGAGACTAGACACAGCCATAGCATAGCAATCTGATGCAAAGGAGGCACTATGAGAGCCTGAACGAGTACGATATGACAAAGGTGCATCTAATTTGCTGTCACGCAAAGTCTGCACCAGCCATTTTGGCATAGTTTTTGCCTGCTCAATATCAGCTCTCTCATCAACAAGTGCATCATGTAAATCTGCATCAGAAATAGAATGATCTGCATCATCATATGAAACCTGCAAAGGCTGAGAAGTTGCCTCATTAGGACCAGCACTAGACTGTCCACCTGTAAAAAGAGGCATCAAGGTATCATACATGTCTTTGGAGCTAACAGATGTCTCCTTAGTACATGAAAACAATGGTTGAATAGCATCTTCCACAAAGACAACATCACGGCTAACCAGAATGCATTTAGTCTGTGGATGATACAGACGATAGCCTTTACTTTTAGAACTGTACCCAACAAAAAAACATTTTACTGCCTTATCATCCAATTTTCTGCGATGTTGTTCAGGCACTAATGCATATGCCAAACAACCAAAAACACGCAGATGAGCAACAGATGGCTTGCGGTCATGCCAAGCCTCATATGGAGTGATAGACTGCAGCGCTTTAGTGGGATACTTGTTAAGTACATGTGTTGCACACATGACAGCCTCAAGCCAGAAACTATGTGGTAAAGCCTGACTCTTGACCATACACCTCGCCATCTCCATGAGTGACCTGTTCTTCCGTTCAGCAACTCCATTCTGTTGAGGTGTATACGGCACTGTACACTGGTGTTTTATCCCAAGTTCAGCCAGAAATGCATTAAAATCAGAAGACATATAATCCCCCCCTCGATCAGAACGGAGGGTGCCCATTTTACATGCTGACAGATTTTCAGCCAAAACCAAAAACTGTTTAAAGCACATGAACACTTTGGACTTCGCTTTGAGTGGATATACCCATGCATGCCTGGAAAAATCATCAATGAAAGTCACGAAGTAAGCCCTCCTTTGACTCCAGGAATGATTAATACACTTGCTTAGCTTCCAAATGATACCAAGAAAGCATATATGTACTTTGCAAATGATATGTGTAATGATCAAATCAAAACAGACTACTTGAGACTTCAAGAATCCAAAAAAACTTGCTATTTTGGTATTGACACCTGCTCAGTCTTTCACTCAATATGACCAGCACACTTACAATTGATCAAATTCCTTTTCGACATATTAAATTAGCTTAACAAGCTATCATTTGCAAGTGGAATGAGAAGAAATGACAAACCATACTCTGAGAAATCACTTTAGCAAAATAAAGTTTACCCCCGATATTTTAGGAGCTCTGCAGACACAGACCAGTGAGCACTTCGACTGAAATTTCTCTGCAATGGCTAAACCAATTGACTTCAAAATTTGTAGGCGTCTAGAAGACTTCGAGCTGAATCCAATGTGCTTTGAATCACTTGAGTTGGTTGAGAAACCACTGAGATATGCTTTGTTGAAGTTGATAGACTTGAAGGTAGACAACTCAGAGAATACAGATATGATATATGAACAATGTATGTATTAAATCATATTGATGTACATTCCCATTGACATGATAAACATAGTTCAATGGTACTCAGAGGTGTAGGCTATAGATTAGACCTCACACACTCAATGATCACAAATGTCAGCCTCGGGAATGGTGAAGAACCACCGCGACTTTTTACTTGTAGCTTTTTATAGGAGTTGAGTGTAGATTTGAATTAGAATTCAAATCAATCTCCTTGAATCTTTCACCTAAAAGTTGATTGAGATATTCTCTCAATTAAACAACCTTTTCCACGACTTCCAATGAATTAGGTGTGATTACATAAAATGCCAAGTCACTAAGACTTTTACAAGAGATAAAATGGTAAGAACTTATAAGCATAAGTTCCTATAGTCCTTCTCACATGTTGAGTCTTCAAGATAGTATCCAAGCCAAATTGTGAAGGCTTGAATTGCACTAACAGCTCCCCCTCAAGCCAAACATTTTGGCTCCTGCAAATTAAATTTTTTCAACATATCCTGAACATACTTCTTCTGAGTGATATATATACCTGAATTAGTATAAACCAATTCAAGTCCTAGAAAGTATTTCAATAATCCAAGATCATTGATCTTGAACTCCTTCATCATCTGATTTTTGATGCTTCTGATTCCTTGGACATCATTACCTGTAATGATGATGTCATCAACATAAACACAGAGATAGATTACCTCTGAATTGCTCCTTTTGATAAACAATGATGTATTTGCCTTACTCATAGTAAACCCTTGATCTTGGAGATATGTTGTCAACCTGTAGTTCCATGCCCTAGGTGCCTGCTTCAAACCATAAAGAGCCTTCTTCAATTTACAAACATAATTTACCTTCTTGGGATCTTCATAGCCAGGTGGTTGTGACATGTAGACTTCTTCAGATATCCATCCATTCAAGAAAGCATTCTTGACATCTAATTGGTACATGTTCCAATTCTTGGAAGCAGCTACACTCACCAATACTCTGATTGTTGGCATCTTAGCCACAGGAGAAAATGTCTCCTCATAATCAATGCCTTGGGTTTGTGCAAAACCCTTGGCTACCAACCTAGCTTTGTACCTGTTGATTGTACCATCAGAGTTCCTCTTGAGTTTGTAGATCCATCTGGATCCTATCACCTTCATAGAGTCCTTCTTGGGTACCAAGTCCCATGTGTCACACTCCTTGAGAGCCTCTATTTCTTCATCCATAGCTTCTTTCCATTCTGGTTTGGTGATTGCCTCCTCATATGAACCTGGTTCTTCATTCAACAGATCCTTTGCAAGATATACAGAATGCTTAGTTACAAGAGAAGTATCATACACATATCTGATAGGCTTCTTACTTTCTCTTTGAGATCTCCTCATAGCTTGAGTTGAGGACTCTGGTATATCCTCTAGCTTCTTTATCTTCATCTTTCCTTTGGACTTCCATGCCTTGAATTCCTCAAGATTAATTGTGTCATCATCATCTGAGCTTGAGTCTTCTTTCTGGATTGGTTCCTCCTTGGTAAGCTTTGGGAAGTCTTCTTCCATGTCATAAGGTAGACTAGCCTTCCTGCATTCATTCTCATACCATGAGTCATTCTCATCAAAAATGACATCTCTGCTTACCTTGAAACCTTTGTTTGAGGGGTTGTAGAATCTGTACCCTTTCTGGTTCAAGTCATAACCAATGAAGATACATTTTTCAGCTTTAGGGTCTAGCTTCACACTTGTAAATCATGTCTTGCTTGGACACATTAGGTATCCCAAACACACATTGATCCTTGCACATTTGCTTTAAGGTCCTTTCACCTATATGACCTAACCTCTTGTGCCATATTTCTAATTCTTAAAGTGTTTGATCCTTGTAATTGTATAAAGCAATGTTCTTTGTGTCCTCTAGCTCAAAAGTAAACAATCTACCTGATTTTTCTCCCTTGGCTATCCTTCTGAATCCATGTCTTGGGTCCTCCACATATGCTCCATGTTGATTGAACCTGACCTGTAAACCTTTTTCCACAATCTGACCTACACTCATTAAGTTCTTGGTGATTGTTGGGACATAAAGTACTCTGCTCAATAAGTTCTGATTACCATCACTAGTCTTTACATTACCAATCTTTACAACAGAATGCTTAGTATCATCACCTGTCTGTACTTGATGTTTGCCCTTGGGTTCTTCCAAATCAGAAACTAGTGCCACATTGTCAGCTACATGATTAGAACATCGTGAATCAATATAGAATAAGTGATCATCATTGATACCTGACTTAGAAGTCATATTCATGATCAATAGGGAGTCATCTTGCTCCTCTGTATAGTTGTTGTAGTCCTTCCTATTTTTGTATCCACCTTGGTAGTTACCATTGTTGTTGTAATTGTTGTTGTAGTTATTGTTGTAGTCATTGTAGCTTTGGTGTTGGTTGAATCTGCCTCTACCTTGAGAGTATCCACCTCTTTGATGGCCTCTTCCTCTCTGATTTTTATAGTTTCTGTAGCACTCATCTATAGTATGATTAGACAGACCACATATATTGCATGGTGATGAATTGTAGGATCTCCCCCTACCTTGCTTACCTCCTCTACCTCTACCTCTTGAAGATCTACCTCTCCCTGCATAGTTTGCTTGGGAGGTAGAGCCTTCTTCATCAATCTTCTTACTTTTACTTTTATCTTTAACCTTCTTATCAGTGTATAAAGCAGAGGGGTTGTTACCTTTTGATTGCTCTCCATTCCTTGTAAGCTTTGCTTCATGTGTGAAGAGTTGACCAATCAGAGTTGTTAAATCAGGAGCATGTATGTTCATGTATAGGTCCATTGTTGTGGTAAAGCTCTCCCATTTGTCATCAGCTTTTAGTCCATTGATTACCTGCCTTACTATTTGTTCCTCTTCAATCTCCTCTCCAATACTTGCAAGATGGTCTGCAATGTCTTTGACCCTAGTGACAAAGTCTGAAACTGATTGCTTTGATTGCTTCCTAAGAGTTGTAAATTCAATCCATAGTTGATTCTTTCTGGCCCTTGTATTTGATGAGAAATATGTTGACAAGGTTTCCCAAGTTTCTTGGGAAGTCTTGCAATTCCTGATGTGAGGTAAAAGGAAATCAGATATAGAGTTAAGAAGATAAGACCTTGCCAATGCATCTTTTTCACACCATGTGTTGAGCCTCTCTTGCTCTTCCTTGGTTGGTAGGCCTCTAGCTTTGAATGAGGGCAATTCCTCATCTCCTGAGATGAATCCAAATAAGCTCCTTCCTTGTAGATAGGTCTTCATCCTTAGAGACCAAGCTTGGTAATTTTTCCTGTCCAATTTGTCAATGAATGAAGGAAAACCATCTCCCATGTTACCTTATTTGCTCTGATACCAATGTTGGGAGAGGATGGTTGGATGCACTCAGAGATTGAGTAGGTGCTGCTAAACCTGCTTCACACCAGCCCTCCTTTGACTCCAGGAATGATTAATACACTTGCTTAGCTTCCAAATGATACCAAGAAAGCATATATGTACTTTGCAAATGATATGTGTAATGATCAAATCAAAACAGACTACTTGAGACTTCAAGAATCCAAAAAAACTTGCTATTTTGGTATTGACACCTGCTCAGTCTTTCACTCAGTATGACCAGCACACTTACAATTGATCAAATTCCTTTTGGACATATTAAATTAGCTTAAAAATCTATCATCTGCAAGTGGAATGAGAAGAAATGACAAACCATACTCTGAGAAATCACTTTAGCAAAATAAAGTTTACCCCCGATATTTTAGGAGCTCTGTAGACACAGACCAATGAGCACTTTGACTGAGATTTCTCTGCAATGGCTGAACCAATCGATTTCAAAATTTTTAGGCATGTAGAAGACTTTGAGCTGAATCCAATGTGCTTTGAATCACTTGATTTGGTTGAGAAACCACTGAGATATGCTCTATTGAAGTTGACAGACTTGAAGGTAGACAACTCAGAGAATACAGATATGATATATGAACAACGTATGTATTAAATCATATTGATGTACATTCCCATTGACATGATAAACATAGTTCAATGGTACTCAGAGGTGTAGGCTATAGAGTAGACCTCACACACTCAATGATCACAAATGTTAGCCTCGGGAATGGTGAAGAACCACCGCGACTTTTTACTTGTAGCTTTTTATAGGACTTGAGTGTAGATTTGAATTAGAATTCAAATCAATATCCTTGAATCTTTCACCTAAAAGTTGATTGAGATATTCTCTCAATTAAACAACCTTTTCCATGACTTCCAATCAATTAGGTGTGATTACATAAAATGCCAACTCACTAAGACTTTTACAAGAGATAAAATGGTAAGAACTTATAAGCATAAGTTCCTATAGTCCTTCTCACATGTTGAGTCTTCAAGATAGTATCCAAGCCAAGTTGTGAAGGCTTGAATTGCACTAACAGGTAATTTCCAAAAGAGGGTGTCTGCATAGGACCACAGACATCACTATGTACAAGCTACAATTTCTGCGTATCCCGAACTGAACCATCTTTTGGAAAGGAGGAACGTTGCATCTTGCCCAAAATACAGCCTTCATATACATGTTTTCAAGGTGCCTCAAGCTTGGGCAAAGAAGACACCATATCAGATTTCTACAGGCGTAGCAAACTAGAAAAATTCAGATGACCAAAGCGTGCATGCCAAAGATTTGCATCTGACATAGCCTGAGAATCATGAACTGCACATGCCGAATCATTCATAGATCTTTCATAGTCTATGAGCTTATATAGCCCACGACATAAAATGCCAGAAGCAATAATAACATCGCCATTTGACAGATCATGAACCGTACATCTATCATCAACAAATTTCACAACCAAGCCAATCTTGGCTAATGCAGAAACTGATAACAGATTCTTCTTGATCCCTGGCACAAATAAAGCATCTGACAAGGTGAAAGAACTACCATCAGCAGTAGTCAGAATGATCTTACCAACTCCCATAACAGGATAAGAGGAGTTGTTGGCGCATGTGACAGTATTCCCTGTAGGGGCAGGCTCGAGTGAAGAGAAGAAACTGCGCTGCGAGGTGATATGTTTGGTCGCCCCACTGTCAAAGTACCAAACATCTGAGTCCACTGCATACATGCACTGCTCATGAGAAGATGGGTCAAAACTGCAAACAGTAGTAAACACCCATTCTTCTTCCTGCACAAGATTAGCAGACTCTGTTTTTGGTGTAGAGGCTTCTGCAACAACCATTCCAGCCTCCTTTTTCTTTGCCTCTTTTGCAGCCAGTTTTGGACAGTTCTTTATGATATGATCATTCCCTTTACAGTACTTGCAAAACAACTTCTGCTTTTCTGATTTCTTCTCATCTCTATCCTGGTCCTTCGAATGTGCAGCATTTGCAGATTTCTGCTTACTAGTAGAAGAGCTCCATTTTCCTTTGCCCTTCTGACTAGCCAGGAAAGCTTGATCTGCAACATGCATAATGGACCTGTTCTGTCTGGACTGATCTTCCTGCAACAGAACAGAGACAAACTCCTCAAATGATAAGGCATTCGGATTGCCTTTCATCATCAACCAAAGAGTAGAAGCAAAACTCTGATATGAATCAGGAAGACCATTCAGAATCGTCTACACAAGTGAGCTATCTGGTATAACCTCATCAGCAGAAATCAGCTGTTCCTTCAAATCTTTGATCTTCGTTAGGAAACTGTCCATAGAATCACCTTCATTCATGTGCTCACTCTCCAATTGTTTTCGGAGGTAAGCAACACGAGCCTCATTCCTAGCTTGGTACAATGTGGTAAGTGTATCCCAAGCATCCCTAGCTGTTCTGCAAGAGCGAATATGAGGAATAATGGCACGTTTGACAGACAAAGCTATCAATGCATGTGCCTAGGCATCTCTGCCATCCCAACGAATTTGCTCTGCAGTAGGTGCAACAGAAACAGCAGCACGAACAGGAATCTGCGGAATATCATCTTCAACACCATCTTCATAAGCTCCAACACGTGTATTTGCAGTACCTGTCGTTATAGGTGTAACAGGACATCTTTCAACACCCTGCACAATGTTCCATAATCCTTTTGCAACCAAAACATGTCGCATCATATAAGCCCATAATGGGTTGTTGGTACCATCCAACTTATCCTCAACAGCCAACATACGGAATACATCACTGCTTTCAGCCATGGCCGGTGACTAAAATACCTTGATGCAGAAAATTGACTGTATCTCAAAAAGTTGAACAAAACTGCCGAGACGAGTTCTGCTAGACCTCTAGCAGACTTCGAGACGCTTAAACTGGCGTACAGAAACTGGTATATACCTTTGGCACAAAAAGACGAAATAGCCTACACAAGCGCTACGATAGTGCGTTCAGAGTATGCTCACCAAAATTCATGTGATTCTGAGACTACAAACGGAGGAGTGTCGATGGCGCCCTAGATGAAGCTACGACCTGCTCTGATACCAATTGTTGGAGTTAGACGTCTGCGGAAGCACGCGAACAACACAAGGAAGAAGAAGAAGCTTGGAGCACAACACACAATATTGAATGTATTACTAGAGAATGTACAAAGATAAGTAGCCCATTAGGGCAATAGGCGTATATACAAGCCGGGGGAAAAAAACCTCCTAAAGAGGGAAAAAAGTGCCCCGGCGGTCCTAGTGTGTTCACACACATCACTACCTAAATATATCAACAATATTTTTTAAGGATATCCAAGATTTTCACTTTCTGATAGTGAGATAATTTTCGGATTATTTTTGGAGACAACAATGTGTTGAACTGGCATGCTTTTGTATTGACTATTATTGTGTAAAATAAAAGTGAGTGTCCATTTCAATAAAATACGCTTAATAATAATTGTCATTGATGCATTACTTGGGAGTTTTTGAGCTCACTTGCTGGACCATGTAAGAAATATAATTTTTCATCAATTAGGGCAATTTTTGTTTTCTAAAATTCTAAATGATCCTTTTTTTCAATTTACTGTGATTGCAAAAGTAGTTTCAATCAAATATAACTACTATTTTATTATATCAAAAATCCCCAAGACATATTTCTTATTGAATCATGAATATTGATTTATTATTTTCATCTCCATGGTTCATAATTGGAAACATGTTTCCCTATGAGGCTCAAAAATCATTCATATATATCGATTGAATAAACCTAGCCATGTATGAGGATTATAGGAGTAGGGGTGGTCCACATCCTAGTGCACATGTCTAAACATCCATGAAAGGCCACACCTCTTCATTAGCCTATATATACATGACTTCTGAACTACCCCAAACATTGAATTGAGTGAGCATACCTCTACCTTGTAAGTCCATATGTAGAATTTTATAGATCAACATTTAATCTCTACCTTTAGAGCACACACAAAGACAATGCCATTATCTTTGTACTTGTTAGTAGCAAATTCTTAAAATATTAGTATATCTATTATCTTCTTTGGTACTGGTCTTATGTTCTCTTGTGTAGCTACTTTCTTACATGGTATCATAGCATTTAGGTATCTATTAATAGAAATGAGTAATTTCTAAACTTGCAAATATATTTTGGTTATCACCATAGTGTGTGAGTGATGGATTCATCTTCCAGTATTGGTGGATCTGCTAATGTTATCACTGCACCAATTCACATTCATCCGCCTACATTCATTGAAGAGAAGCCTGACAGAAAAAATCACACACTCTAGAAGTTCAAAATTTATGCTATTCTGGACTCTTATGCATGGTTGGACAATTTCATGGGGCCAAAAAGGCTTGATCTAGAGCTGATTCTGATCGATGATCCATCAAGTCCTTGAGTGATAATCCAACTTGATCTAGATCTCCTTCAAGTTTGGAATGTAGAGATAATGCAAATGTGTAAGGTTTCATTATTATGAGTGTACGTGATTCTATGCTTACTCTAGTCCAACACACCATTAAAGCGCATGAAGATTGTGGCATATTTTCTTGCAAATATGAAACGAAGAAACTTTAGAGTTAGTTAGCAAATGAGAAGCAATCTAAGTTGGAGAAGGCTAAAGACTTCATCAAGAAAATCTAAGTATTCTTGGTTCTTGATGTGTTTTCCATACATCTATGCTTGCCCATTTAGCTTTCAGTAACTTCTTGAAATTCTTTTAATCATGATCAGAATTGAAGTTTTATACCACACTTGAATGATAATTCTATGCATGTCATATGAAAGAAAAAGCAAATAATATTGATATCAATCCTTAACTACGAAATACTTAGCTCCAACTCAAATTTCATCCTTTAGTTTTCCTTGAGACCGGAAATTTTCCATTATTAAGGCTTTCTTTTGCAAAGCTTTAGCATACCCTTCTGTTGAATTCTTCTATTTCTCATGGAAAGATATGAAGAGAAAACTCTCTTGGATTGCTCTATCAGAGATGGCTTGCTTTTTTGAATAACTCGTAAAGCTTCAAAATAGGTGGAATTTGCTAATAAATCTCGAGTTTGAGCATGTGATCATCATGAGGATGCTCAGGTGCTAACGATAATTCAAGTGCAAAGCTCGAATCTTGTAATCCTCTCTCTTCGTCATTCAACCCTTCAACTACCGAGTCCTCTTATTATTAGTCTATTGCGCCTCCATAAGCGAAGGCATGAATCCAAGAAAGATAAGAAATGAAGTAACTCTCATTTAGCGGCATATAGATAGATGCTTGTGGTTGTTTGCGTCATCGACCATTGGGGTGGCTAACTAACCCTAGTACGTTTACAACATGCCATGCATATTTAATGGTGCAGCTTCGATTCTAGTGCAGATTAAAAACTCTTTTCCGTCTCCAAGCATCCACGAATTTTTCTTGTGTGAAAATATTCATCCATTAGGCAGCTTGAATGGTTGATGTTCCTCTATTCGTGGTGTTGCAAGCTCAAATACTATATTCAACAATGTGGAGGATGCGATGTTGCATAACCTGAGATCGCTAGTTTGAAAGCATCAATTGATAAAATCCTATTACAAATCAAGCACTTGTATTAACTACAACAAGACTAAAGACATGATGTACTATTGAACAAAGAAGAGATGAAGTAGAGAACTTAAATTATTAAGAAACATGCATATCATCATGGATAGAGTATTTCTTTGCTGTTGTGGGGTCATGGGTTCAATACTTGTGACCTACGTGAGCTGATGTCAAAGGATGCCTTCCTTTTGTTGCATAGAGCATGTCTCTTGGAGAAGAAAGATACATGCGCATGGAAGAATGTGGAGTCCTTCTCAGTCAAGATATTACATGTGAAAATATCCACGAGTGAAAGGATCTATCCTTTTGGGAAAAAAAAAAATCTCCCACGGCTGTCATAGGTCTTGAAACCAAGTCCCCTTCCTTCCCATCCGTGTGATTTAACCACTAGGCTAAGATACTCACAAGAATGACCAAGAATGACCAAGGAGTGTCCGATTTCATATATATCTGAAACAATTGGATGCCCGTTTCATAACCATAGTTTATAATAGTGTTGACCACCGTAGTACAGTATGCCAAGTTGATATTGAAAACCTTTCTAATACCCAAGATCATTCCCATTAGAATACCCAAAATATGCAAGGTGTTTCCACCAGGGATCTCTTGACAATCATGGTCAATAAAAAATTGAGGTGAATGTCCCAAAATAACTTTAAAAGAAGTCTTAGATTGGTTTATTCTAGAGTTAGAGGCAACACAAAAATTAATACCATGCTAGAATGTGGTAATAATGTTCTGATCATTATAATAAAAAACATTAGTATTAATGATGGAGTCTCTCATGAGCATCTAGTCATGGTTGTGTAGGCGAAAAAGCCTATGGATGTGACCAGCCTTGGAATGGTCATTTACCAAGCTAGCAACTAAGACCACCAACAGTGTTGGCAAACAGAAGTGGAGCTAGGGGACAACTTTATCTCATTCAGCACTTAAGAAAAATCATATGGGAAATCTGGTTGTTAATACTAATGCAAGTAGCAAAGTTATCAAGAAGCATCAAGGCAATCTTGATGAGCTTAGGACCACAAACAAGTAATTTAGAGATTGAAGCATGAAGCCCCATTCAAGTCTCTCATAAGCTTTTTCAAAGTCGATTTTAAGGTAGAGGATATCCTAAGTAGATTCTTCTACAAAGACAAGGCCTTCCCAAATGTCAATGATGGCCTCAAGGATGGACTTGCCTTTAATGAATCTTCTTTTATCCTCATTGATCCAGGAGTGCAAGTGGCATGTAATGTGATTAACGATAACCTCTTGTAACCAATTTGTAGCATCATAATAGGCTGGAAATTTTTTGTTTTATTCTCAAAGGCGTGTTCAAGAAATTTGGGAATTATTCAAGTCCCATTTATATTACTTAGTGTGTTTTCTTGTTATATTTTAGGTCCACCTTCATACCCCATTTACAATAAAATTATCCTCAATATTAAAGTGTCAATTTAATATACTCTAATCAAGAGATAATAACATGTTTTAGTGTGTGAATGAGTCAAAATGTAAAACATTGAGACACAAAGAAATGTCTCAAAATCCTGTGTAATTCCCATTTTTCCTGAATAGGCCTTCTCATAGCCTTTTTTATGAATAACACCTTCATTAAGACAATCAGCCAATGTGCCAAAATACATGGCCTCCTAGAAAACCAAATGAAACTGATTCACCAGAACCCACTTGAAGGTCTTGAAGAATGAATTGTTGAGACGAGCATGCACTGAGCTTTTTCCATTGGGAAGCGAATCAATTGCTTCAAAAATGTCCATGTCTATCATAGGAGAATCAAGCATCCAAAGCATACTAGTGGACATGTAGTGTCTCCTTTGAGAGGAGAACCATGTGGTCACGCTTAAAAGCTGAGTGAAGTGGTCAACCCTTAGCACATTATTTTCTTTGTCTATCATGCATTCAACACTATCATTATCAATCATATATAGAATTTAATCATTTTCTTGTTTCTTCTTGACGAGTCTACATATTTCTTTAGTCTATTTGTCAACTTCCCTACCCACCAATATTTTAAGAAGATTTGAATATTCTTTCTTTTTATTCCTCTTCATATTTGAGCATGCTTTTGATATTTCAAAGACTTGACTCGACATGGGATTGACCTTTTTTTTACTTCAACCTCAAAATATGAGAGCCACCAATAAAGAGTTTCCCTTCTTGAATGATGAATTTATTGGAGCTTCGTTTGGGTCATGGACATAACATATTGTGTTTTCTTAATTTCCAAAATCCAATACTTGCCCGTAGAGGAGTGTGCATGGAAGGCTAGATTCTAAGCCATAGAGATCTCCCATTGAACCGAGGAAATAGAAAAGGTTGTCGGATTAACATGGAACTAGAGAGATTAGATTTTCTCTGATTTATGAATGGCAAGAAGGTTAGAACCACTAGGTAGTGATCATATACAAGTAAACCCACATATTAGGAGGAGGATGGGGGCCAAAATTATTGATGAGAGTCTATGTCACATGGCATTTTCAAGTCTAATTTTTCATAAATCAACACTTGAGTGGAAGTTTTGTTGGTGCAAACAAGCCTTCACACTTGGCATTGTCTTGTACATTGAAGACTCAACATAAAGATTGGACATAGATTGCTTAGCATTGGATATCAACCTTGAAGGTTTTACAAGAGTTTGGATTAATTCATGAAGACTTCATTTGAAGGAAGACCATAGGAACACATGCCTATGCTTAGTTACTTTTTACTTAATGTAAAAGTCAATATGACTTCATGTAATCATACCTACCTTCAAAAGTCGTGGAATTTGAAAGGTATGAATGGAGAGAATATCTCCATATGTTTAGATGAGAAATTTGAGGGAGCCTACATTTGAATTTGAAATTCAAACTCTCTTCAAACTCCTATAAAAGGACTATGTAAAAGTCGCGGGTAAGACACACTCCTCCCGAGGAAAATCTAAGCAAATCATTGAGTGTGTGAGAGCTACTCTTTAGCCTACACCTCTGAGTACCATTGGGCATTACATATCTTGCCAATGGGAATGTACAATTGATAGATTTAATACATATACTCATATTCATTATCTCTGTTTTCTCTGAGTGACTACCTCCAAGTCTGTCAACTTCAACAGGGCATATCTCAAGATCTACTGAACCAAATTGGATGATTCAAAGCTCATTGGAACCAGCTCAAAGCATTCTACAACACTACAAAATTTCAAGTCATTCTATTCAGCCAATTGGGAGAAATCACAGTCGAGGCAGTCACTGGTATTTTTCTGTGTAGTTCCTAAAAAGTCGGGAGTGTCTCTGATTTTGCTAAAGATCATTCTCAGTGCATAGTTTGTTAATTGGAGTGATTTAACTTGCTAATGGTAGCTTGTTAAGTTAATTTAATACTCCCAGAAGGAATTAATCCAATTGCAAGTGTACTGGTCACACTAAGCTTAAGACTAAGCAGGTGTCATTACAGGAATAGAAAGTTTTTTGGACTTGTGAAGATTCAAAATCATCTGTTTTGATTTGGTCATTACACAATTAATTTGTAAAGCACATATATAGTTTCTTGGTGTCATTTCGAAGCTTAAGGAGTCTCCTAAGTATATCTGAAGAGAAAGGAGGGCAGGTGTGAAGCAGGTCTAGCAGCACCAACTTGATCTCCTGAGTGCATACAGCCATCACATTCAACAGTGGTATCAGAGCAAATAAGGTAATCATGGGTGATGGTTTCCCTTCCTTCATTGACAAATTGGATAGAAATAATTACCAGGCTTGGTCATTGAGAATGAAGACCTATCTACAAGGGAGAAGCTTGTATGGATACATATCAGGAGATGAGGAGTTGCCCTCATTCAAAACCAGAGGACTACCTACAAAGGATGAACATGAGAGGCTCAACCAATGGTGTGCTAAAGATGCTTTGGCAAGGTCATATCTTCTAAACTCTATCTCTGATTTCCTTCTACCTCATGTAAGGAACTGTAAGACTTCCCAAGAGACTTGGGAAACCTTGTCAACATACTTTTCATCAAGCACAAGGGCCAGAAAGAATCAGCTATGGATTGAGTTTACAACTCTTAGGAAGCAATCAAAACAATGTGTCTCAGATTTTGTCACCAAAATCAAAGACATTGCAGATCAACTTGCAAGTGTTGGAGAAGAAATTGAGGAAGAGCAAATAGTCAGACAAGTGATCAATGGACTAAAGGCAGATGACAAGTGGGAGAGCTTTACCACAGCAATGGACTTGTACATGGACATCCAAGCACCTGATCTAACAACTCTGATTGGACAACTCTTTACACATGAAGCAAAGATCACAAAGAATGGAGAGCAATCAAAAGGTAACAATCCCTCTGCCCTATATACTGATAAGAAGACTAAAGACAAGGGTAAAAGCAAGAAGGTTGATGAAGAAGGCTCTACCTCCCAAGCAAACTATGCAGGGAGAGGTAGATCATCTAGAGGTAGGGGCAGAGGAGGTAAGTCAGGTAGGGGGAGACCCTATAACCAATCTCCATGCAATATTTGTGGCTTATCTAACCATACTACAGATGAATGCTACAAAAACTACAAGAACCAAAGAGGAAGAGGTCACCAAAGAGGAGGATACTCTCAAGGCAGAGGCAGATTCAATCAATCTCAAGGCTACCATGGCTACAACAATAACTACAACAATAACTACAATCACAATGGCAATTATCAAGGTGGATACAGGAACAGAAAGGATTACAACAATTATGCAGAGGATCAAGATGATTCATTGTTGATTATGAACATGACATCTAAATCAGGTATCAATGATGATCATTTGTTCTATATTGATTCAGGTTGCTCTAATCATGTAGCTGGGAATGTTGCCTTACTCTCTGATTTGGAAGAACCCAAAGGCAAGCACCAAGTGCAGACAGGTGATGATACTAAACATTCAGTTGTTAAAGTAGGCAATGTCAAAACAAGTGATGGTAATCAGAATTTACTAAGCAGAGTATTGTATGTTCCAACAATCACCAAGAATCTGATGAGTGTAGGTCAGATTGTTGAAAAAGGTCTACAGGTCAGGTTCACTCAACATGGTGCATATGTGGAGGATCCAAGACATGGATTCAGAAGGATAGCCAAGGGAGAGAAATCAGGTAGATTGTTTACCTTTGAACTTGAGGATACTAAGAATATTGCCTTGTACAACTATAAGGACCAAACCCTATCAGAATTGGAGATGTGGCACAAGAGATTGGGTCACATTGGAGAGAGGACCATAAAACAAATGAGCAGGGATCAATGAGTGCTTGGGATACCTAATGTATCCAAGCAACACATGATATACAAGTGTGGGGCTTGTCAATTTGGTAAGTCACACAGATTGCCCTATACCAAGAAAGGTTTTATGCATGAAGATTACTTGGAATTGGTGCATACAGATGTTTGGGGACCAAGCAAGGAGCCATCCATATCTGGATCAAGGTACTATGTGTCCTTTATTGATGACTATAGCAGATGGACTGTCTTGTACTTCATGAAACATAAAGATGAAGTATTTAATTGTTTCAAAAGGTATCTTGCATTAGTTGAGAATCAAACAGGTAGACATTTGAAGAGGCTAAGGTCAGATGGTGGTGGAGAATACTTCTCCAATGACTTTGAAGATTTTTTGCAGGAAAGAGGCATCAAGAGGGAGATTACTACAAGGTACTCACCTGAACAAAATGGGGTAGCTGAAAGGAGGAATAGACTCATTGTAGAGACAGCTAGGTCTATGCTTAATGAGAAAAAACTACCAAATTATCTTTGGGCAGAGAGTGTATCTACTGCCACATACTTAATCAACAGGTTGCCATCAAAGACACTTGATGGAATGACACCCTATGAGGCTTGGCATGGTAAGAGACCATCTCTGGATCATTGCAAAATCTTTGGGTGTGTTGCATATGTGCATATTCCCTCACAGGTAAGGGGAAAGCTAGACCCTAAGGCTGAAAAGTGTATCTTCATTGGTTATGATTTGAATCAGAAAGGATACAGGTTCTATAACCCCTTAAACAAAGGCTTCAAGGTAAGCAGAGATGTCATATTTGAGGAAAATGATTCATGGTATGAAAATGAGTGCAGGAAAGTTAGCCTACCTTATGATATGGAAGAAGACTTTCCAAAGCTTATCAGGCAAGAACCAACTCAGAAAGAGGACACAAGCTCAGATGATGAAGACACCATCAACATTGAAGAATTCAAGGCTTGGAAATCCAAAGGGAAGATGAAGATGAAGCAACTAGAAGACAATCCAGAATCCTCAACTCAAGCTATGAGGAGATCTCAAAGAGAAAAGAAGAAACCAATTAGGTATGGGTATGATACTTCACTTGTAACCAAGCACTCTGTATATCTTGCAAAGGATATCTTGGATGAAGAACCAGGTACATTTGAAGAAGCAATTACTAAACCAGAATGGAAGGAAGCAATGGATGAAGAAATGGAGGCTCTCAAGGAGAGTGATACTTGGGACTTGGTACCCAAGAAGGACTCCATGAAGGTGATAGGATCCAGATGGATCTACAAACTCAAGAGGAACTCAGATGGCACAATAAACAGGTATAAAGCTAGGTTGGTAGCCAAGGGTTTTGCACAAACCCAAGGCATTGATTATGAGGAGACATTTTCTCCTGTGGCCAAGATGCCAACTATCAGAATTATAGTGAGTGTAGCTGCATCCAAGAATTGGAACATGTACCAATTGGATGTGAAGAATGCATTCTTGAATGGATGGATATCTGAAGAGGTCTACATGTCACAACCACCTGGCTATGAGGATCCCAATAAGGTAAATCATGTTTGTAAATTGAAGAAGGCTCTGTATGGATTGAAGCAGGCACCTAGAGCATGGAATTACAGGTTGACAACCTATCTCCTAGATCAAGGATTTGTCATGAGTAAAGCAGATACTTCATTGTTTATAAAGAAGAACAATTCAGAGGTAATATACTTGTGTGTCTATGTTGATGACATCATTATTACAGGAAATGATGTTCAGGGAATTAGACACATCAAAGGTCAAATGATGAAGGAATTCAAGATCAATGATCTTGGATTATTGAAGTACTTCCTAGGACTTGAATTGGTCTACACAAATTCAGGTATATTTGTTACTCAGAAGAAGTACATTCAGGACATGGTCAAGAAGTTTAATTTGCAGGAAGCTAAAGTCTCAAACATTCCTATGGAGGTCAACCACAAACTCAGTGCACATGAAGGAGAAGAACTCAAGGATATTACAGGTTACCAAAGTTTGGTAGGTAGTCTTAATTATGCTACCTTAACCAGGATTGATATATCATATGGTGTTAGTGTACTTAGCCAATTTATGCATAAACCAAGAGTACCACATTTGGAGGCAGCCAAGAAGATAGTAAAGTACCTAAAGGGAACACAAAATCATGGTTTGTACTTTCCATATTCATCAGACATTGACATTAAGGTATACTCAAATGCAGATTGGGCAGGTTGCAAGGATGACAGGAGGAGTACATCTGGTTATATATGCTTTGCAGGTGATAAACCAATTTCTTGGTCATCCAAGAAACAACCCACAGTAGCTCTATCATCTACTGAGGCAGAGTACAGAGGGCTAGCCAATGCCACTCAAGAAGCCATATGGTTGAAACTATTATATTCAGAATTGGGCCTATACACAAGGCCACCAATCATATTTGGTGATAACACAAGTTCACTTCACCTAGCAGCTAATCCAATTTATCATGCTAGGACAAAACACATAGAGGTTCATTACCACTATGTGAGGGAGAAATTACTTAGCAAGGAAATCCAATTATCATATGTGTCTACTAATATACAATGTGCAGATTTGCTTACTAAAGCTCTGGATGGAAGCAAGCTATGCAGATTTAAATCCATGATTGGATTGCAGGAAATAATTGAAGACTAGAGATGAAGACTTGAGCCAAAGTGTTTGGCTTGAGGGGGAGCTGTTGGTGCAAACAAGCCTTCACACTTGGCATTGTCTTGTACATTGAAGACTCAACATAAAGATTGGACATAGATTGCTTAGCATTGGATATCAACCTTGAAGGTTTTACAAGAGTTTGGATTAATTCATGAAGACTTCATTTGAAGGAAGACCATAGGAACACATGCCTATGCTTAGTTACTTTTTACTTAATGTAAAAGTCAATATGACTTCATGTAATCATACCTACCTTCAAAAGTCGTGGAATTTGAAAGGTATGAATGGATATAATATCTCCATATGTTTAGATGAGAAATTTGAGGGAGCCTACATTTGAATTTGAAATTCAAACTCTCTTCAAACTCCTATAAAAGGACTATGTAAAAGTCGCGGGTAAGACACACTCCTCCCGAGGAAAATCTAAGCAAATCATTGAGTGTGTGAGAGCTACTCTTTAGCCTACACCTCTGAGTACCATTGGGCATTACATATCTTGCCAATGGGAATGTACAATTGATAGATTTAATACATATACTCATATTCATTATCTCTATTTTCTCTGAGTGACTACCTCCAAGTCTGTCAACTTCAACAGGGCATATCTCAAGATCTACTGAACCAAATTGGATGATTCAAAGCTCATTGGAACCAGCTCAAAGCATTCTACAACACTACAAAATTTCAAGTCATTCTATTCAGCCAATTGGGAGAAATCACAGTCGAGGCAGTCACTGGTATTTTTCTGTGTAGTTCCTAAAAAGTCGGGAGTGTCTCTGATTTTGCTAAAGATCATTCTCAGTGCATAGTTTGTTAATTGGAGTGATTTAACTTGCTAATGGTAGCTTGTTAAGTTAATTTAATACTCCCAGAAGGAATTAATCCAATTGCAAGTGTACTGGTCACACTAAGCTTAAGACTAAGCAGGTGTCATTACAGGAATAGAAAGTTTTTTGGACTTGTGAAGATTCAAAATCATCTGTTTTGATTTGGTCATTACACAATTAATTTGTAAAGCACATATATAGTTTCTTGGTGTCATTTGGAAGCTTAAGGAGTCTCCTAAGTATATCTGAAGAGAAAGGAGGGCAGGTGTGAAGCAGGTCTAGCAGCACCAACTTGATCTCCTGAGTGCTACTAGATTAACCCTCAAGAGTTTTCTCATCATTGAAAGTTACAACATGATTAATTTCCCTTGGGAAGTCTAAGAGATTGACATCCCTTTTCAAATTATAGAACATATTTGTTTCAAGGACCAAGTGACATGGGCTCGATCCAATTACCTTTCGAGATTCTTCTCCTTCTATATCTTTCTTCCATGAAGCCTTCAAAGTTAGGGTCGACTATTTGAGTTTCTTTAATTTTCTTTGGTTCCAACAAAACCTCTCCTACCACACTCAATCTATTTCTTTGGACCACCATGTTTCCTTTGTTGACAATTATTTGTGAATTTTCATTATCTTATTTCTTTCTAATGATTTTTTGTCTCATCGAGAAATCTTGATCTTGTGGCCCTGCATCCTATAGTGAAAACATGCATATGGCAGGTTTTGTAGATCACTTCTTGATCCAAGGATTTCCCTTATCCAAAGTCTTTATTGAATTTGGAGGGATGATCACCATTTGGATCTACTTTGACACATATCTATAGGCGGCATCTCACATTGAATGAGTGCATTGTGTCTTGATAAATGAAACCCCCAATATCATTAATTGAGGCCAATGATGGACCAATAGGGATCAAAATCTCCTTGATGAATCAGTAAACACAATAGGGAAGGTTAGGAAGCTCAACTCAGAGCGGATAGTAGAGAAGCTTTGACTTATTTGGAACTAAATATGTGAACAATTAAAAAGGCACAAAGTTGTGCACCAAACCTAGGATATGCAAGCTTGTAATGCTTGGAAAGCCATTTCATCATTTTCATAAACCCAAAGAAAATGGCTTGAAGACATAAACTGACATTTAATAACAACCAAGCCATCTGGAAACCACTTCTTTCTCAGCCACATACAGAGGGAATCTAGAGGAGGCTTTTGATCAAACATCTATTGGATGCAGCATACCTTCCTCAACTCTTCTTACTTTGTGACAATGTCAGTCCTATAAAAAGTGACAATTGGGGGTATAGCCCCAAAAACTCTAGAGACTCATCAATAGCCTTGAACTTTTTAGCTTAATTCACATTCTGGCCACCAATGAGGAGGTCGTCCATGCCATGATTCAAAGAGAAAGGAAGGGCCAAAGAGAGATGGAGAGAGAGAGAAAGGGGGAGAGACAGAGAGAGAGAGAGAGAGGGAAAAGAATCATCATGAATGGCCTACGCCCCATTCGAGCAATCCCTTGACTACGAGCACCTCAAAAGTTCAACAAAGCACACATGGAAAAGCCCTCATACCTATAAGCCAAACTAATTTTTTTTTAATATAAAGGAAGTTCAGTCTTAGTCTACTCTCCCAGAATTGTATCAATTAAAAGGAAAAGAAAAGTACAATTGAAGGGGACTAGAGCCCATGGGACCCCCCAAATCCCACAGATTAGGGGTAGATCTTATAGAGCTTAGATGGAATTACAAAGAAGGTTCATCACCCTCTCTTCACCCTCATGCAAGGCCCACTTGGGTTTAAGCTTGTTGTTGATTAGAAGGAGCACCTTATGGTGCGTGAAGGGGGGAGGGTGATTCTTTTACTGAGGAGGAACAATGATTTTTCATTCGACCACTCTTTGGGGGATTCACCAAAGTTATAAGCACATCATTCCCTCCAGATCTTCCAGAGGACCTCCCCTCTGATGGCATTCCAAAGAGTCACTCAACAGCGGATCGCTTGTCCCAACAGAGCTTGTTTCTAGTTGATATGCTTCTGAAGTCTAATTTTCTTTTTGATAACCTGCAGGAGCCCGTTGGAATTGGGACAAGAAAAGAAGATGTAACCAACATCTTCAATGGATCGGCAATAGCGCTTGCACGAGGGAGACATCCCATAAATTTTGCTAGCTTTTAGGTTGGTCCAGATTCCTGGATAAAGAATTTTCCATAAGAGGACTGACTTTTTGTTTTCTATGAGAGGGTGCAAGATAGCCATGAACTTCATATCCCACCACAACCATGTCCAAGATAGGCACTACTTCTTGTTGAGGTTGACCTGATAATCAATGTTTCCTTTGAAATTTGGTATTTTTGTTAGGCAATTACCATTATGCCATCTGAGACCTAGCGGGCATGATGACTTGTGCCCCATGAGAAGACAGACTTTAGAGTGGTCCCAGGCAAGGCATCCACTTTGTAAAATATTCCATTCTTCATAGGTAATGCTGACGCTAGGGTCAATATCCTCGAAGTTGATCCATTGGTTGGTGTCTTGTTTCCAAAGATGTTTCCATTTTCTGAAGCCCTTGTTCTAGAGCCTCTTGGCACTTTGAATGTTCCAAGATTCCATGGTTCTGATGCCATGGATCAAAAACCTGATAGAGTCATTCTATTTGATACTGACCACCCACTTCCAATCTTCATTGATTCTTATGAAGCTTTTGACTTTATTCCAACTCTTGCATAGGGAGCACACTTGATTCAAGCCTTTTGGGAAAACAGGGATTGGGAAAAACAAGAGGGTCAGAATATCAAGATTCTTCTGATTTGGGAATCCCACAAAAGTCAACACATTCTTGTTTCTGAAGATCAATTCAGCCCATGAAGTCTCCCTATTGAACCACACCTTAGTCATCGATTTTGCCACAAGTTTGTTAGTCATGCATCCTATGTCCAAAATACCAAGGCCCCCACTATTTGGCTAGTGCAGATGGACCATTTGGTTTTAGGCATCCCCCTCGTGTTGTGGTCTCTCTTCCAAAAGAAGTTTCTACAAATACTTTTGAGTTTGGACAGTTCTTCCTGTTTCGGTCTCCAACAAGGGAGGAAGTAAATGGTTGAAGAAATGAGGAATATGTTAATAACCATTGCACGACCCGTGAGATTGATTTGCATACATCTCCAATAGTTTAGCTTGCTTTTGAGTGTGGCCAGGACCTAGTTCCACCGCTACTCCCACAAGATGCCAAAGCTCAAGGGAACCCCAAGAAATTGGAAAATTTGGCCTCGAGGAATGTTTTGACACCAATGTTCAAAGAGAAGGTCGAGTTGGATCCCGATAATAGCTATGAAAGCGGTCTTTGAGTGGTTGATTTTGGATCCAGAGGCTTCACAAAAAGTATCAAGGCACTTGCATAAAGTCTCTAGGCTGGCATAGTTGTTGTGGACAAATGCGTTCATATCATTGTTGAAAAGTCTCATGGTGATTTGGTTGTGGTTATAGGGCAACAAGAGGCATTTGATATTACCAACTTGCACATGTTGTTCCACCATCCGGCTAAAACCCTTCCATGGTAATGGCAAACAAAAGGGGAGCCAACAGGCACCCTTGTCTAATCAATCGTTTTAATTTGATCGCCTTCGAAAGTTGAGTCGATGTGTTTCCCAATAGGGTCGAGATCATCTTGGTGAATTTTTGGTTGCAACCGAGATCTTTAAGTGATTGAAAAATATAGTCCTAATCCAGCCTCTTGTAAGCTTTGTCAAAGTCGATCTTGAGAAAACCACATCTTGTCTTGACTCATCCGCAAAGTCAAGACCTTCCCAAATATAAATTATGGCTTCCAATATTGACCTGCCTTCGATGAAACCTTTTGGGTCCTCGCTTAGCCAAACTCTCAGATGGCTTGAAATTCTATTGGCTATGACTTTAGCAATAATCCTATATCCCATTCGAAGCATCATAATTAGATGCCAGTTCTCAATTATGTCTTTTCCCCTTTTTTGTGGATTAACTTGATGATGCCATTGTTGAGATAGGTCGAAAGAGCACCGAACTTGAGTGCCTCTTGCCAGACCAAATGAAGAGGGGTGGCCATCACCAACTTGAAGGACTTAAGGAACTCATTAGTGAGCCCATCTAGCTATAGGCTTTTCCCACTAGGAAGGGTATCACTGACTTCAATGATTTCTTTTTCCGAGATAGAGGCATCAATTAGGGATCGAAGGTTGTGTGGGATCCTTTGAGAGGATACCCTAGAGATGGCTGCCATGCAATCTCGTCTATGAGGGGAGAGGGGAGTCGAGATCCCCAAGAGCCTCGTAAAATGTTCTTCAATGATTTTGATATTTTCTTCTTTTGTATTGCATACACTTCCATTTGAGTCTAGCAATAAGGGGATCAATTCTCTGTTTTGTTTCCTTTTAAGAATGTTGCACATCTCTTTGGTGGGCTTGTCAACTTTTCTAGCCCACCACTCCTTGAAGAATATTTGCAAATTTTTCCTTTGTATTTCTTCCTCATATCTCAGTAGTGCTCTGATTCTTCGTGGACCCTTTTGGGATTGAGGTTTTCCTTTGTTCACTTCTTCCTCAAGTCTCTAGATTCTATGATATAGAGCTTCTCTATGTCCACACAAAAGAGTCTGGAGCATCTTCCTAGTTCTTATCATGATCTACCGTGACTTTTCAATCGCACATCTCTAGCTCTTAACTGGGGACGAACAGGTGGCAAATGCGTGCTTCCACACTTCAGTAGTTTCTTGATGGATGGAGGGGAGAGAGAAAGAAGTCGAGTATGCATGAAACTAAGGAACTTTACGGGTTTTGGTGAGAGGTTGGAGTGAGATAATGATCGGGTAGTGATCAGAGATGGCGAGGTCAGTGCATTGTGAGAGGGAATGTAAGGAATTGAACTCACAACCTCTTGGTTAGGAATGTGATGGGCTAACCACTTGCCCCAAAAGCCATGGTTGAGGATTACTTCCTAATCCTCTCTCTTAGGGTGTGGTTCAACCATCTCCTACCAAGATTATGTTACATTCTTCCCCCCCTTGGTCGATCATTGTCCTCAATGATCTACTCTTGTATCCCTCTAGCCTCGGTGATCAGTCCCTTGAACTCCCTAGGTGCCCTTGAATTGATGTTCCTCAACCTCGCATAGTTTCTTGAACCTTGTTCGCAACCTTGGTCTCTTGAACCCTTGCTCTCAACCTTGGTGTCTTGAACCTTCTTGTTCGCAACCTTGGTGTCTTGAGCCCTTGTTCTCAACCTCAGTCTTGAACCTTGTTCTCACCCATGCTTGGTATCTTGAACACTCAATCAAGTGCCACCCAAGGATTTCCAAGGAATTCACACTTCCAAGCTAGCTCATTGGAAAGTTCGTTCCGAGAGCTTTCCAACGGTATATTATATGCCTCAATCCGACATACGGATTGAGAGATACACCCCAATCATTGTAAGCTCCATCCTTGAAACCGACGCGCGCGCCTTCCACAATTCCTACCCTTTCACATAGAGGATGCCCAAGCGCCTTTTTTAGAGGCCATTGGATCATTCCACCTTGCCCAAGCCTACTTCCTAGGCTCTGATACCAATGTAAGGAATTGAACTCACAACCTCTTGGTTAGGAATGTGATGGGCTAACCACTTGCCCCAAAAGCCATGGTTGAGGATTACTTCCTAATCCTCTCATTAGGAAGTAATCCTCAACCATGGCTTTTGGGGCAAGTGGTTAGCCCATCACATTCCTAACCAAGAGGTTGTGAGTTCAATTCCTTACATTGGTATCAGAGCATTAGGAAGTAATCCTCAACCATGGCTTTTGGGGCAAGTGGTTAGCCCATCACATTCCTAACCAAGAGGTTGTGAGTTCAATTCCTTACAGGGAAGGATGAGCCCACTGATGAATAATGCTCTTATGTAGCTTCTAACAATGAACAAGCATGCTCTAATGGTGAACAAGTCTACCATTAAGTGGCCAAGAAGCAACCCTTAAGGAAAGCGAACTCGGCATGCAAACAAACGAGAGGAGGCAGGTGAATGCACTAGAGACCAAGAGCCTATTGGGAGACAACCAAAACCCAAGAGGGCATCACCCGATTTAGAGTGCGAAGGGAAATCTCCCGAATGCCTCGAACGAAAAATTTCCGATTGCCCAAAATGAATACTACCAATCACCCAAAACGAATACTACAAAAAGGGAATGTTGCCAATTTTCCAAAGTGAAAGCTATCAAATGCCTACTCTAAAGCTCAAATAGAAACTCTCATGGGAGTCACATGGTGAGGGCGATGCTTCAAAGAAGAACTTCCAAAAACTCCTAGTGACGGCTCAAGAACCTCTCGATTGCCCAAACTCCGGTCCATGTATCAAGCACTACTCCCAATGACTCCTAACTCCCCTCACTAAATTGCAAACCCATGCTACGTTGTGCGAATGAATGCTAGAGCTCCGACTATTGAAAAGAATAAGGCATGCAGCATGACCACGAGTGTCCAGGAAGCACGGGACCAAAAGAAGATGGGACGTGCGAGTGCAAGGCATACTTATGTGGATGATGCATGATTGGCCTGGTTATGTTGAATGTTGAGGTTTATCGATTTTGGGTTACCATGCTTGTCCCCTATGCATACCACGACTTGAAGCATGTTACTCCAAAACACTTTGGAAAATTGTCTATGGACATTATAGATATTTGCTTGATGGACATGTTTTACGTGAAGCACAAATTGTCCAACCAGTCGCTTGCATGAAATGGTTGTCGATCTTTGAGAAACTCCCTTATTGGAGTGAGTTATTGATAAATCATCTAGTTGACCCGATGCATATTTTCAAGAATGTGGGAGAGATTCTTTGGAAGACTTTGATCGAAAAGAAATAAAGAAAAGGTCGTATGCAAGAGTTGTAGGCAATTAGCAAGCCCAACGGAATAGTGTCTCTACCAAGAGCTCCTTGGGTGCTTTGCAAGATGGAAGAGCAACAAGTGGAGAAGGTCATTTTAGAGTTTCAGAAACCTACTGGGTGCATGAGGTGTCTAAAGATTGCCTTCACATGAAACAATGATCTGTGAGGGCTCAAGTCTCATGACTGGCACAAGTTTTTACAGTTTGTGATCCTTGTAGCTCTAAGAGATTGCCTTTTGGACGATGTGCAAACAACCATTTATAAAATGAGTTCCTTGGTACAACGGATGTAACATAATCCTAGTAGGAGATGGTTGAACTACACCCTAAGAGAGAGGATTAGGAAGTAATCATCAACCATGGCTTTTGGGGCAAGTGGTTAGCCCATCACATTCCTAACCAAGAGGTTGTGAGTTCAATTCCTTACATTGGTATCAGAGCCTAGGAAGTACGCTTGGGCAAGGTGGAATGACCCAATGGCCTCTAAAAAAGGCGTTTGGGCATCCTCTATGTGAAAGGGTAGGAGTTGTGGAAGGCGTGCACGTCGGTTTCAAGGATGGACCTAACAAAAGATTGAGGTGTATCTCTCAATCCGTAGGTCGGATTGAGGCATGTAATATACCGTTGGAAAGCTCTCGGAACAAAATTTCCAATTATCTAGCTTGGAAGTGTGAATTCCTTGGGAATCCTTGGGTGGCACTTGATTGAGTTTTCAAGATACCAAGCATGGGTGAGAACAAGGTTCAAGACTGAGGTTGAGAACAAGGGCTCGAGACACCAAGGTTGCGAACAAAAAGGTTCAAGACACCAAGGTTGAGAGCAAGGGTTCAAGAGACCAAGGTTGCAAACAAGGTTCAAGAAACTGTGCGAGGTTGAGGAACATCAATTCAAGGGCACGTAGGGAGTTCAAGGGACTGATCATCGAGGCTAGAGGGATACAAGAGTAGATCATTGAGGACAATGATTGACCAAGGGGGGAAGAATGTAACATAATCCTAGTAGGAGATGGTTGAACTACACCCTAAGAGAGAGGATTAGGAAGTAATCCTCAACCATGGCTTTTGGGGCAAGTGGTTAGCCCATCACATTCCTAACCAAGAGGTTGTGAGTTGAATTCCTTACAACGGACCTCTTTTAAAGAGATAAGGAGAGATAGCATAGAGAGTACAAAACTCAATGCTATAGAGGTTATCTATATGGTAGGGAAATACTTTTTCACAAGTATTCTCACAATTCAGCTTCATTTACTAGTTCATGTGGTTGATGAAGTTGCAATAGCAAGAATTGTCCATAGTTGGTGGATGTTCTTCTTAGAGCACTTCGTGAAGACATCAAAAGGGTTTCTTTGTCATAGAGCACATCTACAGGGCAACATGAAAGAGGGATGGCTCGTGTACGAGTCTCTTGCATTCATAATAGAGTTTCTATGCATATCAGACCCATAAATGCCTTGTTTATGGAGCAATAATGAAGGTATTCATCTCATAGGCAATGAACCTCAAGGTTAAGGGATGTGAAGAAGAATGGATGCAGGTTTCAGAGAGAAGGCAATGAAGTTTTGCATCCTTAACTCTAAGCCTATGCATAAGTGGTTAAAGAAGTATGAGCTTGCCAAGGAGACAAATGCAAAAGAAAGAGCTCAATTTCAAAAGAACCGTTCCACTAGCTTTTTGCCTCTTCCAAAAATTCTTTGATCTCTTCCACCCATTCCAATGAGCAGATGGCTAGATACAATGGTTTCACAAGCAAAGGCAATGGGTGAATATATCTATAAAGATCAAGAGAAGGAACTCGCAAAGGTGTGTGATTGGGAGTATGCTAAATACGGTGCACTATGGTCTCATGGAAAATAATTTCGGATCGCACGAATCAGTGAAAATAGGTCTACTTTTGATAGTGGGCTGATGGTGAACTTTTTCCAAAAAAGTAGAGCTAGTACAAGAAATGATAATTCTCAAGAAGGCAAGCTTGATTATTGTGGAGTTATCCAAGATACCTTGAAGCTATCCTTCAAGAGGTTTGATTACTTTCTATTTGATGTGAAATGGTTCAAAGTAGTCACCTTTGGAAGAAATGCAATAGTGAGGCAGGATAAGAGTGGGTTGCTTTAAGTAGACTCCACAAAGCTATGGACAGATGAAAGAGATACATTTGTACTTCTCAAACACTATGAGAATGTTTTCTTTATGCCAAATTCAAAAGCACTAGAGTGGCTATTTGTTTTACAAGTTTTCCCACATAGCAGAAAATTTTGTGAGAACATAGATTTAGAAGAAATTTCATATATAGTGGACTCTAAGATTCATTCGATATTCAAGGAGGAAGAGATCCTTGATCGAGATGAAGAGGTCTTTGAAGAAGATGAGATACATGATGAACTAACAGACAATATGTTGTACGAGAATGATGATCAAGAGGGAGCTAGCATATGCAGAGATCTAGGAATCGCCAATGTAGAGATAGATATCCTCTATGCATCAGATCTCCAAGACGATGCTAGAATAGAGGATTTTTGAAGAAAACATATGTACGTATTAATTTTTGTTTTTTTTTTGCTATGTTTTTTTGTACACTACTATTTTCTATATTTCGAATATTATCGTATGCTAATTATTTGAATTTTTTGTTTCAAAGAATGATGGGAGATAGTCCTCCCTTCACTCTGCATTCCATGATAGAGGAGCAGTTCTTAGAGTTTATATCTCAGGCATCTCCTACTTATATGGTGGCCACGTCATAGTACTAGATTGCTCATAGTATCACTCCCCCTAGCCTCACTCCCACGAGCCTCACTCTTGCTGATCTCACTTCTGAAGGTGGGGCTACTCCTATCAGAGGTACTCCTAGCTTTATGACTCCACCACGATCGCCTTCTCAGCCATCCCCTAGTGGCTCCAGTAGTTGATGTATGCATTCAACACCCCAGCGTGATACAGGTGCTAGCCTATCTCATCGGTCGAGGTCATGCTATGGAGGAGGAGGTTCTAGAAGTGCATCTACATGTAGCTCTAGAGCAGGCTGATGTTGTGGAGTTGGCATAATGGACATCGTGTCTCCCACTTCTACTCCTAGAGAGCAAGTACATCAAATGTAGGTACGCCATGTGGTACACCATGTACACTTTGGGGTGCTCATGATCATGATGACTCGAAGGTGTACAATATACATGATGGAGATCTAGTGATGGATGTTGCCAGAAAGGCCATGCATGAGTGCATACGACAACTTTTCTCCATACAATTTGGACACTCTGTCATGTTGAAATGGATTGAACAAGATAAAGATTGCAAAAATTATATCACAGAGATGATCTATCAGGAGTATTTGCTAGCATGTGTGCATCATATTGTCAGCTTAGAGTGGATTTAGCACACGACATGTGAGGTGATATCCCATCGATGATCCCAAGCTCGTGATGCTTTCATAGTAGGCTTACCAAAGCCTATATGGTTAGATGTTGAGGAGTGGGATATGAGTGCGATGAGTAGTATCAGACTCCTGACCGATATCATTGGCAGTGAGATGTGGCGACCACACATCCAGCTACGATCGGACCATCATATTTGGGTAGCAGTGGATATGATACTATGCATCACGAGTTTGTAAGTATCATTTTGATTATTGAATTCATATGTGTTAAGCACGTCATGTATGTTCATCTAACATTTTGCATATTTGTTGAAGGAGTTGGCAGTGGGTCATCCTTCAACACGAAGCAAGCAGGCTTATGGATATCATCATGGATTGGTTGAACAGTTGGAGGACTTACGGGAATGTGATGCGGTCATTTCATGGGAGCATCTATGGTGAGGTGAGCTTATAAACTTGGTTTGGTGTTTATAGTTGTTGTTTATAAATATTATGCCAATTTGTCTCATTTCATAAATTTGCTTTGTTGCAAGACTACATATATATATGTTTTGATCCCTCTAGGAATGTGTATGGCAGTGGTGCACCACAGTTTAGAATTCGGCTCATATATGGCACTAGTGTGCCATAATTTTGTATCTGGTTCCTATATGGCATTGGTTTGCCACATTTTGTATTTGGCTCATATATGGCAGTGGTTTGCCACACTTTTGTACATGGTTCACTTATGGAATATAATGATCTCTTTTGTACATGATTCATTTATGGGATATTTTTTTTGTAAATGGTTCATGGTTCATTCTGCTTATCTCTTTTGTGTTCGATAGTGTTTTGCTTTATCAAGTCATGTTTTGGTTGCTAGTCATCTAAACACTAGATCGGGAACCACTAGAGTACAGGTCACAAGTACTCAATTTTTTTTTGGTAGAGTGTATTTCCTTTTGCTATACAACAACATGGTAATGTTGCTTCAACAAGAGACAACACACTCTACCCAAAACATTTTTTTGCAGATATGGTTTTCGGTATAGGCGCCGGTATGAGCATCGATATGGCCACGTGCATATCGGTGCTTATACTGATGCTTTTCCCCAAGGGAATACCAATGCTTTTGATGCTCATACTGATGCCTATATTGTTGGTGTATCAATGCTTATACCAGTGCTTTGATACTGATGCCTATGCCAACACTTGCATCAACATCGGGGAAAAATGGCACCCGTGTATTTGTGCTAGTAGAAGCCCTAGTACACCCCTTCATATGTTGTAGTGCTTCTTAAACTCTTCTTGTTTTGTGATAATGTTCGTCCTATAAAGGGCGATAATCATGGGTATAGCCCAGACACACATAGAGAGAGGGAGAGAGAGAGAGACAAGGAGAGGATGAAAGAGGAAGAGGGGAAAAAAATCCTAATGAAGGGCCTAAGACCCATTCGACCGATCCGTGACTACGAATGCTTCAAAAGTTCAATGAAGCATACACGGAAAAGCCCTCATACTTAAAACCCAAACTTATTTTAAAAATTCTCTAAAAACATGAAGTGAAGGCCCGCAAGCAGTAACGGAGAACAAGTCAAACGAGAGGAGGGCAATCGAATGCATGTGAGACCAAAAGCCTATTGGAACTTGGAAGACAACCAAAACCCAAGAGGGCATCAGCCGATAGCTAGCCCAAAAGGAAATCTCCCGAATACCCTGCCAGATTGCCCAAAAGGAATACTACCGATTACCCAAAACGAATACTTCCAAAAGGGAATGCTGCCGATTTTCCAAAGTGAAAGCTATCAAATGCCTACTCTAAAGCCCAAAGAGAAACTCTCATGGCAGTCACATGGTGAGGGCCACGCTTCAAAGAAGAACTCCAAAAACTCCCACGTGGCGGCTCAAGAACCTTGAGGTAGCCCAATCAAAACTCAGTTCCTCCCGATTGCGCAAACTCCGCGCGATCGCCCACATGCTACTCCTGAGTCCTACACTTCCACTGCATTGGCTCAAACACTACTCCGAGTGACCCCCAACTCCCCTCACTGGATTGCAAACTCATGCTACGCTGTGCCTACCTACGAACGCTAGAGTGCTCCGACTACCGACAACAATGAGGCATGCCGCATGACCACGAGTGCGCAGGAAGCACGCGAACAAAAAACCACACCGAAGCCACGCGCAGCTGCCAATGAACATCGCCTAGCAGCAGTTTTTCTTGTGACCGATTTTCCATGACAATCTCCCAACCTTTTTATTTATATGGAAGACACACAAACCACACCATTATCTGCACAGAAGAGGTCGAAGTGTAAACTGCAACTACTGAAAGTGATAATATCCAACAAAACGATTAAAGGTCTATAAACAGATAAAGGTTTGTAATAGATAACCCAATTTCGTAATCCAAGATAGCCTTATCAAAGAATAAACAATCATCTATCAGGTACGTGACTTCCGCACAAAAAAAAAGCATTACGCCATCATAGAACCGATTGTTACTCCATACCTGCTCAAATAATTAATCTATGTTCTGAAACACATCTCGTAATCCACTAGTTCAATTCAGCATATACGTATGCTTATCATTTTGCACTGGAAAGAACGCATTACGTATCTCAAGTAGAATGTCCATATACCAACTTTTTTTATAAAAGGAAGTTCGGCCATGGCCTAATCTCCCGGACTAGTCCATGGGCACTAGTCCCATTCACCTGTAACTTTTCTTCATTATTTTAATTAAAGTCCATATACCAACTTTTATAAGGCGATCAACCAAGCAATTATGCAAGCTTTTAGCAACCTCCAAAGTTTCCGATACATCTGGTTCAATTAGTGCCATGGAAATCAACAACAAATTAGTCATGTAAGAGGTACTCCATACAGCGGCTCTAGCTAATCATTCTTTCGTTAGAATTTCCAAACGAAGCTGAGCTCCTATATCAAAAAGCGCAGTTTCAAAAACAAAGATTGACCACTATAGTAGTGTAAAGAAAACAGACAATTAAACAATTCACCTCTTTTCTTTTGTCTTCCGAAAAAAAAAGCTCTTGGTTTCCTGCCAAAAATCATAGTATGAACAGGCAACACCCCAACCTCGTATACTTCAATTTGAAAGTTAATGCAAACCACAACATTGTCTCAATTTATTCTATTCACATATATTTCTTTCTAGAGGTATTCGAGAAACGTGTTACTGCCAGAGACAAAAGGTGCCGCGAGTTCCCAAAATCATTACATAGAGAAATGTGATATTTCCAACATCCTTGCTATAAAAATCAGTTCATCTACCCATAGTAATTAAATTCGTATCTTCCATTAAGCGAACACCACTTTCATCTACATAGAAACGAGAGAGACATTACTCTATATATAGCATCTGAGGGGAAACGCCTTCTGAAAGAAAATTCATGACTGTGCATCTCATCCTACAATACAATGCCTTTTTCAACCTCCATAATTTGTTTTCATGCCCTTTTTGTGCAAAACAACGAGGCTCAAATCACTACAACATATCGGGGGTATACCGAAGCTTCTACCGAGGAAAATGAATGGGTGCAATTTTGCCCCGACGTTGGTGTAAGGGTCGGTGTAGGCATCGGAACCAAAGCACGGTATAAGCGTCGATATAAGCCTCGGTATAAGCATTAGTATAAGCGACGGTATAAGCGACGATATAAGCGACGGTATGCCCCTGGGCAAAATAGTCAGTATAAGCATCGGTATCTGCCTGGGGATACCGACGCTTATACTGTCGCCTATACTGACGACCATATCTACAAAATTTTTTTTGGCAGAGTATGTTGTCTCTTGCTACAGCAACATTCCCATGCTGCTGTGTAGCAAACGACAATACACTCTGCCCAAGAAAAACCTGAGTACATGTGACATGTATGACAGGCAACAGAAACATGATTTGATAAAGCAAAACATACTGTCAAATACAAAAGACATGGGAGAAATCAATCATGAACCATGTACAAAGAAATGAGACACATTGACATGATATTCATAAACAACAACCAGAACACATGTTTATGTGTGTATGCCTATCTATATACATGTGTATGTGTATATGTATTATGTATGTATATTTCTATATGTGTAAATATTTGTATGAATTTTTAAAAACCCTAGAACCCTAATCCTAATGACCTAGACCTAAAACATGTGTATGTTTGTATTTTTGTGTATATATATGTGTATGTGAATATATATATATATATACATATATATATATATATATATATATATATATATATATATATATATATATATATATATATATATATATATATATATATATATATATATATATATATGTGTGTGTGTGTGTGTGTGTGTGTGTATGTGTGTGTATGCATATGTGTATCTATGTAAAAACCCTAAAACCCTAATCTTGAAGACCTAGACCTAAAACATGTATATGTGTATGCATGTGTGTATATAAGTAAAAGCCAAAAACCCTAATCTTAAAACCATAACCCTAAAACATGCATATGTGTGTATGTATATGTCACATGTGTGTATGTATGTATGCATGTGTATATATATCTATGTGTGTGTGTGTGTATGTATGTATGTATGTATGTATGTATGTATGTATGTATGTATGTGTGTGTGTGTCTTTGTGTGTGTGTGTATGTGTATGTGTGTGTGTATGTGTATGTGTGTGTGTATCTGCCTATGTATTATGTGTTTATATGTGTATATGTGTGTATGCATGTGTGTATATATGTAAAAGCACAAAACCCTAATCCTAAAACCCTAACCCTAAAACATACATATGTGTGTATGTATATATGATGTGTGTGTAAGTGTATGTATGTATGCATGTGTATATGTGTGCATGTGTGTATGTATTATGTGTGTATATGTGTAAACATCAAAAACCCTAATCCTAAAACCCTAACCCTAAAACATGTATATGTGTGTGTGTATGTATGCATATGCATATGCATATGTGTATGAAATATGTATGCATGTGTGTGTATGTATCTCTATGTCTCTCTCTCTATCTCTCTTATTCTCTCTCTCTCTCTCTCTCTCTCTCTCTCTCTCTCTCTCCCTCTCTCTCTCTCCCTCTCTCTCTCATTCTCTCTCTTTCTCTCTCTCTCTCATTCTCTATCTCTTTCATCTCTCTCTCTCTCTCTCTCTCTCTCTCTCTCTCTCTCTCTCTCTCTCTCTCTCTCTCTCTCTCTCTCTCTCTCTCTCTCTCTCTCTCTCTTTTTCTCTTGTCAAATTCCAAAGAATCAATGCCAAAAAGCTCTTGCAAAACAAAAGAAAAGAGAAATTGAAAAAGATATATGTAAAAGCCAAAAACCCTAATCCTAAAACCCTAAGCCTAAAACATGCATATGTGTATGTATATATGATGTTTGTGTATGTATATGTATGTATGCATGTGTATATGTGTGCATGTGTGTATGTATTATGTGCGTATATGTGTAAACGTCAAAAACCCTAACCCTAAAACATGTATGTGCGTGTGTGTATGTATTCATATGCATATGTGTATGTAATATGTATGCATGTGTGTGTATGTATCTCTATGTCTCTCTCTTTCTATCTATCTATATCTCCTTCTTTATCTCCCTCTCTCTCTCTCTCTTTTATCTCTCTCTTTCTTTCATTTCTCTCTTTAGTTCATCTCTCTCTCTCTCTCTATCTCACTCTATATCAATTGAAAACAAAACAATCACTTACATCGATGTAATTGTTTGGAGCGTTGTCGTCAAAGTCCACTTAATGTTTTCCTTTGTCGAATTCCAAAGAACTGATGCCAAAAATCTCCTCCAAAACAAAAGAAAAGAGAAATTCATAAACCCTAACCTTAAAACATGTATATGTGTGTATGTGTGTATGTATATGTGATGTGTGTGTATGTGTATGTGCATGTATGCATGTGTGTGTATACATATGTGAGTGTGTATACATATGTGAGTGTGTATATATATGTGTGTGTGAATGTAATATGCATGTGTGTATGTATGTATGTGTGTGTGTGTACATGCATATGTGTGTGTATGTATGTATGCATATGCATGTGTGTATGCACATATGTGTCTGTATACATATGTGAGTGTGTATGTAATATGCATGTGTTTATGTATGTATGTGTGTGTGTACATGCAAATATGTGTGTATGTATGTATGCATATGCATGTGTGTATGTATACATGTGTGTGTGTACATGTGTGTATGTATATGTGTGTATGTGTGTATGTGTGTGTGTGTATATGTGTGTATGGGTGTATGTATATGTGACGTGTGTGTATGTGTATGTGCATGTATGCATGTGTGTGTATACATATGTGAGTGTGTATATATATGTGTGTGCGTATGTAATATGCATGTGTGTATTTATGTATGTGTGTGTGTACATGCATATGTGTGTATGTATGTATGCATATGCATGTGTGTATGTATACATGTGTGTGTATACATGTGTGTATGTATATGTGTGTATACATGTATGTATGTATGTGAGTATGAGAATGAATATGTGTGTGTATGTATATGCATGTGTGTATTTAATATGCATGTGTGTATGTAATATGCATGTTTGTATGTAATATGCATGTGTGTATGTATATGTGTGTATGCATGTGAGTATGTAATATGTATGTGTATGTATATGCATGTGTGTATGTAATATGTATGTGAGTGTGTATGTAAATATGCATGTGTGTATGTAATATGTATATGAGTATGTGTATGCATATGTGTGTGTATGTATGTACGCATCTGTCTCTCTATCTTATTCTCTTTCTATTTGATCTCTCTCTTTCTCTTTCATCTCTCTCACTATTTCACTCTTTCTCTATCTTTCTCTTTCATCTCTCTCTCTTTATTTCTCTCTCTTTCTCTCTCTCTCTCTCTTTATGTTTCTCTAGATCTCTCTCTTTCTTTCATCTCTCTCTCTATCTCACTCTATATCAATCGAAAACAAAACAATCACTTACATCGATGTAATTGTTTGGAGCATTGTCCTCAAGGTCCACTTAATGTTGCCCTTCGTCGAATTCCAAAGATTTGATGCCAAAAAGCTCCCGCAAAACGAAAGAGAAGAGAAATTAGAAAAGGGAAAACACAAAGAAATAGAAAGGGTGCTACAATGTGTGCAATTCTTAGAAAAATTTCAGATCTAGAGAAACAGAGATGTAGAGAAAGAGAGAGAGAGAGACAGAGAGAGAGAGAAAGAGAGAGAAAGAGTGAGAAAGAGTGAGAAAGAGTGAGAAAGAGAGAGGTGTGTGTACACAATAGGTGCAAAATGTAGTTCGTGCACGCAAACTCGACAGTAGCAAACTTTGGTTCAAAATGCAAGCAAATGTCGAATTTTTGCTCTCGGGCCCGGTTAAAACGTTGCCTCGGTATAAGCGTCGGTATAAGCATCGGTAATTTACAGTAAAGTACCGACGCCTATACCGGAGCTCATACCGACACCTGTATATCGACGATTAAATGACCGTCGGTATTGCATCCATGGTTTTTCAAGCATTTTCAATGGTCATACCGAGGCCGAGGCGTGACCGTCGATATGGGCAACGTTGGTATGCCCCTGATATGTTGTAGTGAATACATTTATTTGTCCGTGTAAAAAACTATTCAGAAATTTAGTTTTAATGTCCAACTAATGTACATTCCAACCATGGTGAGCTACAAGTGCACAAATGCTATGACGGTCATCATTTGGCACATGGGGGCAAAGTTCTCATAAAAATCAATGCATTTTTCTTAAGCATAACCTTTGGCAACAAGCCTAGCCTTACACTTATCAATTGTTCCATTAGGCTTATGTTTTAATTTCCACTTTGTCCAAATGGCCTTTTCCCCAAGGAGAAAGTCACATAAAGGCCAAGTATCATTTTTCATAATGGGATTAAATTCTGATAGCTAAACCATCAAATTTTTTTATTTCTGCACCATCAAAAGAAATAGGTGTATTCTCATCACAAAGACTACAGTCAACCATTGCATAACAATTTGATGAAAAAGAAGCACTCTACACATCAACCATTTAGGCATAGTTTCGTCCTATTCAATATCAACTCTATCATTGATAAGTACAAAATGTAGATCTACATTAGAATTATAATGATCTACATCATCATCATTTGAAAACCTATAAAGGCTAAGAAATTGCCTTAGTAGGAGTACCAATTGATTATCCACCTATAAAAAGAGGCAACAAAGTGTCATACACAACGTTTGAGTGGTGTGTCCTTGGTACATGAAATTAAAGGCTGAATTGCATCTTCCATAGAAACAACATCAGGAATAATCAAAATTCATTTCGCCTCTCGATGACATAGAAAATAGCTATGCTTTTATAATTATATTGAATGAAAATACATTTCACAATTTTATCCTCTGATTTTCAATGTTCTTGTTTATGCATAAATGCATATGCCAGGCAATGAAAACCCATATATGAGCAAAAGATGAATTGTGAGCATGCCAAGCCTCATATGGAGGGATAGATTGCAATCATTTGGTGGGACACATATTAAGTACATATGTTGCAGACATAATAATCTCAAGACATAATCTATGTGGTAAATCCTAATGTTTGACCATACATGTTGCGATTTCCATTAGTGCATTTTACACTAATGCTTTTATCCGATGCTCAGCTAAAAATGCATTAAACTCTCAAGGCATGTACCCCCATATAAGAATGGAGGTTGTCCATTTTGCATGCGAATGGTTTTGTGGCCCAAACCAATAATTGTTCAAAGCACATAAACACTTTGGAATTTTCTTTTAATTGAAAAACCCATGCATTGCTAGAAAATTCATCAATTAAAGTCATAAAAAATAGGTAATTTCCAAATGAAGGTGTTTGCATGGACCATACACATCAGTATGAACAAGTTGTAATTTATATGCAACCCTAACTGAACCATCTTGGTGAAAGGAAGAATGGTGCATTTTATCCAAAACTATCCCTCACAAACATGCTTAAAAGGTATCCCAGTTTAGGTAGAGGACACCATTTCAAATTTTTGCAAGTGAAGCAAACTAGCACAATTTAGATGATTCAAGTATGCATGGAAAAGTTTTGCATATGTTAGAGCCTGAGAATCATGAACTCCACATGCTCAATCAATGTTCACATGTATTCATGGATCATATTTGCATTCTGTATGAAATGCCTATTCTTATTTTTGTACTATGTCTATAGACGCAGTCTTAGAAGAAAACGTTCTTGTAAAAACCATTCGTGCCTCTTTCTTTTTTGCCTATTTAGGAACAATTTTAGGATAGTAACTCACTTTAAACCATTTAACACCCATAGAATCTTAGGTCTCCTACCAGTTTTGGACCATCATAGCTATTAGACCTCCGGGCAGTCCTACCCCTACTTTGTGGGATATAGGAATCCCAAGGGCACTAAGCCATCCACTGTATAATTGTTTTTTTTTTTTGAATTAATTCACAGAAGGGAGTATAGGCCTTGACGGAACTTCCGTTGTAGAAAGTATAGGATATTTTTTTTATGATATGATCATTCTCCTTATATTTTTTGCAAAAAGATTTTTTCTTATGTGTTTTCTTCTCATGTTTGTCTTCTCTCTTTGATTCTATAACACTTATACGTTTTTGCTTACTAGAAGAAGAGCTTCCTTTACTCGTGCATTCTTAATGGCAATAAAATCTTGACCTACAATATGTACCATAGACATGCTCTACCTAGATTCGCCTTCTTGCAACAAAATAGATACTAACCTTAAAAAGATCAAAGAATTTCCATTTTCTTACATCTTCAGCCAAACACTAGAATTAAAAATATGTTTAGATTCTAATAAACCATTAAGAATAGTCTGCAAAATTGATTTTCTTGGCAAAATCTCATCTGTAGCAATAAACTCCTCCTTAAAACCTTTTATCTTTTTTATGAAACTATCATAGATTCACCTTGAATTATATTCTGAATATCCAATTCTTTTTTTGAGGTAATCAATATGACTGTTTCTTACTTGATTAGTGTGGAAAGAGTATCCCAAGCATCCTTTGTTTCTTTACATGAGTTAATATGAGGGAGGATGGCACACTTGACAAGAAAACCAATCAAGACATGTGCTTTTGCATCTTTAGCATCACATAAAAGTTGTTCTCTAGTGGCTTGGGGTGCTATTGGTGTACCTGACATCATCAAAATTAGAGCTGCAAGAGAACTTAAAATAGGAATTGCACCAAAACTTGAACCTCGAACATCCTCAACACCACTTGCATCAGGTACATTTTGGACACTTGCAGTTGATAGGATGTATTTCAGCACGTTGCACAACATTCTAAAATCTCTTTGCAACCAACACATGCCTCATCATGTATTCCCATAATAGTTAGTTCAATCCATCCAAGTTATCCTCAACCATCAACATGCAAAACACATCACCATTTTTTTGTCATGGTTAGTGACTATACCTTCATGCATAAAATTGATTGCTTCTAAATAACGTTGAACAAAATATCCAATGAACATCTACTATACCTGTAGTAAATTTTAAGATGCTTTTACTTGCAAACCAAAAAATGTTTAGAGAATATTATGCCCGAAGGACAAAATTGCATACATAGTCATTGTGATAGTGTGTTCGGAGGTGGAAATGAGCTCAAATCAATATTTAAGCAATGGAAAAATCATAAATTTGCAATAGCAATATAAGACCATGAAAAAGGGTCTTTTGGAATTTAGGGACTAGAAAAGCATAAAAATAGCATAAGGAAGAAGAAGATGCTTAGACCACAACACAATGTATATGACAAGGGGATGTATATAGATAAGTTTCCCATTATGGTTATTGGCATATATACAAGCTGGGAAAAAACCACCTCCTAAAGAGGGAAAAAATGTCCTTGGAGTCCTACCTGTGTTCACACATCATTACAAAGATATACTAATAAAAATTCTATTTTATTTCTTGTTCTTTTCCTTTTTCTTACCTAGATAGAAATATCACCCTCTACATCATCTTTCTAAACTTAACAGTATAGTAAATAAAACTCTAATTGATTATCAATCTACTAGTTTTTAATCGTATATCAATACATATTAGATTATAAAAGTCTATATTAGTCTTTTCATTAAATAAAAATTCAATGCTATGGTACTACATGTAACAATGTTTATATGAAAGTACGTATTCAAAATCAATGTTTAAGATTTAAACATTATTTTACCCTTGTTATAAGGAAGATACTTAGTCATGAATCATATATAGAAAAACAAGATTTTAGTGATATGATTGGTCTAGAAATGTTCTACCTGAAAGAGAAGGATGAAGGAAAATCCAATGACCCAAGGTGAAGGGCATGAAGGAAATGTGATGAACGGCATATATGAAAGAGATTCCATACACAAGGCTCAATCAAATCATAGATGTGAGAGCACTTCCATAGGGATCAACTTACATAGAGAAGTAGGACCAACATGGTTATCTCTACCACAATTATCCATTATCCATATTTTTAATCATATGTACCATGGCTTCAGATTCAAGAGCCATTTTCTATGGCTAAAAAAGCAATCACTACCATTCACATAGAATATAGGACTTAGGAAGAAAGGTATATGGAATTGTTAGTGAATATAGAACACAATAATGTTATAGACTACCTGATCATAGTCGACACAGAACATGGAAACAACCATAGAAGGAAGCTAGAGAACAAAGAACATAAGCTAAATGTTGTACATAATGTCTAATAGAACAAAGAGCATAGAGGATCAATATGACTACTTTCATGAGGCATTGAAGAGCTTGTGAGGAAATACGGAGAGTACAACGATCTAACATACCCTTGAAATGCACTTTGAATATTGAATTTAATGATGCCATATACCATGGTAGTTCAAGGATTCTTAATAAATTTTGAATTTAAACTATACTAGATAGATTAACAAACTAAACCAAATTAAACCAATGAGAACTTCACATCTAGAAAGAGCCAAGTTTCATGCTATAGATTTGAGTGGAAACCATAATGTTAATCAAAGGTTTTATCCAAAGAAATTTCTTTAAAGGCATAGTACCATAATATGGCTTATAACCTCAGCGTCAATAATTGGCTTGAAAACAAAAATAAGGATCATTATCCATCATTTCAATTAAGAGAGATAATTTATCAAATAAATTGTGGTAGTTTCATATAGCAAAGATTTGAGGATAGTGATAGGTTTTGAAAATATGAATGCCACATATTCACAATAGTGGACTCTAGCTATTCAAGAACAGGAACGACAATTCTCTAGCTATTCACGAACAGATGCTAGGAAAACTCTAGACTTTTCAAGATATGGACAAGTGGGAATCAACTTGCTTTATAGATGCCATATATTCACAAACGTAAACGGCAGTTCTCTAGCTATTCAATAACAACATATGATGAAGCAAAGGGTGAACAAAATTGGGAGAAAGCAATGCAAGAAGAGTATGATGCTCTACTTGATAATGAGACATGGGAATTTGTGCCTAGACCAAGAAATCAGAAGGTAAATGGATGCAAGTGGCTATATAAGACAAAGAGTTTTGGAGATGGAAAAGTGTCTAGATACAAGGCTAGACTTGCGGTCAAAGGATATGCTCAAACACATGGAGTGGACTATGATGAAACCTTGAGTCTAGTTGCTAAAATGTCTACAATCAGAACTTTAATTGCTATTGCTACATGTAAAGGTTGGAAGCTATCTCAATTAGATGTAAAGAATGCATTTTTAAACAGATATATTGTAGATGAGGTGTACATGGAGCAACCGGAGGGTTTCAAAGAGTCAAATGGATCAGATTATGTTTGTAAGCTCAAGAGAGCTTTGTATGGCTTAAAGCAAGCTCCAAGGGCATGGAATTACAGACTTGTAAAGTTCTTAAATGAACTTGGATACCAAGCTTCAAAGGCAAATAGTAGTTTGCTAGTGAAAGCAAGTGAAGTTGGATACATTTATGTTTGCATTTATGTTGATGACATTATTGACATAGGTACAGATGCTCAAGGAATCAAGGAGCTCAAGAAGCAAATGGAAAAGGAATTCAAGATAAGTGATTTGGGAAATTTGTCTTATTTTCTAGGAATGGAGATTATGTATACTCAACATGGAGTATATGTTACACAAGAAAGATATCTGAAGAATCTTCTAATGAAGTTTAATATGGAGGATTGTAAGCCTTCAACCACACCCTTGGAGGTTAATCACAAATTGAGCTAGTATGGAGGAGAAGAGTTCAAGGACATGAAGACATATCAAAGTTTGGTAGGTAGCCTAATCTATGCTACCTTGACAAGACCAGATCTTTCATATGTAGTTGGTGTCTTATCACAGTTTATGCATTGCCCAAAGAAAAATCATTGGATTGCAACACAAAGAGTGCTACGATATATCAAAGGAACTCTGAATGAAGGTTTGTATTATGAATTCACTTTTGATACTAGAATTAAAATGTTTAATGATGCAGATTGGGCAGGTAATTCAGATGATAGAAGATCTAGTCATGGTTACCTGTGTTATGTTGGAGATAAGCTAATATCTTGGTGTTCAAAGAAGCAACATACAGTTGCTTTGTCATCTACAGAAGTTGAGTACAAAGGAATGGTGGAAGCTGCAAAAGAAGTAATTTGGTTGAAGACTTTGTTGAAAAGTCTAGGAATTGATCAGAGTATTCCAATCATATTTGGAGATAACATGAGTTCATTGTATTTAGCAACTAATCCTGTTTTTCATGCAAGAACTAAACACATAGAGATTCAGTATCATTTCTTGAAGTCATGTATACACCACCAAAAGAGGAAGTGGCAGATATGCTGACAAAAAGCTTGGATGGACCCAAGTTACAAAGGTTTAAGGAGATGATACGCATAAAGAAGATGCAAGTAATCACAATTGATGATTGAGTGGGAGTTGTTGGAGCAAGACAATTGATGATTACATGAAGCTTAGGAGTGAAGAAATGAAGAAAAGAGTTAATCTGAAAGTATGAAGTCAAGTGAAGATTCAAGAAGAGATGTTCTACATAATTATGTACATTAGTTTTGGAAAATACTTCATAAACACTTTGATGTAATGACAAGTATATACTCATATGTATATATGCACTCATGTATAGTCGTGAAACACATAGGAAATGAAGTAGAGATGACAATATAGTTCTCTTCCCCTTGTTTATCCACATAGTATCCTTTGCCCAATCATGCGGCACATTGGCATGCCTTAACCAAGGTCTCACAATCAATAGGGGAAAGCTTCCATCTACCTGTGGTAGTCTTAAGACAACAAAGTCAAAAGTGAAGATGTTACCTTGTACCTCAATTAGAACTCTAGGCACCACTCCCGTAGGTCTTACTATGCTTTAATATGTCAATGTTACAGTGAATTTGGCAGGTTTGGATGGTTGAAGTCCAAGATTCTCCATAATGTGTTCGGGCATCAATTCAATGCTAGAATTGCCATCCAATATAACTCCTTGTAATTTGTGTCCTCTAATTTTAGATGTGGGCTCTTATAAGCTATGAGGGGGGATTCCCCTAAAATTTTATCCTTACTCATAGCAGTAGTTTTTGCCACTAAAGTGGTTGTGGAGGCCTCATGAATGATATGCAAGACCTTTGATCTAAAGTTTTCATCCATATTTATTAGATAAAAAATCCTAACCTCCTTCTTGATAGATTTGAATAATCTTGAAGCCTCATATTCCTTAAGAGCATGGCTCTATGTGACTCTTCAAAGTCCTCTCGAGTCATGCTCAATGCATGCTCAATGACATCACTAGTACCTGTAAGCTCTTCTTTTCTTCATGTATCTTCACATGTAGTGGCTATGTCCTCATGTGTCCCTTTGTCCTTGTTCAATCCAATAGTATGTGATGCTTGGCCAATGTCTATTTGAGCTTTCCCTTTGCGTCTTTCCTACATAACAAAATATTCAATTTCTTCTAGCTACATGTGGTCTTGTTTGTTACACGGTGCACCACAATCCATTTCTATGCCCCCTCTATGGTTCTTGTCGAAGGTGTGTTAACTCCTCTGCTTGGGCCTCTTCTTCTTTTTGTAACTATAAAGCTTCAATTTAACAACTCATTTGAGTTACTACATTTTCTTCTTCTTTTTGGTGCTTGTTCCTTCTTAGACTCTCAAGTTCTCTCCTAAATTGTGTCACTAGGTCCTCAAGTTCCACAAGGTATGGTAGACTATAAGGTTTAGTTCCATATTGGTATCTGATTTGCTCTATCCTTGTTGCTATAGAAATAGATTCTTGAATTGTTGTTGTAGGGAGCACTAATTCCTTAATCTTGCATTGTGTTGATATTGCAAGTGGTCTAGCAAGCCACTTCTTAACAAAGAATTCATGAGGGGTGTCTGGTAATTTAGCAATGAGTGCTTTTGCTCTAGTGACAAATTCAAGAAATGTCTCCCCAATACCAGTCTTAAGTTCTCTAACTCTTCAATAATATTTTCTACTATATTCCCTTGTTGGAATTGTGTCTTAATGACATCCTTCATTAAATCCCAAGTGATAAAATGGTTGCCAATTGATTGGCTAAGCCATTTATATGGTAACCCCTCCAATGTCGCTAGGAAAAGAATTAAAAATGCATCTTCCTTTCCCATTAGCCCCCTTGTTTTGCATAGGGCTAAAAATCTTCTAACATGCTTATCACAGTCTTCATGCGTTAATCCTCTAAAAGAGGGGAATTTGATATTTGACCTTGAAAGTAGAGTTTCTAGGTCTACTTGAGCTATCATGTTTCTTATTGAGGATGTTGATGAAAGAGGGTTGGTTGACCTACAAAATGACTTTCCTTTTGGTTTTTTTGCACGGTACTCTTAAAGTTTGTGACCAGGTTGTGGTCATGAGCTCTACACCCTAGTCCTTAGGCTAAGATGGTTCCAAGGAAAAGGAATATTACCTCTTTAATGTTGTCGACACCTTTGCACTTCTTCTTCACTTTCAAATATTGGTTCTCCTATGCTCAAGCTGCCTTGTCCCACTGTGCATGCCAAATTTTGTTGCGGGATTCTTTAGTTGAAAGGGACTTGAGTATTTGTAGGAGAAGAATGAAGAAGGATGTTATTTCTTGCATTCAATTTCGAACAAAGAATCATTCTCATCAAAAACATCTCAACTGACCATAAATCCTTTGTTGGATGGATTATAAAACCTGTATCCTTTCTTATTCAAATCATACCCTATGAAGATGCACTTCTCTGCCTTAGGATCTAGCTTACCTCTAATTTGAGATGGAACATGCACATAAGCAACACATCCAAATATTCTACAATGATCAAGTGATGGCCTCCTACCATGCCATGCTTCATATGGGGTTATCCCATCAAGAAATTTGGATGGTAGCCTGTTAATAAGATAAGTGGTAGTAGAAACGTTCTCTGCACACAAATGATTAGGTAAACTCTTTTCATGAAGCATTGATCTACATGTTTCCATAATCAACATGTTTCTCCTCTCTACTACCCCATTTCACTCAGGGGTATACCTAGTAGTAATCTCCCTTTTGATACCTCTGTCTTGCAAAAATGCATCAAATTCATTTGAGAAGTACTCACCTCCTCCATCTGACCTTATCCTCTTTAGGCTTCTTCCTATTTGATTTTGTACGTGCAAGATACTTCTTGAAGCAATTGAACACTTCATCTTTATGTTTCATAAAGTACAAGATAGTCCACCTATTGAAATCATCAATTAATGACACATAATACCTTGAGCCTGAAATTGAAGGGTCCTTGCTTGGTCCCCACACATCTGTGTGGACAAGTTCCAAGTAATCCTCATGCATATAGCCGTTTTTTGTAAAGGGTAACCTGTGTGATTTACCAAACTAGCAAGCACCACATTTATAGATCATATGTTGCTTGGATACATTAGGTATCCCAAGCACACATTGATCTCTACATATCTGCTTCAAGGTTCTCTCACCAATGTGTCCTAACCTTTTGTGCCAAATCTCTAACTCAGACAAAGTTTGATCCTTGTAATTATAAAGTGCAATGTTTCTAGTGTCCTCAAGCTCAAACGTAAATAAGCTATGTGTTTTCTCTCCCTTGGCAATTCTCTTGAATCCATGCTGGGGGTTCTCCACAAAATCCCCATATTTGTTGAACCTAACCTGCAAACCTTTTTCGACTATCTGTCCAACACTCATCAAATTCTTTGTGATGGTTGGTACATAAAGAACCCTGCTCAAAAGATTTCTATTTCCATAAGAAGTTTTGACATTTCCTACCTTGACCACTGAATGCTTGGCATCATGACCTGTCTACACTTGGTACTTTCCATTGGGCTCCTCAAGATCATAAAGGAGAGCTACATTGCGTGCTACATGGTTTGAACAACCTGAGTCAATATAGAAGAGGTGTTCATCATTCATACCTTGTTTTGAAGTCATGTTCATAATGAGAAGAGAATCCTCTTGATCCTCTGTATAATTGTTGAAGTCTTTTCTTGATTTGTATCCTCCTTGATAATTGTTGTTGTAATTGTTGTAGCCATGGTTGTAGCCTTGATTATGGTTGAATCTTCCTCTTGATTATGAGTAGCTACCTCTTTGAAATCCTCTTCCTCTCTGATTCTTGAAGTTCCTATAGCACTCATCTGTTGTGTGATTAGATAGTCCACATATGTTGCATGGGTAAGAGTTGAAAGGTCTCCCCCTACCTTGCTTACCTCCTCTGCCCCTTCCTCTTGAGTTCCTACCTCTCCCTGCATAGTTAGCTTGAGAAGTAGTACCTTCATCTTCTACTTTCTTGCTCTTCCCTTTATCTTTAGACTTTCCTTTATCTATGTATAGAGCAAAAGAGTTGTTACCTCTTGAAGGTTCTCCATTTTTTTTTGAGCTTGGCCTCATGGGTAAAGATTTGTCCCATGAGTGCAGTAAGATATGGAATCTGCATGTCCATGTAAAGGTCCATAGCAGTTGTGAAGGCTTCCCACTTATCATCGGCCTTGATGCCATTGATTATTTGTCTCACTATTTTCTCTTCTTCAATCTCCTCTCTTATGCTTGCCAATTGATTAGCCACATCTTTTACCTTGGTCACATACTGTGAAACATTCTGCTTGTGTTGCTTCCTTTGATAGTAAACTCAATCCACAATTGATTTTTTCACTCTTGTGTTGGAAGAAAAATATGAAGATAATGTATCCCAAGTCTCTTGGGAAGTTTTATGATTCCTAATGTGAGGAAGAAGGAAGTCAAAAATAGAGTTAAGTAGATATGACCTTGCTAAATCATCTTTGGCACACCATGAGTTGAGTCTTTCTAGCTCTTCTCTTGTAGGTTGTCCTTTGCTTCTGAATATGGGCATCTCCTCATCTCCTGCTATGTATCCATAGAGACTCCTTCCTTGTAGATATGTCTTCATCCTCAAAGACCATGCTGGATAGTTATTCCTATCCAATTTATGAATAAAATAAGTCTCCCATTTTACCTCAACTTGCTCTAATACCTTTGTTGGAAGAGATGGATAGATACCTCAAGAAAATGAGTTGGTACTGCTAAGACCTACTTTGTACCTACCCTATCAAACCTCTTAGTTGTGTTGTAGGCCCTTTGATCTTGCAAATGACACCAAAGAAGTACCTATGTACTTTGGAGTTGATTCTTCAAACAATTGAATCAAAACATATTACTTCACAAATAGCTAGTCACTCAAAACTTGCTATTTTGTTCTTCACACCTGCTAGATCTTTTGTTCAGTGCTCATAGTATAGTAGCAATTGATAAAAATCCTTTTTATGGAATCAAATTAGCTTAGATAGCTAATTATTACAAGTGGAATCATCAAAAATAACAAAATAAGCACTGAGAAATCAATTTAGCATTCCAAGGCTTACCCCCGACTTTTTAGGGACTGAGTAGTAATTGACCAGAGAGCACTTCGACATAGATTTCTCCTAAATGGGTGAAGCAAAAATCTTGAAATTTTGATAGAATAAAGTAGACTTTGAGCTGGTTCCAAAAGCTATAGAGCATGCAAAATGAAGAACAAATCACTGAGATATGGTCATGCCAAGTTCACTATTTTGAGTAGTCATAGCAAAGGATTGAATAGAAATGATCAATGAAATGTATGTATTATAACACATGATTATACAACATCATTGGCATTGTAATGATGCACAATGATGGGTAGATGAGTAGGCTATGACGTAAGCTAATCAACCTCTGCAAATGATCAGTGGAAGAGCCCCAAGATAAGGCCACACTACTGCGACTTTTACAAGCTTCTTTTATAAGGATGTTCTTCAAATTTGAATTTAAATCTCAAATTAGGCTCCACCTAAAAATGCTTCCTCCAAATTAGGAGTTATTCTAACAAATGAAATTTGTAACACATGTTTCTCCTAACTCCACGAGGTGTATGGACTTACAAGATTCTCTTCAAGTTTAACAAATTTTACAAGTGGTAAACGGTCAAAGATTACAAGCTAAGGTTCTTGTGATTTCATCAAGTCCTTTCACTTATTGTTTTCCATGCTAAGCCAAGTGTAAGGGCTTGGACATTTGCACCAACATTTCATACTTTTCATGAATGAAAGAGAATGCAAAGTAATCTCTTTGCTTGAACACTTTATAGGTAGCTTCCACGTGTATAATAGCATCTGATGATTCTAAAATGAAATTTAAAATACTTAAATCCAAAGGTTTTTACAAGATCGTGAACATATTTGGTAAGAATTACATGAACATGGAATTGTTTGAGCTTTTTTTATGAATCAAACCAAGTGCAAAGAGCTTTATTTGCTTGACCTTTCGGTAGGAAGAGCTATTTCCATTACAAAATGTCTCTCAATCATGTGAATCCCTAGAAGCTGACTCCATGAGATAAAAGGATTTTGTGAGGTAACATTGACATGCAATAAGGCTGCATGATCACCTAGGAGACAAAACAATGGTAGTTAATAGTAGAAGAAACACTTGCATAATGAAATTATTTTTAAGTTTTGATACACTTTGCCCCTCTACATACAACAAAACTTTATGGTAATTCAATATTCAAATGGTACACCAGCCCTCCATCAGGTTATTCTACAAACATTTAGCGTTGTGAACATCTTCAGTTGAAGGCTAAATTCAATGTAATTTTGTACCATTTTCATTCTCATCTACACCATGTATCCTTTTCGTATTGGCTATATATAATATGGATCCTTCAAAAAAGGTAAATAAGGGATGGGCATATAGTTTCTCTCTCATAGTCTATCAAATAAAATCACTCCGTACAAGTTAGTTAAAAGCTTTATTGTAAGATGCAATAGTGAAATACTAGCAAATAGTATGCATGAGATTAGACCTTGGTATAGATGATATTCAAGGTAATACCTACAAGCTAGTCCCATGTTTGTTCCATCAAGGTAAAAAATAGAGAACTAGAACCATCTAGAAAAGACATTGCATTCCCTTTCTAGCATGTCCTGCTTGAAAGAATTGTATAAATCACAAGAATCTAAGAAAACATCTCATAATTAAAAAGAACTCATGCAATAAATGCATATGAAACTTCCTCAAGAAGAGCTTGCTTCGAATGACATTTTAGTTTTGATAAACAAAGTGGGAGAATTCCATGATATAGAGGAAGGGAATACGATTCTCGACATTGAGTACAAGGGAGCGACTACAAAGGCTATCATAGATTCGGGAGTAGGTATAGGGATAACAACCATGCTACTATGGATCAAAGGAGAAAAATTAGTTTTATGACCAACATGCATGAAAGTGCAACTATTGGATGGACACACTGATAGACCAATTGATCTTCTAGAGGTTATAAATCTCACTACTTGTGGTGTCAAGTTTGAGCACATTCTAGCAATATCCCAATTGGTTAAACCCAAAAACTATGAAATGCTCTTAGGATATCCATTCCTAAGGCAATTAAAAGTTTTGAAGGACTAGGGATGAAGTTTTTTTCTTCCTGCAACATGTGGAGGTAACCACGAAAGTCAATTTACATGAATTTCCCCATAGAGATATCCATCCTTTGCAATGGAATCTCATTCACAATGAGAATGATGACAATGGTTCCATCACCATTCACATAGCTAATACTAGTGATCTTGATTGTGTGAATGAGAATACACATGTTTGAATATCTCAAGATGCTACAAGAGAAGGTGAACATGCAAATAATAATGCACTTAGTATCCGAGAAATGAGCCCACAAGATATAGAGGATCCAATATATGCTAAAAAAATTGTTACATGAAGAAGAATTTAAGACACCACTTATGGCATCAAATATTGAATGCTATGGACATATACATAAATGAAAATGTGGAAAAATAGGTTTGTGATGAGGATGGGTATGAACTATTCATGAACAAAACTCTCATGGAAAAAGACATATTCATAGAGCAAATTCTTGATGAGTCAAGATGACCATACAAGGACCATGAGTTCATAGAAATGATGCAAAGGTCAACAAAAAGCCTAGCAAGAAAAAATCAAGCATATTTGAAATAGGTGGGAGACCCCATGAGGAAGATCAATATTTCACTTCTCAAGAAGACTTCCTAGAAGGAAAAGATATGCATATGACTAGCCATCCTCAAATATCTGAAGCACATCAATTATAAGTGGAATAAGAGGAAGGAGAGAAAAAGGAAAACCAAGAAGAAGAATAAATCAGGAGTACAAAGGTAGGTTATATTGGTTTTGAAGTGGATAAGAACTTCATGAAGTATGATGTTGAACATCAAAAGTCAGTAGCTTAAAAGCCCAAGCAAGAGGCTACATAAGGCATATCTTATGATAACATAGATCAAACCAGATCGAGAGAGAGAGAGAGAGAGATTTAGTTTGCTTACTATGCAAATATCATGATGTTTTTGTGTAAGTGTAAACCTTGAAGTCTACTTCTACATGATCCCAATGGCAATAGACATGAATCCCACAAAACAAAGGCCTTACACATACAATGTACTCTACTAAAATCAAAGAAGAGGATGAAAAACTTTTGGCAAGAGGATTCATTTATGAGAGAAAACATACAAAGTGTTCATTCCCCGTTGTCATAGTACCTAAAAAGGATGAAAAGTTGTACTTATGCATAAGCATAAAGAAGGTCAATGCAATAGGCATTCATGATAGCTATCCTTGTTGTCAGGATCTTGCTCATGCGCATACAGAGATTACGGATGCAGAAAAACACACAGAAAATAGACGCAACAAGAGATGAGACCGAACGCAAGATTGGGTGCAATCTCCCCCCATGCACTCTGCTTCGACAGTCCACAGAGTGCATGTATTTATAGGAATTTTGATTACGTCAAAAAGAGTGGTTACAAGAGGGCGGCTTCGAAAAGCAAGCGTGAAACTAAAAGTTGATAACTTTTATAGAAAGCCATTGCTTTCAATAACAGAAACTACGATCTACAATGACCCTTATGCTAACCATTACTTTTCTAACAATAGAACCTTCTACGCAGGTTTATTTACAAGCTAAATAATAATTATTCGGATTATTGATGTCCGCCCTTTCACGCCTTGCACGCTCCTCACGAACCTTCAGCGGCTATATCAGAAACATCAAAAACATATTAATACATTAATAATATAACACTTTAGCAATGCATTGTTCAATAATATACAACATGCCTCCCAGTTGACAAGCAATTGACCTCAGTTGATAAAATAATTCAATACTCTAACAATTTATAATGCAGTGTTCAACATATTCCATGTGACAATCCAACAATGCATTGGCTATTCTATATTTCAATCCAACAATGCATTGGCTATTCTATATTTCAATCCAACAATGCATTGGCTATTTTATATTTCAATCCAACAATGCATTGGCTATTCTATATTTCAATCCAACAATGCATTGGCTATTTTATATTTCAATCCAACAATGCATTGGCTCTTTTATATTTCAATCCAACAATGCATTGGCCAACATCTTCCATAATACATTAATAATTTAACACTCCAACAATTACTTGTTCAACATATTCCATAATTCATAACATGCCCCTCAGTTGAAAAGACAACTGACCTCAGTTGATAAAATAATAAACATGGATAGCTAGTCACATGTTTCATCACTGAACGAAAAAAAACATAGGCATGTTCCATGTAAAAACACATGCATGGAAATGTTCATGGAGGTGTTAAGTTATTAAAAGTATCTGTGAGATGCGGACATAGTCTTTCTAATGAATTTGGGCAAGCAAAACTTGAATATGCTCCTATGGACTAAATTCAATATGTAAATGCATCACAATTATCAAACATGTAGGGTAAACTTTAAAGGTAGAAATGAATCCTTAAACTCTTCTTGAAAAGCCTTCTAGGTGCGTGGACAATCTGCACTATGACAAATATCATTCCACCATTGCTGTGCTCTTCCTACCAAATAATTAGTGGCAAACTCGATTTTCTTATTTTCTGAATATAACTCATCGGAAAAGAAATCGTTGAATAGGGATAGCCATGATAAGACAAAGCGACCATCTTTTTGTCCGTCGAATTGAAGCATAGCATAACGTCCTTGTATGGCTTGTTGAAGTGCTTGAAGTTCTTGGTTCATAATCTCTAACTCTTGCTCGAATGAAACTCCAGGTAAAGGTGAATTACAGAAATCTTCCATGGTGCTCTTGGACCCTTGCTCTCAACCTTGGTGTATTGAACCTTCTTGTTTGCAACCTTGGTGTCTCGATCCCTTGTTCTCAACCTCAGTCTTGAACCTTGTTCTCACCCATGCTTGGTATCTTGAACACTCAATCAAGTGCCACCCAAGGATTTTGAAGGAATTCACACTTCCAAGCTAGCTCATTGGAAAGTTCGTTCCGAGAGCTTTCCAACGGTATATTACACGCCTCAATCAGACCTACGGATTGAAAGATACACTTGATTCTTTCTTGGGTCCAATCTTGAAATCGACGCGCGCGCCTTCCACAAGTAATAAAGAGAGAGAACTTGAGTACAACTCCAAGAGATGGTGGAGTGGTCAAAGTACTTCCCTTGAAAGTAGGAGGTTGTGGGTTCAAATCCTCCTACCTTAGGGACTCTAAACCTCTCTATTACCACTCAAAAATTAAAATTGCCTCGCGCGTAGCCAACGGCTACCAACGGAGCCTTGGGTGCCAATGTTGCCAATGTATTGCCTAAGTTATTGCCTTAGTCGACTAAGCACCTTGGGTGCCAATGTTGCCAATGTATTGCCTAAGTTATTGCCTTAGTCGACGCCTTAGTCGACGCCTTGGAGTAAACGTAGGTGAAAACGTAGGTTCTGGTTCTGGAACAGGAACAGAAACCGAAACCGAAGACAAAGACTAAACAGGAACAGAAACAGAAACCGAAACCGAAAGATGGAGATGGAGATGGAGATGGAATCGGAATTCAGAATCGCGAACAAAGAACATAACCCTCTGTATTGATGCGTGTAGAGCTCTGATACCACTGTTGTCAGGATCTTGCTCACGCGCATACAGAGATTACGAACGCAGAAAAACACATAGAAAATAGAGGCAACAAGAGACGAGACCGAACGCAAGATTGGGTGCAATCTCCCCCCATGCACTCTGCTTCGACAGTCCACAGAGTGCATGTATTTATAGGAATTTTGATTACGTCGAAAAGAGTGGTTACAAGAGGGCGGCTTCGAAAAGCAAGCGTGAAACTAAAAGTTGATAACTTTTACAGAAAGCCATTGCTTTCAATAACAGAAACTACAGTCTACAATGACCCTTATGCTAACCATTACTTTTCTAACAATAGAACCTTCTACGCAGGTTTATTTACAAGCTAAATAATAATTATTCGGATTATTGATGTCCGCCCTTTCACGCCTTGCACGCTCCTCACGAACCTTCAGTGGCTATATCAGAAACATCAAAAACATATTAATATATTAATAATATAACACTTTAGCAATGCATTGTTCAATAATATACAACAATCCTTTACCTATCACTGATCATCCACTAGAAAAGGGTTGTGAGCCAAGTATTTTATAGTGTCTTACATGGATTTTCAAGCTATAATCTGGTAGCAATTCAATGGCCTATGCCATTGAATGAGGTATCTTTGCATTTTTTGTCTAAATAAAGAATTCTATCATGTGGATCACAAGTAGCACTCCATGTATGTTTTCAATAATGCATAATTCAATTTTAACTTGGGTGGTTTCATTAAGGATAAGAATTCCCTTTTAAAAGTATGTTTCAAGAATTGACAACTTTTATTGTGAGTGGGGGACTTCCAAATTCAAGCCCAATCAATGTTAATAAACTCAGTAAAGAGACCCAGCTTATCCACAACACACAACATAAATTTGGATACCAAGAGGAACACTTAGTCATCAACAAAATCAAAATTCAATGGCGATGCCCAAAGCATTGTTATCACACATAGAGAAATCTCAACCACCACCAAGAAGGCATGATCACACTACTCAATAACATCACCAAAATAAGGTTCAACACCATAACAGAAGGCCATAGAAGGTCGCATTAACCTCTCACTCTCCAATTTCATCAAGAATGTACATGTGTATACCTAAAATAACTTTATGTGGCTCATCAATCTTGAGCTGAAATTTGGGTTCCTATGGCCGCTCTAGATCCCCATAGCAAGGTCCACAATGAGTAAAACACACGACAAAAGCATTAAGAAGGAAGAAATCACAACAAAACAAAAGAGCATGTAGAGCATGTAGATAAGCTTAGACAAACTATATCGATTGGGGTCACCAAGTCCAAGATTCATTCATCACAGGGTTTTTTCGAAAGCAAGCCTAAAGCAAAGTGGACTAACCTTCTTACTACTAGTGTTTTAGATGTCTACTTTTCAAATCATATAAAAATCAATGCAACATGTCCAATTTTCAAATCATTAAAAAAATAATGCATTTCATGATTATTACTGAAAAATATCAAGAAATACACTTCTATGTTATGCATAGCAACTACATCTAGATGGTGAGCCACTATCATCACATCCAAGTCAATAAAAAATCATTAAGGTGAAATCTTTTCAATCTTTAGAATAGGATGCTTCATCAAGAAAAACCCCTTGAGCGCTATGCTTGAATATCCTTTTCTTTTCTTGCACTATTTTCTTTCTTTTTGCATTGTAGATCGTGTATGCATAGGGCCACCCTACAAGGCCATGCATGCACTGTGATCTTTTCATCTTTTTTCATCCATGCATTGCATTAAGTGGTATGCCCATAGTATTTTTAGAAAAAACAAGAAATATGACCTACAATGTCTATAAAATCTTATTCTATAGAAGCTTGGAAACCTTATATGTGCTTCAATGCCCATAGTTCCTAAGGACCAACAGACATGTCAATCATCTATTGAGGATGAACAAATCTAGGAGGAGGGGGTGTAGGAGTTATAAAGTCATTGAAGGTGTTTTTAGAGATCATAAAGAGAGAATATTACCATGGTTATGTCAAATGGAGGAAAAGGAGAAACATGGACATGTCAAAGCAAAGGAATGCCATTTTCAGGCCATATTTTTTCAAAATCCTGAGAAAAATCCATTTCTTATATTAGTCCATACTTGCGCAAGCCAAGTATTCCTACAGCTTGGGTAATGATCCTCTAATCCTTTAAAATTTCATAAGATTTTTGTTTTTTGCACTCAAAATGGACAACAAATGAGATTAGGGGACATTAGAGTGTAAATAATATCACTTTTTAAAACTTATCTATAAAATTGAACAAATCCTCATTTATAATTTCTTCTTGTTCAATCTCTCTTCCATCAAGTGTGCATTTTTTGATAGCATTTGTGCTTTGTTTGTGAGTGAGGCTTTTTGCATGATTTGTGTGCGTATGCATGTATGCTCATGCATGTGTGTGTGACTCCTCTTGTGTATGCATTTCCACTTTTCATAATGGGGCAAATCATACCATTGAATCATTTTTGAGATTGACAATTGCTAGGGAAGGATCATTTGCTAGATGCCTGTTTGTACATGTGTCTATGAGGACGTCTATATCGAATATTGACACTCAAGAGGATGGCTACTAGAATGTCTACCAAATGGATTCTTTAATGCATTTCTAAAAAAAGTTACTTCTCTTCTTTTCCTTTTCATGAAACAAAAATATCCATAATTTTTTCTTGCATTGATATAAGAATTATAGGCATCATAGGTTACCTTTCAGGCAAGTGGTAGTGGACTGACAATAGGATTCTAGAAATCTTGGATGCAAATCAAAGCTGATGGTTCCTCGCATGAAATGATTTGCTTCGATTTCTCTTTTCTTTTGCATGATTCTTCATGGTCTAATTAGTGTGTTTTTAGGTAGAGATGATTCCTATTATAAAGACTCATAATAGTTTCAATATATCGGATCATCTCTTGGAAAGATGTATAAATCAAGGGTGTTCTGTTTCCAAACGTTGTAAGAATGGTATCTTGGCTAGATTTTAAACTTGTAATGCATTGCGAAATAATATTTGAAAGAAGAACCTCTCTTACGCTTAGAGAGTTGTAGAGTTGAACTATAAAGCTAACTAAATGCGGTTGGACAATTTGAAGGTTTGTGCTAAGGTCCATCTTTCGTGATTCGCCTACAAGGGGTTACTTCTTGGGGAATGAAGCAAAATGGATGTTCGCATGTGAAATGTTTGGAGAGGAAACTACGGTTGGTGCTACAAAGAAACAAGATGACTTTTCGAAGGCATTGTTTCGGATTGTACTATTCTTTTGAGAATATACAGTATAAATACAACTGTTTGCTCCCTTCACGCCATTAGGGATATCCCTCTGCATAATTTTTGGAAAGGAATAAATTATACTAGCTGGAGAGATAGCTTAGACAAAACAAAAAGAATTATATTAACAGAGGGGGTACATATCGTGCAGTGTGCAAGAGCCACACAAGCACATCAACATACAATGAAGATAACATGTCCAATCTTTTACAAGAATAAATTTGGAGAAGTATGGGGTACATATCATGCAGGGTGAAAGAGCCACACAAGCACATCAACAATACAATGAAAATAACATGTCCAATATTTTACAAGAATAAATTTGGCGAAGTATGTTCTTCCAACTGGAACTTTATGTTCAGTTAAAAGCCTATGAATATCTTTTTCTTCAGGGATACAATAGGAGATCTGCTTAGTGCAGTCTTGGGCAGCTTTTCTGAGCAGGCCAGGCAAAGCTTACCACTGTTGCTAAACACAGAGTTGTTCCTGTTCCACCAAATGAACCACAGTATGTGATAGCTTGCTCTCCATGTATCCTTCAATCTTCACTCCGGTTACAAATGTTATATGATGCTTGGTAATTTGTTTTGTGAAGTCTCTTTCAATCATTTGAGGCAATATATTTTTTTTTTCAATAAATAGTTTAATTTTCCTTTGCGCTCTTTCAAAAAAGTTGATATCTCTCTCCCACTTGAGGGATGATAAGATTCTGTCATCCCTCACTTCTGTATCTTAGTCTTTCAAGATTTATCATCGTAAAATGAAAAGATAGGTAGAGGAGCACGCCATCCATATAAAATGCTGTATGCATCAGTTCAGCGGATGCATATGGTATCTCTGTGTCTTTCGAGGTGTCGTCTCGTTGTATGTCCAATTGATGAATATTTGTAGCTCTGTGTTTTGGGCCGTTGGTGCCTCCTTGTGGGCGTGTTGAGTATGTCCATCCATCATTCCTTTTCTCTCTCTTCGTTGTGCGTGCGTGAGACTCCTGACATCTCCGTACAAGTTTCTTCTTTCGACAACAGAAATGACTAAAGTTCAGCTGACTGGCAGAAAATCAATCTCAGTTCAAGGCAGCCAGCTCATATTCGCAGGAGAGTGAGGGATTTTCATTTGCCAAACTTTCTACTTTATATTTGTTTCATAGAAATAGAATAATAGAATGAATGAGGAGGTGAGGCACTACTGTCTTCGCATAGCAAGCGCATTTGATTGGACCTGGACGTGCACACTGCGGGCAGCAAACGACAAGACGGCAGCACGTGATGCACCGCGAGGTGGTGATTCGTCGATGTATTTTCTCTGTCTCTTTTCTGTGCCAGCAATGTATAGCGCGCGCGCACACACATATATATATATATATATATATATATATAAATAAATAAATATATATATATATATATATAGACTCCAAATGTACAGAGCAGGTACTTTTTAAAATAATATTTGTGATGTCCCGCGAGTCACCATCCGACCACGTCTCTTTGACCGATCAGTCACCAGCCGGCCGGCAAGAATTTCTCTTAGATTGATACGATCCCTTTCAAGTTTCATCTCATCTCTACCATCATACCATGCAATCACGGATAGACCCGCAAAGACGACTATTCAAAATTTCACTCATTGAATGGACATGTCATTTAACCATAACCGGCGCTCTCTCTGTCTCTCTCTCTGTCCCGCGCCAGCCAGAGATTCACCTAAACCGCACAGATACAAGGACGTCACTTGACGCGAATAATGGCCTAAGAGAGCTGTGAGCGTGCTTCCAGTGCACGTCAAATGCAGGAACTACGGCGCAACAATCGCTACGGTGCCGTGCATCGAATGTCTAAGCGTGAGAGTGGGGTGATTCTTCACGATAGGCTGCAAAAGCAGGTTCTAATCTTTATGTGGCTACCAGCATTATGGTCCGTCCATAATTCAAGGTATTCTCGAATGAATTCCAAATTATATTATCGTTGTAGCAGAAAGTACGAGTCCCCGCGAAGGGCTTACCTGCCCATATCACATTCTCAAGACCCAAACTTTCTCGTTTAATAGGTAGGATGATTGGTAGACCAGGTTCTTTGATAGGCAGATGCCCATTCTTTTTTTTTTTTGAAGAAGCAGGAAATTTAAAATTGATGCAAGAGAAAAAAAAGAAAAGTGAGCCTTCCAAAAGGAAGGGAACACTTACAACTTAAGTCCTTCAATATGCCACCTGATGAATGTGGTCATATTATCTCTAGTTACAGAATGAGATTGTAGTAATTTGGATCTCCACATATTACAAGGGTACTTTTTAATCAATGAATGAGGGTTAACATCACCTAAGGAGCTTCTACAGGAGTTTCTGAGACACCAATCAATAAGACTATTCATTCCCATCATACAAGGGAAAAAATGATCCTTACAATGTTTATCAAAAATTTTACTGTTCCTGTCTTTCCAGATAGCCCACAGGATGTGAGCTCTCAACAATTGCCAAAGCACAATGTCCATTCTATTAGCTTCTCCAATAAGAAGAGCTCTGGAGTTTGGGGGTTTAATTCCAGCAGTTTGATAGTAAAGGTAGAACACATTCCAGTATCTGGCAGAATTCTTGCATTTGAAAAATAGGTGTTCCAAATCCTCATTGTTGCCACAGAAATGACAGTTTCCTGCATCAATTTTAAATTCCCTGGCCTTGCTTCCAGTCCATATGCCCCTGTGAAGGATCAACCACAGAAGGTAGGAGTGTTTAATGGCCAAAGGAAAGGCCCAAACACACTGAAATCTGTATCTCCATTGATGAGTAGTCCAGAATAGAGACCACTTCCTGTTAAGTCTTCCAATCAGCAGCCTGATACTGTTGCCAGATCTTTTGAAGTTGTTGAACATATCCTGAGAAACTTCATCAAGACTGACAGTCTTCTCCCACATATTAGTAGCCATCTTTTCCATCAGCACAGTCTTTTTGTCTTGCAGAATCTGTTTACATGCAACAGACAAGGAATCAATGTTTAAAATTTGTCTATCATCAAGTAGATTACCATTGCTCATCAGATCGTTCCATTTGCTGAATCCCTTCCTTCTACATTTGTTCCACCTGATGGGGAAGGAGGTGCTGGTTTCTTTAACATGCCATCCTATCCAAATAGAGTCCTGCAATAAAAAAGAGTAGTTAAACTGAAACCAAACAGGTAATCTGTACTCCCTTTTAATAGTCATCCAGGACTTCCAAAAGTTACAAATAAGCATACTTCCTTTGGGCACAAAAATAGCAGGAGAGACAACAACATCCCAGATATCAAAATTTGTCCAACACTTATTATCTGCAATCCAGAATTTAGGAATATTCCTTTTGATGAGACAGGCCCATAAATCATTAGAAGAGACTGCCCTACATATCCATTTAGCTGCCATCTGAGTAGCCATTCTGGAAGGACAAATCAATCCTAGTCCACCTTCAGACTTCCTCATGCAACAGGTATTCCAGGCCACCTTGGGAATCTTATTTTCTCCCCATAAAAATCTTCGAGCAAGAGAGATAGCATGAGCCAGCTATTTCTTGTTAGGATGCCAACAAGACAAGAAGTAGGTTAGACAAGGAAGAATATAATGTTTGAGAACAAAGGATCTTTGAGCAATATTAGTCTGAAAATCAATCCACTTAAAAAAATTTTTTCTAAACTTGTCCAGGACCCAGTTCCATCTTTGTTCTTGAGTGAATTTCAAAGCCCATGGGGATGCCCAACAACCTGAACACAGAGCCTTTTTTTATGATATCACAACCTGCCATTTTAACACATTCTGGAATACAGCCATTAGAGGAAAAAAAACCAGTCTTTTCATGATTAATAACAGAACCACTGGCCAAGCAAAAGGTATTAAGACACTGAAGAAAAGCATCAGCAGAAGACTCCTCAGCTTTCATAATAAGGTTTGTATCATCAGCAAATGTTTGAAGACACAATTGGGAATGGGCTTGGGGAATCTCAATACCCTTGATGTAATTTTGATTGATAGAGTATTTCACAAGCCACCCAAGAGCATCAGACGTGATAGCAAAGAGAAGGGGAGCTAAAGGACAACCCTGACGAATAGATCTACAAAGCTTAAAGGGAGAAGAAAGCTGACCATTCATAGCTACTTTAGAATGAGCATTACCAAACAAGATGCTAGTGTACTTAATAAACCTTTTACCCAAACCAATGTCATGAAGGGATTGAAGAATAAACTCCCAATCAATCCTGTCATAAGCCTTGTCAAAATCAATGTTGAAGAAAAAGGTGTCAATGTTCATCTCTTTGGTATACTCATACCCTTCCCACATGGAAATGATAGCATCAAGAATAAACCTACCTTTAATAAAACCTTTCTGCTCTGGAAGAAGGATACTATCCATCAAAGGACTCAACCTTCTAGCAAGGGAGGAGGCAAAGATTTTATAAAGAGAAGTCAGACAGGAGATAGGTCTCCAGTTGTTAAGATCTTCTTTAGAACCTCTTTTGTGTATCAACTTAATGACACCAGTATTAATGAAGGCAGAAAGAGTTCCTCTTCTCATGGCTTCCTGCCAGATCGAAAGAATAATGGGCACCAAAACTTCTTTGAACTCTTGAAAAAATTCATTGGGGATACCATCATGACCAGGAGACTTGCCAGGCCTCAATTTACAAATGGTTTCTCTAACCTCACCAGCAGAGAGGGGGAGATCAAGGAGGGAGACCAAGCCAGGAGGAACCATTTTCTTCCTTCTCTGGGCAATGGCAGTTCTTGCACTCCAGATGTGGTCCCCTCTCTTGGGAGGAACAGAGAAAACATTGGTAAAGAAGCAGACAGCCTCCTGAAGGTTTTCTTCTAAGCAAGTAGTAAAATCACCATTACTTTTTTTAACCAGGGGGATGAAGTCCCTGGTTTTTTTCTTCCTCATAAGATCAAACATATGCTTGTTAGGCTTATCAATTTTACCAGCCCAAAATTCTCTAGACGTGACAAGGACACCACGAGCAAGAAGATAATCTTCATGCCTTATTTCTTCCTGGTACTCAAGGATCTTCTGATTTTTCACTTGGTCAGGAGTTTTAGAGTTCCTTATGTTCTCAATCTCCTTAATAATCATCATCCTTCTCTTATACCTAGTGAGTTTAGCCTTTCTTTTATACATAGTAAGGGCACACTGCACTTCTTTGATTGCCTCCTCCCAGGCTTTGAAAGGGGAACATCCCTTGAAAAAATGCTTCTTGAAAATACAGTTGATACGATCTTTCACAATGGGAATTTTAATCAAGGACATATCAAAGTGAGGCCATCCAGCCCTGTAGCTAGGGTTATTACTCATAAACTTAGCAACTAAAGGAATATGATCAGACAGCTGCAAAGAGGGATCAACATCACAGTGATAATTCCAAAAGGACTGAACCCTATTAGTACTCATATACAACCTGTCAAGTCTAGTAGACAAAAACTTACTATCGTTCCTATTGTTCCAGGTATGACCAGTGTTGATAGATAAGTCAATGAGATTATGCTTAAGAATCATATTAAACCATACATTTTTTTCATTACCAGAAAGGATGTTATTTATGTTACCGTTCCTGTCACCCGAGTTGGTGACCATGTTGAAATCCCCAGTGAGAATGACATCTCCAGAGAGTTTGCCAATTTCTTCCCAACACTTGGTTCTGATAGCAGAACAGTTATCAGCATAGACACAAACAATGGTGAAATTCAAGGGTTCCTTACATCTGATAGCCACCCATTGATTGGTGTTACTAACCAGAACTTCTTCAATCAAATTATACAGGTTGGCATTGACTCCTATAGCAGCACCACCCTTACCACAGTGGTTGGTATGAAACCAAGAGGAACAACTGCTAACAACTTTAAGATTAGTAGTAAGGTGGTAGCCATTACTTTTAATTTCCTGAAGACAAATAAAATCAGGCCTCAAGGAGGCATCAGTTAACCATTTGTTTAGAATTTTACTTCTGACCGGGTCTGTTAGACCTTTCGTATTAAGGGAAACGATTTTGAGACAGTCCATAAAAAACAGCAGGAGGAAAGGAGTTACTTCTTATGGTTCTTGAGAGGTTTGACTGCCGAGGTGGAGCTTCTGACCACCTCTTTTCTTTTTTATTTGGTCTTTTCTTTAGCAAGTGGACTGTCAGATGCCATAGTCACATCCATATTGGTAGAATCTAGTTCATCCTGCATTAAGACTTCATCACTTTTGTTCAGTTGATCAACAAAAATATCATCACTGGTTTTGGAATTATTTCCTATATCATCATTCATACCAGAGAGAGTAGGGAGAATACCAAAAGTTTTACTACTACCTCTTTTACCAACAACGGTCCAACCTGAATCTTCACCATTGTTAACAATATGCACCGGGGAAATAAGTCCAGGATTATCCTTACTAATACTTCCTGTACCTACAACTTCAGAATTATCAGAATCTTCAAGAATTTGATAAGGATTACTAATTTCTTTAACCAACACCTCAGGTTTCTGCCCAAAACTAGTGGTTTTTCTCTTATTCTTAAAAGAATTTTTTTTAACAGTCTGATCAGAAAGAGCAGCCTCATCTTTTGTATTATTAACAACTGGCTTCATGTTAGCATCATTATTGTGCTCTTTGATTTTATTTACCATCAGGCTAGGGCAATCTCTGATTAGATGTCCTTGCTTATAACAATTAAAACAGGCATTAGGTAGGTTCCTATACGAGACCTTCTGTTCATGCAGCTTAAGACCTTCAGAATTCTTTAGAACTAGAACAGATTTAATATTTTTAGAAGTGTCAACTTCGATAAGCATTTGAGGGTCCCATTTAGGATTGAATCCATTTTTAGGTTTCTGTCCTAAGACTTTACCAATGAGATTACCCAATTGTTCAAGCCAGGGATAGAAGTCAACAGGCAAGTCAGGTAGTTCTACCCAAACAGGAACCTTGGTGGGTTTAGCCCCCCTAGGATTAAAGCGAGGATGCCATTTAAAGAAGGAAATAGGAGTATTCCTTATGATCCAGTGACCTTCTGCAATAACCTGCATTGCATTATGGGCATCTTCAAAAAAGAAGAGAAAGTAATTATTGGGGAGGTACTGTATGTGCTTGACATATAAGCCTCTGCTTTCCCAGTTGATTTTGATCCAATATTTTAGGTTTTCTTGAGCAGGCCGAGGACCATGACAAAGACCAATCACTACCTTCTCAGACAAATGATTATTCCAAGATTCTAAGGAGGAACTTTCAATTATAAGAGTGCATTCATCCTTATCCTCTTCAAAATCTTCCACGTTAATAAAGTGAGGAGAACCTTTGTCCTCAGAGACTCCCTCAATCACTTTATCTTTTCTTTTTCTGTCGCAGCTATTACTAAAGGTAGAGTGAATACCTGACAGTCCTTGAGTATTGAACATGGAGAAGGGAGCCCGGACCGATGACTGAACTGCAGTAGCATAAGAGAGACCAACCTGTTTCTGAGGAGACATCACAAGCTTACTGTTGCCCTGCACAAGGCATTGAGTGGTCACACCACCTAGCTGTTCTTCTGGAGCCTTCACACCACTCGGGATAGCCCCCAATGGTAGGGACGAGCCATGACATCCTTCGAACACAGGGTTGAACATCGAGTTCAGAGGGTTTTCTGCATCACAAGTCCTCGAGTCTAGCAAGCCATCGCGCAATGCCTCATGCAGAGCCATAGCGGGGGCCCAAGGCCGAAACAGGGCAGGAGAAAGGACAAAGCCCCCCCTCACGACGAGGGGGAGGGAAGGAGCAAGAGGCGCGGCCCAAAAACCTCGAACTCAAACAGTCCGTTCGTTGAAGAGCTTGGATTGCGAAGCAGATGCCCATTCATAGAAGGTGGCTCGACCGATGAAGCATCTGAGTTTGTACGTTAGGTTTATCCAAATGGAGATGAGGCATTCAAGTTCCACCTCAACACAATGCCCTTCAAGAGGAATTCAATTAAACCTTCACATAAGAAATCTATTGGACCTTCAAGTTACAAACAACTGAATCTTTTAGGTCACAAATGAAATGAGCTATAAAAGTATAAAAAAGTATGTATGAGATCACCAATCAGTAACATTTTGGGGTGAAAAACAAATGGAGGATATTCAACCACGAGCCAAGTGAACCGTAGCACGAGCCAAGTGAACCGTAGCAGTCATGAGCCAATTCACCGTATAAAAATCCTATGCCCGTTTACGTGTGGAACACAGAAAGTCTGCATATTCCATGCAGTCAATGCCCGCCCTCCCTCTATAATCTAATTCATCAACAGTTCAGTGTCAAAAAATAAGCATGAGCTCAAAGCTCCTTCAAATGAAAACCAAAAGAGTAAATACGATGAGGCAGAAAGAGTGATACGATGTGCGGAAAACGACCTTTTTGCGAGGGCGCTACTTATAGTGAGACAAAGTTGCTCAAATTTTCTTGTAAGGAATACTAAAATCTCGTAAACTAAAAGAAACTAAAAACAATAGGATCCGTACTTACAATTGACAGTGCAATATATATCAACTTTCTTTTCTGGTCATGAACACGCAGCTTTCTGAATCTTTTTTGATCCCGATACCTACGTAGTCAACTTAGCATATCAACTTTTACGTGAAAATTATCAGAAACGAATAACCATCAAGGGTTACAAACCCCGTCACGAATTCACGGTGCACGTTTGCTTCAAAATGTTTTCCTCACCTAATTTTTACTCAAGCCCACGAGAAAAACAAGGTGATCGGAAAAAATTTTGAGTGCACGAAGCCCTTAAATACTTCATTCCACTTCCTTAACACAATCCAGTCCACAAAGACTAATATAATAACGCATTCTTACTAAGGTTTTCGAGGAAGAAATGTTTGAGGGAAATTCACAGAAATCCACTTGGAAGAGCACAAAAGTCAAAAATCCCCGGGAGCAGTTTTAGACATACATTCATAGAAAATAAGAATTGAATATTCTCGCATGCCTAAGACATATAAAATACCCCGAATTCAGTGGTGTCCTTTGCATCATAAATGTTCCGTAGATGGTAAATTGGATCTTAACAAGGATCGATTGTTAGGACATGTATATATATATATATATATATATATATATATATATATATATATATATATATATATATATATATATATATATATATATATATGTGTGTGTGTGTGTGTGTGTCTATGTATACGTATAATTATATGTCAAAAACCCCTATGAAGAGTTTTAGATATACATTCATAGAAAATAAGAAAGAATGAAGAAATGAATATTCCTGCGTGCCTAAGACATATAAAATATCCCAAATTCAGTGGTGTCCTTTGCATCATAAATGTTCCTTATATGGCGAAGTGGATCTTAAGAAGGATCAATTGTTAGGACATGTATATATATCTATATGTATATGTACATGTAGATGTATATTTACATATGCATTTACATATATATATGTTATATATGTGTTTACATGTACTATGTATATGTGTATGTATATGTATATGAAGGTGCATATGTGTATGTCTATAATGTATATGTATATGTATATGTATATGTATATGTATATTTACATGTATATATGTATGTACATGTATAATGTATGTATGTATATATATGTATATGTGTGTATGTGTACGTATATGTATACATATATGCATCTAATGTTTATGTATACGTATATATATATATATATATATATATATCTAGATATATATATATATATATATATATGTGTGTGTGTATATATATGTGTGTGTATGTGTGTATGCATAATTATATGTACATTGACGTATACTTCGGAGAAGAGAACACCGCCCTACACAAGTAGAACACAATGGGCTTCCCAAGGTCACAATCTTGAGAGACAAAGGTTCAGTTTTTGCAGATTCTCTTACATACTAAGCATAGAATTTTCGAGATGCGTTGCATATATAAAGTAGACAAAATAGATCTTTCCAAGAAGTTATTACTTGATTAAAATAGATGAGAGACTACAGAGAAACAACTCTATTTAAGAGAACCTTATAATGACATGCACTATCTAAGTGTATGCAGAGATAAACTATGAGAAGGCTAAGAAAGTAGGGTGCTACCTTGAGTAAGCAAGTAGAGGGATCGCTACTTTGAGTAGTACACTCGTAGTATGGATCACAAATACACTTTTCTGCATGTGATACATCCAACGTGAGATACATGAGTATATATTTGAAAGTCAAAAAGAGTCTCTATAATTAAGGTTTTACTCGCTAACAAAATCAATCAGCTAATATTTCGATACAATTTCAAATTCAAATTAGCTAGAATGGGGGAGAATTTGGTTGAGGACCACTACAAAAAACCGTTATTTTTTAAACGTACATCCATCGTTTTACACATCTATGTATCCATCGGTATGAAAATGCCAGTAAACAGACATGTATCGCAATATGCATATAAAGCCACATGGATATTTTCATGTTTGGTTGGTATAGTGGTTGTTGTATTCACCTAAATAACTGTCGGTAGAATATACATGTGTCCATTTGTATACGAGTCAAAACAGCAATCTATGTTCATTGCAATGCAACAAAGAAAAGTAATCTTTTTTATTTAAAACTGGCAAAAAATGTATTATACTATATACGTGTCGATATATATATTAGTAGAGCAAGAGAAACAAGAGGCTCTCAAGCCTGTATAGGCATATGCAAGCCTCTATATGCATAGATCTGTACAACATGAGCCTGCATGACATAATCATAAGAATAATAACATAACCATAATTTGCATGAACCAAAATAACATTCTATAGCTAGAAACTTATGCATGCATGTACAAATACAACATGAAACGGAATAATCATAATTATGCAAACCTATGTAGGCATAGACATGTACAATATGAACGTGCATATTAAACATAATCATAACAAAAGAAACATAAAGATAACATGCATGAATTGCAATAACATGGCAGCCATAAACTTCTGCATGCTACAATAATATCATAAGCTTTAGCCTAATTACACACTAAGATTGAGAATACCGGAATTAAATAGAAGATGAAACTTCGATTTAAAATGATAAACAATACATTGCATCCATATGATGCCAAAAAGAGGTATTTCCGTAGATATAAAATTGCACATAGAAAATAAGATACATGGTACGTTGCATCGAATGATGCCAAAAGTGATGTCTATCAAAGAAAAAATCTGCTAAGCTGAAAATTATGCAAACAAGAGAGAGTACCTTCCAATAGAAGATAAGATTCTGTGAATAAGATGAATGAACAAAAAAGACATGCAAAAAAATAAAAATAAAAAAAAATCATCGATATGCTTTCATGAATGTCAACGATAGATGGGATTTAAAACTGCATTAAGTAAATTAAAATAGCAACTAATAAAATATAGCATGATTATATATATAATTAAAATATACAAAAAATAATTACAAACTCATGGAAAAATGTATCCATTCCACCGCTCACTAAATGCAAGGTCCCATGCCTTGCAAACATGAACTTGTCAACTCTATCTATTTTGGATAATGCTCAAGATCATGTATCTCCTCCTTGAGTAGTTGTCACTCCCCCTCAATAATTTATGAGGTCTTTCAAATCCTCTCATGTACCTTTACTATTTGAATCATGTCTATGATTCAAAATTTTAGTTAGAAGAACTTTGGTCCATTAAGGAGAAGGGGGGGGGGATCTTGGTATTGGGTCCTACTCTTAGTAGATGCACTCTACTATGTAGTTCAATTTATTTTCCTTCTATTGAAGGAGTGTGTATTTGTTGTACTAGAATTTCATGAGTGACATATGTTAGCGCATTGTAGTGCTAACTCTATCCATATGTACAAAATCCATCTTCATCACATGTATATATTTTAGAGTTGTCATGCCCATGAGCACCCCAAGTTCTACTAGGTGTGGTTGAAGTGGTAAGCTATGAGGACCGACGTGATGTTGGTGGTGTAAATGCATGACCATCACCACCACATCCTCCGCCACAAGATAAACATCAACTCATGCTTGATGTGATGAGATAGGTGGTGTTGATGATACTCTAGATGATCCAAACAATCTATAATCATACTATTGATATTTTTAGGTAGTGATGTGTGTGAACACACTAGGACCATTGAGGCATTTTTTTCCCTCTTTAGGAGGTTTTTTTCCATGGCTTGTATGTACACCTATAGCCCTAACAGGTTACTTATCTTTGTACATTCTAGTGGTAATACATTCAGTATTGTGTGTTTTGCTCCAAGCTTCTTCTTCTTCCTTGTGTTATCCGTGTGCTTCCGCAGACTTCAAACTCGAACAGTTGGTATCAGAGCAGGTCCTCTCTTCATCTAGGGCATTGCTGACACCCCTCTAGTTACAATCTTAGAATCACATGAAATTTGGTGAGCAAGAGATCAAAACAGCTTTGCTTTGTGGTGCCAAAATCACGATCTAAGCTCGTTTTGACCTTCCAACACACTATCACAGTGCTTGTGCAAGAAATTTCATCTTTTTGTGCCAAAGATATGTACAAGTTTTGGTTCGCTAGTATAAGCATTTCGAAGTCTGCTATAGTTTTAGCAAAACTCAATAGGGTATTTGTGTTCAACTTTTTTAGATTACTTTTTGCATCAGGGTATTTTAGCTAGTGGCCATGGATGAAAGCAATGGTGTATTTCGTATGTTGGCTGTTGAGCATAAGTTGGATGGTACCAACTACCCATTATGGGCTTATATGATGCGTCATGTATTGGTCGCAAAAGGACTTTGAAATATTGTGCAGGGTGTTGAAAAACATCCTATTACACCTACAAACATAGTTGTTGAAGGTGATGCAAACAATGTTGAAGGTGATATGCTTAGGCACATGCATTGATAGCCTTGTCTATCAAATGTGCCATTAGGCACATGCATTGATAGCCTTGAATATCAAATGTGCCATTATCCCTCACATTCACTCTTGCAGAATATCTAAGTATGCTTGGGATACCCTTACCACTTTATACCAGGCAAAGAATGAGGCTCCTATTGCTTACCTCCGAAAACAGTTGGAGAGTGAGCACATGAATGTAGATTCCATGGACAATTTTCTCACAAAGATCAAAGATTTGAAGGAACAGTTGATTTTTGATGATGAAGTCTTACTTGAGAGTTCACTTGTGCGGATTGTTCTAAATGGTCTTCCCGATTCATATAAGGTTTTTGCTTCTACTCTTTGTTTGATGATGAAAGAAAATCCAAATGCCTTAAGATTTGAGGAGTTAATCTTTGTTCTGTTGCAGGAAGATTAGCCTAGGCAGAACAAGTCCATTATGCATGTTGTAGATCAAGCTTTCCTGGCTAGTTAGAAGGTCAAAGGTAAATGGAGCTCTTCTACTGGTAAGCAGAAATCGACTGATTTTGCACAATCAAAGAAGGATCAGGCAAGGAAGAAAGAGGCTAAAGAGGCAAGGAAGAAAGAGGCTGCAATGGTTATTGCAGAGGCCTCTACACCCAAAACAGAGTCTGCTAATCTTGTGGAGAATGAAGAATGGGTGTTTATTATTGTTTGCAGTTATGACCCATCTTCTCATGAACACTGTATGTATACAATAGACTCAGATGTTTGGTACTTTGATAATGGGTTGACCAAACATATTACCTCGCAACACAGTTTCTTCACTTTACTTGAGCCTACCCCTATAGGGAATACTGTCACATGCTCCAACAACTCCTCTTATCCTGTTATGGGAGCTGGTAAGATCATTCGGACTACTACTAATGGTAGTTCTTTTACATTGTTGGATGCTTTATTTGTGTTAGGGATCAAGAAGAATCTGTTATCAATTTCAACTTTAATCAAGATTTTCTTAATCACGAAATATGTTGATGACAGATGTACAACTCATGATCTATCAAATGGAGATGTCATTATTGTTTGTGGCATTTTATGTCATGGGATGTATAACCTCATAGACTATGAAAAATTTGTGAATGATTCAGCATGTGTAGTACATGACTCTCAGGCTATGTGAGATGCAAAGCTTTGGCATGCACGCTTTGGTCATTTGAATTTTGCTAGTTTGCTACACCTGCAAAAATCTAAAATGGTGTCCTCTCTACCCAAACTTGAGGCACCTGGTAAACATGTTTGTGAAGGATGTATTTTAGACAAAATGCAGTGTTGCTTGTTCCCAAAAGATGGTTCAGTTCGAGCTACTTAAAAATTTTGTAGCTTGTTCATAGTGATGTCTATGATCCTATGGAGACACCTTCCTTTGGGAAGTATCTTTACTTTCATTGATGATTTTTCTAGGCATGCATGGGTATATCCACTAAAAGCAAATTCCAAAGTGTTTATGTGCTTCAAATAGTTTTTGCTTTTGGCCAAAAATCTATTAGCATGTAAAATGGGCACCCTATGTTCTGATGGAGGGGGGCAATGTATGTCTTCTGACTTTAATGCATTTTTGGGTGAGCATGGGATAAAACATCAGTGTACAGTGCTATATACACCTCAAAAGAATGGAGATGCTGAATGGAAGAACATGTCACTCATGGAGATGGCGAGGCATATGGTCAAATGTCAGGCTTTACCACATAGTTTTTTGCTTGAGGTTGTTATGTGTGCAACATATGTGCTTAATAGGTGTCCCAGTAAAGCATTGCAATCTATCACTCCATATGAGGCTTGGCATGGTCGCAAGCCATGTGTTGCTCACCTGCATGTTTTTTATTGTCTAGCATATGCATTAGTGTCTAAACAACAACATAGGAAATTGGATGATAAAGCAGTGAAATGTATTTTTGTTGGGTACAGTTCTAAAAGAAAATGCTATCGTCTGTATCATCCACAAACAGAATTCATTTTCATTAGCCGTGAGGTTTTTTTTTTTTGTGGAAGATGCTATTAAGCCACTACTTTCATGTACTAAGGAGACATCAGTTAGCTCCAAAGACATGTATGACGCTTTGCTGCCTCTTTTTATAGGTGGACAATCTTATGTTAGTCCTAATGAGGCAACTTCTCAACCTTTAGAGGTTTCTTGTGATGATGTAGGTCGTTCCATGTCTGATGCAGATTTACATGCACTCGTTGATGTGAAAGCTGATATTGAGGATGCAAAAACTATGCCAAAATGGCTGGTGCAGACTTTGCCTGACAACAAATTAGATGCACCTCTGCCATATCATACTCATCTAGGCTCTCATAGTGCATCTTTTGCATCAGATTGCCATGCTATGTTTGCCTCTAGTCTCTACGATGAGAATAAGGTTGTTTTGTTTGATGAAGCATGAAATTCTGAAAATTGGATGGCTGTTATGCAATCAAAATATGATGCTATCATGAAAAATTGTACCTGGCCTTTATGTGACTTGCCTCCTTGCAAGAAGGCCATTGGCACTAAGTGGGTATATAAGCTGAAGCATAACCCTGATGGAATAGTTGATAGTTATAAGCCTAGGCTTGTTGTAAAGGGTTATGCACAGGAAAGAGGCATTGATTTTTATGAGACGTTTGCACCTACATGACGAATGACTAATGTTCATAGCATTTGTGCACTTGTAGATCATCATGGTTGGAATGTTCATCAGTTAGACATTAAAACTACATTTCTAAATGGTGAATTGCATGAAGAAGTGTATGTTTTTCACCCTTGTTGCTTTGTGTAGAAAGGGCATGAAAACCAAGTGTGCAGGTTGAAAAAGGCATTATATGGTTTGAGACAATCACCACGTGCTTGGTATAAAAAAAATACATGCCTACCTGATTGCACATGGTTTTGAGAACAGTCGACGTGAGAGCACCTTATACGTTAAGCATGCTAATGATGTGCCTCCGATCATTATTGTCTATATTGATGACATGCTGCTCATTGGTCCTCTTGAGAAAGCATATTGCTAATTTTAAGGCTGATCTGCATGCCTCATTTGAGATGTCAAATTCGGGGCATTTGCATCATTATTTAGACATTCAGTTTATGCAAGTTGATGGCGGAATAGCTTTGTGTGAAACAAAATATATTGACACATTATTGTAGCATTTTGGCCTTGAAGACTGCAAACTTATTGCCATTCCTATGGAGTCAGGTTTACGATTGAGTCTTGATGATGCTGGAGATGCATTTGATGTTGTTCTCTATTAGTAGGCTGTTGAATGCTTGGTTTACTTATGCATTACTCGGCCAGACATTCAATTTTTTGTCTCACATATGAGCAGGTTTATGCATTGCCCAAGTGTCAAGCATTGGCTGGATACACATGGATAAAACCATTTTTAAGAAAGTTTTCCACCCACAAAAAGACAACCCACTTGCAAAAAGACATTCAATCTTCAAAGAAAAAACATTCTATTTTTTGTGTGTATGTGTATGTGTGTATATGCATTTGTATATTTTTATGTGTGTATATGTACCTATTTATGTATGTGTGAGTGTACGAACATGTGAGTGTACCTATGTATATGTGTATATGTATGTGTATATGTATGCACGTATATGTATGTATGGGTTTATGTGTGAATGTGTGCATTCATGTGTGTGTATGCGCACATGTATGTGTGTATACGCACATGTATGTGTGTATGTGTGCATTTATGTATGTGTGAATGTGTGCATTTATGTATGTGTGATTGTATGTGTGTGTATATGTATGTATGTATGTATGCATGTGTGTGTGCATATGTTTATGTATGTGAGTGTATGTATGTGTGTGTATGTATGTGTGCATGTGTGTATTTATGTGTGCATGTGTATGTATATATGTGTGTATATACGTGTGTGTATGTGTGGGAGAGTGCACACATGTATGTATGTGTGTATTGTTTGATTTTGTTTTATGATTTTTCCTTAAATGATCAAATTTGTTTGAAAATATAAATAAATAAAACAAAAATTTCGCTTATTTGATCTCTTTTATAGTTATGAAGCTAAATCTCATAGATAATAAGTTCCCTAAGTGTATTTATGTAGAACCACTACAAGGAATAAGGGGACATAGCGACAATTGATGTGACACAATTTCGTTGCTTCGTGATTGTGCATTCTAGCGCATTGAGCATGGAGTGCCCATCATCATTTAAAGGATGCTTTATCAATCCTATTTCTAAGCCTACTAATGACATTAAAATAATATCGCATATGAAACAATTTGGAGGATTCCATATACGATGCTTGCACATTGCTTATATGATGTTCGTTTTTGACCAAAATAAAAAAATGCATCACTCTTCGATCGTCATTTTGTATGCATCTAATCAAAGAGCAATCCAAGGTTCTCTCTCTATCTCTCTATCTCCCTCTCTCTCTCCCTCTTTTTCCCTCTTTTTCTTTTGATCTCTCTCTCTCTCTCTCTCTTTACTGTAGGTCATTTAATAAGTTCATCAAGCATATTGTATGACTAATTATTGTAATAGTATAATTTCCATTGTCTATATATCATTTAAATTGTCTTGTTTTCATAAACTAACATACTCATACTTTTACATTCACATGCACATATACACATATATGCATATACATGCACATGCAGATACACACACATATACACATACACATACACATACACATACACATACATGCACATGCACAAAAATTTAGATAGGTACATGCATGCACATATACATACACACACACATACATCTACACAGACACACACACACACACACACACACATATATATATATATATATATATATATATATATATATATATATATATATATCTATATATATATATATATATATATATATATATATATATATATATATATATATATATATATATATATATATATATATATATATATATATATATATATATATATATATATATATATATATGCACATCCACATGCATGCTCATACATATATACATGCATATAAACACATACACATACACACAAATATAGATAGTTACATGCAGATCTACAAATATAGATATACACCTACATGTGCATACATATATATACACACACAACTACATGCACATACATACGTATACAGACATAAACACACATAATATGAATGGATTGCAAATTAAAGTAATACATCACATGTTAAATATAAACTATAATAAAAATAATTAGTACATTTCAATCATATAATTCACTTCAATAAAATAAATTAATTCAATAAAAACTTAAAAATTATTAAAATTATGAACTCACACTATGGACATAATTAAAAACACAAGTGATATGAGAATAACTTCACACACACACACACACACACACACACACACACACACACATATATATATATATATATATATATATATATATATATATATATATATATATATATATATATATATATATATATATATATATATATCATGATCATCCACATCATCATGATCATCGCCATGATTTGATGTATTTCAAGAGGCATCATGGGTAGAGGTGTGAGTACCCTCTGACGATCAATATGATCCCTCTTGTGTCTATCTCTCCACCTCATCCATATTGGCCTCTCCATAATACTCTTGTATTACATATAACAAACATAAAAACATCAATAAAAATAAAATAAAATATATCAATTTTAATAATACTCACAAAATCATCTGGATGATCTATTATCTACTCACTCACATGTTGATATCCACAATGTGTAGCATATTCGATTTCTTTTTTCTTAGGATATTGATCGTAGTCCTTTTGTTGCATTGAAATAAGTGAAAAGGATTAATGATTTGGGTTTTAAGTAAAATAAAAAGTATAGTTTCAATAATGCATATGCTTACAAATGTAGCAACAAAACCATGATGGCCCATTTGGCCTAAGCATGATGTGTGAGCTGATCCAACTCTCTTCTTTGCAACAACATGTGTTTATATTTAATGAAACCAAAGTACATAGATTAAATATAAAATATTTATAATACATATGAGAATTATAACTCACAGTAATATAAACTATTTTGCATACCTTTTGGTGAGGATATGATTCTTGAAGACGTAGTTGTCTATGAAAATATTGCCACATCCTAGGTCATATGTCTACTCTTCTCTTATTTCTTTATACCATAAAATATCTCCTGCTATTTTATTCTCAAACAAAAAAAAGATGAGTATACAAAAAAAACTTTACATTTCTAAACATGCATACAGACATACATATTCACACATACATACATACACTTAAACCTACGTACATACACACACACATGTACATATACATACACATACACACACATATACACACACACATGTACATATACATACACATACACATAGATATACATACACACACATATACACATACATACACACACATATACACATACATACACACACATACATGAGCATGAAAATAGTCATGAATCACCATACATGAGTAGAGATGTAGAAAGATACTTAATTGTCAGGTGTGTAGAGATCACTAGAAACCAAGATTCCGGGTCCACAATCACATTCATCATATGTAAAATTTACATGTGACTCTAGACCTAGAACTCTTGGTTTCTAATGCTTGCTTCCATTTTAAGTGACGAAATTGCAAGTAGAGTCACATAAAGCTCTCATTTTTGTTTTAAACTCATAAAAATAAACAAATTAAAATGAATAAAAACATTTATACTATAATATTATTAAAAGTAATAAATTAGAATAAACACACAAAAATACATACACACATAGACACACATGCACACACATACATAACAAAAAAACACACACATATACATATATATACACACATGTACACACATATGCATACATATATACACACATACACACACATACACATACATGCACATAAACACACATACACATAGACATACACACACATATACATCACCATACATGAGTAGAGATGGAGGAAGGTACTTAGCTTTCACTGCTATTATCTCATTACATAATTGTGTTGAATTATTAGGGAAATATCATAGACCTCCAAGAGCACCTTTTAGAGAGCAGTAGATACCAAGATCTTTGGATCCACATCCACATTCATCAGATGTAAAATTTAAATGTGATGCTAAACCTAGAGCTCTTAGTTTCTAATGCTTACTTCCATTCTAAGTGAACAATCATGAGTAGGAGTCACATAAAGCTCTCATTTTGTTTTCAAGTCCAAAAAATAAAAAAAATAAAATCAGTAAAAACATTTATGTTATAATATTATTAAAAGAAATAAATTATAATAAACATGCAAAAATACATACACATATACACACATACACACAAATAAACATACACACACATATGCATACACAACACACAAACATAAACATACAAAAAGATCCATACACATACACACACATATGCATATATACATGCATATACACACACATATACATACACACATACATACATGCATGCATCATACATATATACATACATATATACATAAATACACACATCATAAACACATGCATACACATATCTGCAAATGTATGTATGTGTGAATATACGTATGTGTGTATGTGTGAATGTGTATTTATATGATCTTGTATGTGTATTTATATGATTGTGTATGTGTATTTATATGATTGTGTATGTGTACTTATATGATTGTGTATGTGTATTTATATGTTAGGTGTATCTGTGTGTAATAGGCCTTTCAATAGTGAAATAATTCATTTTGAACATTTCGAATAACATTGTGGGGATAATGCTTAGAATGAAAAATTAGGTCATTTTATGCATTTAGGAAAAATTTGGGATGACAAGTTTCATATTCTCTCTCTAAAATCTATCTGCATCGTGTATCTGGTTGAAAATTGAACATGAAGACAGATTTGGACCTAGGTCATCACTAACAATATTGTGCAGATCAAAAAATTGAATAAAAGTGTCTCTCACAAGCTTAAGCTAATTCCTCATTGGTTTTGAGTTATAGGGCAGAAGAGTGCCATTTCCTTAGGTATTTGAAAAAAAGAGGGCTTCTCTATTTCTATTTGAATCCATGATTTTGATGTTTATGTGTTGTCATACCTAATTAGGAATTTCTTCGAATATGTCTTTTTAGTGCTTTTCTTCTATTTTTGGATAGGTACCACTAAAAAAAGCGCTTGACTACTAGAAATGCATGCTTTTGTGAAAGTTTTGTGGAGAATTAGCTTTTTTCTAAATTTGGTGGATCGCACACTTCTTTGGGTGGTGATCAACTCTGTTATAAGAAGACCTGCACATCAAAGAGAAGGAAGCCAAAACTTAGAGAATTACCTTGTGATTGAGACTGAGAGTGAGACTAAGAGTGTGATTGAGAGTGCGAGTGTGAGTGAGATTGAGATAGCTCGAGGGTGGTCGAGAGGTGAAGGCTTCATCAAGAAGCTATTTTCCAAAGCTATTGTATTGATTGACTCACATCTATAATATCAAAATTTCTCTTTCTCTGAGTCATATCTTGTCTACTCTTCTGCATTGAATTTTCCCTTGTGCAGGTTGTGTTTTTCTCTCTTCCACTATCCTTGAGTGATCAGAAGCTTGTGATTGAAGATAAATTATGATTAAGGAAACCCTACGAGGTGTGATTGAGTGTGATTGAGGAAATGCTACAAATGGTATCGGCGCAGAATCAATCCTCGAGAATGATGGAAGGTTTAATGAAAGAAGTTCATGAGCAAGAATAGCTTATTTAGAAGCTTCTTGGAGAATTACACAAAGAACGAGGGAGAAAGCAACTAGAAGGCCCAAAAAATTTGTTCATGGATCTGAATGATGAAGTAGATGAAGGTGCAAGAACATCTAGTATGTCTAGAGGAAGACAAAAGTGCAATTATGAAGATATGGAGCTAGGTGAGTTTGCCCTTTTCAAGTCTTTAAGAAGGAAAAATTGAATAATGTAGATTGTGAGAAGAACAAGGGTGAAGATCTGGATGGATGGATTGAAGAGCTAGAGGATTTCTTTGATCTTTGGCAATTTTGTGAGGAATCTAAGGAAAAAGTTGGGATCCTACACTTGCATGGCATCACAAAACTATGGTGGAAGTCCTATATTCAGACTCCGACGCGTTATTGTCTTATTATGTGGAAGGAATTTAGAGAGCAATTGACAATCATAGCTTGTCTGTTGATGAGTACAAAGAAAAGTTCCTACATCCTCACAAATATGCATTAGAGGTTAGTGGTGATGCTCTCAAGAGCAGTTTTATTGAAGGGCTTCGTGAGCAACTTCACTAGCAAGTCAAGGGATCTAGATGTGTAGATTTTTTGGGATTTTGTTATGATGGCCAAGAATTTTGAGAAGATGGAGAAGTTCAAAGCAAATTGCACTAGATTCATTGCGAGGGGACATAGGCCATAGGGATCTGTTGAAATGAACATGAACTATTCAAAGAAGACTACATCTTCTAATAACCAAGGTAAGAATCCTACTCAAGTGGAAAATCAAAGGAGGCATCAACCCATCCATTGGTAACAAGACCCTGATTTTATTGAGTGGGCAAAAAGATTTGGTCTGTGTTTTTGTTGTGGGGAATAAGGGCATCTGACATATGAGTGCCCAAACAAGGCAATCTTTCAGCATGCACAATCAAAGGTGATAAAAATTATCGAGGAAGGTACAATAATTGAGATAGAACATGACGGAGGTAAGTTCCCTAACTCTACTTTACGTTGCATGGTGGCTAGTTCTTTTCCCAAAGGCTTTTGTAATTACAATTTCGAGTATGATTTGTATGCATAAAATCAGATTTTTGATCAATTTAGGTAGTACACATTGTTTTCTATCTTTCAAATTAGTATAGAATTTAGGGACACCCCTAAATATGTAGATAACAAGACCTATATAGATGGCCAATGGATGAGTACACTACACAAAAGGATGTATTGAAAACCTTGCATTTAGTTTTTCTAATAGGTCTTTTTCTGGAAGTTTTCATGTGATTGAGATGAAACATAGTGATGCAATCATAGATATTGATTGGTTAGATGAGAATTTTGCAACAATTGATTGGGAGCAAAGAACAATCACTTTAAGGCTAGATGGTGAATCTATCCATACTCTAGGTGAAGCGTATAATCCTAAACCTATTCTTATTTCTACTATGCAGATAATTAGAGGTATAAATGATGGTTGTAGAACATTTGTAGTGTATGTGAACAATCTACATGAGGACGATAATGATGAAGTTCTTCCAAATTATGAACATAATCTTTTAAAAGAATATGGAGATGTATTGCCAAAAAACTTGCTTGTTATACCTCCACCTAAGTAGATTGACCATGCCATTGACCTATATTTAGGGAGTGAACCATATTCTATAGCATTTTATAGGTTTAACATATATTAACTCCACCTAAGTAGATTGACCATGCCATTGACCTATATTTAGGGAGTGAACCACATTCTACAGCATTTTATAGGTTTAACATATATTAATTAAAGGAGTTTAAGATTCAATTAGATGATATTTTGAAGAAAGACTTGATAAGACCAAGTGTTTCACCTTGGGGAGCACTTGTTTTATTTCAGAAGAGGAAAGATGGCTATTAGAGAGTATGCATTGACTATAGGGGGTTGAATAAAGGAACAATTAAAAATAAGTATCCACTCCCTTACATAGATGACTTATTAGGTGAACTAAATGGAGTGACTGTATTCACTAAGATTGACTCAAGATCTGGATATCATCAAATTAGGATCAAAATAGAGGATATACTCAAGATAGCTTTTCAAACATGATAAGGTCACTACCACTTTATGGTTTTATCTTTTGGATTAACAAACGCTCATGGCACATTCATGTGCTTGATGGACAATGCTTCTCATGATTACCTAGATGAATTCATCTTAGTGTTTTTTAATGATATATTTGTATACTCCAAAGATGATCCTAAATTTTCCAAGGATAAACTTGTGTATCTAGGAAGAGTCATATGTAAATAGGGAATTAATATAGACTACGATAAAGTGAAAACACTAGTTGATTGGCCGGTTCCTAGAAACTTTAGGGATGTTAGAATTTTTCTAGGATTGGCATAATATGAAAGAGAACGTATTAAGGATTTCTCTAAGATAGCTAATCCCCTCATAGAGTTGACTAAAAAGAATGTAGGATTCGTATGGAGTGACACCTGTGAAAAATCATTTGAATCATTTAAACAAAAGTCATTGAAAATTGTGTTTTGAAAATACCAAAAATGGGAAAGCCTTCTGTAGTTGCATGTGATGCAAGTGGTAGTCAAATAGGATGCCTTCTTTTATAGGATGGTAGGATGGTTTGAAATGAGTCTAGAAAATTAAGAAAACATGAACTTAATTATCCTACTCATGACCTAGAAATGCTTGTTGTTGTAAATGCACTTAAGCATTGGAGACATCTACTATTAAGGGTTAAGTTTGAATTGAAAATAGATCATCAAATTCTAAAATACATTTTCATAAAACTATTTCTTAACAATAGGCAAAAGCATTGAATTGAATTATTAAGCACCTATTTTAACTTTTTTTCATACAAATAGGGGATCAATGTATCAAGACATATTTCATTTCGAGAATGGTTCTTTGTATTGTAACGATCAATTATGCATATCTTTCGGGTTCCATTAAGTTAAAATATTGCATGATTGTCATGATGCCCCTTTTTCTACACATCGAGGTTATTTGAGGACCCATGTTAAAATAAAATGTCCTTAGTTTTGGCCATGTATGAAGCCGGATAATGAAAAATATGTTAGTAAATATTTAAAGTGCCAACAAGTGAAATCAGAGTTTAAGAGAATACCTAGAATGGTTCAACCTTTGGATGTTTCAAATCAAAAGTGGATTCTATCTCTATGGACTTTATCCTAAATTTCCTATGACCAAAAGTAAACATGATACCATATTTGTGGTAGTTGATGGACTTACCAAGATGGCACATTTCTTCCCTACAAAAAAGACTGATATTGCCTTGAATGTGGCAAGACTATTTGTAAAAGAAATCTTTGGATTTCATGGAATGCGTAAAAAGCATAATTTCTGATAGAGATTCTAGGTTCACATCAAAATTTTGGAGAGCAACATTTGAATAAATTGGAACTCAACTTCATATGAGTACAACATGGTATTTCTTAAAGTCAATCCTCACTGATATAACTTGTTGCTATGGAAAGATCATAGACTTTCTCCTTGATACACATGTCCTTTTAAAGTTTTGAAAAAGATTGGATCTCTTGCTTATTTGTTGGAGTTACTTGAACATTTAAATGTTCATCTTGTATTTCGTGTTACCTTACTTAAACGATATGTACCTAATGTTGCTCGTGTTTTGCAAGACAACTATAAGCTGAAAGATGATGGGTCTTTTGAGCTTCGACCTGAAATAGTGTTAGGAGGGAAATTACTTAGAAATAGATCTATAGTAGAGATTTTAGTGAAATGGCACACATATCCTATAGAAGATTTGACTTGGGTGAACTTACACAATTTTTTGGCACATTATCCTTCTTTCCAACTCTGAGGAAAGAAGAATTGTAATAGGCCTTTCAATAGTGAAATAACTCATTTTGAACTTTTTGAATTACATTATGGGGATAACTCTTAGAATGAACAATTAGGTCATTTATGCATGTAGGCAAAAATTTGGGATGACAAGTTTCATATTCTCTCTCTAGACCTTATCCACATCGTGTTTTCTGGTTGAAAATTGAACATGAAGATGAAAGAATTAGGCAAAAATCTGTATGAGAGAAAGATAGAGCATGCATAAGAGAATAAAAGGTATGTCTGAATTTTTTGTCAATTATGTTGTAAGTACCTCGTTTAGGGCAGTACATTTAGTTCAATGTAAGAAAATGCATTGATTTTATTCTCTCCAGAATACTTAAACTTAGAAGGCTCAAAATTGGTGCTTGAGGCAGATTTGGACCTAGGTCATCTCTAACACTATTGTGCAGATGTAAAAAATGAATAAAAGTGTCTCTCACAAGCTTAAGCTAATTCCTCATTGGCTTTGAGTTAAAAGGCTTGGAAGAGTGCTGTTTTTTCAGGTACTTGAAAAAAAAGAGGGCTTGTCCCATTTGAATCCGTGATTTTGATGCTTATGTGTTGTCATGCCTAGTTACAGATGTGTTTGGATATGTCTTTTTGGTGATTTTCTTCTTTTTTTTTCTATTTTTGGATAGGTACTACAAACACATGTGTTCTTGAACGTTTTGTGGACTTGAATCAACTTTTTCTAAATTTGGTGGACTGCACACTTCTTTGGGTGGTGATCAACTCTATTATAAGAAGGCGCATCAAAGAGGAGGAAGCCAAAAATCAGAGAATTACCTTGTGATTAAGAGTGAGGGTGAGAGTGATAGTGTGACTGATGTTGGAACATCAAGCTTAGAATATTCTTGAGGTGGATTTAATCTACATCAAAAAAGCTATCATTTGGATTATGCCAAAATATCCATTAAAGTGTTCTTTTACCTATGCTCATTTATTTTATATATATATATATATATATATATATATATATATATATATATATATATATATATATATATATATATATATTATGGGTCATTTACCATTGTAAAAGCCTAGAGATTTACTCATGTAAAAGGAGAAAAAGAGGGCTAAAATTCCACGAATTTTAGGTGGTTGAGTTGCAGTTAATGAATAAATCAATCACCTAAAAGTAGATCAAACTAGATCTTCACTTTTCCTAGATTGTGGGAAAGTGAATTGATTCCCTCCAACAACTAATCCCGCCTTCATTTGAATTCAAAATCCACTTGTAGATTTTGTGGAGCACTTCAAGTGTCTATATAAAGACTTCAAATCACTTGTACATTACATGGAAGCAATATACATACACGTGTGGCCATCATCGTCTTGCTCCTTCATTTTTTTTGCTTCATCTTCTTGAACAATAGTAAGATTGCAGAGGTTGTTGCTCTCTCTAGAGAGCTCCAAATTGATGAGTGATCACTTTTGGGAAGGATATTAGTGTCTAGTTTATTTTTATATCATTTGATTCACTAGATTGGGAGAAATCTTAGTTTTTCTATCTCGGGGTCTATCTCTATATATTCCTAAAAAATAGGAGGTACGACTATTGAGTGTCAGGTTCATTCCAAAAGCATATTTTGCTTATTTCTTGTACTCTTGTGCATTTTATACCCTCAACCCTATGTGTATCACTCCTCTAAAAGTATTTTTTCCAATTGTAATCATGTTGGCTACTATGACCATTTGAAGTTCATTGTCTCATCCAAAGATAATAAGTTTTTTGAGCTAGTCAATGCGCAAACCTATCTGTTTTGTATCAACTCTTTCTCCTTGATGCTTCAAAGTACATAGTGAATTTTATTGCAGTTATCACATGCCTATAAGGTCTATTTGAGTCTCCATAGGCTCAAGGGCTGGTTTTGTGCCGGTTGGCTAGACCAAAATTCGTTGCTTCACAACTCACTTTTATTACCTCCTAGAAGCTTCTCCAAGTTCTTTTAGTGGTATCAAAGCTAGATCAAGATGGGTGAAAACTTTCCCTCAATGATTGAGAAGCTTGATTGACACAACTATGCGGGTCATTTGTTCTACATAGATTTCGGATGTTCAAATCATGTTGTAGGCAGCATTGCTCTTCTATCTGATTCGAAAAGTCCAAAGCATAGACATGAATTTCAAAAAAGGGATGACACAAAGCACAATGTGGAGAAGATTGGGAATGTCAAAGCATCCAATGGTAGGAAAGAGAATCCGAGTAAGGTTCTCTATGTGCCCACTATCACTAAAAACCTAATAAGTGTAGGCCAAATAGTTGAAAAAGGCTTGCAAGTTAGGTTCACCCAGCATGCAACTTTTGTGGAAGTTTCATGTCAAGGCTTCAAGAAGATATCCAAAGGTGAGAAGCATGGTAGGCTCTTTACTTTTGAAGTAGGAGAAACCAGGAATATAGCTCTATTCACTTTTGGGTCTCAAACCCTAAGTGAGCTTGAAGTGTGGCATACGAGACTTGCTCATGTGAATGAAAGAACCTTGAAGGACATATTGTTGGAGCAAGTCTATGACAAGCCTAGGTATTGGCTTGAGTCTCACAAGGTCATAGAAGAAGCTTTGAAGTGAAGACAATGTATGAAAATTGAAGAGTTCACTTGTGAACTATCCCTTGTAACTTTTTGAGTCTTTACTTGATGTAAAAGTAAAAGGGATCTAAAGTGGTTGAGTCCACTGGATGAAAAAAGGGAAAAGAAGCCATGAATTCATGAGTTAAGGTATTTGGATAATCAAATCAATAGTTAAAAAGTTTGGAGAGTGATTATAGGAAGATTCAAATTCAAATCTTGGCTCCAAAGATCACTATAAATACATGGCCTTCTAGTCGCATTTTTTAAGACCTCCTTGAGCTGAGCTTGATGCCATATCAAGGTGTGGTTTCAAGGCACACATATGTATTAGTAATTCCATTGTATTTTACAATCAATATACTTTCATTTTCACGATCATTTGAGTTCATATTTTCATGCTTTTGTGAAGTGTACCGTTCACTGCCATATCTCTCAGTTTGCTTAGTCCTGACAATTTCTCACATACAATCCCCATGACCTTAGAAGCCAAGCCTTCTAAGAAGAAACCATATAGATATAATGATAATTATGCTTCGAAGATCAAGGAAGCGATAGATCCATTGATAGAAGCTGGATTTATCTATAAAATTGAGCACACTCAATGGGTTTCCCCCATTGTAATGGCACCCAAAAAGAATGGAAAGTTACAAGTATGCATTAACTTGAATTTTAATGCAGCCACCATTAGAGATAGTTATCTGCTTCCTATCACTAAGCATCTATTAGAAAGAGTGATAGGCAAGGAAGTTTATAGCTTCCTTGATGGATTCTCTAGCTACAATCAAGTGGCCATTGCTCTAGAACACGAGCACAAGACAACCTTTTCCATAGAGTGGGGCATATTTGCATTCCAGTATTGCCATTTGGGCTCATCAATGTGCCACCTACTTTTCAGAGGCTGATATGTCATGTATTTAAAGAGTTCTTACGTAAAAACTTGGAAGTCTATGTTGATCTATGTGCTCATTCCAACATTAGACAAACACATATACCTGAACTTAGTCAAATCTTTGAGAAATGTAGAGAATATCAGATCTACCTGAACCGAAAAAAGTGTGTTTTTATAGTCCACCAAGGCAAGATTCTAGGAGACATAGTGTCAAAGAATGGCATATCCACAGACGAGGAGAAAGTGAGAGTAGTTGTAGAACTACCTATGCCAAAGAATTTCAAGGAAGTATAAGCTTTCATGGGGCATTGCAGATATTATCGACGTTTCATTCATATGTTTGTGATCATTGCAAAGCCTCTGTAATCTCTTTTGACTAACTTTGAGTGCACACAAACTCCTTTAACAAGGTTAGCACCAATCTTGACTACCCTGGATTGGAACAAGCCATTCCACATTCATATGGATGCATCCAATTATGCTATTGGGTGTGTACTGGCACAACCTACTGGTGAAGGTAATATGGATCCTCCAATTGAATATGCGAGTAGACAATTGAATGTGGTTGAACAAAATTAGAATACTACTGAAAGAGAAGGATTAGGCATGATATATGCAGTAACAAGTTTAGACATTATTTTCTTGGAAATAAGTTTAAATTTTTTATAGACCATCAAGTACTATTATATCTAGTGGACAAACATTGCAATAGTGGTAGATTAGTAAGATGATTCCTCTTACTAATGGAATATGACTTTGAAGTTGTGGTTAGCAGAGGTAGAACTCACCTTAGAGTGGATAACCTTTCTAGAATAACTTTAAGAGAGTCCCCTCAAGGATTATCAGATGACCTTCCTGATGCTTACTTGTTCAATCTAGAAGTAGTGCCTGAATGGGCCAAAACTATAGTGCCTATTCTTAGCTTTGGACCTAAACATCTTGCTCTCAAAACCAAAGATAAAGAAGAAGTGAGAATACTGCATACTAGTAGGCACTTTGTATAAGCACATCAATCAAGGCATATTGGCTTGCTATGTAGATGAAGATGAGCATGCAAAATGGTTGCAAATAGCACACATAGGTGCACTACGACAACATCACTCCAAACATAGAACCCTAGAGATCGTGCAAAGGTTAGGGGTATTTTGGCCAACAATGGAAGTAGATGTCCATATGTTATGCAATGAATGCCCAATCTATAGTGTTAAACCACCAATGGAACATGCTATGCTATATCAAGTGTCTTTAGTGCCAGATTGGAGAGAACCATTGGTAGATGATGATGAAAACATTCCCACAAGAGATGACATTATCTAGATGGAACAGCTTAGATCAGGAAGCACTAGATTATACACTCATAGATGATAATCTATACAAGCATGGAAGAGACACATACTTAAGATTGTGTGTCCATGAGAGTGAATACCTCAAGATCTTAGAGACTACTCACCAAGGTGTAGCAGGAGGACATTTTGGACCAGACTGGGTTCTTAAGGCAATTTTATTTGCAAGTCTTTGGTACTCTTCACATGGATGCACATATCTACATGAAGAGGTGTGATATTTGTCAACAAATGCAATACCCCATACATAAAGATGAGATGCCACTTAAACCCATGATGGGAGGACGTGCATTCTTTAAGTGGGGAATAGACTTTGTTCATCCTATTAATCCCCCAGATAAGAGTTCACATGCTGAATACATCATTTTGGCCACTAATTATCTAACTAAATGGGAAGAAGTGAAGGCTACAAGAAAGAATGATGCACAAACTATGGCCAAGTTCCTATTTGAGAATGTATTCACAAGATATGGTTTTCCAATAGCATTGGTGAGTGATAGAGGCATGCACTTCTTGAACAAAACCATTAAATACTTGTTAGAAGAATTCATGGTGGTTTACAAGAAGTCGGCTCCATATCACCCACAAAACAATAGCCAAGTCAAAAGCACAAACAAGATACTGTGCATTGTTTTGAAAAAGCTCATAAATAATAAATTTTTTGATTGGGACAAATAGTTAAACCATGCTTTGTGGGCATACAAAGTTGCCTATAAAATGATACTCCAAGTCACACCCTTTTAGATGGTATTTGGCCAAAATGTAGTGTTACCACTAGATTTCTTCATCCCTACATTAGAAGTGGGACACGAGCATCAATGGACTGGCCATGACCTCTCATATAGAATCTTTGATCTGGAATGCTTAGGTGAAGCAAGATTGAGAGTAGCAATAGGGATTTATGCAGCCAAGAAAAGGAAAAAGGCTTACTTTGATGCACATGTGAAGGACAAGGGCTTGAAAGTGGGAGACTTAGTCTTGGTATACACATTGAAACAACATGCATGAAAATTAGAGAAGCGTGTCTATGGACCCATGATTACTAATAGAATATCAACAAGTGCAGATGTCCAATTAGCCACTTTAGAAGGTGACATCCTACCTACTTACATAAGTGGATGGAGAGTCAAATTATATCAAGAACCCCTCACGGAGGAAATGCTAAAACAACTCAACACTACCAAGAAATGTAAGGAAGAGTAAAAACAAGTTCGTGAAGAAGCACAGGCAAAAGCCTTAGAACACATCTAACAAATGAAATTGAGAAGATAGGGTAGAGATCAGCCTAAGACTGATGCTTATGAAGCTCCAAGATATCGCATGGCCATGTGCGAAGCATCACGTGTATGTTCCCATAGAATAGCTGACTCACGACCCATTGTGATCCTAGAGGTAGGACATGGAGAGAGTGCAAGGACTGTAAGAGCTTTACTTGACTCAAGAGCAGCCACTAGCTCATTGTCAATAATTGCAATTAAGTATCAATCCTATAAAAGCATATCTCATAGGATTGGGAGATGTGGAAATCCCTTGCATGGGTGAGGTGGAGCTTCCCCTCTACATTCAAAATGTTCTAATGATAGTCAAGGTGCTAGTGTGTCAAGAAGAGGATCTCACCGAACCTCTTGTCTTGGGTCAAGACTGGATGAAAACATTTTTGTCCTCAAAAATGTACATGAAATGTTCGTAATGGTAGAAGTAAAATTCTTGAACTCCCCTAAACCCCATGTACTCTATGTACATGGTCATCTCTATGTGTTGTTTCCCCATATCCTTCCCCTTGAGAAGTCTCATATGAGATCATCTCAAAGGTGGGAAACCATCTGAGTGGTGGCTACTATCTCCCATGTATACTCAACTTCTAAACCATCACTCCCATGACATGTAGCATCATCAAAATGACTCAAGTCCATAAGATGTATCCTCTATGGAGTAATAGTATAAAAAGCAAGTGTAAAGTGCCAAGCATATAGGCTTGACCTTACCATAATGGAGATCGTAAAACCATAGAATCCTATGAAATATAGAACAAAGTCCCATAACAAGTGACACCAAATCCATCTAGGAATAAATGATAAATTGCCCTCATAACACTCTAGGTCTTCCTAACCTTGAGTGTGCTCACACGTAATAGTTTCCTCTAAACTACCTTATGACTATGCAATTCCATCATCTAGCTCACATACAAGAATTTCTTGATAGTAAAATGCAATCTCTACATTTCACCAACCAAGAAGTAGCGCAAACTCAGAAACATTCTCTTCCCTTTAGTTTGACCTATGAATGCAAAAGCATTCCCGTTGAGATTTAGATAATCCCTAAATACCCATCCTCTTAATTGATCTTTACACATCATGCTCATGATGTAACACCAACTAAGAGTTTGGTCCCCCAATATGTTAGATATATCCCTATCTCCTAGAAACTCTAAATAGAGGTATCATCAATCTACTCCTAGTCTAACTAATGTCAATAACTAGATTATCTCATCTAGTCAAGGACCATCACTGAAAGTAGCATAACTGTTTCTCTCTAGAGTCTATAGGTGAGAGTCAATCTAACCATCATGATTAACTGACCTCCCTCTTCTCTTTGATAGAAGAACCACTTCTATCTAGAAAATCTAAAAGTGAGAAAGTGAAACTCTCTCTCTCTGTTTCTCTCTATAATCTCTTCCACTTTCTCTTTCCCTTTGAAAGAGATTCTCTTGAATTCCATTGCTCTATTCATCCATTATTGAGAACATGCACATACATTATCTGGTAATGGAATCTATTCCACTTTCTCTTTCCCTTTGAAAGAGATTCTCTTGAATTCCATTGCTCTATTCATCCATTATTGAGAACATGCACATACGTTATCTGTATTTTCCCTTCCAAAATAATGGACAATCAAACTCCCATGTGAAGGAAAATTAAACTAAAAATAGAGTTAATGAGTTCCTTTTAAAATAGACTAAGACATGTTTTCTAAACACATCTTTCTCTAAAGGAAAACATACTCTATTCTTCACCTATGAAGAAATCATATTTTCCTTTCCTTTTCCTCTTCAAGGAAGAGGAGGTAAAGTGGGATCTCTAAGCTAGACTGAAATCACTCCCAGATCTCTAAGCTAATTCCCTCTTTCTCCTTTCCTTAAAACAGAACCTCAAGAACTCATTTGCTTCTATCTTCCATAACTAATGCATACTCCCTCATTAAATACATTCCTATAAAGATGGAGAACAAATCTCCCGTAACAAATAAAGGTGTATGTAGTGAAGAGTGGAGAAAAAAAATTCCTTATAAGGGTCAAAGCCCTCTCCTAAAATGGTTAGCAATGATATGACATGATTGTCGAGCTATCAAGCTCAACATGTGATGATCCAGGATGACACGTACTAGTTTTTTGTTTCTCTGACATGTATAGTGGTCACGCCGGTATATGTCAGGGATAATTCATTGAGCTTTATTAGATTTACCTACCGAGAGTGATGGCACATTTGTTCCTTTCCAGCTCACTCATTTGTGGACATTAGGTTTTTCCTTATGTACTGATCTTTATATATTGCACTTGTTGTATTCTTGTTTTTAGGTCATTCTTGTACATTCCTTTTTATGTAATAGAAGAAGAAGAAGAAGAACATCATTCTTTCTTGCCTCAATCTGTGTGTGTGTGCTTCTCCTTGAGAGTGAGAGTGTGTGTGAGCTCTCTTCCTTATCTCCTTCCTCCTGACATGGTATCAGAGCCAGCGTGGCTGTAGAGAGCTCGTGGAGAAGGCGACGGTGAAGAGTACGCAACAAGGTGTGGAGAAAATGCGATTCACAAACGACCTCTGTTTGCTACGAAAATCGGCGTGAAGGTAGAAGACCTCAAAATATTTTCGCGAGTTATCCCTTTAGGGTCACTCGTTTTTGTCAGATCAAAGTTTTGGAGCCATCTCGACCAGGTCAGTTTCAAAAACTATAACTTGCCCTGTGTTTGACAACACTCATATATTCTAGATCCATAATTTCAAGCGATTTCGTGTACTATTGATACACAAAAACTATGTTTTTCTAAGATCAAACTGTCACGTCATAGTGCGACAGTGTTCAAGCATAAGTGCTGCTTGTAGTGTTTTGCAGTGTTGTGAATTGCTATAGAAATGGCAAACACAGATGGAATGAGTGAGCTTATGAGTGATAAGCTAGACAAGAACAACTTCCATGCTTGGAGATTCGGAATGATGAATTTCCTGATGGGAAAAGGCTACTGGAAGTACATCGAAGGAGAGAACGAAAATGCTCTGTAGTTACTAGAGAGGAATCGGACTACAGAACAAATAAGAGCATATGAGGAATGGAATCAAGCAGCACAAAAGGTAATGTATTGGCTATCTGTTAGCATACAGGATAGAGGATGCCAAGACTCCGAAAGAGGCTTGGAACAGTTTGGTCACATTGTACAAGACCAATACAAAGGCACAGAAATTGCAACTCAAGAACGAGCTGCATACATTGGAGAAAAAGAGCATGTCGATAAGTGACTACACTCTAAAAATCAAAAGCATATGTGAGTCACTTGCATCTATTGGTGTGAATGTAGATGATGCTGATAAGGTGGAAGTGTGCCTTCGTGGTTTAGGAGCTGCATATAAGAAGTTCAAAACTTCTATACAGACCAGGGAAAATATTTCAAATTTTGCTGATTTGCTATCCATGCTGATTATTGAAGAAAAGAATCTTGGTGAGGATTCAAACTCCCAAGGAAAGCCCAATTCTGAGCAGGTATTCTACTGTGGCAGAGGAAGAGGTAGAGTTAGAGGTTTTGGAAATGGAAGAGGAAACAGTAACCAAGACAGGAAGGAGTATATATAGACCAACCACAAGGATATGAAGATTCAAAGCATCTAGAATATGTTTGCAGGTTGCAAAAGGCTTTGTATGGGCTGAAGCAAGCCCCTCGTGCATGGCATGCAAGGATTGCTAATTACTTAACCAACATTGGGTTTTCTATGTGTGATGCAGATCACTCACTATATGCAAGGAAGGCTCATGATGGCATCACTATTGTGGCTATTTATGTTGATGACCTGATTGTAGGTGGTGATAATGAAGGAAGCATCAAAGAGGTAAAGCAACTTCTTATGCAGGAATTTGACATGAAAGATCTTGTTGTGCTGTGCTATTTCTTGGGCATTGAGTTTATACATACAGAAATAGGTATATGGATGTCGCAAAGGAATATGCCTTGAATATGCTGCAAAAGTATGGTATGGCTTATTGTAAGCCAATTTCTATGCCATTAGATCAGAATTTGAAATTGGATACTACATCAGGTGAAGCATTGGAAAATGCTACCATGTACAGGAAAATTGTGGGAAGTCTTATATATCTCACAATTACAAGGACTCATCTAAGTTATACTATCGAACTTGAAAGTCAGTTTATGCAGGTTCCCAAGAAGCCACATTTGCATGCTCTGAGACGCACTCTACATTATGTGAGTGCTACTTTGGATTATGCATTGTTTTATGAGGCTTGTGTTGATTTGCAGGTTTATGGATACACCGATGTAGATTGGGCTCGTAGCATTCCAGATAGAAGATCTACTAGTGGTTTTCTATTCTCACTTGGGAGTGCAATTGTTACATGGAGCAGTAAGAAGCAACCCATTGTTGCTTTATCGAGTACAGAGGCTGAGTATAGAGGTGCTGCAATGGCAGCATGTGAGGCATCATGGCTAGAAATGCTACTTGCACATTTATTTGTGGAAGTGGGAAAGCCTATCACTATTTATTGTGATAATCTTGGCAGCATACAGTTAGCACGTAATCCTATTTTCCATGCTAGAACAAAGCATATCGAGGTACATTATCACTTCATCGGAGAGAAGGTATTAGCAGGTGATATTGATCTTATTTATGTGAGAACGGATGAGCAGGTTGTTGATATTTTCACCAAAGCACTTGGCACTGAGAAGTTGAAGAAGTTTCGGGAGATGCTTGGATTACAGGATATGGCGTTGAGCTGGAGGGGGAGCGTTGAGATATCAAGCTTAGCATGTGATGATCCAAGATGACACGTACCAGGTTTTTGTTTCGCTGGCATGTATAGTGGTCACACCGGTATATGTCAGGGATACTTCATTGAGCTTTATTAGATTTATCTACCGAGAGTGATGGCACATTTGTTCCTTGCCAGCTCACTCATTCACGGACATTAGGTTTTTCCTTATGTACTGATCTTTATACATTGCACTTGTTGTATTCTTGTTTTTAGGTCATTCTTGTACATTCCTTTTTATGTAATAGAAGAAGAAGAAGAAGATCATTCTTCCTTGCCTCAATCTGTGTGTGTGTGCTTCTCCTTAAGAGTGAGAGTGTGTGTGAGCTCTCTTCCTTATCTCCTTCCTCGTGACAATGATACCATAAACACATGTGTATCCATACTAAAGAGCTATCTATGCCAATCATCCTCTATGCATGGATCTATACAATCCCATCCAATAATGGAAGTATCTTTCCTGAAAAGCTGAAAATGAGTATGTGCTACCAATGGTGATAAAATCACCTATCACATTCTCTACTGGAAGAATAAATCTTCCCTAAACTATGAAGGATAACTCATTATCCTAAGGAGATGTCTACTAAGAGCTCTCATCTAATCTAGTGACACATGACGCCATGAATGATGATTCCTTTTCTTCCTGGCTATAGAAGAAGACTGCTCAAAGGGAAGTCATTTTCCACCGTCCCATACTAGTGGAACCTTCTTCCAATTCACGGTGTCACACTTACGCTAAACCAAATATATATTACATATATATGTGATGGAACATATAGGTGGACTCTAATGAATCCCATATCCTATAGTCATGTCGCTGGACTCAAATGAGTCCCATATCCTCAAAGTGGTTAGTTTGGTTCTAGTCAATGTGTGATAATGGATATCCCTTTTTGTTCCAAACCAACTTGTTCCTAGGTACCAAGACTAGGTCTAAATACCTCTCTATAGATCCCAACATACATATATGTATTGGGTACCCCAAGTATTCATGACTAAGGGATCTATGCTCTATATCATAGAGCTAGTACCATGCCTGTGGCCTTCCTAACTATCACTCAGATCATATAAGCACCCGTCGATGCTATCTCATGAAACCCATCTCTGTGATCCCATCTAATTGATTTCCTTAGTAATGAAGCAGAAATGCTTTGCTACTTGCTCAAGTGATGTGCATGAGTGAAACTAGTCACTCTTTGGGTATTTATCATGATACCCCATAGTCTCCTAATCATCCCCTGAGACTCTTTTGAAGATAAATAATTCTTCACTACATTGGAGATTATCATAAATATATCTCCCGTGCCTCTATGCAACTTTCTAAAACATATAGGATTGCTTGTGCACATTAACATCCTTGAATGATTTGGTATTGGAATTGCATGCATCCAATCCTTCTCCACGAGCTTTAGACCTCTCCACCTTCTTCCTGAGGTCCTAACATAAACTTCGAAGTGTCCAAAAACATCGGATCACTTCCCAAAACATGAAATTTGGTCATATGATTACAAAAATAATGCAAATTTACCCCAAAAAATGCATTTGTAATCCCTCTTTAGACCTCCAAAAACCTTTTTAGGACCTAAGAATAATCATAAAATGAAATATATATCATGTGAAAGTGGTTCAAAGTGACATTACTTCATTCGCCTTCCCGGTTTGTAAGATATGGCTCCCAAAAGGTAGTTGCCAAAAACTATTCAGACTTTGCAGACCTGTACAAACCTGCAAAATACATATTTTCCAAATTTTTGTTTTCGAAGTTTAGATTAAACTTCTGCTCTTTGAAACCAGCCATAGCACATCCAATTTGGAGTTTTTTAGCCCAAGATATGGCCTTTCCAAGAGGGGCATGCCAAACTAGTGGACTGTTGGAGGGGCTGGAAAAAGTGTAAAAATGTAATTTTTGGAGTGCCCAAAAGCATTCTGCCATCAAGAAAATCCTAGTCTCTCTCCATGATCTCAGAGACTAGTATATCAAGATGCTTGGACCTATTTTTTCCTTTCCAAATCCTCCTTGATTGCATGCTAATTTGCTCTCCAAAAGAGGCTTAAATCAAGATTTTTACTTTTATGCAAAAACTTAAATGGGAGCTTTATCAAGCTTCTAATCCACTCTTAATGTGGATTTTTCTTGGATTTTCTCATTCTTCATGGTAATAAATACACCCTACTTCATGTATTTATGCACCAGTTGTTGGGAGTGATGGTTGGATGCACTCAAGAGATTGAGTTGAAGCTGCTAAACCTGCTTTGCTCCAGCCCTCCTTTGCTTCAAATATGCTTAGTACACTAGCTTAGCTTCCAAATGATACCAAGAAAGCATATATGTACTTTGCAAATGATATGTGTAATGACCAAATCAAAATAGATAACTTGGCACTTCAAAAATCCTAGAAAACTTGCTATTTCTGTAATGACACCTGCTCAGTCTTTCACTCAGTGTGACTAGCACACTTACAATTGATCTAATTCCTTCTGGACATATTAAATTAGCTTAACAAGCTACCATTTGCAAGTGGAATGAGAAGAAATGACAAACTACTCACTGAGAAATCACTTTAGCAAAATAAAGTTTACCCCCGATATTTTAGGAGCTTTGCAGACACAGACCAGTGTGCACTTCGAGCGAGATTTCTCCGAGATGACTAATCCTTTGGCCTTGAAATTTTGTAGGCATGTAGTATGCTTAGAGCTGGTTTCAATGTGCTTTGAATCACTTGATTTGGTTCAGTAGATCCTGAGATATGCTCCTTTGAAGTTGACAGACTTGGAGAGGATGACTCAGAGAAAATCAGAGATAATGAATGTAACTCTTTCTATTAATTCACATAAATGTACAATCTCATTGGCTTGATGGATATAGCCTAATGAGTTGGAGATGTGTAGGCTATAGTGTAGCACTCACACACTCAATGGTAGTGAAGGATGGAGCTTGTAAGATCACTTACTATCCCGCGAGTTTTTACATTGACTTTTATAAGTGATGGAGGTACATTTGAATTTCAAATTCAAACTAAGGCTCCCTAGAATCTCTCTTCTAAAAGTAGGGAGATATTCTCTCTACTAAACCATCCACTTTTCCACGAATACAATCAAGTAGGTAAGTGATTAAAGTGATTACATGTAAATGCCAAGTCATATAGACTTTTACAATGGGTAAAGAAGTAAGAACTTATAAGCATAAGTTCACATGGTCCTTCCTCCAAGTGAATTAAACTTCCAAGGTTTCAACACCATATTTTCAAGGTTCCAAGCCAAGTGTGAAGGCTTGAAATGCACGAACAGCTCCCCCTCAAGCCAAGCACTTTGGCTTAAGTCTTCATCTTTAGTCTTCAATCACATCCTGCAATCCAATCATGGATTTGAATCTGCATAGCTTGTTTCCATCCAATGCTTTACTGAGTAAATATGCACATTGCATATTAGTAGACACATATATCAATTGAATGTCTTTACTAAGCAACTTCTCTCTCACATTAGTGGTAATGAACCTCTATGTGTTTTGTCCTAGCATGATATATTGGATTAGCTGCAAGGTGAAGAGAGCTTGCATTATCTCCAAAGATAATTGGAGGTCTAATGTATAGACCTAACTCTGTATACAAGAGCTTCAACCAGATAGCTTCTTGAGTGGCATTGGCAAGCCCTCTATACTCTGCTTCAGTGGATGACAATGCCACTGTAGGTTGCTTCTTGGCTGACCAAGAAATAGGTTTATCTCCTGCAAAACAAATGTAACCTGATGTGCTCCTCCTATCATCCTTGCATCCTGCCCAATCTGCATCTGAATATACTTTAATGTCAATATCTGATGTATAAGGAAAGTACAAACCATGGCTTTGAGTTCCTTTGAGGTACTTCAAGATTTTCTTTGCTGCTTCTAGGTGAGGTACCCTTGGTTTGTGCATGAATTGGCTTAGCACACTAACTCCATATGCTATGTCAATTCTGGTCAAGGTAGCATAATTCAGACTACCTACCATACTTTGATATCCTGTGATGTCTTGTATTTCATCCCCTTCATGAGCACTAAGCTTTAGGTTGACCTCCATTGGAGTACTTGAGACTTTAGCATCCTGCAAGCCAAACTTCTTGACCATATCCTGTACATACTTCTTTTGAGTGATATATATACCTGAGTTGGTGTAGACTAACTCAAGACCTAAGAAGTACTTCAATAATCCAAGATCATTAATCTTGAACTCTTTCATCATCTGTCCTTTGATGTGTCTAATCCCATTGACATCATTGCCTGTAATGATGATGTCATCAACATAAACACACAAGTAGATTACCTCTGTATTACTCCTCTTTATAAATAGAGAAGTGTCTGCTTTACTCATCACAAATCCTTGGTCTAGGAGGTAGGTTGTCAACCTGTAATTCCATGCTCTAGGTGCCTGTTTCAATCCATATAGAGCCTTCTTCAATTTACAAACATAGTTTACCTTCTTGGGATCTTCATAGCCAGGTGGTTGTGACATGTACACTTCTTCAGATATCCATCCATTCAAGAAAGCATTCTTGACATCTAATTGGTACATGTTCCAATTCTTGGATGCAGCTACACTCACCAATATTCTGATAGTTGGCATTTTAGCCAGAGGAGAAAATGTCTCCTCATAATCAATGCCTTGGGTTTGTGCAAAACCCTTGGCTACCAACCTAGCTTTGTACCTGTTTATTGTTCCATCTGAATTTCTCTTTAGTTTGTAGATCCATCTGGATCCTATCACCTTCATAGAGTCTTTCTTGGGTACCAAGTCCCAAGTATCACTCTCCTTGAGAGCTTCCATTTCTTCATCCATAGCTTCTTTCCATTCTGGTTTGGTGATTGCTTCTTCATAGGTACCTGGTTCTTCATTCAAAAAATCCTTTGCAAGATATACAGAATGTTTAGTTACAAGTGATGTGTCATACCCATATCTGATAGGCTTCTTACTTTCTCTCTGAGATCTCCTCATTGCTTGAGTTGAGGATTCTGGTATATCCTCTAGCTTCTTCATCTTCATCTTTCCTTTGGATTTCCATGCCTTGAATTCCTCAAGGTTAATTGTATCATCATCATCTGAGCTTGAGTCTTCTTTCTGGATTGGTTCCTCCTTGGTGAGCTTTGGGAAGTCTTCTTCCATATCATAGGGTAGACTAACCTTCCTGCATTCATTCTCATACCAAGAGTCATTCTCATCAAAGATGACATCTCTGCTTACCTTGAAGCCTTTGTTTGTTGGGTTGTAGAATCTGTATCCCTTTTGGTTCAAATCATAGCCAATGAAGATACATTTTTCAGCTTTAGGGTCTAGCTTTCCCCTTACCTGTGAGGGAATATGCACATATGCTACACAACCAAAGATTTTGCAATGATCGAGAGAAGGTCTCTTACCATGCCAAGCTTCATATGGTGTCATGCCATCAAGTGATTTGGATGGCAACCTATTTATGAGATATGTGGCAGTAGATACACTTTCTGCCCAAAGATAATTTGGCAATTTCTTTTCATTAAGCATAGACCTAGCTGTTTCTACAATGAGTCTATTCCTTCTTTCAGCTACCCCATTTTGTTCAGGTGAGTACCTTGTAGTAATCTCCCTTTTGATGCCTCTTTCCTGCAAGAAATCTTCAAACTCATTGGAGAAGTATTCTCCTCCTCCATCTGACCTTAGCCTTTTCAAGCTTCTTCCTGTTTGGTTTTCAACAAGTGCAAGATACCTCTTGAAACAATTAAACACTTCATCTTTATGCTTCATAAAGTATAAGATGGTCCATCTGCTATAGTCATCAATGAAGGACACATAATACCTTGAACCTGAAATGGAAGGATCCTTGCTAGGTCCCCAAACATCTGTGTGTACCAAGTCTAGGTAGTCTTCATGCATAAAACCTTTCCTTGAATAGGGAAACCTGTGAGACTTACCAAACTGACATGCTCCACACTTGTAAATCATGTGTTGCTTGGATACATTAGGTATCCCAAGCACACATTGATCCCTACACATTTGCTTTAGAGTTCTTTCACCTATGTGACCTAACCTCTTGTGCCATATTTCTAACTCTGAAAGTGTTTGATCCTTGTAGTTGTATAAAGCAATATTTTTTGTATCTTCTAGCTCAAAAGTAAACAATCTACCTGATTTCTCCCCCTTGGCAATTCTTTTGAAACTATGTCTTGGGTCCTCCACATATGCTCCATGTTGAGTGAACCTGACCTGCAATCCTTTCTCCACAATCTGACCAACACTCATTAGATTCTTGGTGATGGTTGGTACATAGAGTACCCTACTCAATAAGTTATGGTTACCATCACATGTCTTCACATTTCCAATTTTTACAACAGAATGTTTAGTGTCATCACCTGTCTGTACCTGATGTTTGCCCTTGGGTTCTTCCAAATCAGAGAGTAGTGCCACATTGCCAGCTACATGGTTAGAACATCCTGAGTCAATATAAAATAAATGATCATCATTTGTACCTGCCTTGGAGGTCATATTCATGATCAATAGGGAGTCATCTTGCTCCTCTGTGTAATGCGTTGTAGTCTCTTCTGTTTCTGAATCCACCTTGGTAATTACTATTGTGGTTGTGATTGTAATTGTTGTTGTATTGATTGTTGTATCCATTGTAGCCTTGGTGTTGGTTGAATCTGCCTCTCCCTTGAGAGTATCCACCTCTTGAGTAGCCTCTTCCTCTCTAATTCTTGTAGTTCTTGTAGCATTCATCTGTGGTATGATTGGACAATCCACAAATGTTGCATGATGATGGGTTGTAGGGTCTCCCCCTACCTGATTTACCTCCTCTGCCCCTGCCTCTTGATGATGTACCTCTCCCTGCATAATTAACTTAGGAGGTAGAGCCTTCTTCATCCTGTTTCTTCCCTTTACTTTTATCCTTAACTTTCTTATCAGTATAGAGAGCAGAGGGGTTGTTACCTTTTGATTGATCTCCTGCCTTTGTAAACTTTGCTTCATGTGTGAATAGTTGGCCCATGAGTGTTGTGAGATCTGGGGTATGCATGTCCATATAGAGGTCCATTGCAGTGGTGAAACTTTCCCACTTCTCATCTGCCTTGAGTCCATTTGTTACTTGCCTGACTATTTGCTCCTCTTCAATCTCCTCTCCAATGCTTGCTAATTGGTCTGCCACATCTTTAATCTTGGTCACATACTCTGAGACTGATTGCTTGGGCTGCTTCCTAAGGGTTGTGAATTCAATCCATAGTTGATTCTTCCTGGCCCTTGTGTTGGAAGAAAAGTATGTTGACAAGGTTTCCCAAGTCTCTTGGGAAGTCTTACAGTTCCTTATATGAGGTAAAAGGAAATCAGATATAGAGTTAAGAAGGTAGGACCTTGCCAAAGCATCTTTTGCACACCATTGGTTGAGTCTCTCTTGTTCATCCTTGGTGGGTAGTCCTCTAGCTTTGAATGAGGGCAATTCCTCATCTCCTGATATGTATCCAAATAAGCTTCTTCCTTGTAGATAGGTCTTCATTCTCAATGACCAAGCTTGGTAATTGTTCCTGTCCAATTTGTCAATGAATGAAGGAAATCCATCTCCCATGTTTACCTTGTTTGCTCTAATACCACTGTTGGGAGTGATGGTTGGATGCACTCAAGAGATTGAGTTGAAGCTGCTAAACCTGCTTCGCTCCAGCCCTCCTTTGCTTCAGATATGCTTAGTACACTAGCTTAGCTTCCAAATGATACCAAGAAAGCATATATGTACTTTGCAAATGATATGTGTAATGACCAAATCAAAACAGATAACTTGGCACTTCAAAAATCCTAGAAAACTTGCTATTTCTGTAATGACACCTGCTCAGTCTTTCACTCAGTGTGACAAGCACACTTACAATTGATCTAATTCCTTCTGGACATATTAAATTAGCTTAACAAGCTACCATTTGCAAGTGGAATGAGAAGAAATGACAAACTACTCACTGAGAAATCACTTTAGCAAAATAAAGTTTACCACCGATATTTTAGGAGCTTTGCAGACACAGACCAGTGTGCACTTCGAGCGAGATTTCTCCGAGATGACTAATCCTTTGGCCTTGAAATTTTGTAGGCATGTAGTATGCTTAGAGCTGGTTCCAATGTGCTTTGAATCACTTGATTTTGTTCAGTAGATCCTCAGATATGCTCCTTTGAAGTTGACAGACTTGGAGAGGATGACTCAGAGAAAATCAGAGATAATGAATGTAACTCTTTCTATTAATTCACATAAATGTACAATCTCATTGGCTTGATGGATATAGCCTAATGAGTTGGAGATGTGTAGGCTATAGTGTAGCACTCACACACTCAATGGTAGTGAAGGATGGAGCTTGTAAGATCACTTACTATCCCGCGAGTTTTTACATTGACTTTTATAAGTGATGGAGGTACATTTGAATTTCAAATTCAAACTAAGGCTCCCTAGAATCTCTCTTCTAAAAGTAGGGAGATATTCTCTCTACTAAACCATCCACTTTTCCAC
>CM035437.1:19590602-19595602 GCA_020310875.1 Ceratopteris richardii | reverse complement strand
TAGACTCTTATAGCTATCCAATGAGACAAGAATTACATCAAATGGATACCATATGAGGGAGAACCAATGCTAACAACTCAGGAGTAGAGAGTTGCAACACTGCCTGCGCACACACATAGATATGCCTACTAAAAGAAAACAAACAAGCAAGCAAGGGGGTTGCTTAAGCAAGGGGCTTGCTTATCACAACTCCAGCACTTAGTGCTCACTTTACATGAGCTAAAACTCCAAGAAGATGGCCCAAAAGAAGTCGGGATACATGCTCCTTTTATAGTGAGAGGTGTGCCCCTAAAATCTAGGAACTACCTTTCCAAATCAGCCTCCTAACTTGGAGGAATTAGTTGAGATGACTTGGGGAGTGGTTGAGTGACTTTTCTTGATGGAATCTCGTGGCTTTTGGCTTCCTTTGATTGCTCCACATGTCCATAAAAGATTCCCCACGAATTTGTAGCTTGAAGCTTGACTTTTAACACTCCCCCTCAAGCTTCAATTCTTCATCCTCATCCAAGCTCCTTCATGTTGATGCATTGCTTGAACTTTGAAATCTTCATCCCATCCAAAGCCTTTGTAAACATGTCCGCAACTTGGTCCTTAGTACCAATATGATGTACTGAAACTTCCTTGGATATCACCTTTTCCCTTATGAAGTGATAGTGCACTTCAATATGCTTGGTTCTAGCATGATAGACAGAGTTCGATGCTAGATGAATGCTACTCATGTTGTCACAAAAAATTGGATATGTGTCAACCTGCAAATTAAGCTCCATAAATAACTTCTTAATCCACATTAGCTCACATGTGACTTGAGCCAAAGCTCTATACTCAGCCTCGGTGGAAGATAATGCCACCGTGGGTTGCTTCTTTGAAATCCATGAGATGATCTTGCTACCTAGCATGACTAGGTAACCACTTGTACTCCTTCTATCTTCCTTCGAACCGGCCCAATCGGCATCGGAATAAGCTTTGACCTGCATATCATCATCAAATGAGTAGAACAATCCTTCATTTATAGTTGCTTTGAGATATCGCAACATTCTTCTTGCAGCTTGCAAGTGTGTAGTCCTTGGACTATGCATAAATTGTGATAACACTCCAACTCCATATGCTATGTCAGGCCTGGTTATTGTGGCATAATTGAAAGAGCCTACAATAGATCGATACAAAGTTACATCCTCTAATGGCTCTCCATCAATGGAGCTTAGCTTTACATTAACTTCCATGGGATTTGAAATAGGCTTGCAATGTAGCATCCCAAACCTCTCAAGTAGGTCTAGAATATACTTCCTTTGTATGAGCATAATACCTTCTTCTTTGTATACAACTTCAATGCCAAGAAAATACCTAAGATCTCCAAGATCAGAGATCCTAAACTCCTTTCCAAGCTTTGCCTTGATCTCCTCAATGCCCTTTGTATCATTACCTGTAATGATAAGATCATCTACATACACACACATGTAGACCACAAGTTCTCCTCTTTGTTTGATGAAGAGAGATGGATCCGCCTTGCATTGATTGTAACCACATTTGATCAAATAGTCCACCAATCTTTGGTTCCAAGCCCTTGGAGCTTGCTTTAGGCCATAAAGTGCCTTCTTCAACCTACAAACATGATGTGGAAACTCTTTATGAACAAAACCTAGTGGTTGCTCCATGTATACCTCTTCTTCCAAGTCTCCATTGAGAAAGGCATTCTTGATATCCAATTGGAAGAGCTTCCATCCTTTGCTAGCAGCCATTGCAATGAGTGTCCTAATGGTGCTCATCTTTGCCACGGGGCTGAATGTCTCTTCAAAGTCCACTCCATAGGTTTGTGCAAAACCCTTGGCCACCAATCTTGCTTTGAACCTAGAAATAGATCCATCTGAATTCCTCTTTACTTTATACACCCACTTATTACCTATTACCTTCATGTTCTCCTTCTTGGGCACTAGAGTCCATGTTTGATTTTCCTCAAGTGCGTCGATCTCTTCTTGCATTGCCTCTTTCCATTCGGTGTACCTGCTTGCATCTTCATAGCAATCGGGCTCATGATCTTCTACTACTTTGTTCATATATGCATAATGTGTTGCCATGTATGAATCATAAGTAAACCTTTGAGTTGGATACTTAACTCTAGAAGACTTCCTTTCTTCACCTTTTGGAGGAATAAACCTCCTTTGCCTTGGGAACTTGATCTCTTTCTTTGATGTGGCTTCTTTCTCCATCATGTGTCCTTCATCATCTTCAACTTCATTACCTTCTTCATCCAACTCCACCAATGTTGCTTTGCCTTTGTTGATTGATTGTGCTTCATAGCTTGATGAAGATCTCCCCCTCCATGGTGAGTTCATGCTTGAACTATCTTCATTGATGGAACACCTTGGGCCGCTTAGCTCTAGGTCGATTTGTTCTTCATCATGTCCATGCTTTTCTTCTTCATAGTCCTGCATACAATCATACTTCTTATACCAAGGGAGTAGCTCATCAAATGCTACATCCCTTGATATCCTCAAGTCCTTTGTATTTGGGTTGAAGCACCTGTAACCTTTATGATCATTTGAATATCCTAGAAACACACACTTTTCTGCCTTTGGTTGTAGCTTGTGCCTCAATTCACTTGGCACATGTACATAACAAGTACATCCAAATATCTTCAAGTGGGAAAGATCAGGTTTCTTACCATAATAGGCTTGATATGGTGTCAAGCCATGGATCCCTGAGGTAGGAGCCCTATTCATTAGATACACGGCGGTATTTGCTGCATCACTCCAAAACATGTTAGGTACATTCATCTCATTAAGCATTGCTCTAGCGATCTCGGCAATGTATCTATTCTTTCTCTCTGCTACTCCATTTTGTTGGGGTGTGTACCTGCATGTTACTTGCCTCTTGATGCCTTGATCCATTAAAAAATCAGAAAACTCATTTGAGAAATATTCTCCCCCTCCATCGGACCTTAGCTTCTTGATATATGTACCTGTTTCCTTCTCTACCATTGCCTTGAATGCTTTGAAACATGTAAACACATCTGATTTGTTTTTTATGAAATAAACCCAAACCATCCTTGTGCAATCATCTATAAAAGTGACAAAGTACTTGTTACCTCCAATGGATTGCTCTTTCGTTGGCCCCCACACATCTGTATGTATCAACTCCAATGGATGTTGGCTTATGTAGCCACTCTTCTTGAATGGAAGTCTCGCTTGCTTCCCTAGTTGACAAGATTCACATAAATGCTTCATACCTTGTCCTTGGAAGTTGGGAAGACCTTCAACCAGCCTCTTGAATTGCATTTCCTTCATTCTTTGTATGTTGATGTGACCTATCCTCTTGTGCCACAAGTCCAACTCCGAAATCCTCTTGTTTCCATATGTGAAGTAGACATGTTGAGTAGAATGAGAATTTACCTCCAAAGTGAAGAGTCTCCCTTGCTTCTTTCCTCTTGCTATGACCTTGTAACCTTGCTTAGGGTTCTCCACAAAGCATCCACCTTTGTTGAACCTTACTTGATAGCCTCTTTCAACCATTTGCCCAACGGACACCAAGTTCTTTGTGATGGTAGGTACATGCAAGACATCCTTGAGACATCTTCCTTCCTCCTTGTCATCCAAAGCTACATCTCCAACATGGGAGATCTCATGGGCTGTATCATCACCTGTTTCTACATGTCCTTTACCTTTGGGAACATGTAGATTAGTAAACCAAGAAGCATTGCAACTCATATGGTTGCTACATCCACTATCAATATACCAAGTGTTATCTACTTTGCTTGAATTCCCATTCATGTGCATCATCAAGAGATTGTCATTTTCTGAACTTGTAGAAGCATAATTACCTTGGCCTTTGTATGAAGAACCTTGATTATAGTTCCTTTGGTTTCCTCCTTGGTAGCAATCTCTAGCATAGTGGCCAAACTTGCCACATATGTAACATCCTTCGCCATCTTGATTCCTGTTTTGTTGATGTCGTCCTCCTCTTCCTCTTGATCTTCCTCTCCCTCTTTGTGATGAGGTGCCTTGGTCATGTCCTTGATTTCTTGAGTGGCCTTGCCTTCCTCCAAACCTTCCTTTGCCCCTTCCTTGTCCTTGTCTTCCTTTGCCCCTTTGATTACCTGCATAGAAAACTTGTGCATCTTTGCTTTTAGTTGAACTTCCACCTATGTTCATTTCTTCGGTGACCATGAGAGCAACCAATTGCTCAAAATCGAGAAGATTATCCCTTACATAAACTGAAGTGGTAAAGGGTTTCCACTTCTCATCATCTCTCAAACCATTGAGAGTATAAGCCACAAGATCGTCATCGTCTACGTGGCTTCCAATGGATCCCAATGCATCTGATAACTCCTTGACCTTAAGTATGTAGTCATTTATGCTACTCCCTGAGCTCTTCCTAAGGTTGTTGAGCTCATTCTTGAGTTGGATCTTCCTTGCTTTGGTGCTTGTTGAATAAAGCCTTTCAAGTGTCTCCCATACCTTCATGCTTGAATCCAGGTCTTGGATATGGCCGATCATGCTATTGCTAATGTGTTGGGAAAGAATAAAGATAACCCTCTTGTCTCTTTCATTCCATTCCCTAAAGGCCCTTCTCTGGTCATTGGTTGGATTCTCATCCAACCTAGGTCTTGGTTCACTTCCACTAATCAACCCCCAAAGGCCCTTGCCCATAAGATAGTTGGAGACCCTAAATCTCCATGGTTGATAGTTACCTTTGTCTAGCTTTTCAATTTGAGTGTTGAAGTCTCCCATATCTAGTCTTTGATACTTGACCTAGCCCTTGGCTAATGCTCCAATGTGTGTAAAATGAAAATGAGGCTCTGAGGTTACCTCAATCCAAAGCTTTCCTTAGATGGACACCTTGTGCTCTTGCAAATTTGAGTAGAATAGCTCCCCCTTGATGTGAGCTACCTCCAAGAAGCTTTTGTTGATGCAACTCTTCAACCACCAACTCCAAGAGGTCTTCTTGCTTGTATGTGATACCTCCAAGATGCCCAAATTCTCTGATACCACTGATGGGGGAAGTAT
>CM035437.1:19554619-19559619 GCA_020310875.1 Ceratopteris richardii | reverse complement strand
AGAGCAAAATATTTCCAACAGAGCCTACACAAAGAGAGAGATATCAATCACACAACTTCACTAAAATGAATGTACATATACATATACATATACATATAGATATGCATATACACATACATATACATATACAATTACATATACATATACATATACAATTAAATATACATATACACATACATATACACATACATATACATATACATAGACACATACATATACACATACATATACATATACATATACATATACATATACATATACATATACATATACATATGCATATACATATACATATACATATACATATACATATACATATACATATACATATACATATACATATACATATACATATACATATACATATACATATACAAATGCATATACATATTCATATACATATACATATACATATACATATACATAAGCATATACATATACATATACATATACATATACATATGCATATGCATATACATGTACATATACATATACATAAACATATGCATATACATATACATATACATATGCATATGCATATACATATACATATGCATATACATATGCATATGCATATACATATACATATACATATTGTTAAAAGTCAAGCTTCAAGCTAAAAATTCGTGGGGAATCTTTTATGGACATGTGGAGCAATCAAAGGAAGCCAAAAGCCACGAGATTCCATCAAGAAAAGTCACTCAACCACTCCCCAAGTCATCTCAACTAATTCCTCCAAGTTAGGAGGCTGATTTGGAAAGGTAGTTCCTAGATTTTAGGGGCACACATCTCACTATAAAAGGAGCATGTATCCCGACTTCTTTTGGGCCATCTTCTTGGAGTTTTAGCTCATGTAAAGTGAGCACTAAGTGCTGGAGTTGTGATAAGCAAGCCCATTGCTTAAGCAACCCCCTTGCTTGCTTGTTTGTTTTCTTTTAGTAGGCATATCTATGTGTGTGCGCAGGCAGTGTTGCAACTCTCTACCCCTGAGTTGTTAGCATTGGTTCTCCCTCATATGGTATCCATTTGATGTAATTCTTGTCTCATTGGATAGCTATAAGAGTCTATTTTATGCTTACTAATTCTCTGGAGCATTCTCTGAGTAAGCTGGGAGCAACATTCATTTTAGTGAAGTTGTGTGATTGATATCTCTCTCTTTGTGTAGGCTCTGTTGGAAATATTTTGCTCTCTGTTGTAAGGGCTGGTTCTCCTTCTCTATGTATCCATTTGCTATGATTTTGGTGTCATTGGGTAGCTATTAGAGTCCTCTAAAGTTGACATAAGTTTGAGATTCATTCTCCGTATAATCTCTGAGAAACGTTTGCTGGAGTGAAGTGAGTTCTCTGCTTGACTAGCAGTTGTGAGCATTCAACTAGCTCATGTTGTAGACATTGTTTCTCTTTGTGTAAGCATCCATTTTAAGTGAAATTTGTTTTGTTGGAAATCCCTTGGTGTCTACTACAGGTCTACAAAAGCTCACTAGAGTTCTCTGCATAAGCTCTGAGTAAGAGCATTTTTGGTGTGCAGAGGTCAAAGAAGGATACCTGTGGAGGTCATTCGCGCTTCATCGTTGCTTAGGGGTTGAGATACTTCCCCCATCAGTGGTATCAGAGCATTTGGGCATCTTGGAGGTATCACATACAAGCAAGAAGACCTCTTGGAGTTGGTGGTTGAAGAGTTGCATCAACAAAAGCTTCTTGGAGGTAGCTCACATCAAGGGGGAGCTATTCTACTCAAATTTGCAAGAGCACAAGGTGTCCATCTAAGGAAAGCTTTGGATTGAGGTAACCTCAGAGCCTCATTTTCATTTTACACACATTGGAGCATTAGCCAAGGGCTAGGTCAAGTATCAAAGACTAGATATGGGAGACTTCAACACTCAAATTGAAAAGCTAGACAAAGGTAACTATCAACCATGGAGATTTAGGGTCTCCAACTATCTTATGGGCAAGGGCCTTTGGGGGTTGATTAGTGGAAGTGAACCAAGACCTAGGTTGGATGAGAATCCAACCAATGACCAGAGAAGGGCCTTTAGGGAATGGAATGAAAGAGACAAGAGGGTTATCTTTATTCTTTCCCAACACATTAGCAATAGCATGATCGGCCATATCCAAGACCTGGATTCAAGCATGAAGGTATGGGAGACACTTGAAAGGCTTTATTCAACAAGCACCAAAGCAAGGAAGATCCAACTCAAGAAGGAGCTCAACAACCTTAGGAAGAGCTCAGGGAGTAGCATAAATGACTACATACTTAAGGTCAAGGAGTTATCAGATGCATTGGGATCCATTGGAAGCCACGTAGACGATGACGATCTTGTGGCTTATACTCTCAATGGTTTGAGAGATGATGAGAAGTGGAAACCCTTTACCACTTCAGTTTATGTAAGGGATAATCTTCCCGATTTTGAGCAATTGGTTGCTCTCATGGTCACCGAAGAAATGAACATAGGTGGAAGTTCAACTAAAAGCAAAGATGCACAAGTTTTCTATGCAGGTAATCAAAGGGGCAAAGGAAGACAAGGACAAGGAAGGGGCAAAGGAAGGTTTGGAGGAAGGCAAGGCCACTCAAGAAATCAAGGACATGACCAAGCACCTCATCACAAAGAGGGAGAGGAAGATCAAGAGGAAGAGGAGGACGACATCAACAAAACAGGAATCAAGATGGCGAAGGATGTTACATATGTGGCAAGTTTGGCCACTATGCTAGAGATTGCTACCAAGGAGGAAACCAAAGGAACTATAATCAAGGTTCTTCATACAAAGGCCAAGGTAATTATGCTTCTACAAGTTCAGAAAATGACAATCTCTTGATGATGCACATGAATGGGAATTCAAGCAAAGTAGATAACACTTGGTATATTGATAGTGGATGTAGCAACCATATGAGTTGCAATGCTTCTTGGTTTACTAATCTACATGTTCCCAAAGGTAAAGGACATGTAGAAACAGGTGATGATACAGCCCATGAGATCTCCCATGTTGGAGATGTAGCTTTGGATGACAAGGAGGAAGGAAGATGTCTCAAGGATGTCTTGCATGTACCTACCATCACAAAGAACTTGGTGTCCGTTGGGCAAATGGTTGAAAGAGGCTATCAAGTAAGGTTCAACAAAGGTGGATGCTTTGTGGAGAACCCTAAGCAAGGTTACAAGGTCATAGCAAGAGGAAAGAAGCAAGGGAGACTCTTCACTTTGGAGGTAAATTCTCATTCTACTCAACATGTCTACTTCACATATGGAAACAAGAGGATTTCGGAGTTGGACTTGTGGCACAAGAGGATAGGTCACATCAACATACAAAGAATGAAGGAAATGCAATTCAAGAGGCTGGTTGAAGGTCTTCCCAACTTCCAAGGACAAGGTATGAAGCATTTATGTGAATCTTGTCAACTAGGGAAGCAAGCGAGACTTCCATTCAAGAAGAGTGGCTACATGAGCCAACATCCATTGGAGTTGATACATACAGATGTGTGGGGGCCAACGAAAGAGCAATCCATTGGAGGTAACAAGTACTTTGTCACTTTTATAGATGATTGCACAAGGATGGTTTGGGTTTATTTCATCAAAAACAAATCAGATGTGTTTACATGTTTCAAAGCATTCAAGGCAATGGTAGAGAAGGAAATAGGTACATATATCAAGAAGCTAAGGTCCGATGGAGGGGGAGAATATTTCTCAAATGAGTTTTCTGATTTTTTAATGGATCAAGGCATCAAGAGGCAAGTAACATGCAGGTACACACCCCAACAAAATGGAGTAGCAGAGAGAAAGAATAGATACATTGCCGAGATCGCTAGAGCAATGCTTAATGAGATGAATGTACCTAACATGTTTTGGAGTGATGCAGCAAATACCGCCGTGTATCTAATGAATAGGGCTCCTACCTCAGGGATCCATGGCTTGACACCATATCAAGCCTATTATGGTAAGAAACCTGATCTTTCCCACTTAAAGATATTTGGATGTACTTGTTATGTACATGTGCCAAGTGAATTGAGCCACAAGCTACAACCAAAGGCAGAAAAGTGTGTGTTTCTAGGATATTCAAATGATCATAAAGGTTACAGGTGCTTCAACCCAAACACAAAGGACTTGAGGATATCAAGGGATGTAGCATTTGATGAGCTACTCCCTTGGTATAAGAAGTATGATTGTATGCAGGACTATGAAGAAGAAAAGCATGGACATGATGAAGAACAAATCGACCTAGAGCTAAGCGGCCCAAGGTGTTCCATCAATGAAGATAGTTCAAGCATGAACTCACCATGGAGGGGGAGATCTTCATCAAGCTATGAAGCACAATCAATCAACAAAGGCAAAGCAACATTGGTGGAGTTGGATGAAGAAGGTAATGAAGTTGAAGATGATGAAGGACACATGATGGAGAAAGAAGCCACGTCAAAGAAAGAGATCAAGTTCCCAAGGCAAAGGAGGTTTATTCCTCCAAAAGGTGAAGAAAGGAAGTCTTCTAGAGTTAAGTATCCAACTCAAAGGTTTACTTATGATTCATACATGGCAACACATTATGCATATATGAACAAAGTAGTAGAAGATCATGAGCCCGATTGCTATGAAGATGCAAGCAGGTACACCGAATGGAAAGAGGCAATGCAAGAAGAGATCGACGCACTTGAGGAAAATCAAACATGGACTCTAGTGCCCAAGAAGGAGAACATGAAGGTAATAGGTAATAAGTGGGTGTATAAAGTAAAGAGGAATTCAGATGGATCTATTTCTAGGTTCAAAGCAAGATTGGTGGCCAAGGGTTTTGCACAAACCTATGGAGTGGACTTTGAAGAGACATTCAGCCCCGTGGCAAAGATGAGCACCATTAGGACACTCATTGCAATGGCTGCTAGCAAAGGATGGAAGCTCTTCCAATTGGATATCAAGAATGCCTTTCTCAATGGAGACTTGGAAGAAGAGGTATACATGGAGCAACCACTAGGTTTTGTTCATAAAGAGTTTCCACATCATGTTTGTAGGTTGAAGAAGGCAC
>CM035437.1:19527119-19549619 GCA_020310875.1 Ceratopteris richardii | reverse complement strand
TGGGGGTGGTGCTCATGTCATACACCAAGTCGTAATTTCCATTGCTAAACCCCGGAAGGCGTACCTGTGGTGCGGCTACATTTCTAAAGGTCTTCAGCACCACTTGCATCATATCTAAGATTTTAAGCATCATTTGCGCTGCTACATCTTGCATGGGCTTCAAGCGCGGCATCCAGTGGCGAATGGTCCCCATCATATATGCTACCGATGGTGGTCCTTGTGGTGGCGCTATGTACGGGTAGTTCAGCCATTCCTTGCATTGCGCATTGTTCTGTACCTTGATATTAAATGCCTTCCACGACCTGCGGCGGGGGACTGGACCGTAGCATGGGTGGTACAGGAGGTGCAACGGCGCGTTGTTCCATGTGCGTAGCATTTCTGGATAAGTCTCTAAAAGTTTCTGCCGCCATGTTGGTTGACGAATCTTGCCTTTTCGCACCTCTGGAGGAAGGTCTTCGGGTTGAAATTGGGTCGCAAAAGTAGGAATTTGACCCGTGACTCTTTGTATTTCTGCATTATAATCAGCCAAGATAATATAATATGGCCTGTACTGGAGTTCCGATGAGAGAATCAGGCGTCTCGATGACAAGTTCTTGAAGTAATCTGATTGTAAAACAGTCTCCTCTATGACCCTCATAGCCTGATTTTGCACTACGGTGCGCTCTTCATGCGAGGTCCCTATTTCCTCCACTTGTCGTAACCATGGCGGCCGTGGTGCCTCGAACGTGTCCTGCGCTTCTTCTGTTTGTTGGCCTCCTGGGAATGGTTGCGGATCATATTCTTCATCAAACGTTTGTTCCACAGGAATTTGCACAACTTCTTCGTCCGTGGGAGCCTCCGGAGGGGAAGATGGCCTCTCATATTGTAGTAGGCGTGTCTGCAATTCAGTTACCTGTTGCTGGAGATCTTTTATGGCCTCTGCGTCGGAGGGAAGCGAAGCTGCAGAGGGGGTGGTTGTAGGGGCAGCTGTTGGGCCTTGTTGGTGTTCCTGCTTCAGTTGTCCTAGCTCCTCCGATAGCTTATCATGTGCTTCGAGTAGCATGGCATAATCTTCCAATATAATCTTGATATTATCGGGGGTCACTGCTTGAAACTTGGATGGGCTGATGGGTGCCCCCGGTGTGCTCTCAATAGCTGCCTCCAGGTTCTCTTGATTTTGTATTTGCAGACGTCTGTTCTCTTCCTGAGCAGCCGCAAGATGGCGTTTAAGTAGCGCCATATTTCGCTGAAGTTTTGAGTTGCGTTCCAGTTGTGTCCGTAGGTGACTTTCTACCACCTGCACTGCTTCCTGATCTACGTTCTGTAGCTGTACTTCCAATATATTATGGGCGTCTTGGAGGGTTTGGAACTGTGTGTGGAGGCGAGCATTCTCCTCTTCTAGTACCGCAAGGCGGAGCTGTAGTGTCGCTGAGTGCTCTTGCAGGCGTGCGTTTTGTTGCTGGAGCTGAATGTAATCTGTTCTTAAATTTGATATACAAGCCAACATGGTGTCCAATGCATTACCTATAGATGAGTGGGGGGTGTTTACTGTGGAAGATGCATGGGAAGGGAATTGGGGAAGGGAGACAGTGAATGATGTGTCTACGAAAGTTGTGTGTGTGGGTGAAATTGGTGGAGGGGGAATGGGAGGAGGTGAAACCGTGGGTGGAGGTGCCGTGGGTGGTGAAATGTCCATACCTTCAGGAGTGGGTGTTAGTGTGGGGCCTGCCATATACATTGGTATGGTAGGTGGTGTGTGTGTGGAAGTGGTGAATAGATGTGACGTGGGGTGGGGAGCTGAAAAGACAGGGAATGGTTGAGGGCCTGGTTGAAAAGCCCTAGCAAAGATGTCCTGGAGGGATTGTAGAAATGGAGAGAGGGATATCGGGGGTTGGGGTCGTAAATTTGAGGAGGGTGGAAAGGGTGGCATGGTAGTAGGGAAACCCATGAATGTGGATCTGGGGTCAGGATGACCCGTGGCTGAAGGCCTTGGGGATGGTTGTCCTAGGGCAGGCTCGGGAAGGGTTTCGGTGGGTTGTGTAGTGATGGGGTTTGCTTCAAAGGTCGGGTTATCAGTGGTAGAGAATAGGGTGGCACTAGAGATGGGAGTACGAAAGATGAAGGTTGGGTCAGTGGGTTGAGTGGTCGATGGGATTTCCACTGTCTCTGTTCTCGGAGGCGATGGTGGGGGAGTAGGTGGTAGTGGTTCGGTGGACTCCTCATGGGTGGCGGGGTGCTGTTGACTAGCTGTTTGGGAGGTTGGTGTAGTAGTTGGCTCCTCTGCAACTGTAACGGGAATTTGGATATTTTTACCTGAGCGAGGCCGTGTCTGGAACCTTCGTGGGTCATATTGAACTGAAGGCCTCTGAATGGCAGTGCGCACAGCTTCTACAACTCCATATGTTTCTGCCATCAATAAGAGACCTTCCCTGTACTCTGAGTCAACTCCCGCTTCTTCCAACAACTGAGTCATAAGTACTCTGCTGCTCTGTTCAGTGAGTAACTGCGGCGATCGCACTCTTTCCATAATCTGATACAGCCTTCGGAGTTCTGCTGTATATGCTGGGGCTTCAGTGGTCTCTTCTTCATATGCTTCTTCTTCTTCCGGTTGTCCGTGTTGTTGACTTTGCTGAGCGTCACTCCAATGGACATGTCTACCGTCTGTAGACTTTCTTCTTCTCCGCGAGGATGTGCCCTGCTCCTCTGCCTCTGAATAAAACTCCACGTCAGAGAATTGTGTGCTTTGTAGGAATGCTTCGAAATCCTGGGGGTCCAATCCTTCAGCCTCTCCGGTGGCAGCAAACTCGAATTCAGGTGTAACCGGAGGAGCCGATGGGGTGGGTTGTGTCGTAGTGTCAGATTCCGACCTGGGTATCCTAATGGTAAAAGGAGGTACAGTGCCCTCTCTTAATGGTGATGCCTCAGGAGTAGTCAGGACTTCCCTTGTCTGGACACACGGAATCGCGCCCCTCATGCGCTTGGACTGATGTGTGGATGTCTTGAGCCTTTTAAACATTTGTAATTGTGCCCAAGTTAAGGCACGCTCAATGGGGACATCATATGCCAAGCATCGGTAAATGATGCGTGTGAGTGCACAGCATCCGTTCACCACTAATTTCCTAGAAGCCCGTTTGTTCGCTTCATACAACTGATCTATAATCCACACTGGTAGCTTAATAGGTAGCGCACCTGCTTCCGCCAAGTAGAGAGCAAACCAGATCTTCTTGTGTGGTTGCGTGAATCGGTCTTGACCGGGGAAGGCGAAATGTTGCATGCACATGCGGAGAGGGATGGACACATTTGGGGTGAGGGCTGCCATGTCTTTCAGCTTCACTACTTTCCTGTCCTTCATGTTGTTGGGAACGAGAGCATCCTTTTCTGAGGGTACATGCGTGCCATGCATCTTTAAAGCATCACTCACTAGCTCCACAGTAAGTTCAAACCTCTTCAACTCGTTGTTGCCCAGCAATGAGGGGAGAACAAATGATCCGGGTTGGTCCTTATCTTCATGAGCTTGTAATGTAGAGACCAGATAGTAACATCGGAGGAGGTCGGGTTTAGGTAGTGGGGCTTCAAAATATTCCGCCAACCCTGCTCGTTGCCATATGATCTGGAGGTCTTCGGTGTTCTGTAAAGTCTCGAACTCCTTGGAGAAAAATTGGAAACGCACCCATGATCTGTCATACTCGCATTTAGACTCCCAGATATACTTAGCCTCTCCTAATGGACCGGGCATGCCATTGAACCAATGAGAGTTGGCATGGACTCTTTCCGTGATTCCTGTAGGTGGGTCTGGCACCGGGAGTTGCTGAAGGTGTTGCATCTCCACTGGTCGTTCAGTCGGGGGCACGTCCACAGGTAGGCTATCCACATCAATTCCTGCAGTAAGTATCCCTACTTGTGAGCCCGAACCTGTCGCTTCTGCCATTTTACTGCTTGCCTTCTGATTCTGTGAGAATATAGAAGCATGTGTTAACATCGTAATGGACAGACTAAATCCGTTGCTGTCCCCGTTACAACATTAACATGAGGTATATGGTGAGTTAGTGGTTAGTAAGTGCACGAAGACAGTGAGTGTAGTTAACGTTTGTGTATTCCTAGGAGACTAATGCCGTTAGTAAGTGGGGTGAATTTACAAATCGGGGTCGGGGGGTTTATTACAGATCTTAGACTGCCAAATGCAGTGGATGGGCTTTGCTTTCGGTTTCGTAGAGACTCCAGAGAGCTGTGTCGGTGTCGCTGTTTGGGAATGGGGCCTTTTAGGGACCCACTTATCAGTGATTACATGCATGCTCATGGGTCTTGGTGTGTTCCTAAGTGTTGAGCACGAGGGAATACTGGTTGTACTCGTAGATGGGTTATGCTGCATAGGTTGTGGCCTTGGCGTAACTACTTGTGCCCTCAAGCAAGCCTTAGGCACCCAAATTTGTCTAGATTGTGGGCTTGCCTTCATCGACTTCTTGGGCACCCAAATAGATTTTACTTTAGCAGAAGAATTTCTGACAGACTTCTTATTAGCGTTGTGTTGTTGGTTACTAATAAGAGGCTTTGCCCGTGTAGTTGACGGTGGTGCACCCGGTCGTTCGCCTTTCCGCACCCACACCTGGTTTGTTTTCTGGGACATTCTGCTGCGCAGGTACTTTTGATCTCGGACATAGGTAGTACTCGGCTTCTTCTGCTTGTGATCCGCCTTAGGTTGCTGCCTCCTTCTGGCCTTTGGAAAAGAAGGGAGTTCCGTTGCATCCCTGACTCCTTTTTTGCAAATATCATTCCTCTGCAACACAGGGTTTTGAACAAGAACAGCATGGTCATCTTCATGTGTACCCCTGGAAGGACCAGGAGTCTGTGCCTTTCCTAGTTCCTTGAGTGCTCCATTGTCTAATTCTACTGTAACTCGACTATGATTGACCCAAACCTGGAGAAGTCCACTTCTTAGGTTTAAGTTAATTGCTTGGTCATAGATCCAATCTTGACCCAAGACTAGAGGTTCAGTGAGATCCTCATCTTGACACACCAGTACTTTAACTGTCATTGCCTCATCATGAATGTAAAGGGGAAGTTCCGCCTCGCCCATGCAAGGGGTTTCCACTCCTCCCAATCCTATAAGATATGCTTCCACAGGATTGACAGTCAATTGTAATTCTTGGCAGTAAGACAATTTAACAGCACTAGTGGCTGCACCTGAGTCAATCAAGGCTCTTACGGTCCTTGCACTCTTTCCTTGTCCTATATCTAAGGTTACGAAAGGACGTCTATCAATTATCCTATGCGAGCTTGTTCCTGCGACTTCACACATGGCCATAGGAAATCCTTGGTCTGCATAGTCATTCGCTCCAGGCTGATCTCTACCTTGCCTTCGTAATTTCATCCTTCTGATGTGTTCTAAAGCTTCAGCTTGAGCTTCTTCTCGAACTCGCTTTTCTTCCTCTTTGCGTTTCTTAGCAGTGTTGAGTCGACTGAGCATTTCCTCCGTGAGGGGTTCCTGATACAACTTGACTCTGCAACCGCTAATATAATTTGGGAGAACATCACCCTCTAATGTGGCCAATTGTACTGCTCCGCTCGTGGAGATCCTATTGATGATCATAGGTCCGTAGCCTCTCTTTTCTAGCTTCCTCGCGTGTTGTTTTAGTGTATAGACTAAGACTAGATCTCCTGCTTTCAAGCCTTTATCCTTCACGTGGGCATCAAAGTATGCCTTCTGTCTCTTCTTGGCTGCATATATCCCTGCAGCGGCTCTCAGTCTTGTTTCTCCTAATCGTTCAAGGTCAAAGATCCTAGAGGAGAGCTCATGACCTGTCCATTCGTGCTCTCGTGCTACTCTCAATGTAGGGATCAAGAAGTCCAAGGGTAACACAGCGTTTTGACCGAATACCATCTGAAAGGGAGTGGCTTGGAGTACCGTTTTGTAGGCCACTCGGTATGCCCAAACAGCATGGTGTAGCTGTTTGTCCCAATCAGAGCGTTTAGTGTTCACTAATTTCGTCAGTACATTGCATAAAATCTTATTAGTGCTCTCAGCTTGACCATTAGCTTGAGGATGATAGGGGGCAGACTTCTTGTGTATTACCAAGAATTCTTGGAGTAGATTTTCAATCACTTCGTTCAAGAAATGAGTGCCTCTATCACTTACAAGCTCTATAGGTAGCCCATATCTCGTGAATACATTCTCAAACAAGAATTTGGCAGTTGTTTGAGCATCGTTCTTGGTTGTAGCCTTTACCTCTACCCACTTGGTGAGATAATCTGTTGCCACAATGATGTATTCCGCATGAGAACCCTTAGCTGGGGGATTAATAGGACCTACGAAGTCTATTCCCCACTTAGAGAATGCACGTCCACCCATCATAGGTTTCAATGGCATCTCATCTTTGCGTATAGGATACTGAGTCCTCTGACAGACATCACACCTTTTCACATAGGTATGTGCATCCATGTGAAGGGTAGGCCACCAGAAGCCCGCAAATAGTATCGCCTTGATTACCCGATCTGGTCCAAAGTGTCCTCCTGCTACACCTTGGTGAGCAGTTTCCAAGATCTTCAGATATTCACTTTCATGGACACATAACCTCAGGTAACCATCTTTACCGCGCTTATATAGATTATCACCTATGAGTGAGTAATCCAAAGCTTCTTGTTCTAAACTCCTTTTCCTAGCCAGAGTCATGTCTGGAGGGAATGTGTTTGTCCTCAGGAATGATACTAGTGGTTCGCTCCAATCTGGCGCAATGGATACTTGATAGAGAGTGGCATGTTCCACTGGTGGTTTAGTGCAACAGATTGGGCATTCCTTGCACAACTTTTGGACATCAGCTTCCATAGTTGGCCAATGCACTCCGAATCTCTTTAGAGTCTGCAAAGTTCTTTGCTTTGAATGGTGTTGCTCTAACGCACCTACATGTGCTAATTGCAACCACTTAGCGTACTCATCTTCTTCTACGCAACAAGCCAAGATCCCTTGATCTGTGTGCTTGTACATGCTTCCTGCCATGATATGGTACTTTTGGGCTTTTACGATCTCTCTATTCCGTGTGTTCACCACTGGATGATTAGGCCCGTATGTCAATACTGGTACTATTGGCTTGGCCCACTGCGGCACCACTTCCAAATTAAACAAGTAAGCATCAGGAAGGTCATCTGACACTCCTTGTGGGGCTTCTCCCGATGTGAGCCTAGAGAGATGATCTGCTCTCAAGTGGGTTCTACCTTTTCTTACCACAACCTCAAAATCATATTCCATTAGCAGGAGAAACCATCTTACTAATCTTCCCGTATTGCATGGCTTGTTTACTAAGTACAACAATGCCTGATGGTCTGTAAAAAATTTAAACTTATTTGCAAGCAAATAATGTCTAAACTTTTTAATTGCATATACCATGCCTAATCCTTCGCGTTCAGTAGTGGTATAATTTCGTTCAGCCGCATTCAATTGTCTACTGGCATAGGCAATTGGAAGATCCATATTACCTTCACCAGTAGGTTGTGCCAGCACACATCCAATAGCATAATTGGATGCATCCACATGAACATGGAATGGCTTATTCCAATCTGGTGTGGTCAAGATTGGTGCTGAACATAATCTTCGTTTAAGCTCTTGGAAGGAATTCTCACATTCATCCGTCCACTCAAAGTTTGTCAGAAGTCCGTACATGGGCTTTGCAATGACAGCATACATGTGGATGAAACGTCTGTAATACCCACAATGCCCCATGAAAGCTTGTACTTCCTTGACATTCTTTGGCCTAGGTAACTCCGCTATGGCTCTCACTTTCTCTTCGTCAGTAGATATGCCATTCTTTGACACTATATGTCCTAGGATCTTGCCTTGCCTGACCATAAAAACACACTTTTCGGGGTTCAGGCAGACTTGATATTCTCTACATTTGTCAAAGATTTGTCTGAGTTCAGGAATATGAGTTTGTCTAACATTGGAATGAGCACAGAGATCGTCAACGTAGACTTCTAAACTCTTCCTCAGGAACTCCTTAAACACATGGCACATCAGCCTTTGGAAGGTCGCTGGTGCATTGGTAAGCCCAAATGGCATTACTCTAAAAGCAAAAATGCCCCATTCTGTGGCAAAGGCTGTCTTATGCTGATCCTCTGGAGCTATGGCTACTTGATTGTAGCCAGAAAATCCATCAAGGAAGCTGTACACTTCCTTGCCTGCCACTCTTTCTAAGAGATGCTCTGTGATGGGAAGCGGATAGTTATCTCGAATTGTGGCGGCATTAACCTTTTTCAAGTTAATGCACACACGCAGTTTGCCATTCTTCTTGGGCACCACTACGATAGGGGATACCCATTCAGTGTGCTCAATTTCATAGATAAATCCAGCTTCGACCAATCTATCTATCTCTTCCTTGATCTTAGCAGCATAGTTATCGTTATATGTATATGGCTTTTGCTTAGAGGGTTTAGCATCTGAGGTCATGGGAATGGTGTGTGAGCATATATCAGGGTCAACACCTTTCAAATCCTTGTAACTCCAAGCGAATACATCTCTGTATTCTCTTAGCAAGGCAACCAATTCGTGTTCTTCTTCCGCTGTTAGGTCATGACCTATGTACGTACATCTCTCCTCTCCTTCTTCTATGGCCACTACTATTTTCTTAGTAGTTTCTTTGTTATCATAGGCCTCTCCTGATTGTGCCTCTCGTTTAGGCATTCTAATCATGACTCTCCTGTCATCTATCTCATACTTCTTAAAATTTTCTGGGACCTCAAACAAAGATTCTTCCTCTTCTGGTAAGGCTTCTCTCTTCTTTCGTTTCTTTCCTTCTTCCTTAGGGGTCACATGTGTTGCTAATCTTACGTCATTTGTCAGCTCTCCATGCCTCTGGGTTTGAAATTCTACCTCATGGAAGTATTCTTCATCTGATGCAAATGGTGGGTCCATAATGATTGACTCTAGATCGGAGTCACTTGCATCCTCAAATGCATCAGGGCTAGGTTCGCATTCTTCTAGAACTGCCTCTCCCATGATTGGCTCTATGGAGAAGACTGAAATATCATAGCCATCCTCATCACAGTGAGGTGTCCATTGTTCTTCGTTGATGGCTACGTCCATTGTTGCTAAGATTTCTGCCCAACCGTGAGGTTCAAATTCTTCGTCTGGAAAAACTACAGGTGCATAGGCTGGGTCTTGGATTGATCTATGGGTTTCTTTCGCACCTACCTCTCTGGCTTTCTCTCTCTTCTCTTCTTCTACTGCTACCTTGCACATCCATAAGTGGGTGTCTTCATGCATCCATGAGGATCCAGACCCTATGGAATGCACCGATTCTGTGTCATCTTTAGCTCTATGGATGGGATTCCACTGGATAGGAGGGACATCTCTATGAGAATAATCCTTGAGATTGACTTTGGTTGTAACACCTAAGTGCTGCAGGTACAAAGAATTGGTCCCCCAATCCTGTACCACTTGCAACTGTCGCATGAATGGTCTTCCCAAAATCATCTCATAGGCATGATTTTTGCTGAAGTCACATATGGCAAAGGTATGTTCAAACTCGACACCACAAGTGGTGAGAGTTATTCCTTCTAGCAATCCTAGGGGTCTCTCTATGTGACCATCTGCCATTTGCAATTTCATTCTCGTTGGCCTGAGTGCTGGCTTGCCCCAACGCTTCCATAAGGAGGTAGTGGCAATTGCAACTCCTGCACCTGAGTCCAAAATCGCTTTGGTGGTGTACTCCTGGTAGGTGATGGGAAGATAGGTGTTCCCTTCTTCACCTTCACACATATCTCCTATCTTATCCAAGGGAATTTCTGGCACTGTCCTATGGGATCCTACCTGGGAACGAGGTTTTGCTATCTCTGGTACTTGTTTGGCTACATGTTTCCATAATTCAGGTCTAACCTTGAGTAGCTCTTCTAACTTGAGATTACACTGCACGTTAGTGTTCTTCACTACCTCTGTGTTCCTAGGTATGACTGAGTCGTCGTTCCTTACCATGACTGTGGGTGCTCTCATACATGTGGACTTTGCTTCCCATGGGCCTGTGAAGTGGGGTAGCTCTTGTATGGAATTCGACTCAAAGTCTAATCTCTCGTGAGACTGAACACTCTCATGCTCCCCGTAAATAGATGGGATGTCTTGTGGGAATTGGTCGTGTGCATCGTCCACAAGTTCAAAAGGAGGGGCGACCTCGCTTTCGTTATCCCATTTGTCTTCTTGAATCTCTCGTAGGAAGTCTGGTGCAAACCGATTCATAGAAGAAGAAGTGTCTGGCTCCGTAGAATTGGGCGCATAAGCAACCTGTGAAGGAGGGCTGGTTCTATTGTTGGCTCTCTCCTCGTTCTCGCAAATGACTGGAGCACAAGCTTCTTGGGGAAGGTTACTTATTCTATTACTTTTCCGAACAGGCTCACACATTCCCTGAGAAGGAATGTAGGCAACCTGTGGAGGTACTTGAGCTTTCGAGGGAGGCTCATCTGCCTTTTGGGGGGGAAGATAAGCTTCTTGAGGAGGCCCACGGGCTTCCTGAAGAGGCTGGCTTACCCGTTCTCTTGCCCTTTCCTTTCTTTGAGGGGTAGGTTCCTTTTCTGGCTGTGCTATTGGCCTCTCTATTCTTTCTAAGGAGAGGAAGTTGTCCGGTTTAGGGGCATTGGCCACATACACTTCTGATTGGGAATGATTCCTGTTTTTGCTTGCTTCTTCTTGGTCTTGATTTTTTTCTTCCTTGTCAGATCTTGCAATTATCCTCTCTAACTTCTCTAGGAATCCATCCAAGTGTAATTGCGTTTTGGCTGAGCCTGAGTAATTGAAAAGGCGACTGGCTTCAAACATAGTCTGAGCCAATGCGACCATTTTCGCGCATAGTTTGGTTCTTTCTATCTCTAGGTCAGCTCTAGGATAGCACTTGTCATGATCCGTGACGTTTGGCCCTTCTTGGATTCTGGCCTGATATGCCTTAAGCATCATGTCTATGTCTTCGGGAGTGGGATCAGCTAATACTGATCCTGTTTGGGGTGGTGGGTGGGTTGCGTGGGCTGTCTTAGAGGGTGAAGGGATGGAGGGTGATGGGGATGGTAGCGGTGGGAATGTGTGAGAGTGCGGTTGAGACGTGATCTCTATGATTTTAGCCTTGGTTTCTCGTAGACTTTCCTCAAGTTCACTCATCTTCTTTGCCCATTGCCTTTTCATGCGTTCGCGGCTATCTTTCCAAGCTCTTGTTCTCTTTTTATTTTGGCTCTCAGTATCGCTAGCATCTAGGCTCTTTTCCTGGCCTACCCCTTGGTTTTGCTGCAATGCCTGAGCCCTAGTGACTACCTGCACTGGTGCAGTGGAAGTGACGCTTCCTGAGGAGTCTACCACTAACCCAACAACGTTGATAGGGGTGATTTTAGGCATGCTATTGGGGTTCTTAGGGCAATCTCGTAAGAGATGCTCTTTTCCGCAGTCTTGGCAAAAGCCTTGGATAGTCACGGACTGAGTTTGTGTAGGCGGAGGTAAGGGACAATCACGAATGAGGTGATCACCTTGGCATCTGTAGCACGGTCCTCTTGGGAATGGAGGTCGGACTTGCCTAGATTGAGGCCTAGGATTGGGATTTGCATACATGACGTTCGTGTAGTCTGACTCCCAACTAGGTTCGCTTGTCTCTTCGCTATAATAGGACTCACCATGCTCAGGAGACTGCATGTAGTAGGCCTGGGGGCTATCAACATGGGTAGAATCAAAGCTATGATCACTTGGGTCATTTTCAGAGATCAAGGGTGTTACTGGGACTATAGCTCTATTCAGGTTCTCTTCTGCAGCAGTATACTTTACCGGAATCACATTAGCTGGGGCTGGGGGTTGTTGTGCTAGCACAGGCTGAGGCCTTTGTTGGTTTTGATATTGAGGTTGGAAATTTTGTTGTGGCCTGCCATATGGTTGTGGGGGGTACTGGTTCTGGTATCTGCCTTGTTGGTAGGGCTGAGGGTAGGGTTGCCTAACCGCCTGCTTGTTGTATGGGCAATCTTGTGCGGTGTGGTTGGTGTATCTCCGTTCTATGGTGCAGTACTGGCTACTAGGGTTTACTTGGGGTTGAGCCATAATGGGACAGACGTTCGCCATATGGTCACCACCGCATGTATAGCACCTTTTCACAGGGGCAAACCTTGGGATTTGTTTGCTAGTTACACCTAGTTTCTGAGCTACTTTTTTGGCCAGTTCTTCAATTGATGTGGCTTGTGTGGAAGATTGACTAGATGCACTATCTGAATCTTTGTAAATTTTGGACAACTCTAGCTCTTCTCCTAGGTTATCTTCAATGTCAATGCACATACGTACACATTCTTCTATAGTCCTAGGGTCTTTCAGATACACATAGGATCTCAATTTTGGGCTCAGCAATCCGTCAAGAAATAAGGCTACTTGTTTAGCAGATGTGGGTAGCTCCGAAATAGGGCACCTTTCAAGATATTGTCTAAATCTTCTTCCTGCAAGTCTCACAGTCTCTTGAGGGGTTTGCTTGAAGCTGTGAATCAGTGAGGAGGTGTTGTGTCTTATGCCGCTCTTAGAGAACTCTATAATGAATGCCTCTAGGAGTTGATCTATGCTCCTGAACTGGCGTTCATCTAATGGCTGAAACCACGTAAGTGCTGTGTTCCTAAGGGTTAGACCGAAGGCATTGTACTGCGTGAACAGATCCTCCACTTGTTCAGCTCTCAAGACTTGCTTGAACTCTGCCACATGATCATAGGGATCTCCTGTGCCGTCAAAGTAATTCTTCATGGACTTAACTAGCTGGGTGGGTCTCAAAGTTCTTGTGTGCTCTCTAGGCCTCGGCAGAGGGAATCCATCTACATTTCTTTGGTTCCTGTGGGCTCTATGTATCTCAGGAGGTTCTACCCTATTCGTCTCCGTTCTCGTTCTTTCTCTGCCCACTGGATTGGCAAAACTTACCTCTGGTCTATCTTTACTTCTGTCTCTTTGCATACCATGAGCCTGGGATGTTCCAGCTCCAGGGTGACCATAGGCTACATTTGATCTTGGTTGGGGGAGAATGAATTCGCCCTTCCAAGTGTAAGCATGCCTATCGTTTTCTGTCACCACGAAAATCCTCTCTGACGTGTGGTCTAAGTAGGTCACTCTACCTGGGCTATCTGGATCCTTAAACTCATAGATCATGATTGTTCCTATGTCAGTTGGGTGATCCGGTTTATACCTCCAGAAGGCTTCGTCCGTTTCTCGATTGAGAAGCAAATCTATGCACTTGTTATCTTGGGGGATCCACTCAGGCGTGATAATCCTAGTGAGAACTGATTTACCTCGAGGGGTTCTAGGTTCCGCACCCATGTTCCCTTGTTCCAGGTCACCTAAGTCCGCTTCTGAGATTACATTCCCAAAGTCATCTGTCCTATCAGGATGACTAGTGACTACATATATAGTTCCTTCTTTGTCCAGGTATGCACCATTTTCAAACTTGACAGCTGGGTGTTCTAGTCCAATGGATTGATCAGGGTTTTTAATCTGGACCACAGATCTTCCTAAGCCGTCCTCATAGATGCTAGCACCTAATCGGTTGGTCCTCAGGTACTCCAACTGTGTTTTGTAAGGGCCTTCTACCCTGTACAAGTAGGGCACTCCTGAACTTCCCGTAGGTTTGTCCATGCCTTGAGACATCTCTGACTCACTGGTCTCAGAGCGAGGGTAGTTCGAGTGGTGGCTCAACTGCTGGGCCCAGGACCTAGCAGTGTGGTTGACACTAGCCTCTGAAGACCTAAGGCTTTGTCTCTCTCTTACTAGCTGTCGTCCTGATCTAAGGTTCATATGCCTAACTGATTAGCCCAAATTTTTGCCCAGAGTACAACCTCGTTGCCGATCAATTGGTACCAGTCACTTGATTCTTTTTAGTTATTCCTCGTGTTTAAAGTCTTGTCTGCTATTACGTCGTCAGGAATACTTGAATGTTCTTCGTACTTTCAGGTTGATCGTTCCACGTTAGGTTCTTTCCTTTATGTTGTCGACAGTACAGAGATTAAGTTTTTAGCTTGAACTTGAGTTTTTAGGTAGTCTTCAACTTGATAGTGGCCTATCGTCGCCCTGACTTACTCCTACTTCTAATCGCTCTTAGCCTAGGCTAGGAATTGACGAAGAGGAGTTGAGAATATTCCGACCTTTCTTGCCGAACCTTGCTCTTTAGTGCTCGAGAAGTTGATTCTCAAGCGTGTGCCACACCCTTGCTTGGATACTCTCAATTGCTTCTCAATAGGCCTGCATAAATCCCAAGATTAGCTCCAAGTAGACCTTTCAATTGACAGACAATTTATTTCAGACACTTTTTTAATGACCCTTGTTCCCCCTTTTGCATTGTTAGAAATTTACTCTAGAGCTCCCTTGGTGTTCCTACCCCTCAGTGTGTCAACTTCCAAATATCCTACCTGAAAATCAACGCGTTATTCTTATAAAAAATAGTTGAGGGCGTGTAGTATATGTCACGAGCTTTCCGACAAGCCCTAGAGCTCAGAAAATGGATTTCGTATGAAAAAGTTATGACCGTTCAGGGTTTAGGGGGTTAACTAGACAAACAGAACCTTTCGGGGGTTTTAATGCATTTTCTACGGCCTTTGTAAGTAGATGAGTACATGAAAGTGCAAATATGCCCAAAATTTAGCCTAAATTTCCAAAAATTCACTCCTTAATTTTTTTGCCGAAAATGCCTGTCTATCGCGATAGACGGTGTCTGTCGCGATAGACACAATCTATCGTGGGGGCTGTCTGTCGCGATAGACGGTGTCTGTCGCGATAGACAGTGTCTATCGTGGATTTCTGTCTGTCGCGATAGACGGTGTCTGTCGCGATAGACAGTGTCTATCGTGGATTTCTGTCTGTCGCGATAGACGGTATCTGTCGCGGATTTCTGTCTGTCGCGATAGACGGTGTCTGTCGCGATAGACAGTGTCTATCGTGGATTTCTGTCTGTCGCGATAGACGGTGTCTGTCGCGATAGACGGTATCTGTCGCGGATTTCTGTCTGTCGCGATAGACGGTGTCTGTCGCGATAGACGGTATCTATCGTGGATTTCTGTCTGTCGCGATAGACGGTGTCTGTCGCGATAGACGGTATCTGTCGCGGATTTCTGTCTGTCGCGATAGACGGTGTCTGTCGCGATAGACAGTGTCTATCGTGGATTTCTGTCTGTCGCGATAGACGGTGTCTGTCGCGATAGACGGTATCTGTCGCGGATTTCTGTCTGTCGCGATAGACTGTCTGTCGCGATAGACGGTATCTATCGTGGATTTCTGTCTGTCGCGATAGACGGTGTCTGTCGCGATAGACGGTGTCTGTCGCGATAGACAGTGTCTGTCGCGATAGACTGAAAAAATGCAAATTTTTGAAAAACTTCTAGTGATCTAGAGTGCCCACAAGGTGTAGGTTACAGTGCTAATCATGCATTCACAAAATGTTAAGATTTTCTGTTTGTCGCGATAGACAGAGATTGTCGTCCCGGGACCTGTGCAGAGCCTGTCGTACCTGCGCACACTGCTGGGGATGATGGTACAGCAAAAACCTGCAAAATAGCTCAGAAAACAAGCAAAAACAGCACATGCAAGTTCGCTCTCTCGCTCTCTCTCACAAGTGAAATGAGGGAAATGAGGTGGAGATGGGGATATAGTCAAAACTGAAATTTTCGCGATGATGGAGATGGACGTGGGAGATGGTGATGATGATGATGAAGATGGTGAAGAAAGTAAAAGAAAACCGATGAGAGTGAAGAAAATACCTACAACTCCAACGCGTCAACTCTACGTCTTACCATCACACGCTCGTCCTCAAAGCTCGATCCCCGGCAACGGCGCCAAAATTTGGTGTAGCTCAATGATGAGTAGCACCTCCTTTAATGTCAATCCGGGAAGACGTGAGGATGGTATGAAGACCTCGAGCAAGTGACGGCACAAGTGCGTGAGTGAGAAGCACACAAGCATGCACACACATACACACACACGCGCACACAAGGCAAGACAAAGAGAGAGGAACAATGGAGTTCTTTAGATTACTTTCAAAAGCTCTTACAAGTTCGTTTCAATTACAATCTACCCTCAAAAATGAGCTCTCTAGCTCTTTTTATAGTTTTTGACTAGCTTTTGGCCCTGTCCAGACCTAGTGTCCGGCCTAGTTAAAAATTAGGTTCCAGGGCTTATTTGAGGGCTCAAACGAAGTCTAAAAATTATGAAATTTGGTACGATGGTACTTCTAATACTCCTCAAGCTCGAGGACTCCTCGGCTTGCACAAAATGGAGTCTAATCTACCAAAAACGGGATTTACAATGTTTGTGTAGTGATTAAAATCACTTGGGTTGTACATAATCTATGGGAAAAAATGATCTGGCCTTGTTGCCGTATTGTGCATGACTCCTTTATTGCTTTGTATGCCAACATATATACATATGATGGGGGAAGTATCTCAACCCCTAAGCAACGATGAAGCGCGAATGACCTCCACAGGTATCCTTCTTTGACCTCTGCACACCAAAAATGCTCTTACTCAGAGCTTATGCAGAGAACTCCAGTGAGCTTTTGTAGACGTGTAGTAGACACCAAGGGCTTTCCAACAAAACAATTTTCACTTGAAATGGATGCTTACACAAAGAGAAACAATGTCTACAACATGAGCTAGTTGAATACTCACAACTGCTAGTCAAGCAGAGACCTCACTTCACTCCAGCAAATTTTTCTCAGAGATTATACAGAGAATGAGTCTCAAACTTGAGTCAACTTTAGAGCACTCTACTAGCTACCCAATGACACCAAAATCATAGCAAATGGATACATAGAGAAGGAGAACCAGCCCTTACAACAGAGAGCAAAATATTTCCAACAGAGCCTACACAAAGAGAGAGAGATCAATCACACAACTTCACTAAAATGAATTTTGCTCCCAGCTTACTCAGAGAATGCTCCAGAGAATTTGTAAGCATAAAACAGACTCTTATAGCTATCCAATGAGACAAGATTTACATCAAATGGATACCATATGAGGGAGAACCAATGCTAACAACTCAGGGGTAGAGAGTTGCAACACTGCCTGCGCACACACATAGATATGCCTACTAAAAGAAAACAAACAAGCAAGCAAGGGGGTTGCTTAAGCAAGGGGCTTGCTTATCACAACTCCAGCACTTAGTGCTCACTTTACATGAGCTAAAACTCCAAGAAGATTGCCCAAAAGAAGTCGGGATACATGCTCCTTTTATAGTGAGAGGTGTGCCCCTAAAATCTAGGAACTACCTTTCCAAATCAGCCTCCTAACTTGGAGGAATTAGTTGAGATGACTTGGGGAGTGGTTGAGTGACTTTTCTTGATGGAATCTCGTGGCTTTTGGCTTCCTTTGGTTGCTCCACATGTCCATAAAAGATTCCCCACGAATTTTTAGCTTGAAGCTTGACTTTTAACACTCCCCCTCAAGTTTCAATTCTTCATACTCATCCAAGCTCCTTCATGTTGATGCATTGCTTGAATTTTGAAATCTTCATCCCATCCAAAGCCTTTGTAAACATGTCCGCAACTTGGTCCTTGGTACCAATATGATGTACTAAAACTTCCTTGGATATCACCTTTTCCCTTATGAAGTGATAGTGCACTTCAATATGCTTGGTTCTAGCATGATAGACAGGGTTCGATGCTAGATGAATGCTACTCATGTTGTCACAAAAAATTGGATATGTGTCAACCTGCAAATTAAGCTCCATAAATAACTTCTTAATCCACATTAGCTGACATGTGACTTGAGCCAAAGCTCTATACTCAGCCTCGGTGGAAGATAATGCCACCGTGGGTTGCTTCTTTGAAATCCATGAGATGATCTTGCTACCTAGCATGACTAGGTAACCACTTGTACTCCTTCTATCTTCCTTCGAACCAGCCCAATCGGCATCGGAATAAGCTTTGACCTGCATATCATCATCAAATGAGTAGAACAATCCTACATTTATAGTGGCTTTGAGATATCGCAACATTCTTCTTGCAGCTTGCAAGTGTGTAGTCCTTGGACTATGCATAAATTGTGATAACACTCCAACTCCATATGCTATGTCGGGCCTAGTTATTGTGGCATAATTGAAAGATCCTACAATAGATCGATACAAGGTTACATCCTCTAATGGCTCTCCATCAATGGAGCTTAGCTTTACATTAACTTCCATGGGATTTGAAATAGGCTTGCAATGTAGCATCCCAAACCTCTCAAGTAGGTCTAGAATATACTTCCTTTGTATGAGCATAATACCTTCTTCTTTGTATACAACTTCAATGCCAAGAAAATACCTAAGATCTCCAAGATCAAAGATCCTAAACTCGTTTCCAAGCTTTGCCTTGATCTCCTCAATGCCCTTTGTATCATTACCTGTAATGATAAGATCATCTACATACACGCACATGTAGACTACAAGTTCTCCTCTTTGTTTGATGAAGAGAGATGGATCCGCCTTGCATTGATTGTAACCACATTTGATCAAATAGTCCACCAATCTTTGGTTCCAAGCCCTTGGAGCTTGCTTTAGGCCATAAAGTGCCTTCTTCAACCTACAAACATGATGTGGAAACTCTTTATGAACAAAACCTAGTGGTTGCTCCATGTATATACCTCTTCTTCCAAGTCTCCATTGAGAAAGGCATTCTTGATATCCAATTGGAAGAGCTTCCATCCTTTGCTAGCAGCCATTGCAATGAGTGTCCTAATGTTGCTCATCTTTGCCACGGGGCTGAATGTCTCTTCAAAGTCCACTCCATAGGTTTGTGCAAAACCCTTGGCCACCAATCTTGCTTTGAACCTAGAAATAGATCCATCTGAATTCCTCTTTACTTTAAACACCCACTTATTACCTATTACCTTCATGTTCTCCTTCTTGGGCACTAGAGTCCATGTTTGATTCTCCTCAAGTGCGTCGATCTCTTCTTGCATTGCCTCTTTCCATTCGGTGTACCTGCTTGCATCTTCATAGCAATCGGGCTCATGATCTTCTACTACTTTGTTCATATATGCATAATGAGTCGCCATGTATGAATCATAAGTAAACCTTTGAGTTGGATACTTAACTCTAGAAGACTTCCTTTCTTCACCTTTTGGAGGAATAAACCTCCTTTGCCTAGGGAACTTGATCTCTTTCTTTGACATGGCTTCTTTCTCCATCATGTGTCCTTCATCATCTTCAACTTCATTACCTTCTTCATCCAACTCCACCAATGTTGCTTTGCCTTTGTTGATTGATTGTGCTTCATAGCTTGATGAAGATCTCCCCCTCCATGGTGAGTTCATGCTTGAACTATCTTCATTGATGGAACACCTTGGGCCGCTTAGCTCTAGGTCGATTTGTTCTTCATCATGTCCATGCTTTTCTTCTTCATAGTCCTGCATACAATCATACTTCTTATACCAAGGGAGTAGCTCATCAAATGCTACATCCCTTGATATCCTCAAGTCCTTTGTGTTTGGGTTGAAGCACCTGTAACCTTTATGATCATTTGAATATCCTAGAAACACACACTTTTCTGCCTTTGGTTGTAGCTTGTGCCTCAATTCACTTGGCACATGTACATAACAAGCACATCCAAATATCTTCAAGTGGGAAAGATCATGTTTCTTACCATAATAGGCTTGATATGGTGTCAAGCCATGGATCCCTGAGGTAGGAGCCCTATTCATAAGATACACGGTGGTATTTGCTGCATCACTCCAAAACATGTTAGGTACATTCATCTCATTAAGCATTGCTCTAGCGATCTCGGCAATGTATCTATTCTTTCTCTCTGCTACTCCATTTTGTTGGGGGGTGTACCTGCATGTTACTTGCCTCTTGATGCCTTGATCCATTAAAAAATCAGAAAACTCATTTGAGAAATATTCTCCCCCTCCATCGGACCTTAGCTTCTTGATATATGTACCTGTTTCCTTCTCTACCATTGCCTTGAATGCTTTGAAACATGTAAACACATCTGATTTGTTTTTGATGAAATAAACCGAAACCATCCTTGTGCAATCATCTATAAAAGTGACAAAGTACTTGTTACCTCCAATGGATTGCTCTTTGGTTGGCCCCCACACATCTGTATGTATCAACTCCAATGGATGTTGGCTTATGTAGCCACTCTTCTTGAATGGAAGTCTCGCTTGCTTCCCTAGTTGACAAGATTCACATAAATGCTTCATACCTTGTCCTTGGAAGTTGGGAAGACCTTCAACCAGCCTCTTGAATTGCATTTCCTTCATTCTTTGTATGTTGATGTGACCTATCCTCTTGTGCCACAAGTCCAACTGCGAAATCCTCTTGTTTCCATATGTGAAGTAGACATGTTGAGTGGAATGAGAATTTACCTCCAAAGTGAAGAGTCTCCCTTGATTCTTTCCTCTTGCTATGACCTTGTAACCTTGCTTAGGGTTCTCCACAAACTATCCACCTTTGTTGAACCTTACTTGATAGCCTCTTTCAACCATTTGCCCAACGGACACCAAATTCTTTGTGATAGTAGGTACATGCAAGACATCCTTGAGACATCTTCCTTCCTCCTTGTCATCCAAAGCTACATCTCCAACATGGGAGATCTCATGGGCTGTATCATCACCTGTTTATACATGTCCTTTACCTTTGAATTCCCATTCATGTGCATCATCAAGAGATTGTCATTTTCTGAACTTGTAGAAGCATAATTACCTTGGCCTTTATATAAAGAACCTTGATTATAGCTCCTTTGGTTTCCTCCTTGGTAGCAATCTCTAGCATAGTGGCCAAACTTGCCACATATGTAACATCCTTCACCATCTTGATTCCTGTTTTGTTGATGTCGTCCTCCTCTTCCTCTTGTTCTTCCTCTCCCTCTTTGTGATGAGGTGCCTTGGTCATGTCCTTGATTGCTTGAGTGGCCTTGCCTTCCTCCAAACCTTCCTTTGCCCCTTCCTTGTCCTAGTCTTTCTTTGCCCCTTTGATTACCTGCATAGAAAACTTGTGCATCCTTGCTTTTAGTTGAACTTCCACCTATGTTCATTTCTTCGGTGACCATGAGAGCAACCAATTGCTCAAAATCGGGAAGATTATCCCTTACATAAACTGAAGTGGTAAAGGGTTTCCACTTCTCATCATCTCTCAAACCATTGAGAGTATAAGCCACAAGATCGTCATCGTCTATGTGGCTTCCAATGGATCCCAATGCATCTGATAACTCCTTGACCTTAAGTATGTAGTCATTTATGCTACTCCCTGAGCTCTTCGTAAGGTTGTTGAGCTCATTCTTGAGTTGGATCTTCCTTGCTTTGGTGCTTGTTGAAAAAAGCCTTTCAAGTGTCTCCCATACCTTCATGCTTGAATCCAGGTCTTGGATATGGCCGATCATGCTATTGCTAATGTGTTGGGAAAGAATAAAGATAACCCTCTTGTCTCTTTCATTCCATTCCCTAAAGGCCCTTCTCTGGTCATTGGTTGGATTCTCATCCAACCTAGGTCTTGGTTCACTTCCACTAATCAACCCCCAAAGGCCCTTGCCCATAAGATAGTTGGAGACCCTAAATCTCCATGGTTGATAGTTACCTTTGTCTAGCTTTTCAATTTGAGTGTTGAAGTCTCCCATATCTAGTCTTTGATACTTGACCTAGCCCTTGGCTAATGCTCCAATGTGTGTAAAATGAAAATGAGGCTCTGAGGTTACCTCAATCTAAAGCTTTCCTTAGATGGACACCTTGTGCTCTTGCAAATTTGAGTAGAATAGCTCCCCCTTGATGTGAGCTACCTCCAAGAAGCTTTTGTTGATGCAACTATTCAACCACCAACTCCAAGAGGTCTTCGTGCTTGTATGTGATGCCTCCAAGATGCCCAAATGCTCTGATACCACTGATGGTGGAAGTATCTCAACCCCTAAGCAACGATGAAGCGCGAATGACCTCCACAGGTATCCTTCTTTGACCTCTGCACACCAAAAATGCTCTCACTCCGAGCTTATGCAGAGAACTCCAGTGAGCTTTTGTAGACCTGTAGTAGACACCAAGGGCTTTCCAACAAAACAAATTTCACTTGAAATGGATGCTTACACAAAGAGAAACAATGTCTACAACATGAGCTAGTTGAATGCTCACAACTGCTAGTCAAGCAGAGACCTCACTTCACTCCAGCAATTTTTTCTCAGAGATTATGAAGAGAATGAATCTCAAACTTGAGTCAACTTTAGATCACTCTACTAGCTACCCAATGACACCAAAACCATAGCAAATGGATACATAGAGAAGGAGAACCAGCCCTTACAACAGAGAGAAAACTATTTCCAACAGAGCCTACACAAAGAGAGAGATATCAATCACACAACTTCACTAAAATGAATGTTGCTCCCAGCTTACTCAGAGAATGCTCCAGAGAATTGGTAAGCATAAAATAGACTCTTATAGCTATCCAATGAGACAAGAATTACATCAAATGGATACCATATGAGGGAGAATCAATGCTAACAACTCAGGGGTAGAGAGTTGCAACACTGCCTGCGGACACACATAGATATGTCTACTAAAAGAAAACAAACAAGCAAGCAAGGGGGTTGCTTAAGCAAGGGG
>CM035437.1:19509619-19522119 GCA_020310875.1 Ceratopteris richardii | reverse complement strand
GGAAGACAAAGCAACAGTAGGTTGCTTCTTTGAAGACCATGAAATTGGTTTGTCACCTGCAAAGGAAATATATCCAGAAGTGCTCCTCCTATCATCCTTGCATCCTGCCCAATCTGCATCTGAATAAATTTTGATATCCATATCTGAAGTGTAAGGGAAATACAAACCATGGTTATGTGTACCCTTGAGATACTTCAAGATTCTCTTGGCTGCCTCTAAGTGAGGTATCCTTGGCTTGTGCATAAATTGACTCAGCACACTTACACCATATGCAATATCAATTCTTGTAAGAGTAGCATAGTTCAAGCTACCCACCATACTTTGATAACATGTAATGTCTTTGACTTCATCACCTTCATGGGCACCTAGCTTTAGGTTTACCTCCATTGGAGTGCTTGCTACTTTAGCATCCTGCAAGTGAAACTTCTTCAACATATCCTGTACATACTTCTTTTGAGTAATGTATATCCCTGAATTAGTGTAAACTAATTCAAGCCCTAGAAAATACTTCAATAAACCAAGATCATTGATCTTGAACTCCTTCATCATCTGGCTTTTGATATACCTGATTCCATTGACATGATTACCTGTAATGATGATGTCATCAACATAAACACAGAGATATATTACCTATGAATTACTTCTCTTAATGAACAGAGAAGTGTCAGCCTTGCTCATGACAAAACATTGGTCTTGGAGGTATGTATTTAACCTGTAATTCCATGCTCTAGGTGCCTGCTTCAATCCATATAAAGCCTTCTTTAATTTGCAAACATAAGTTACCTTCTTAGGGTCCTCATAGCCAGGAGGTTGTGACATATAAACTTCTTCTGAAATCCATCCATTCAAGAAAGCATTCTTGACATCCAATTGGTACATGTTCCAATTCTTTGATGCAGCCACACTTACCAACACTCTGATTGTTGGCATCTTGGCCACAGGAGAAAATATCTCTTCATAGTCAATGCCTTGGGTTTGTGCAAAACCCTTGGCTACCAATCTGCCTTTGTACCTATTAATTGTTCCATCAGAATTTCTTTTCAACTTATAGAGCCATCTGGATCCTATTACCTTCATAGAATCCTTCTTGGGTACTAACTCCCATGTGTCACTCTCCTTGAGTGCTTCAATCTCCTCATCCATAGCTTCTTTCCATTCTGATGTGGTTATTGCTTCTTCATATGAACCTGGTTCTTCATTTGACAAATCTTTGGCAAGATAAGCTGAATGTTTAGTAACAAGAGATGTATCATACCCATATTTGATAGGTTTCTTGCTTTCTCTTTGAGATCTTCTGATTGATTGAGTTGAAGATTCAGGTATGTCTTCAAGCTTCTTCATCTTCATTTTGCCCTTGGACTTCCATGCCTTGAATTCTTCAAGGTTGATAGTGTCTTCATCATCTGAACTTGAGTCTTCATTCTGAGTAGGTTCCTCCTTTGTAAGTTTTGGAAATTCCTCTTCCAAGTCATAGGGTAGTTTAACCTTCCTGCATTCATTCTCATACCAAGAATCATTTTCATCAAAGATCACATCTCTGCTTACCATAAATCCCTTATTGGTAGGATTATAAAACCTGTAACCTTTTTTATTCAAATCATACCCAATGAAAATGCATTTTTCAGCCTTTGGATATAGCTTACCTCTTATCTGAGAAGGAATGTGCACATATGCTACACATCCAAATATTTTGCAGTGATCCAATGATGGTCTCTTACCATGCCATGCTTCATAGGGTGTCATACCATCAAGTGACTTAGATGGTAACCTGTTTATGAGGTAAGTGGTAGTAGAAACACTCTTTGCCCATAGATAATTAGGTAACTTCTTCTCATTAAGCATAGATCTAGTTGTCTCAACAATTAACCTATTTCTTCTCTCAGCTACTCCATTCTGTTCAGGAGAATACCTTGTGGTTATCTATCTTTTGATGCCTCTGTCCTGCAAGAAGTCTTCAAATTCATTGGAGAAGTACTCACCTCCATCTGACCTTAGCCTCTTCAAATTTCTTCATGTCTGGTTTTCAACTAATGCAAGATATTTCTTAAAACAATTAAATACCTCATCCTTGTGCTTCATGAAGTATAATACAGTCCATCTACTATAATCATCAATGAAAGACACATAGTACCTTGATCCTGAGACTAAGGGGTCTTTGCTAGGTCCCCATACATCTGTGTGTACAAGTTCTAGGTAGTCTTCATGCATATATCCTTTCTTGGAGAAGGGTAACCTGTGAGACTTACCAAATTGACAAGCACCACACTTGTAAATCATATGTTGCTTGGATACATTAGGTATCCCAAGCACACATTGGTCCTCGCACATTTGTTTCAAGGTTCTTTCTCCTATGTGCCCTAACCTTTTGTGCCAAATCTCGTTCTGAAAGTGTTTGATCTTTATAACTGTATAGTGCAATATTCTTTATATCTTCCAACTCAAAAGTGAAAAGTCTACTTGATTTTTCTCCTTTAGCAATCCTCTTGAACCCATGTCTTGGGTCCTCCACATATGCTCCCTATTGATTGAATCTGACTTGTAAACCTTTCTCCACAATCTGACCAACACTCATCAAATTTTTGGTAATGGTTGGTACATAGAGTACCCTGCTCAACAACTTCTGATTACCATCACAAGTCTTAACATTTCCAACTTTAACTATTGAATGCTTTGAGGGCAATTCCTCATCTCCTGAGATGTATCCATAGAGACTCCTTCCTTGTAAGTAGGTCTTCATCCTTAGAGACCAAGCTTGATAGGTGTTCCTGTCCAATTTATCAATAAATGAAGGAAAACCATCTCCCATTTTACCTCTATTGCTCTGATACCACTGTTGGGATAGATGGATGGATGCTCCAAGAGACTGAGTAGGTACTGCTAAACCTGCTTTGTACCAGCCCTCTTTTGCTTCAGACTTGATAAGTAGACCTTCCTAGCTTTCCAATAATACCAAAAAATTTCCTATGTACTTTGGAAGTGATGTGTGTAATGATTGAACCAAAACAGATAACTTTGAAGTTCACAAACTCAAGAAAACCTTCTATTTATGTCTTGACACCTGCTAGATGTTTTACTCAGTGTGACAAGCACAGTAGAAATTGATAAAATTCCTTCTAGGGGTATTCAATTAGCTTAGTAAGCTACCATTTGCAAGTAGAATGATGTAAAAAGATAAACTATGCTAAGAGAAATCAATTTAGCAAGTTTAGCTATACCCTCGACTTTTTAGGACTGTAGTAGAAATTGACCAGAGTTCACTTCGATGTAGATTTCTCTGAAATGGCTGAATAGAATTACTTCACACTTTTACACCATGTAGATGACTTTGAGCTGAATCCAACAAGCCTTGAATCACTTGATTTGGTGAAGGATTGACCGAGATATGCCCTTGACAAGTTGACAGACTTTTGAGTAGACTAAGAGAGAACTCAGAGATTAATGATATAAATGTATCTATTAATGAACACTTGTATACAATCCCATTGGCATGAACAACATTGCCCAATGGTGTAGAGAGGTGTAGGCTATAGTATAGACTTCACACACACTCAAAGTCAGTAGAATGAGACTCGGGAATTGATCTCTCTTGCCCGCGACTTTTCATGTCCACTTTTATATGTAATGAGCAAAGATTTGAATTCAAATTCAAATTTTGGCTCCCTATGATCAAGCTCCTAAATGCTTGGAGATATTCCCTCAATCAAATGAACTACTTTTCCACGACTCACTTTGGTAGGTGATTACAAAAGATTCTAAGTCAATTTGACTTTTACAATGAGGTAAAGTGGTAATTAACCACTAGCATATGTTCCTATGCTTCTTCATGTTATGTGTAACCTTCAATGCATACTTTGAGCCAAATGTGTAGGCTTGCAATTTACACCAACAGGCAACATGGTCCTTGGTACCAATATGATGTACTGAAACTTCCTTGGATATCACCTTTTCCCTTATGAAGTGATAGTGCACTTCAATATGCTTGGTTTTAGCATGATAGACAGGATTCGATGCTAGATGAATGCTACTCATGTTGTCACAAAAAATTGGATATGTGTCAACCTATGAATTAATCTCCATAAATAACTTCTTAATCCACATTAGCTCGCATGTGACTTGAGCCAAAGCTCTATACTCAGCCTCGGTGGAAGATAATGCCACCGTGGGTTGCTTCTTTGAAATCCATGAGATGATCTTGCTACCTAGCATGACTAGGTAACCTTTTGTACTTCTTCTATCCTCCTTGGAACCAGCCCAATCCGCATCTGAATAAGCTTTGACCTGCATATCATGATCAAATGAATAGAACAATCCTTCATTTATAGTGGCCTTGAGATATTGTAACATTCTTCTTGCAGCTTGCAAGTGTGTAGTCCTTGGACTATGCATAAATTGTGATAACACTCCAACTCCATATGCTATGTCAGGCCTAGTTATTGTGGCATAATTGAAAGAGCCTACAATAGATCGATACAAAGTTACATCCTCTAATGGCTCTCCATCAATGGAACTTAGCTTTACATTAACTTCCATGGGATTTGAAATAGGCTTGCAATGTAGCATCCCAAACCTCTCAAGTAGGTCTAGAATATACTTCCTTTGTATGAGCATAATACCTTCTTCTTTTTATACAACTTCAATGCCAAGAAAATACGTAAGATCTCCAAGATCAGATATCCTAAACTCCTTTCCAAGCTTTGCCTTGATCTCCTCAATGCCCTTTGTATCATTACCTGTAATGATAAGATCATCTACATACACACACATGTAGACTACAAGCTCTCCTCTTTGTTTGTTGAAGAGAGAGATGGATCCGCCTTGCATTGATTGTAAGCACATTTGATCAAATAGTCCACCAATCTGTGGTTCCAAGCCCTTGGAGCTTGCTTTAGGCCATAAAGTGCCTTCTTCAACCTACAAACATGATGTGGAAACTCTTTATGAACAAAACCTAGTGGTTGCTCCATGTATACCTCTTCTTCCAAGTCTCCATTGAGAAAGGCATTCTTGATATCCAATTGGAAAAGATTCCATCCTTTGCTAGCAGCCATTGCAATGAGTGTCCTAATGGTGCTCATCTTTGCCATGGGGCTGAATGTCTCTTCAAAGTCCACTCCATAGGTTTGTGCAAAACCCTTGGCCACCAATCTTGCTTTGAGCCTAGAAATAAATCCATCTGAATTCCTCTTTACTTTATACACCCACTTATTACCTATTACCTTCATGTTCTCCTTCTTGGGCACTAGAGTCCATGTTTGATTTTCCTCAAGTGCGTCGATCTCCTCTTGCATTGCCTCTTTCCATTCGGTGTACCTGCTTGCATCTTCATAGCAATCGGGCTCATGATCTTCTACTACTTTGTTCATATATGCATAATGCGTTGCCATGTATGAATCATAAGTAAACCTTTGAGTTGGATACTTAACTCTAGAAGACTTCCTTTCTTCACCTTTTGGAGGAATAAACCTCCTTCGCCTTGGGAACTTGATCTCTTTCTTTGACGTGGCTTCTTTCTCCATCATGTGTCCATCATCTTCAACTTCATTACCTTCTTCATCCAACTCCACCAATGTTGCTTTGCCTTTGTTGATTGATTGTGCTTCATAGCTTGATGAAGATCTCCCCCTCCATGGTGAGTTCATGCTTGAACTATCTTCATTGATGGAACACCTTGGGCCGCTTAGCTCTAGGTCAATTTGTTCTTCATCATGTCCATGCTTTTCTTCTTCATAGTCTTGCATACAATCATACTTCTTATACCAAGGGAGTAGCTCATCAAATGCTACATCCCTTGATATCCTCAAGTCCTTTGTGTTTGGGTTGAAGCACCTGTAACCTTTATGATCATTTGAATATCCTAGAAACACACACTTTTCTACCTTTGGTTGTAGCTTGTGCCTCAATTCACTTGGCACATGTACATAACAAGTACATCCAAACATCTTCAAGTGGGAAAGATCAGGTTTCCTACCATAATAGGCTTGATATGGTGTCAAGCCATGGATCCCTGAGGTAGGAGCCCTATTCATTAGATACACGACGGTATTTGCTGCATCACTCCAAAACATGTTAGGTACATTCATCTCATTAAGCATTGCTCTAGCGATCTCGGCAATGTATCTATTCTTTCTCTCTGCTACTCCATTTTGTTGGGGTGTGTACCTGCATGTTACTTGCCTCTTGATGCCTTGATCCATTAAAAAAGCAAAAAACTGATTGGAGAAATATTCTCCCCCTCCATCGGACCTTAGCTTCTTGATATATGTACCTGTTTCCTTCTCTACCATTGCCTTGAATGCTTTGAAACATGTAAACACATCTAATTTGTTTTTTATGAAATAAACCCAAACCATCCTTGTGCAATCATCTATAAAAGTGACAAAGTACTTGTTACCTCCAATGGATTGCTCTTTGGTTGGCCCCCACACATCTGTATGTATCAACTCCAATGGATGTTGGTATATGAGCCACTCTTCTTGAATGGAAGTCTCGCTTGCTTCTCTAGTTGACAAGATTCACATAAATGCTTCATACCTTGTCCTTGGAAGTTGGGAAGACCTTCAACCAGCCTCTTGAATTGCATTTCCTTCATTCTTTGTATGTTGATGTGACCTATCCTCTTGTGCCACAAGTCCAACTCCGAAATCCTCTTGTTTCCATATGTCAAGTAAACATGTTAAGTGGAATGAGAATTTACCTCCAAAGTGAAGAGTCTCCCTTGCTTCTTTCCTCTTGCTATGACCTTGTAACCTTGATTAGGGTTCTCCACAAAGCATCCACCTTTGTTGAACCTTACTTGATAGCCTCTTTCAACCATTTGCCAAAACGGACACCAAGTTCTTTGTGATAGTAGGTACATGCAAGACATCCTTGAGACATCTTCCTTCCTCCTTGTCATCCAAAGCTACATCTCCAACATGGGAGATCTCATGGGTTGTATCATCACCTATTTATACATGTCCTTTACCTTTGGGAACATGTAGATTAGTAAACCAAGAAGCATTGCAACTCATATGGTTGCTACATCCACTATCAATATACCAAGTGTTATCTACTTTGCTTGAATTCCCATTCATGTGCATCATCAAGAGATTGTCATTTTCTGAACTTGTAGAAGCATAATTACCTTGGCCTTTGTATGAAGAACCTTGATTATAGCTCCTTTGGTTTCCTCCTTGGTAGCAATCTCTAGCATAGTGGCCAAAATTGCCACATATGTAACATCCTTCGCCATCTTGATTCTTGTTTTGTTGATGTCGTCCTCATCTTCCTCTTGTTCTTCCTCTCCCTCTTTGTGATGAGGTGCCTTGGTCATGTCCTTGATTGGTTCAGTGGCCTTGCCTTCCTCCAAACCTCCTTTGCCCCTTCCTTTTCCTCGTCTTCCTTTGCCCCTTTGATTACCTGCACTTAGTGCTTATCACAACTCCAGCACTTAGTGCTCACTTTACATGAGCTAAAACTCCAACAAGATGGCCCAAAAGAAGTCGGGATACATGCTCCTTTTATAGTGAGAAGTATGCCCCTAAAATCTAGGAACTACCTTTCCAAATCAGCCTCCTAACTTAGAGGACTTAGTTGAGATGACTTGGGGAGTGCTTGAGTGACCATAGGTAGAACGTGATTGAGGGTTCAAGATACCAAACATGGATGAGAACAAGGTTCAAGACTAAGGTTGAGAACAAGGGCTCAAGACACCAAGGCTGCGAACAAGAAGGTTCAAGACACCAAGGTTGAGAGCAAGGGTTCAAGAGACCAAGGTTGCGAACAAGGTTCAAGAAACTGTGCGAGGTTGAGGACATCACCTCAAGGGTACCTAGGTAGTTCAAGAACTGATCACTAAGACTAGAGGGATACAAGAGCATATCATTGTGGACAATGATTGAGCAAGGGGGGAAGAATGTAATAAAGTGATAGGAAGGAGAGGATTGAACCACACCCTTGATAGATAGGAGATGGTTGAACTACACCCTAAGAGGGAGGATTAAGAAGTAATCCTCAACCATGGCTTTTGGGGCAAGTGGTTAGCCCATCATATTCCTAACCAAGAGGTTGTGAGTTCAATTCCTTACAAGTTGTACCACAAGGATCTGACCAAAATTTGGTTAGGCTTTGTATCTCCACATGAGGTGGCAGTAGTCATCTCAAAAGCTCATGCAAGTGAGGCCGGTGGGCATTTCAATCATCTAATAATAGTTTGAAAAATCCAATAGGGTGGACTGTGGTGGTTGACAATGTACATGGATGTTTAACATGCGATGGGGAATTTTGACCCCTGTTAATGAATTAGAGAACCCCATGATAGTCACAATTTCCCACTGCAACCAATTCTTCCTTTGGAGCCTTTTCAAAAATGGGGCCTCGACCTCATTGGTCTAATCAAACCACTAGCCATGAGAATGGGAGCCCTGTATATTTTGACTTGCACAGACTATGGTACGAGATGGGTAGAAGCTTGGGCAACCAAACATGTTGCAGCATGCATAGTAGCTAGGAAACTTCAGACTAAACTCTTTCCTCTGTATGACCTTCTGCAAGTATTAGTGTCAGACAAGGGAACTCGTTTCTTGAATCAATTAATTTCAGAACTAACCTCGGAGTATCAGATTAAGCACAAATTTAGTTCTCTCTATTACCCATGAGCAAATGGATTGGCGGAAAGTACCAAAAAGGTCTTGATCCACATGCTATAGAAGATGCTGCTAGACTCTACGGATCAGTGGGAAATTATTCTTCCCACTGTGCTCTAGGCATATAGGACATCCTATAAAGTTTTTGTTGGCAACATCCCTTTCAAATTGCTTTATGGACAAGAGGTGGTCCTTCCATTCGAGTTTGTAGTACCAAGTCTCCTGATTGCGGTCCAGAAGTGACTGGTACCGGAAGAATCATTCGATTATTAGATGGGTCAGCTGTGCCAATTGGATGAACATCGGTATCATAGCTTTTTATTATTATAGGAGGTGCAAAGTTGCCAGAAGAAATGGCATGACTGAAATTTACGAACCAAGATTTTATGGCCTTGTGATTTAGTGTTGTACTTCCATTCCAAGATGAAGAGGAAAATGGGGAAACTCAAATTGCAGTGGACCGATCCATTCTGGATTCATGAACTTTGCGGATGAGACTCCTTTTGATTAGCCATGTTGGCAACCAAATTATTACCAACGTTCATCAATGGGTCTAAATTGTAGCCCTATCAGACTTTTGGAAGGTAAATTCATTAAAAACAAAGTATATATATTTACATTAATAAAATAGATTTTAATAAAAAAATACACGATCGTGCAATAGTCTGCAATTACCAGTGGAGTAACTATTATGCATGAAAATCGTACATGCAATCAACAATAGGGATGGTCATAACGTTTCAAATCTGATAGGGAAATTCTTATTTTGAGAGCCATGATGAGTACAGAATCATTGGAGTTAAGATACCATTTAGGGTAATAATGATGCAGACCCAGTGCTCTCAACATAGGAATGCAGGCCATAAAGGGCTGAGGACCATGTCAAATCCAACTTATTTGGCTAAGTTGGGAGTAGACCGCGCAGATCAAACAGAGTGCTAATATCCAATAGCTATCGACAAATGAAGCAAAAGTGTAGATATCGTGGCCACTTTCTCCAACTTTTATGTACTGAACATACCAAAGAAACTCTCACAAGAATAGAAGGAATGATTCAAGTGCAGAGGACTACTACAATGTGCGCTGCCGGATTAGAGGAGCATTTGTCCTCATCCATAGATGAAAGATATCACCAATGAGATAGTGTGATAGATCAATGGTAACAACCTCAACATCTAGGAGATAAGCTTGCAGATAGGGTAGGATACCTTCTAACTATCACCCACCCTAATTGCATAACGACTCCATGTGGCTAGTACAGGAATTACACCTAGCACAAAGTTTGTGGATGCAGCAAAAATCTATGGATTGTTATGAAACCATTATTCTGGGAAATATCGATTCATCAAGCTTCTAGATGACAACCCAATTAAGCTGGGAGACCATGATTATAAACATGTAGGCAAAACATTACGAAGTCTCCCATTAGTTGTTTGCATTGATGAAGGAATCAACTAAAATGCTGGTGAACTCGACCAAAATCATTTTTAGGAAGTTAAAGATGGAGGTGAGAAGATTGTTTTGAAGGTCCGAAAGAGTAGTTAATGCAGTGCTAGACTTCAAAGTTGGAGTCTTATTTACTTCATTGTTTTAAGAAAATTTAGTATTCTTACCTTGAGAATACACAGTATGCACAGTGAAGGTTTTCCTTCAAATCCCAAAAAAGAGAGATGTAGAGAGGAAGCCGGTGGAAGGGACCTCACAGGAACAAACTAGCAATGATCAAGATGAAGAGGAGCAGTTCCGGAGGAAATAGGTGGAGGTGAATCAGTGGAAAGAAGTTGAGAGGAAGGTTGTGGAGGAAGAAGCTGAGAGGAAGGCAAGAGAGGAAGAGGTAGCAAGAAGAGAGGAAGATGCATCACGGAAGAGACAACAACAAGAAGAAGAGAAAAGACAACAACAAGAAGAAGAGAAACAAAGTCATGCTAAAGAAGAAAGAAGAAGAAAGACGGAAGCAGATGAAGAGCGACACCGAAAATAGCAGGAACAAGGGGACCCTATAGGGGAGACATCTCGAAAAATTTTGGTGTTACACACATTTTCTTCCTGTGGACTAAATGACAAATGAAAACAAAATGACAGTAAAGTAAAGCTACTTGCAATTAAATGCAGTGATTTTATCTACCCTTGGATGTATGCCAATGAAATAGTTTGTCTAGAACTTCTTGGAGACTTAGCTAGAGGAATTCAATGGAGTGTAGTAAGATTGGAGGAATTCCAAAAGAAGTACACTGCCATGATTCAGGAAAATGATAAGTGGGAAGCAGAGAAAGCAAGAATGATGGAAGAACTAAGCCCATTAAGGGCTGAAATAGAAAAAAACATAGTGGAGAGTGAGAGAAAGTGTTGTTCATGATGAATTAATGGAAGAACTAAATGAAGTATTGACCAAGAATAATATGCTATAGGTGACAACAAAAGAGAAGTCAAAGATTATATCTTGTCTCCAAGTAGAAATAGGACAAATCCAAAAGGCACAACATAAGCTAAAGAAAACCAACAAAGAACTCGCAACCAAGTTACAAAAGGAAGAACAAGAAATTCAAAGGCTGAAGATGAAGGTCAAAGAGCAAAGCCATGAAATCAAAAGACAAGGTGTATCTATTGCGGAAGTAGAAGAGAGGCTGGCAGTGTGGTATTCAGAATTTATAGCCCTTGAAGATAAACTCCACACTGTCCATGAAAATTTTGATATAGTGTCTACATAGTTGGCTGGTATTATGGAGTTTGAAAGATAGATTGAAGAGTGGAAGCAGCATTATGTAGATGCGAATATACTTTTGAAAAACAAGGAGATAAAGGCTGTTGAACTCAAGAAAAGTGCCTCAATTTTGGAGTTAACATACAAAGTAAAGTTAGATGAAGTGCAGAAACTTATTGAGGAGTATAGAGATAAAATAACGAATGTAACTATAGCTTTCAATAATATGTTAGAAAGATTTCAGAATGAGATACTAGAATTAGAAGCAGCCCCATTAGCTATAGAAGTACTAATTAAAAGTTACTGGATCCAAAAGAATTTTTTGAAGCACAAATCAGACTTACGAAAAGGAATCTAGAAGAGATGTTTGAGGAACTTAGATACAATATAGAAAGAATAATGTTCCCAGAAATGCAGAATAATGATGATGATTTTTAAATATCTTGTTTTGTAATCACTGGGTTTGGATCCACCATGTGTGCTAGTGTTAGCAGCCAGTGTGGACGACCACAATTTCTTGTAAACTTACTTTGTAATGGGAAAAAGGGATTTCTAGTTGTCGAGATTTCAATAGTTTTTGTAGTTTAATGTAATTTCCAGTGTTTTATTGTAAATTCTGAAGTATGGAACAGTGTGAAGGTTACAAAGAAGAATGGAGCAGTTCATTACGATATGTTACATTATAGAGAGGAGCAGAGTCTGAAAGAAGTGGATACAGAGTTGTGTATTCCAAAAAGTCTATCAGATGATGCTTTGTATTACTACTGTGCAATCGTGCTGTTATTTTTGAATGATGTATGCACAATCTTACTAATCAAAGGAGTACTTTCTATTGCCAATTACCTTTATTTGTGAAGTTTGTCTGTGTGTACAAAGTATCTGAGTAATATGAAGTGTTAGTGTTTCTGAAGTCTATGCAATGTAGTCTAATAAGGAACACAAATGCATGTTTATGAGTGCAATTTGTATTCATAAATCCCCATTCCCATACCCATTTGTTTGGATAAATGGTGAAGTGAATTATTGAAGTACAGTCCCATCTAAACAACTACATGATAAAATGTGGATACAATCCGAGTCATGTAGACGCATCACTCTTTGTGAAGAAGGAAGGTAGCAAAATTGTTTTCATTTGTATATATGTTGATTGTTTGATCATTACAGTGGATGATGAA
>CM035437.1:19484619-19494619 GCA_020310875.1 Ceratopteris richardii | reverse complement strand
CACAACCAACAAGGATCAAACCAGAATCAAAACAACAATAGCAGAGGTCGAGGTGGAAGATATCAAAGTAATTTTCAAAGAGGTAGACAAAGTCAAAGAGGAGGCTATGGTAGAGGTGGAGGAAGAAGTTGGGGACAGAATCAATCCTACAACACCACCTACTACAACTATGCAAATGACACACAGAATGAAAGTCATACATCATTGATGATGAATTCAATCAGCACATCAGACAAAGAAGATCTAAAGGTATTTTACATTGACTCTGGATGTTCTAATCATTTGTCAGGAAACATAGAATTGATGTCAGATTTGGAAAAAGGCATTTCTAGTCACACAGTTCAAACTGGTGATAATACAAGACATAGTGTACATTCAATTGGAAAAGTGAAATGCAAGAGTGGAGCAGATTTGCTAACCAATGTTTTGTATGTTCCAACAATACCTAAAAACTTGATTAGTGTGGGACAGATAGTTGAAAAAGGTTTTCAAGTCAGGTTTACAAATGAAGGAGTATTTGTGGAAGATCCAGAGAATGGATATAATCAGATTGTCTCTGGTAAGAAAGAAGGTAGACTCTTTACTTTAAGAGTGCAAGGGAACATTGGTCAAGCTTTGCTCACACATGGTGAAGCAGTGATTACAGAACTTGATCTCTGGCATAAGAGATTAGGTCATTTCAATGAAAGAGGAATTAAAGCTATGGTTGCTAATCAGTCTGTACTAGGATTACCAAATGTGCAAAGTCAACATATGGTTTATAAATGTGAAGCATGTCAAATGGGTAAAGCACACAGGTTACCATTTCAGAAGAAAGGATTCAAACATGATGGAATACTTGGGCTCATTCATACAGATGTATGGGGACCAACAAAAGAAGGATCTATCAGTGGCTCAAGGTATTATGTTCTTTTCATTGATGATGCTACAAGATGGATAACATTATATGTTTTGAAGGAAAGATCAGAAGTGTTTGGAGCTTTCAAGCATTTTCATGCATATGCAGAGAGAGTCACAGGTCAAAAGCTTAAGAGGCTGAGGTCTGATGGAGGGGGAGAATACTTCTCCCAACAGTTCAATGATTATCTTTGGAATGCAGGTATTAAGAGAGAAATAACTTGCAGGTATACACCACAACAAAATGGTGTAGCAGAAAGAAGGAACAGGACTTTGGTTGAGTTTGCTAGAGCTATGCTAAAGGAGAAGAACTGTCCAAATTATCTTTGGGCTGAGGCTGTATATACAGCTACATATCTTGTGAATAGATTACCATGTGCAGCTCTGAATGGAATGACTCCATATGAAGCTTGGTGGGGTAAGAAACCAACACTAGATCATTGTAGAGTGTTTGGATCAATTGCATATGCTTATGTGCCATCACAACTTAGGCATAAACTTGAACCAAAGGCAGAAAAATATGTGTTCATTGGTTATGATGAAAAGCAGATGGGTTACAGATTGTGGAATCCTCTAACCAAACAATTTATTGTTTCTAGAGATGTTACATTTGATGAACAGAAAAGTTGGTATGCAGATCAAAGTCATACAGCTGAAGAATTTGAAGAAGAGGTAAGAAGATGTGAGAAAGGAAAATCAATTGTGCAGGTGAATAGAGATGAAGATTATATGCAAGCAAGTACATCCAGAAGTGGATTAACAAGAATGAATGAAGAAGCTCCTATATTTGATGAAGAGGTGTATCCAGAAACTTATGAAGAATGTGAACCAAGAAGGTCAAGCAGGACTAGAAGACAACCAGAAAGGTATTCTTATGATACTTCTTACATAACTCAGAAGAACTATGCATATATGGTCAAAGATGATGAAGAACCTCAGAACTATGATGAAGCTAAAGGTAAGAAGCAATGGGAAGAAGCAATGAAGGAAGAGTTTAATGCACTGGAGGAGAACAAGACATGGGAACTTGTTCCTAAACCAAATGGTAAGAAAGTAATTGGAAATAAATGGGTTTATAAAGTGAAGAAGCTTGCAGATGGAAGTATAGCCAGATACAAAGCTAGATTGGTGGTGAAAGGCTATGCCCAGACCTATGGCATAGATTATGATGAGACATTCAGTCCCGTAGCTAAGATGTCAACTATAAGGACAATCATTGCTATTGCAGCTTCAAAAGGATGGACTCTAAGTCAATTGGATATAAAAAATGCATTCTTGAATGGATACATATCAGATGAGGTATACATGGAACAACCTCAAGGATTTATAGATTCCAGGTATTCAAATTTTGTTTGCAGGTTGAGAAGAGCATTGTATGGATTGAAGCAAGCTCCAAGAGCTTGGAACTATAGACTGGTGAAGTATCTCAATGATCTTGGATATCAAAGTTCAAAAGCAGATTCAAGTCTACTTATCAAAAGAACAGAGGAAGGTACAATCTACATTTGTATTTATGTAGATGACATTATAATCACAGGTACTTCAGATGAAGGAATCAAGGAGGTAAAGAGATTGCTTGAAAAAGAATTCAAGATCACTGACCTAGGAAAGTTATCATACTTTCTTGGAATGGAAGTTACTTATACAGATCATGGCATATATGTGTCACAAGAAAGGTATCTTCTGAACTTGTTGAAGAAGTTTGATATGGAAAATTGCAGAGAAGCTTCAACTCCACTTGAAGTTAATCACAAGCTCAGTAAATATGATGGTGCAGACTACAAAGATATGAGGAAGTATCAATCTCTTGTGGGTAGTTTGATTTATGCTACACTAACAAGACCTGATCTTAGTTATGCAGTGGGAGTTTTGTCACAATTCATGCATTGTCCAAAGGACCCACATTGGATTGCAGGTCAAAGAGTTCTCAGATATATCAAAGGAACTATAAAGGAAGGATTATATTATCCTTTTACATCAGATTTGAAGTTGAGAGCCTACAGTGACTCAGATTGGGCAGGTAACCAGGATGACAGAAGATCAACTCATGGTTACATGATATCATTGGTGATAAGCTTGTAAGTTGGTGTTCCAAGAAACAACATACAGTAGCATTATCATCAACTGAAGCAGAGTACAAAGGACTTGTGGAAGCAGCTAAGGAAGTCATATGGATGCAGACATTGTTCAAGAGCTTAGGCATTGATCAAGGTACACCTACAATACATGGAGATAATATGAGTTCACTTTATCTTGCAGCAAATCCAGTATTTCATGCAAGGACAAAGCACATAGAGATCCAATATCATTTTCTTAGAGAAAAGGTAATGGAGAAGGAGATTGAAGTGGAATACATTTCTACTAAAGATCAGTTAGCAGACATAATGACAAAGAGCTTGGATGGTGTGAAGACCAGCAGATTCAAAAGCATGGCAGGAGTAAAAGAAAAGAAGAAGATATGAAGGAACAGAGAATGTCAATTAGTGATTGAGGGGGAGCTGTTGGAGAAACAATCACTAATTAGACATATATTTGAAGGTCAAATATTAGGAAGAAAACCCCATGCCTATGTGAAGGGACAAATTCACAAGTGTATCATACTTGTAAAGTTAGTTCACTTTAGTTCTAGAAGTTTTTTAAAAATCACGGGAATGAGAAAATCTATATAAGTTAGTTAGTATTAACTGACGCGATGAGAAGAGAAAAGGAGAGAGAGAGAATAGAGAGAAGAAGTAGAAGAAGAAGTTCATTTTATACGACTGTGTATAGTCGTGCTTCTCTGAGTGAGAAAGCAACTGTAAAAACTTCTGAGTTTTTTATAGTTATGAGAAGAACTGAGTAAAGTTCTGTGTATGAGTCTCTCTTCATCATCTCCATGTTTGCCTACTGTGTGATGAATTCAAAAATTCAAGTTTTCTGAGCAATTCGATGCCTGGCATCGAATCTTGGCTGATAAGTCATTTTTTCATTCTCTGTGTGTTAACTATTGTTGAATCTTTTAAAAATATGAAGTTTGTGGAGCAACTCGATGCCTGGCATCGAGTTTGAGCATAAAGTCGATGCCTGGCATCGACTTCTAGCATACAAGTGGTCTTCTTCATGTGTGTGTAAAAGAGAGTATTTCTGGTGCAGAAAAAGGGCCTAAAAAAGCCCAAAGTCGATGCCCGGCATCGACTTGGACTGAAATTCGATGCCAGGCATCGAATTTTTTATTTTTGGACATCAGGAATACTAAAACAGGCAAGATTTCCAGTTTTGGAAGGTCATACAGGGTCATCTTGTGAGGGCCATAACTTGAGTTCTAAAGCTCCGTTTGATGCGTATGATAGCTTGTTGGAAAGCTCTACTCTTCTAGTTTCAGCCTATAAATTTTCATGGAGAAAGCATACTTGAGATAGGAGAAATTAGCAAAATACTGAAGGTATGTCATTTCGGTGACTAGGAATTTCTGTAGAAGCAAAGTTCTCACTTTAAGCTATCATTTCTCAAAGTTTGGAGTGGCAATGAGTTAATGGTGACCATAGAGGTGTTCTAGTGTCACATTAATTCATTTCTTGTGGTGTTTTATACATCAACAGAATATACATATACATATACATATACATACATACATATACATATACATATACATATACATATACATATACATATACATATACATATACATATACATATACATATACATATACATATACATATACGTATACATATACATATACAACTACATATACATATACAACTACATATACATATACAACTACATATACATATGCATATACATATACATATACATATACATATACATATACATATACATATACATATACATATAAATATAAATATGCATATACATAGACATATACATATACATATACATATACATATACATATACATATACATATACATATACATATACATATGATGGGGGAAGTATCTCAACCCCTAAGCAACGACGAAGCGTGAATGACCTCCACAGATATCCTTCTTTGACCTCTGCACACCAAAAATGCTCTTACTCAGAGCTTATGCAGGGAACTCCAGTGAGCTTTTGTAGAAATGTAGTAGCCACCGAGAGCTTTCAAAAAAAACAAATTTCACTTCAAATGGATGCTTACACAAGGAGAAACAATGTCTACAACATGAGCTAGCTGAATGCTCACAACTGCCAGTCAAGCGGATACCTCACTTCACTCCAGCAAGCTTTTCTAAGAGATTATACAGAGAATGAATCTCAAACTTGGGTCAACTTTAGAGGACTTTAGTAGCTACCCAATGACACCAAAATCATAGCAAATGGATACATGGAGAAGGAGAACCAACCCTTACAACAGAGAGCAAAATATTTCCAACGAAGCCTATAAACCAAGAGAGATATCAATCATACAACTTCACTAAAATGAATGTTGCTCCCAGATTACTTAGAGAATGATCCAGAGACTTTGTGAGCATAAAATAGACTTTAATAGCTATCCAATGAGATAAGAATTACATCAAATGTATACAATATGAGAGAGAACCAATGATAACAACTCAGGGGTAGAGAGTTGCTACACTGCCTGCGCACACACATAGATATGCCTACTAAAAGAAAACAAACAAGCAAGCAAGGGGCTTGCTTATCACAACTCCAGCAATTAGTTCTCACTTTACATGAGCTAAAACTCCAAGAAGATGGCCCAAAAGAAGTCCGGATACATGCTCCCGTTATAGTGAGAAGTGTGCCCCTAAGATCTAGGAACTACCTTTCCAAATCAGCCTCCTAACTTCGAGGAATTAGTTGAGATGACTTGGGGAGTGGTTGAGTGACTTTTCTTGATGGAATCTCGTGGCTTTTGGATTCCTGTGATTGCTCCACATGTCCATAAAAGATTCCCCACGAATTTGTAGCTTGAAGCTTGACTTTTAACACTCCCCCTCAAGCTTCAATTCTTAGTCCTCATCCAAGCTCCTTGCTTGAATTTTGAAATCTTCATCCCATCCAAAGCCTTTGTAAACATGTCGGCACTTGGTCCTTGGTACCAATCTGATGTACTGAAACTTCCTTGGATATCACCTTTTCCCTTATGAAGTGATAGTGCACTTCAATATGCCTGGTTCTAGCATGATAGACAGGATTTGATGCTAGATGAATGCTACTCATGTTGTCACAAAAGATTGGATATGTGTCAACCTGCAAATTAAGCTCCATAAATAACTTCTTAATCCACATAAGCTCACATGTGACTTGAGCCAAAGCTCTATACTCAGCCTCGGTGGAAGATAATGCCACCGTGGGTTGCTTCTTTGAAATCCATGAGATGATCTTGCTACCTAGCATGACTAGGTAACCACTTGTACTTCTTCTATACTCCTTGGAATCGGCCCAATCGGCATCAGAATAAGCTTTGACCTGCATATCATGATCAAATGAATAGAAAAATCCTTCATTTATAGTTGCCTTGAGATATCGTAACATTCTTCTGGCAGCTTGCAAGTGTGTAGTCCTTGGACTATGCATAAATTGTGATAACACTCCAACTCCATATGCTATGTCGCGCCTAGTTATTGTGGCATAATTGAAAGATCCTACAATAGATCGATACAAGGTTACATCCTCTAATGGCTATCCATCAATGGAGCTTAGCTTTACATTAACTTCCATGGGATTTGAAATAGGCTTGCAATGTAGCATCCCAAACCTCTCAAGTAGGTCTAGAATATACTTCCTTTGTATGAGCATAATACCTTCTTCTTTGTATACAACTTCAATGCCAAGAAAATACCTAAGATCTCCAAGATCAGAGATCATAAACTCCTTTCCAAGCTTTGCATTGATCTCCTCAATGCCCTTTGTATCATTACCTGTAATGATAAGATCATCTACATACACGCACATGTAGACTACAAGTTCTCCTCTTTGTTTGATGAAGAGAGATGGATCTGCCTTGCATTGATTGTAACCACATTTGATCAAATAGTCCACCAATCTTTGGTTCCAAGCCCTTGGAGCTTGCTTTAGGCCATAAAGTGCCTTCTTCAACCTACAAACATGATGTGGAAACTCTTTATGAACAAAACCTAGTGGTTGCTCCATGTATACCTCTTCTTCCAAGTCTCCATTGAGAAAGGCATTCTTGATATCCAATTGGAAAAGCTTCCATCCTTTGCTAGCAGCCATTGCAATGAGTGTCCTAATGGTGCTCATCTTTGCCACGGGGCTGAATGTCTCTTCAAAGTCCACTCCATAGGTTTGTGCAAAACCCTTGGCCACCAATCTTGCTTTGAACCTAGAAATAGATCCATCTGAATTCCTCTTTACTTTATACACCCACTTATTACCTATTACCTTCATGTTATCCTTCTTGGGCACTAGAGTCCATGTTTGATTCTCCTCAAGTGCGTCGATCTCTTCTTGCATTGCCTCTTTCCATTCGGTGTACCTGCTTGCATCTTCATAGCAATCGGGCTCATGATCTTCTACTACTTTGTTCATATATGCATAATGAGTTGCCATGTATGAATCATAAGTAAACCTTTGAGTTGGATACTTAACTCTAGAAGACTTCCTTTCTTCACCTTTTGGAGGAATAAACCTCCTTTGCCTTGGGAACTTGATCTCTTTCTTTGACGTGGCCTCTTTCTCCATCATGTGTCCTTCATGATCTTCAACTTCATTACCTTCTTCATCCAACTCCACCAATGTTGCTTTGCCTTTGTTGATTGATTGTGCTTCATAGCTTGATGAAGATCTCCCCCTCCATGGTGAGTTCATGCTTGAACTATCTTCATTGATGGAACAACTTGGGCCGCTTAGCTCTAGGTCGATTTGTTCTTCATCATGTCCATGCTTTTCTTCTTCATATTCGTGCATACAATCATACTTCTTATACCAAGGGAGTAGCTCATCAAATGCTACATCCCTTGATATCCTCAAGTACTTTGTGTTTGGGTTGAAGCACCTGTAACCTTTATGATCATTTGAATATCCTAGAAACACACACTTTTCTGCCTTTGGTTGTAGCTTGTGCCTCAATTCATTTGGCACATGTACATAACAAGTACATCCAAATATCTTCAAGTGGGAAAGATCAGGTTTCTTACCATAATAGGCTTGATATGGTGTCAAGCCATGGATCCCTGAGGTAGGAGCCCTATTCATAAGATACACGGCGGTATTTGCTGCATCACTCCAAAACATGTTAGGTACATTCATCTCATTAAGCATTGCTCTAGCGATCTCGGCAATGTATCTATTTTTTCTCTCTGCTACTCCATTTTGTTGGGGTGTGTACCTGCATGTTACTTGCCTCTTGATGCCTTGATCCATTAAAAAATCAGAAAACTCATTGGAGAAATATTCTCCCCCTCCATCGGACCTTAGCTTCTTGATATATGTACCTGTTTCCTTTTCTACCATTGCCTTGAATGCTTTGAAACATGTAAACACATCTGATTTGTTTCTTATGAAATAAACCCAAACCATCCTTGTGCAATCATCTATAAAAGTGACAAAGTACTTGTTACCTCCAATGGATTGCTCTTTGGTTGGCCCCCACACATCTGTATGTATCAACTCCAATGGATGTTGGCTTATGTAGCCACTCTTCTTGAATGGAAGTCTCGCTTGCTTCCTAGTTGACAAGATTCACATAAATGCTTCATACCTTGTCCTTGGAAGTTGAGAAGACCTTCAACCAGCCTCTTGAATTGCATTTCCTTCATTCTTTGTATGTTGATGTGACCTATCCTCTTGTGCCACAAGTCCAACTCCGAAATCCTCTTGTTTCCATATGTGAAGTAGACATGTTGAGTGGAATGAGAATTTACCTCCAAAGTGAAGAGCCTCCCTTGCTTCTTTCCTCTTGCTATGACTTTGTAACCTTGCTTAGGGTTCTCCACAAAGCATCCACCTTTGTTGAACCTTACTTGATAGCCTCTTTCAACCATTTGCCCAACGGACACCAAGTTCTTTGTGATGGTAGGTACATGCAAGACATCCTTGAGACATCTTCCTTCCTCCTTGTCATCCAAAGCTACATCTCCAACATGGGAGATCTCATGGGCTGTAGCATCACCTGTTTCTACATGTCCTTTACCTTTGGGAACATGTAAATTAGTAAACCAAGAAGAATTGCAACTCATATGGTTGCTACATCCACTATCAATATACCAAGTGTTATCTACTTTGCTTGAATTCCCATTCATGTGCATCATCAAGAGATTGTCATTTTCTGAACTTGTAGAAGCATATATACCTTGGCCTTTGTATGAAGAACCTTGATTATAGCTCCTTTGGTTTCCTCCTTGGTAGCAATCTCTAGCATAGTGGCCAAACTTGCCACATATGTAACATCCTTCGCCATCTTGATTCCTGTTTTGTTGATGTCGTCCTCCTTCCTCTTGTTCTTCCTCTCCCTCTTTGTGATGAGGTGCCTTGGTCATGTCCTTGATTGCTTGAGTGGCCTTGCCTTCCTCCAAACCTTCCTTTGCCCCTTCCTTGTCCTCGTCTTCCTTTGCCCCTTTGATTACCTGCATAGAAAACTTGTGCATCCTTGCTTTTAGTTGAACTTCCACCTATGTTCATTTCTTCGGTGACCATGAGAGCAACCAATTGCTCAAAATCGGGAAGATTATCCCTTACATATACTGAAGTGGTAAAGGGTTTCCACTTCTCATCATCTCTCAAACCATTGAGAGTATAAGCCACAAGATCGTCATCGTCTACGTGGCTTCCAATGGATCCCAATGCATCTGATAACTCCTTGACCTTAAGTATGTATTCATTTATGCTACTCCCTGAGCTCTTCCTAAGGTTGTTGAGCTCATTCTTGAGTTGGATCTTCCTTGCTTTGGTGCTTGTTGAATAAAGCCTTTCAAGTGTCTCCCATACCTTCATGCTTGAATCCAAGTCTTGGATATGGCCGATCATGCTATTGCTAATGTGTTGGGAAAGGATAAAGATAACCCTCTTGTCTCTTTCATTCCATTCCCTAAAGGCCCTTCTCTGGTCACTGGTTGGATTCTCATCCAACCTAGGTCTTGGTTCACTTCCACTAATCAACCCCCAAAGGCCCTTGCCCATAAGATAGTTGGAGACCCTAAATCTCCATGGTTGATAGTTCC
>CM035437.1:19459619-19477119 GCA_020310875.1 Ceratopteris richardii | reverse complement strand
TTCCATACAACATTAGAAGGGCTAGTAGAAAAATGGTTCAGTCAGTCTGCTAACAACCATTTCACCACATGGGACTTGATGAAGGAAGCATTTAGGACACAGTTCCAACAAGGGAACACAACTCAAAACATTATTGAAGAATTAGAAAATTTAAGACTAGGTCCTACGAAGACCTTCCTAGAATTTGTTATCAGAGCTAAGGCATTAATGGCCAAACTGCCAGACCCTCCCCATGATTTTTTTATCAAGAAGTGGCTGGCTAAACTACTTCCCATATCAACACAATGTAAAATAAAGGAGTTAGTTTTACCAACAACAATAATAGAAGAAATTATCAATACAGCTACAAGATTGGAGAAAATTAGAGAGCAATATGGGGCAAGCTCTTCCAATTTATCCTATCCTATAGAAGCTAAAGACGAAGTAATTCAGCTAAGGAAAGAGCTTGAGAGCTTTAAAAGGAATAAGCGACACAAAGAGGAGGAGGACCGTAACTTAGTTGAAGCATGAAATTGAAGCATTGAAGTTACAAAAGGAAGAGGAAGCCCAAGCAGAAGAGCTGGCCCATCTTCGACAGAAGTTCTAGGAACTCAAGGGGGGTGGTATCAAAAGTGGACTATGGTGTACCATGTGGAGCAAGTAGGGTCATGTGGTAAGTGAGTGTCCATTGTTAAGTGTAACTTGCCAGCTATGCAGGAAACTTGGTGTAATAAAGTAAGTCCATGATCTAAGGATCCGGCCGGTTCAGATAGATCTAAAATCAGACACCGTTTGGTCACCCGTGTGTATGACCAAAGATCTCGAGTCTAGACTTACTAGAAGGTCATTTACTCTTGTAACCAAGTGATCCACTTATCCTAGTGCTTAAGATGCAAGGGTGTGAAGGAGGAGGTCTTGGGTTCAACCCTGATGGGGATACATGGGGAGAGTGTTTTGCCCAAAGAGCTCTAGAGCCTTCTAGAAGCATCCACATAAGTTAACTCTGGTTAACTGGGACACTTGGTGCACATGTAGTTACATGGATGACACTTGGATGGTTAGTATCCACCTGCCCAAGAAGGCAATCCCCTTGAGAGAGCTATATATAGAGGCATTTGGTTGGGAGGAGAGTCATCTCTCTATCATGTGGTGGTCGTAATTGTAATCTTGTTGCATTGGTATCAGAGCTCATATGAGACTCTCTACGGCAAAATAGAGAACCGTTCTGAGCAGTCCAGACTATATCACAAAGAAGCTAAGTTAGAGCAGGTGTATAAAGACACATATGATTGGTAGTGACAGCTCGAGCACCTGTGACATTAACATTCCAGAGCATTCCTACCCAACCACAATAGCAAGAGCTTTTGAAGAATCACAAAAGCAAAAAAGAAGAGTGGAGATATTCTCTCACACGGAAGGGAGAAACTTGAACTTTAGCATTAATTGAACTTTAAGTGTTCAATAGTTGGATGCTAGGTTCCATCACTGTATCTCTAGTCAAGATGCAAAGCTTTCAAAAAGCATGGAAACTTTATTAAGCATTTTTCTGAGGATAAGAAAAAGTATGCTTGGTTTTGTTTAAGCTAATTAGAGCTTAAAGAAGAAAACCAAGTTAAATTAATCTTTAGGAATTAATCTACTTCCTAAAAGTTAAGCCAATAAAGGAAATAGCCTAGTTAACTATTTCCTTAGTTAAAAAGGAATATCTTTTGGACAAGCAATAAAGCCTTAAGTCTTGTTCTTGTTCAATAGTCAAGATTTCTTTTAGATAGATAATTCCAGTGAAACTAAGGATTCCAAGATGAATCATTGGACTGGAAAGCAAAAGATTCCAAGATGAATCATTGGCTTAGTATTACTTGATTCCTTGGTAGGAATCTAAAGCTCTTGAAAGAAATATATCTCCCTAGATGTGAGACTAGAATCTTTCAAATCAGTTTAATAGCAAGTAGTTCCCAACATTTCCCAAACCTTTGGTTTGGTTACTTAAGTCCAAATAGTGATATAACCCAAAGGTATATCAAAGATTCTTAGCTTTGGAATCTAAGAGGCATTAGAGTATGCCTAGACTTAAGACGGGGAAAGATCTCTAAAAGCCCATGGGTAAGCGAAGACGCTTTTGTTAGTTTAAGGGATCTTAATAATAAAGACTAGGTCTTTATTTTAGTCGCAAGATCAACCAGACTTGATCAAGCTTGGCCATGATTGTTCTTGCCTATCCTTAAAGGGATTTTGGTACAAATCTAGAAAGCATGAGCAGATGCTTAGACTTACGCAGTAGAGAGATTCCTGTAGAGTTCTGGCCAGGATAGGTACCTAAAGTATCAATAAAGAAAAGAATCTAAAGACAAGAAGTCAAAAGCTCTTGTCACTACAAAATTGGTCAAGGAGAAACCAATTGAACTTGAATTTGAGAAAATTCAAGTACTTGGAATTCTAATTGGTTTTTATTTGAAAACCCTAGCAAAGAAGGATGGATATTCCATCAAAAGGTTTTCAAGTTCCCAAAGGAAAGCACAAGATCGTGAAAAGATCATGTGAAGGAACCAAAACCTAGAATATCAAGTTAGAGGTAATGCCTGAAACTTCTAAAGAGTTGAAGTGAAAAGGTACTCTATCAAGATATGTTTATACTTTAGGATAAGTATCACCTTTGCAAACATTAATGTGAATATAAAATAGGGTGGTATGGGACACCAGATTTTATACTCACATTGATGTAGGAAAGATGGTATGGGACATCGGACTGTGAGATTATGATTATCTTTTAGTCCTGAAAAAATCTTGAAGTTAGATATGATCCTCAAGAGAATTAAAGACTTCAAAGGAGAAGTTTGAATTCAAGGAAGATAAAAGTATGATCTCAAGATACTAAAATGCCATTTGGACTCATAAATCCTCTAGCCACCTTTAAGAGGACTGTCAACCTCAATTCTAGACCCTTATTGCTGAAAACACTTAGAATTTTCATGGATGAATTTTCTTCATTTTTAGGATCTCATAAGGAGACCCCTTTGGATTGCTTAGATAATCACTTGAGACAGCTGCAAAATGTTTTTAAAAGATGCAGGGAAACTAAAATAAAGCTGAACTGAAATAAATGTCATTTGCTTGTGACAGAAGGAACCCTCTTGGGACGTGCAGTACCTGCCAAAGGTATGGTTTTGGAGCCTGATAAAATTATTTCTATACTAAAGTTACCTAAATCCAACTCTCCTAAAAAGATTCAAAGCTTCTTGGGGCATACTAGGTACCATAGAAGATTTATCAAAATGTATGCAGAGATAGGCAGACCACTTGCTAGACTTACAAGTAAAGAAGTACCCTTTAAATGGGAAGAAGAAGAAAAGAATGCTTATCAGATGTTAAGGTCCAAATTGGTGGCTACACCAATTCTTATCACACCAGATTGGTCAAAACGTTTTCATGTACATGTAGATGCCAATGCATATGCAGTGGGTGCAATTTTGACTCAACATAGTGAAGAATACAAACTTTATAGACCTATTCAATATGATAGTTGAATTTTGAATAAGGCTGAAAAAAATTATAGCACCTAAAGAAAGGGAGGCCCTAACAATGGTTTTTTCTATACAAAAGTTTCCTCATTATTTGCTAGGTGTGAAATTTTTTATCATCAGTGATCATCAACCACTCAGGTATTTATTGAGCAAGCCACAAGTGACTGGGAGGATATGGAGGTGGCTACTTTTGTTCTAGGAATCTAATTTTTCTGTAGTCCATAGACCAGGTAAAGAAAATGTCATGGTAGACCACCTACCTAGGATCAACATGATGGATCAAGCAATTGGAGTAAATGATGATTTTCCAAATGCTAATTTGTTCGTTGTACAAGCACAAGGTTGGTATGATGACATCAAGAATTTTCTTAATATTGGATTATATCTAGAGAAAACTAGCACTATGCAAAGAAAGAGGTTGCTAATCAAAAGCAGACCTTTTACCTTTATTGAGGGAAAATTATAAAGACAGGGAAATGACAACAGGTTTAGGAAGTGCATGGAAGAAGAAGAAGTGAGGGAAATTCTTAATTTGGCACATGAAGGAGCAAGTGGAGGGCACCTTCCAAGACACATTATGAGCCAAAGAATTCTTGATGCTGGCTTATGGTGGCCTACATTATTAAAAGATGCAGAGGAATGGGGAAAAGCATGTGATGTCTCTCAGAGGTGTGGACCCAAGCCAACAAAGTAGAGGCACAACCCCTTGATTATTTCCAGTTCTTGGCAACCATTTGAGAAGTGGGGGCTAAATTTTGTAGGGCCCATCTACCTTGCATCGATTCCAAAGAGAGAAAAGTATCTATTGATGCCATTGACTATGCAACAAAGTCGGGTTGAAGCTATTGCCTCCCCCGATTGCATCACACAAACAGTTGCTGATTTCCTTTATAGTAACATCAGATTCGGATGTCCCCTTGAAATTTGTACAGAACAAGGTACTCATTTTGTGAACAGGGTCCTACATGAAATTTTTAACAGGTACAAAATTCTTCATAGGACATCTTGTGCCTATTATCCAAGAGCTAATGGATAGGCAAAATCTACCAATAAGGTATTAAGTGCCATGTTAAGGAAGGAATGTATGTTACAGCCCACTTCATAGGGCATATCTTATCAAGATACCCTATGGGCGTACATATTAGCTTACAAAGAGGCTACTGGATACTCTCCATTCTAATTGGTTTATGGGATATTGCCTATTGAACCATTTGAATTTTTGCATGGCTCACCAAAACTAGCATTCATGCAGGAAAAGAAAGATTGTGGTGTCTCTCAGAGGCTTGGAGCACTACACAAAGTGGAAGAGATACGTCTATATGCTGCACAACAATTGCTAGAGACTCAAATGAAGAGGATGGAGGCACATGATGGGAATTTGTGGAACAATAACTTACACACAAGCATGTTAGTTCTTCTCCATAGACCTCAAATCCACACGCAAGTAAGGGGAAAATGCATTCCACACTAGGAAAGACCCTATATAATTAAGATGATGCTGAATTGGGGTGTAGTGGAGTTAGAGACTCTGAAAGGAGAGGTACTACCATTGGTCAATATATCAAGGCTCAAGGCCTATCATTAACACAACTAAAGATTTCTGGATCACCTGGAACTTGCAAAATCTGTCCAAGTTTAACATAGCCTCCTCATTCCATTTTTTGCTTAACTTTTAGTAGTTTTTATCCATCTTCATCCTTGCTCCTTGCATTTTTATGCAACTTAGAAGTCATTTCATAGCCCTCTGCATGAACCGAAATTTAGGAACATTTTGGGATTTTTAGCATTTTTAGATTTTTTTAAAGAATTTTTTATCTTTTTTCAATGTCATTCTTCTTAATAAAATGGAGGAAATGAGGAAGCTCTCTCTAGTTTTGAGAGGGATAAGTGGACTATAAATTTAGGGAATGCTTTGAGATTTTTTTGTGATTTGTTTGGATTTTTTTGAATTTTTTTGGATTTTATTTGTATTTTTATATTTTTCTCAATATTTTCACCAAAAAAAACAAAAAACTAAAAAAAAAGGATGCCTAGCGGCTAATTTTCTTTTTTCAATTCACAAAAATAAATCCCCTCTCTCTTCTCTCTCCTCTCTCTCTCTCTTTCTCTCTCTCTCTCTCTCTCTCTCTCTCTCTCTCTCTCTCTCTCTCTCTCTCTCTCTCTCTCTCTCTCTCTCTCTCTCTCTCTCTCTCTCTCTCTCTCTCTCTCTCTCTCTCTCTCTCTCTCTCTCTCTCTCTCTCTCTCTCTCTCTCTCCCCCTCCCTCCCCCCCCCCCTCTCTCTCTCTCTCTCTCTCTCTCTCTCTCTCTCTCTCTCTCTCTCTCTCTCTCTCTCTCTCTCTCTCTCTCTCCCCCTCCCCCCGCCTCCCCTTTTCTTCTTTTTTTATTTATTTTATTTATTTATTTTTAATTTTTTTTTATTTATTTTTATTTTATGTTATTTTATTTTATTTTTAATTTTATCTTCTAATTTTTATTAATTTTTATTTATTTAATCTCTTCCCAACCCCACGAGGAGTTATTTAAAAACAAATTAATAAAATAAAATATGTTTTTATTTTTATTTTTTTTTCTTGGTCCAATGCTTTTGGCTCTAGATTGTGCCTCGAATGGAAATTCTTTTCAAACTCAGGAACCTTTTCATGTCTCTTGGCGCCTCTCGACTTAGTTTTGGACTTAGTTTTTTCAAATTCTAAACTTTTCTTTAGGATCAAGTGGATTGATCCCTGTGGATCAATGTCTGACACTCTGATCCCTATGTGGAGTTTCTATTGTCTCATGCGTAGGTATGAACTGATCCCTATGGACCAAAGTCATGATCCCTATGGATCATCAATCTATCTACCACAAATAGGATAGTATCCCACTTCCTTTGGGTCCGCTGCCATAGAGATTTACATGTCTACATATCTAGGAGTTTGAATCATCCAACTCCAAACTTCTAAGAAAAACTTCTAACTCAAAAGAGAAAAATCATTGCTGGTCAAAAATTGATCCAAGATTATAAAAATTATTATTTCACCATTGGAAAGTACTCGTCAAGAGCTTTCCAACGATATATAACACTGTAGTGTTTGGTTGAAAAATGATCCTCAAAATATCCAACAATTATCCAAAACTGCTGAAATGTTTCTCTAATATAGTTTCTTTTATATCTTCCACAAGAAAAGCACGTGGCAACGTGGATAGATCATGGTGCTCCTAAAATCTTGATGTGGGTTCGATTTCCACGTGCAGCAATAGTGAAGATATTCTTTTGGTAGAAAAGCTAAAGCTATTTTGAATTCGTGATGGCGGCAAATTTTTTGGAAAAAAACACATGGGGATCGCGTAGCATTTTTTGATATGTGCTTTTCGGTGTTGCTTTTGAATGATTATAAGCTATAAAAGAAGGAGCCATCCTCATCGTTAATCATCACTTGAAGAATCACTCTTATCCAACATTGAAGGAGAAGGAGGGCTTGCGTTTGAAGTCCATGAAGATGAAGGACTTGAAGGAAGGTCATGGAGGTTCAACTTTATGAAGAGGAGGCTATCTCTACATCTTGGTGGTGACTCTTTTTATATGCTTAGAGGAGACTCTACACTCATGATTGATGATGATCTTGAAGATTGATGAACTTATGGAACAACATTATGATCTATGATGATTTGGTAACTTGTATCTTTTCCATTATTTTCATTATATTTGTATGAAAACATTATTATGAATTAATTGTATAAACAGTTATTTTTATGAATCCAATGTTCCCTTATTTCTTTCTTTCCAATTTTCACACATCTCTCTTATTTCCAATCTCTCATATGATGAATTTCACACATCTCACTTATCTTTTCTATTCTCTCTTATGATGTTAATGAATTGTACAAGTGATTTGATTTATGATCTCATCCGACTATCTGTGAGTATCTATATTTGAACTCTACCCCTTAAGTTTTCGTTTATTTGGAACACTAGCAGTTGGTCTGATCCACCCAACTGAGCCCTTCACGGCACTACTGTCGTCGAGATTTTCTCTCCTCTCTCACTCATGAAGGCCTACAGGAAACACATTCAGTGAAGGTAGCCAGAATTCCTTGAAAATTCCAAGATGCATCAAGGATGTCAAAGGGAGTTCACATGCAAACTTTGGAAGAAATCGAGCAAATCTAGGGTAGCGGTCAAAGCTAGTCAAACTTTGGAAATTAGGGCAAAAATTTCAATATCTCCAAATCACATGAAAATTCATATACTTGTTGTGAAGAGATGGATAGGTATGTGCTTGAAGATGAAGAGGTGTTGCAAAATCCTTGATCTACACCAGCCAAATGAACTCCAGGAGTATATGGTGGGCCCTTTTAGCTTGCCAATGGATGTATTAGACACCCTATGTACCTTGGAAGATCACTCTCAATAGAGAAGTGAAGATGAACATACCCTGTTGACTTCAAATGAACATAACTGAAGATTGCAACATCCAAATGACATGAAAATTTGTGATCATATAGTAGACTTATAGAGCTAACTTTACCAAGTTAAATCACTGAAAATGATGCACCAAGCTCAGAGAAACCATCTCTGCAATCTGACTGAGAAAACTGAGAGTAATGGCAGTGAGTAGTACACTTCACAAGAACATGGAAATATGAACCCAAATGATCATGAAAATGAAAGTAGATTGCTTGTACAATACAATGGACTTACTGATACATATGTGTGCCTTGTAATCACACCTTGATATAGCATAAAGCTCAGCTCTTGGAGGTCTTCACATAGGTCTCTCTAACCACGACTAAAACTGCCATCTATTTATAGTTGAGTTTGGGAGGCTAACTTCCCTCAATCACTCTCCAATCAATCAATGATTGATTTGATTCTCTACCTACCACAAATCACAAATTCGTGGCTCCTCTTTCCATTCTTGATCAAGTGGACTCAACCACTTAAGATTCTCTTACTTTTACATTAAGTAAACTCTTCAAAAAATTACAAGAGGTAGTTCACAAGTGAACTTTACATAGTCTTCTTTTTAAAGCTTCTTCTAAGACTTTGTGAGACTCAAGCCAATACTTAGGCTTGTCATAGACTTGCTCCAACAGCTCCCCCTCAAGCCAAGTATGCTTGAGGTCTTCAATCTTCCAAGATTACCTGCAAACCAATCATAGCCTTGAATTTGCAAAGCTTTTTACCATCCAATGCTTTGGTTAGAATATCTGCACATTGTTGATGAGTGGACACATATGATATTTGAATCTCTTTGCTTAGAACCTTCTCTCGTACATAGTGATAATGAACTTCAATATGTTTAGTCCTTGCATGAAAAATAGGATTAGCGGCCAAATGAATAGAACTCATATTGTCACCAAAAATAGTTGGAGTTCCAAACTCCAATCCAAGATCTTTGAATAATGTCTTCATCCACATAGCTTCTTGTGTAGCTATGGCAAGACCTCTATATTCAGCTTCAGTAGAAGAGAGAGCAACTGTGGGTTGCTTCTTGGATGACCATGAAATAAGCTTTGAACCTGCAAAGGTAAGATAACCTGAAGTGCTCCTTCTATCTTCCTTGGAGCCAGCCCAATCTGCATCAGAAAATAGCTTCAAACCCAAATCAGATACATAAGGATAATAAAGTCCTTCATTTATGGTTCCTTTGAGATACTTGAGAATCCTTTTGGCAGCATCCATATGTGGTTTCCTTGGTGTGTGCATAAATTGGCTTAGCACACTCACACTGTAACATATATCTACTCTTGTCAATGTGGCATAGTTGAGACTACCTACTAGACTTTGATATGATGTGATGTCCTCTATGAGTTCACCTTCATGTGAGCTCAATTTGTGATTGACCTCCATTGGAATACCTGCAATCTTACAATCTTGCATCTTGAATTTTTCCAACATGTCCTTAATGTACTTCTTTCAGTGAGAAACAAACCATGATCTTTGTAGACAACTTCCAAACCTAGGAAGTAGGTAAGTGAACCCAAATCACTTATCTTGAACTCTTCTCTCATCTGATCTTTGATCTTCTTCATACCATCTGCATCATTTCCTGTCAATATAATATCATCTACATATACACATAAGTAGATGACCTCAGAGTTACTCTTTTTAATAAAGAGTGAAGGATCTGCCTTGCTTGGTTGAAAGTCTTTGTCCTACAAGAATGAAACAAGCCTGAAATTCCAAGCTCTTGGAGCTTGCTTGAGACCATACAATGCTTTGTTAAGTTTACACACATAATCAGGATAAACTTGATTCTCAAAACCAGGTGGTTGTGCCATATATACCTCTTCTGTTATCCAACCATTCAAGAATGCATTCTTTACATCTAGTTTAAGTATCTTCCAATTCTTGGAAGAGGCAATACTAAGCAAAACCCTAATAGTAGACATCTTTGCCACAGGAGAGAAAGTCTCCTCATAATCAATTCCCTGAGTTTGTGCAAAGCCTTTTGCTACAAGCCTTGCCTTATACCTATTAATGGAACCATCCGAATTCTTCTTGAGTTTATAGACCCATCTTGAGCCTATTACCTTCATGGATGAAGTCTTGGGCACCAAATCCCAAGTGTTGTTTTCCTCAAGTGCTTCAATCTCTTCCTTCATGCATGCTTCCATTCTGTTTTTGCTTTGGCCTCTTCAAATGATGATGGCTCCTCTTGGTTTATGTCCTGTGCTATGTAGATAGAATGTTTAGTTACTAATGAGGTGCCAAACCCATACCTTTCTGGTTTTTTCTTTTCCCTCATAGATCTTCTTAGGCCATGATGTGATGATTCTGCCTCATGTCCAAGTTCCTGCAATTTTGCTTTACCTTTAGACTTCCATGCTTTGATCTTTTCCATATGAGATTCTTCATCATCCTCTGAGGTGTCTTGTTCTTCAATCTTTGGTTGTTCTCTACCAAGCTTTGGAAAATCTTCTTCAAGATCATATGGTAAATTGACCTTCCTGCATGAATCTTCATACCATGAATTGTTCTCATCAAAAACTACATCTCTGCTTACCAAGAATCCTTTGTTGGTAGGGTTGTATAACCTGTAGCCCTTTTTATTGTTGTCATATCCAATAAATACACACCTTTCTGCCTTTGGATCCATCTTGCCTCTAACCTTTGAAGGAACATGAGCAAAAGCAATACATCCAAAAATTTTACAATGATCTAAGCTTGGTCTTCTTCCATTCCAAGCCTCATATGGAGTCATCCCATCAAGGGATTTTGAAGGCAACGTGTTAATCAAGTAAGTGGCTGTAGATACAGCCTCAGCCCATAAGTAATTAGGTAAATGCTTTTCATTTAACATAGACCTTGCAGCTTCAACAATTGTCCTATTCCTCCTTTCTGCCACTCCATTTTGCTCAGGAGTGTACCTTGTAGTTACCTCTCTTTTGATTCCTCTTTCTTGAAGAAAAGAATCAAAATCATGGGAGAAGTATTCTCCCCCTCCATCTGACCTTAGCCTTTTTAGTGATTTACCTGTTTGATTCTCCACAAGAGCCAAATATCTTTTGAAACATGAAAAAAATTCATCTTTGTGTTTCATAAAGAATAGGATAGTCCATCTGCTGCAATCATCAATAAAGGAAACATAATACCTTGATCCAGATATTGAAACTTCCTTGCTAGGTCCCCATACATCTGTATGAACCAACTCCAAGAGATCTCCATGCATATAACCTTTCTTCATGAATGGTAACCTATGAGACTTTCCAAATTGACATGCACTACACTTATAACTCATATGTTGTTTTGACAAATTAGGGAGTCCAAGTACACTTTGGTCCCTGCAGATTTGCTTTAATGACCTTTCACCAATATGTGCTAACCTTTTGTGCCATACTTCCAATTCTGTGAGTGTCTGACTACCATAATTAAAGAGAGCAATGTTTCTAGTGTCTTGTAATTCAAATGTGAACAATCTACCTGTCTTTTCACCTTTTGCAATTTTTCTGAATCCTTGACTTGGATCTTCAACAAATGCTCCTGCTTTTGTGAACCTGACTTGCAAACCTTTCTCTACTATCTGCCCAACACTTATCAAATTCTTTGTAATGGTAGGTACATAGAGTACCTTACTGAGTAGGTTGATGTTTCCATCAGGTGCTTTGACACTGCCTATTTTCTCCAGAGGATGTTTTGTATCATCTCCTGTTTGTACCTCATGCTTATTCCTTGGATCTTCTAAATCTGATAGGAGTGCCACATTTCCTGCCACATGATTTGAACAACCTGAATCTACGTAGAAAACATGCTCATCAGATTTACCTTGTGGCATAGCCATGTTCATGATCAATAATGAATCCTCTTTGTTTGAGTCTTCTGTGTAGTTATTGTAGTCTCTCCTTCCTTTGTAGCCTCCTTGATAGTTTGAATAATTGTAGTTGTTGTAGTTGCCATGATAATTGTTGAACTTTCCTCTTGAGTAGCCATAACTTCCTCTATTGTATCCTCTGCCTCTTTGATTCCTGGAATTCCTAAAGCAATTTTCAGTTGTATGATTAGTTAATCCACAAATAGAACATGGGTTGGAGTCTTGGGATCTCCCCCTGCCTTGTCTACCTCCTCTTCCTCTACCTCTACCATGTCTTCCTCCACCTGCATAGTTAGCTTGATATGTACCTGCTTCATCATCCACTTTCTTTGCCTTTCCTTTGTTATCTTTGGAGTTGCTTTTATCAGTGTATAAAGCTGAAGATTGATTACCTTTAGAGCTTTCTCCATTTTTTATAAGCTTTGCCTCTTGAGTAAGTAGTTGTCCAATGAGTGTATTGAAATCAGGTACATGCATGTCCATGTACAAATCCATAGTTGTGGTGAATGCTTCCCACTTGTCATCTGCCTTCAAGCCATTGATGACCTGCCTTACAATTTGCTCTTCATCTATTACCTCTCCAATGCTTCCCAACTGATCTGCTACGTCCTTGAGCTTTGTGACAAAATCAGTCACATTTTGTTTGGGAGCCTTCTTGATAGTTGTGAAATCCAGCCATAGTTGATGCTTCCTAGCTTTGGTACTTGAAGAAAAGAAAGCTCCAAGTGCATCCCACACTTCCTGAGATGTCTTACAACTTCTAATGTGAGGCAACAAAAAATCTGAGATAGAGTTGAGGAGATAAGACCTTGCAAGTGCATCCTTGGAGCACCATGTGCTCAATCTTTCTTGCTCTTCTTGTGTTGGTTGACTTTTGTTCTTGAAACTTGGCATAACTTCATCTCCAGCCACATAACCATATAAACTTCTACCTTGGAGATAAGCTTCCATTCTTAATGACCAAGCTGATAGTTACCTCTGTCCAATTTGTCAATTGATGAAGGAAATCCATCTGCCATGTTGTCCAACCTTGCTCTGATACCACTGTGAAGAGATGGATAGGTATGTGCTTGAAGATGAAGAGGTGTTGCAAAATCCTTGATCTACACCAGCCAAATGAACTCCAGGAGTATATGGTGGGCCCTTTTAGCTTGCCAATGGATGTATTAGACACCCTATGAACCTTGGAAGATCACTCTCAAAAAGATAGATCAAAACAGATAAGTTGGAGTTAGCTCAGAGGTGAAAACTTGCTATTCTTGGTTCATACACCTGTCCAGTGTTTTACATAATTCTCTGAGCACAGTAGCAATTAGCTTAATTCCTCTTGGGGAAGTCTAGGTAGCTTAAAGAGCTAACTTTCAAGAGTAATCTCATCAAAAATAATAAACCACACACTGAGAATGAGTTTTAACAAGTGATGACATCATCCCGATTTTCACGGGCTGCTAGAGTTTGAGACCAGTGAGCAAAAAAATGAACATAACTCAAAATGTAGGAATCCAATGATTATGAAAATTTGTATGGTTATACTAGACAGTAAGTTGAATTCAAAAAGCTTTAAATCACTGAATTTAGATAAGTAACCACTGAGAAATGGCTCTGACAAGGTGAGTGAAAAACTCAGGTACCTCACAGAGAAGTGAAGATGAACAGACCCTGTTGACTTCAAATGAACATAACTGAAGATTGCAACATCCAAATTACATGAAAATTTATGATCATATAGTAGACTTATAGAGCTAACTTTACCAAGTTAAATCATTGAAAATGATGCACCAAGCTTAGAGAAACCATCTCTGAAATCTGACTAAGAAAACTGAGAGTAATGGCAGTGAGTAGTACACTTCACAAGAACATGGAAATATGAACCCAAATGATCATGAAAATGAAAGTATATTGCTTGTACAATACAATGGACTTACTGATACATATGTGTGCCTTGTAATCACACCTTGATATAGCATAAAGCTCAGCTCTTGGAGGTCTTCACATAGGTCTCTCTAACCACGACTAAAATTGCCATCTATTTATAGTTGAGTTTGGGAGGCTAACTTCCCTCAATCACTCTCCAATCAATCAATGATTGACTTGATTCTCTACCTACCACAAATCACAAATTCGTGGCTCCTCTTTCCATTCTTGATCAAGTGGACTCAACCACTTAAGATTCTCTTACTTTTTCATTAAGTAAACTCTTCAAAAAATTACAAGAGGTAGTTCACAAGTGAACTTTACATAGTCTTCTTTTTAAAGCTTCTTCTAAGACTTTGTGAGACTCAAGCCAATACTTAGGCTTGTCATAGACTTGCTCCAACACTTGTAAAGCCTATCAAAGGCAGTGTATAGCCCAAATTTCACATGTAAATGGATTTTCTTGCACATTGATATGCCACGTGCATTTTGTAAAAATGTAATTTTTTCACTTAGACCCTACAAGATCTTGTATAGGAATTTTTGTTAGCCATATGGTTTGGCATGTATAAAGACCATATGTGGCTACATGTTTGTACAAAGTTTCAAGGCTATCAAAGTTTCCTAGACACCTTAATGCCACCTTGCGAGCTTCCAAATGTAGTCAAACTTGTACAAGGGAGATTTAGATAAACGTTTTTTCTGTATATTCTTGAAGGAGATCTTTGGCAACATAGTCCTACAAAGTTTCATCTTCATCAAAGCCTTTTTGTAGGGTCAAAGAGCACAAAGTCCCGTTTTCAAGGTCACCACAGTTTTCTAGTTTAAGCAAATTGAAGGGTTGAAGGGCTGCCACATGGTGAAAGCTGATTGAGCCATGTTGTATGATCAAGATGAGCTCATATTCAAGGGTGGAGATGAACTTATGCTTAAAGCAAGGAGAATCCACGAATTTTTTTCATCAAAGAAGACTTTTTTGATAGTTAAAGATCAATAATGTAACTTTTCTCTAAAAATAGTAGCATATCTTATCCAAATTGATGTCAGCACTAATCCAACAGTCCAAATCATCCCCAGATCCAATGGTGAAGAATGAAGGCGCCTAAATTTCACTCCTTTACACTAGATTTGATAGAAAGAACAATTCCAAGCCATTGATTTGACTAATCAAACGGTTGTAATCGAAAGTAGTGATCCTAGAGTTGAGAGTTGATTTCTCTAGATCCAAGGGGCCAAATTCATTAAAAAAACTATATAAACCCCCCTCCAAAATCCTAGAGCATCATTGTTAGGAATCCATAGGGCTCTTGCTAGCTTAAGGTTTCCTTGAGACGATCACCCTTGGTTGAGCGGGTGAGGATCCAAGGTGGGATAGTATGAGTATAGTACCTAGTTTCAAATTTAAGTTAGAACTCCAATCTAGGATAGGCTCTTGAAACCAGCATCTCTATCTTGACTCACCCTCACTAGAGCGTGTGAGTGAGTTAGAGCTGGTTTTAATGAGTCTTAGACTTCTTTAGTTAGATGTTACGAGCCTAGACATACATAAGGTCAATGAAGTGGAACTCATCTTCTTACGTATGACATTCGGTTGAACTGTCATGGTTTGAGGGTCGGAACTACCTTTGATCAGTAGACTGCTTAGCTTGACGTATCACGACGATCTGATACATGTATCTTAATTCAAATCCTTTTAATTCATGTCACTTGTCACTTGTCTCTTGTCTCTTGTCTCTTGTCTCTCAGTCTCTTAAGTATTTTTACATGTCTTCTATTTTATTCTATGTGTCATAAGGCTCCGCAGTATTGCGTTGAACCAGTGAGGATGTGTCATTGAGCTTGTGATTAAACTCTATCATCATAATTCACTTGCATTCATATAATCCATACATACCCATACATATTGATTAGTTTATGAAAGTGTATAAGAAGCTCCAATATTGGACCATTCTTCCTTTCAAAACTGATTTATGTGTAAGGATTCCATCTATTCTCGTCATGCATACATATCATCCAAAGAAGACTATGCATATGGATTAGAATTAAGAAGTGATTAAGAAGCTCCTTCAATGGACCATTCTTCCTTCCAAATTTGATTCGTGTGTATGGTTCTCTTTCATTCTTATCATCCATGTTCATAAGTCTAACTTGCACTCCTACATTTCCATTCCCATAATCATTTCAACATCTCTCTCTTCCCCATGCTCAACATTAATTTCACTTTCACGTCCTTAAACCTTCCAACATTCATTAGCTTCATACACCCTGTGTGTGCCACGACTGGACCCGATCCACCCAGATTGCGATCACCTCCACACCATGGTAACCCGACTATGAAGTCCATGGATACACTATCCCAATTATGATCTGGAACGTGTAAAGGATACAAAAGACCTGATGTCTTTACCCTTTCTTCTTTGTTGACTTGACACATAAAGCTTGCTAAACATAAGTGTGGACATCTTTGGCTATCTAGGCCACCAAAATGTTCTCCTAACAAGTTGTATTGTCTTGTCAAGACCTATATGTCCTACAAAAGGCACATCAGGGCTATCATGCATGACTTTTCTTCTCAAATCCGGAGAATTTGGTACGCAAACCTTTCCTTTTTGTCTAACTATTCCATTCTCCTATGAGAAACTGAAATATGGAATGGACTTGTTTGCTCTGCTAGGGGAAGAAACAGTTGAAATTGTCTCGTCCTCTATAATAGAGTCATCATTGATGGCTCGAATGTGGATCTTCCACCTGTGCTTCCTTTATCTCTTGAAGCAATGAGCTTTCTAGAACTGTAAAGCTGTTTTGATAAATTATCTGTGATAGTGCATCATCAACTATATTCTCTTTGCTCTTCTATACAGGATTTCCATGTGAAACTCTTATATGAGCTCAACCCAATGAGCTTGACTGCCTTGAAGATCTGGCTGACTAGAAAAAAATACTCAAGTGTATGGTGATCTGTGTATACCTTAAAATCTACACCATAAAGATAGTGTCTCTAGATTTTAAGTGCATACACCACTGCATACAACTCCTATTCATGAAATGACCACCCATCTTGGGTCAAAACTATCCCTATGGCTTATGCTACTAGCATCTGTCTCTAACTCAAAGGGTTTCTATGGATCGGCCACTTTAGTATAGGAGCCTCTGAAACAACTTGTTTCAGAGTATCAAAACTATCTACTCTTGCTTCCATGCAAAGAAACCTTGCCTTGAAGCAAGTTTGTCGTAGGCACTACTATCGAGGAATAAGAAGAGATGAATTTTCAATCAAAATCGGAATTTCCTACGAATGATCATAACTGCCCCTCATCCTAAGAAGTAGGCCAAAATAACAAAACTAAAACCTTCTTGATATCCATCTGAATCCCACCAATCCCCACCAATAGATACTCTATCCTCGGAAGATACAACTGAGTCTTCTTTGGATTAACTAAGTCCTATCATGATCCCTTACCCTAATCTAATGGTAGCCACTTGTAAAATCTATATAACTAAATACAAGGTCTCCACCTAGAGTGTCTAAAAGATCATCAATCCTGGGCATAGGATATCGGTGTTTGATAGGAATCTTATTGAGTGCACGGTAGTCAATGCACATCCTATAAGATCCGTCTTTCTTCTTCACTAGAAGATTTGATGCTACAAAGGTTGAATAACTGGGTCTAATCAGCCCTTTTCTGTAATTCTTTCAAGGACAACTCTTGGAATTCTGCTCTCACTTTTGTTGAAAAAGCTGAAGCATTCCAACTAGAGTCCCAATGACTACATGAATTCATCATACTACAT
>CM035437.1:19407119-19444619 GCA_020310875.1 Ceratopteris richardii | reverse complement strand
TGAGTTCAAATTCAAGAAGCCCAAACTTAAGTTTACGAGTTAGAGAGGATTGAACTTGAAGTTGAGTTTCAATTCATCTTGGAGATAGAGATAATTTGAGCTTATATTTAATTTGGAGTCGAACTTAAGTTTGAGGCTCTATTCAACTTTGAGTAACTTAAGTGCAAACTTAAAGTGGAACCTCTATTCATATTGAAGTGAGTAAAGCTATAACTTTTGTGTGTACTGTATAGACAAAAATACACACACACAAAGATATATGTAGGAGAATTTATGTATGTATACTATAATATATGTTGTTTGAGCTAGAGAGGGTCAAATCTTAGTTTGGACCTCTATTTTACTTGGAGTTTGAGCCATTATTCAATTTGGAGTTGAACTTAAGTTTGAACTTCTATTGAACTTTGAGTAAAATAAGCTGAAATTTATAGTGGAACCGCTATTCAACTTCAAGTCAATGAAGTAGGAACTTAAGTTTGGATGTCGATTCAAGTTGGAGTTTAAGATCAATCTCTATTGAACTTGGAGCCAGAGAGGCTCGAACTTAAGTTTGAGCCTCTATTCAAAGTACAATCACAAAGGCTCGAATTTAAGTTTGAGCCTCTATTGAATTCAGAGTTTGAGAGGCTTGAACTTAAGTTCCAGCCTTTATTCAACTTAGAGTGAGAGAGGCTAAAACTTAAGTTCGATCCTATTCAGTTCAACACTCTCTTGGATCCAAAAGAACCAAGACGCTCAAACTCAAGTTTGAGCTTCTGAATCATATCAAGTTTTGATTGATGGGTCACATGATATGAAGCTCAAACTTAACTTTGAGCCTCTCAAGTTCTCGAGCAAAAAAGCTAATATTTTTAACTCAAACCTTTTTGCATCTACAAGAGCTAAGCCTCTGAATCATATCAAGTTGAGTCTGTTGGGGCACATGATATGAAGCTCAAACTTTTTGAGCTTTTCCAAAGGATGTTGGAACTTAAGTTCGAGCCTCTTAACTTATGCATCCAAAAGAGCTAAGAGGCTCGAACTTAAGTTCAAGCATTTGAGTTATATAAGATGATCAAAGGATGAACAAAAGTTTGAGCCTCTGAAAGATGAACAAAAGATGTTTGATCTTAAGTTCAAACCTCTTAACTCTTGCAAGACATATCCAGGTCGAACTTAAGTTTGTGCCTTTGAATCATATCAGGTTTGAATGATATGAGGATCGAACTTAAGTTCAAGCCTCTAAATTTTGAGTTTGTCATGTCACATAATATGAGGCTCGAACTTAAGTTTGAGCCTCTGAACCATATGAAGTCTCAAACTTTTGAGTTACATGATATGAGGCTCGAACTTAAGTTTGAGCCTCTCAGCTTTTCCATCGAAAAGAAGAGTATTTTTAACTCAAATCTATTTCAAAATTTTAACAAAAGATGCTCAAACATAAGTTTGAGCATGTTAAGTTGAACAATCTCTTATATCCAAAAGAATTAAGTTAAGGTGGAACTCACATTTCGATGTCGATTCAAGTTGGAATTTAAGATTCAATCCCCGTTGAACTTGTAGTAAGAGAGATTATAACTTAAGTTTGCACCTCTATTCAATGTGCAATTTGAAAGGCTCGAATTTAAGTTTGAGCCTCTATTCAATTCAGAGTTATAGATTCTTGAACTTAAGTTCCAATCTTTATTCAACTTAGAGTGAGAGAGGCTAAAACTTAAATTCGAGTCTATAATATTCAAGTTGGAATCAAAGAGGCTCCAAATTCAGTTTGATCTTGCATTTACTTTCGAATCTTATAGGCAAAAAATTACATTTGGGAGTCACAGAGACATGAATTTAAGTTCAAGAGTTAGAGCGGCTCGAACCTTTTGAGTTCCCATTTAACTTAGATTTAGAGTTGAACTTAAGTTTGAGCCTCTAGTATTCAACTTTGAGTAAGATAAGTTCAAATTTATAGTGGAACCTCTATTCAACTCCAAGTTAGTGAAGCTAAAACTTAAGTTGGGATGTGGATTCAAGCTGGAGTTTAAGATTGAATCTCAGTTGACCTTAGAGTCAAAGAGGCATGAAGTTAATTTTGAGCCTCTATTCAATGTACTTTGAAAGGCTCAAACTTAAGTTTGAGCCTCTATTCAAGTTGGAATCTATGAAGCTCGAACTTAACTTTGAGCCTTTAATCAAGTTCAAATTCGAGAAGCCCAACCTTAAATTTAAGATTCACAGAGGATTGAACTTGAGTTTGAGTTTTAATTCAACTTGGAGATAGAGAGAATTTGATCATGTATTCAATTTGGAGTCGAACTTAAGTTTCAGCCTCTATTCAACTTTGAGTAACATAAGTTCAAACTTAAAGTGGAACCTCTATTCAAATTGAAGTCAATAAAGCTATAACTTCTGTGTGTATTGTATAGACTTTTGTGTGTACTGTATAGACAAAAATACACATACACAAAGATATACGTAGCAACATTTATGTATGTATACTATAGTATATGTTGTTTGAGCCAGAGAGGGTCAAATTTTAGATTGAGCCTCTATTTAACTAGGAGTTTGATCCTTTACTCAATTTTGAGTCAAACTTAAGTTTGATCTTCTATTCAACTTTGAGTAAGATAAGTTCAAATTTATAGTGGAACCTCTATTCAACTTCAAGTCAGTGAAGCTAGAACTTAAGTTTGGATGTTGATTCAAGTTGGACTTTAAGATTTAGTCTCTATTGAACTTGGAGTCGGTGAGGCTTGAACTTAAGTTTGAGTGTCTATTCAATGTGGAATCTGAAAGCCTCCAATTTAAGTTTAAGCCTCTATTTTATTCAGGGTTAGAGAGGCTTGAACTTAAGTTAGAGTCTTTATTCAACTTAGAGTAAGAGAGGCTAAAAGTTAAGTTCAAGCTTGTTAAGTTCAACACTCTCTTGCATCCAAAAGAACTAAGAGGCTTGAACTCAAGTTCGAGCCTTTGAATTATATCAAGTTTTGATTTTTGGGTCACATGATATGAGGCTCAAAATTAAGTTCAAGCCTCTCATGTTCTCCAACAAAAAGACTAGTATTTTTAACTCAAATCTTCTTGCATCTACAAGAGCTAAGCTTTTGAATCATATCAAGTTGAGTCTCTTGGGGCACATGATATGAAACTCAAACTTTTTAAACTTTTCCAAAAGATGTTGAAACTTAAGTTCGAACCTCTTAATTTATGCATACAAAAGAGCTAAGAGGCTCGAAATTAAGTTCGAGCATTTGAATTATATAAGATGATCAAACGATGGAAAAATTTTCGAGCCTCTAAAAGATGAACAAAAGACACTCGATCTTAAGTTCAAGCCTCTTAACTCTTGCAAGACATATCTGACTCGAACTTAAGTTCGATCATTTTAATCATATCAAGTTTGATTCTTCACATGATATGAGGTTGGAACTTAAGTTTGAGCCTCTGAGTTTTGAGTTTGTTGTGTCACATAATATGAGGCTCCAAATTAAGCTTGAGCCTTTGAATTATATCAAGTCTCAGTCGGTTGAGTTACATGATATGAGGCTTGAACTTATGTTTGAGCCTCTCAGCTTTTCGAGTGAAAAGAAGAGTATTTTTAACTCAAATCTATTTTGAAATTTGAACAAAAGATTCTCAAACTTAAGTTGGAGGTCGTTAAGTTGAACACTCTCTTACATCCAAAAGAACTAAGTTAAGGTGGAAGTTAAGTTTGGATGTCGATTCAAGTTGGACTTTAAGATTCAATCCTTGTTGAACTTGGAGTCATAGAGATTATAACTTAAGTTTGAGCCTCTATTGAATGTGCATTTTGAAAGGCTCGAATTTAAGTTTGATCCTCTATTCAATTTTGTGTTAGAGAGGCTTGAACTTAAGTTCTAGTCTTTATTCAACTTAGAGTGAGAGAGGCTAAAACTTAAATGCGAGTGTGTAATATTCAAGTTGGAATAAAAAAGGCTACAAATTCAGTTTGAGCTTGCATTTACTTTCGAGTCTTACAGGCAAAAATTTACATTTTGGAGTGCGACAAGAAATTAAGTTTGGGAGTTAGAGTTTCTCCAACCTTTTCAGTTCCCATTTAACATAGATTTAGAGTCGAACTTAAGTTTGAGCATCTAGTATTCAACTTTGAGTAAGATAAGTTCAAACTCATAGTGGAACGTCTATTCAACTTCAGCTCATTGAAGTTGAAACTTAAGTTGGGATGTCGATTCAAGTTGCAGTTTCAGACTGAATCTCAATTTCAGCCAGAGAGGGTCAAATTTTAGTTTGGGCCTCGATTTTACTTGGACTTTGAGCCTTTATTCAATTTGGAGTCGAACTTTAGTGTGATCTTCTATTGAACTTTGAGTAAAATAAGTTAAAATTTATAATGGAAACTCTATTCAACTTCAAGTCATATAACCTAGAACATAAGTTTGGATGTCGATTCGAGTTAGATTTTAAGATTCAATCTCTATTGAACTTGGCGTCAGAGAGGCTCAAACTTAAGTTTGAACCTCTATTCAATGTGCTATTTGAAAGGCTCAAATTTAAGTTTTAGCCTCTATTCAATTCGGAGTTAGAGAGGCTTGAACTTAAGTTCCAGTTTTTATTCAACTTAGAGTGATAGAGGCTAAAACTTAAGTTCAAGCTTGTTAAGTTCAACACTCGCTTGCATCCAAAAGAACTAAGAGGCTCAAACTCAAGTTTGAGCCTCTGAATCATATCATTTTTTGATTGTTGGGTCACATGATATGAGGCTCGAACTTAAGTTCAAGCTTCTTAGGTTCTCCAGCAAAAAGACTAGTATTTATAACTCAAATCTTCTTGCATCTACAAGAGCTAAGCCTCTGAATCATATTAAGTTGAGTCTATTGAGCACATGATATGAAGCTCAAACATTTTCAGCTTTTCCAAAAGATGCTGGAACTAAAGTTCAAGCCTCTTAACTTATGCATCCAAAAGAGTTAAGAGGCTCAAACTTAAGTTTGATCATTTGAAATATATAAGATGATCAAAGCATGAGCAAAAGTTCGAGCCTCTCAAAGATGAACAAAAGACGCTAGAACTTAATTTCAAACCTCTTAACTCTTGCAAGACCTATTCAGCTCGAACTTAAGTTCGAGCCTTTGAGTCATATCAAGTTTGTTTCTTCACATGATATGAGGCTCAAAGTTAAGTTTGAGCCTTTGGATTTTGAGTTTGTTGTGTCATATAATATGAGGCTCAAACTTAAGTTCGAGATTTGAATCATATCAAATCTCACTCTGTTCAGTTACATGATATGAGGCTCGAATTTAAGTTTGAGCCTATGAGCTTTTCCAGTGAAAAGAAGAGTATTTTTAACTCAAATCTATTTTGAATTTTGAACAAAAGACACTCAAACTTAAGTTCAAGCCTCTTAAGTTGAACACTCTTTTACATCCAAAAGAACTAAGTTAAGGTGGAACTTAAGTTTTAATGTCGATTCAAGTTGGACTTTAATATTGAATTCCTGTTGAACTTGGAGTCAGAGAGATTATAACTTAAGTTTGAGCCTCTATTCAATGTGCAATTTGAAAGGCTTGAATTTAAGTTTAAGCCTCTATTCAATTTAGAGTTAGAGAGGCTTAAACTTAAGTTCTAGTCCTTCTTCAACTTTGAGTGAGAGGGAGGCTAAAACTTAAATTCGAGTATGTAATATTCAAGTTGGCATCAAAGAGGCTACAAATTCAGTTTGAGCTTGCATTTACTTTTGAATCTTACAGGCGAAAAGCTACATTTGAGAGTCAGACATGCATGAATTTAAGTTTGGGAGTTAGAGCAGCTCAAACATAAGTTTCAGTTCCCATGTAACTTAGATTTATACTCGAAGTTAACTTTGAGACTCTATTCAACTTTGAGTAAGATAAGTTCAAATTTATAGTGGAACCTCTATTCAACTTCAAGTCATTGAAGCTAAAACTTAAGTTGGATGTTGATTCAAGTTGGAGTTTAAGAATGAATCTCAGTTGAACTTAAAGTCAGAGAGCTCAAACTTAAGTTTGAGCCTTTATTCAATGTGTAGTTTGAAAGGGTTGAACTTAAGTTTGAGCCTCTATTCAAGTTGGAATCTAAGAAGTTTGAACTTAAGTTTGAGCCTATAATCAAGTTCAAATTTTGAGAAGCTAAAACTTATGTTTGAGATTTAGGGAGGGTTGAACTTGAGTTTGTGTTTCAATTTAACTTGGAGATAGAAAGAGTTGGAGTCTGTATTCGATTTGGAGTCGAACTTAAGTTTGAGCCTCTATTCAACTTTGAGTAACATAAGTTCAAATTTAAAGTGCAACCCCTATTCAACTTGAAGTCAATGAAGCTATAACTTTTGTGTGTACTGTACACACAAAAATACACACACACACAAAGATATGCATAGCAACATTTATGTATGTATACTATATATGCTTTTTGAGCCATAGAGGGTCAAATTTTAGTTTGAGCCTCTATTTAACTTGGAGCCTGAGCCTATATTCAATTTGGAGTGGCAATTAAGTTTGAGCCTCTATTCAACTTTGAATAAGATAAGTTCAAATTTATAATGGAACCTCTATTCAACTTCAAGTCAATGAAGTTAGAACTTAAGTTTGGATATTGATTCAAGTTGGAGTTTAAGATTCAATCTCTATTGAACTTGGAGTCAAAGAGGCTCAAACTTAAGTTTGAGCCTCTATTCAATGTGCAGTTTGAAAGGCTCAAATTAAAGTTTGAGCATCTATTCAATTCGTATTTAGAGAGGCTTAAATTTAAGTCCTAGTCTTTATTCAACTTAGAGTGAGAGAGTCTAAAACTTAATTTCAAGCCTGTTAAGTTCAACACTCTTGTGCATCCAAAAGAACTAAGGGGCTCGAGCTCAAGTTCGAGCCTCTGAATCATATCAAGTTTGGGATTGTTGGGTCACATTATATGAGGCTCGAACTTAAGTTCAAGCCTCTCAACTTCTACAGCAAATAGAGTAATATTTTTAAATCAAATCTTCTTGCAACTACAAGATCTAAGCCTCTAAATCATATCAAGTTGAGTTTCTTGGGCACATGATATGAAGCTCAAAATTTTTCAGCTTTTCCAAAAGTTGCTGAACTTATGTTCGAGCCTCTTAACTCATGCATCCAAAAGAGCCAAGAGGCTCAAACTTAAGTTCGAGCCTTTGAATCATATCAAGATGATCAAAGGCTGAACAAAAGTTTGAGCCTCAGAAAGGTGAACAAAAGATACTCGATCTTAAGTTTGAGCCTCTTAAATCTTGCAAGGGATATCGGGCTCGAACTTAAGTTTGACCCTTTGAATCATATCAAGCTTGAGTGTTCACATGATATGAGGCTCGAACCCATGAATTTTGAGCCTATTGTGTCACATAATATAAGGATCGAACTTAAGTTCGAGCCTTTGAATCATATCAAGTGTTGATCTATTGAGTTACATGATATGAGGCTCGAACTCAAGTTCGAGCCTCTCAGCTTTTCCAGCAAAAAGAGTAGTATTTTTGAGCTCAAATCTATTTCAAAATTTGAACAAACAATGCTCGAACTTAAGTTCGAGCCTATTAAGTTGAACACTCTCTTACATCCAAAAGAACTAAGTGAAGGTGGAGCTTAGGTTTGGATGTCGATTCAATTTGGAGTTTAAGATTCAATCTTTGTTTAACTTGGAGTTGAAGAGGCTATAACTTAAATTTGATTCTCTATTCAATTTGCAATTTGAAAAGTTCGAGTTTAAGTTTAAGCCTCTATTCAATTCGCAACTAGAGAGGCTTGAACTAAAGTTCTAGTCTTTATTGAACTTAGAGTGAGAGAGGGTACAACTTAAGTTCCATTCTATAATATTCAAGTTGGAATCAAAGAGGCTACAAATTCAGTGTGAGCTTGCGTTTACTTTTGAATTTTATACGCAAAAAGTAACGTTTGAGAGTCAAACAGACATGAATTTAAGTTTGGGAATTAGAGCTGCTTGAGCCTAAGTTTCAGTTCCCATTTAACTTAGATTTAGAATCAAATTTAAGTTTGAGCCTCTATTCAACTTTGAGTAAGATAAGTTCAAATTTATAGTGGAACCTCTATTCAACTTCAAGTCAATGAAGCTAAAATTTAAGTTGAGTTTAAAATTGAATCTCTGTTGAACTTAGAGTCGAAGAGGCTCAAACTCAAGTTTGAACCTATATTCAGTGTGTAGTTTAAAAGGCTCAAACTTAGGTTTGAACCTCTATTCAATGTGCAGTTTCAAAGGCTCAAACTTAAGTTTGAGCCTCTACTCAAGTTGGAATTCGAGAAGCCCAAACTCAAGTCTGAGAGTTAGAGAGGATTCAACTTGAGTTTGAGTTTCAATTCAACTTGGTGATCGAGAGATTTTGAGCTTGTATTCAATTGGAGTCCAACTTAAGTGAGCCTCTATTCAAGTTTGAGTAACATAAGTTCAAACTTAAAGTGAAACCTCTATTCAACTTGAAGTCAATACAATACACACAAAAATACACACACACAAAGATATACATAGCAAGTCGAACTTAAGTTTGAGCTTATATTCAACTTTGAATAAGATAAGTTCAAATTTATAGTGGAACCTCTATTTAACTTCAAGTCAGTGAACCTGGAGCTTAAGTCTGGATGTCGATTCAAGTTGGAGTTTAAGATTTAATCTTTGTTAAACTTGGAGTCAGAGAGGCTTGTACTTAAGTTTGAGCCTCTATTCAATGTGCAATTTGAAAGGCTCGAATTTAAGTTTGAGCCTCTATTTAATTAGGAGTTAGAGAGGCTTGAACTTAAGTTCGAGTCTTTTTTCAACTTTGAGTGAGAGAGGCTAAAACTTTTCGAGTCTCTAATATTCAATTTGGAATCAAAGAGGCTAGAAATTAAGTTTGAGCTTGCATTTACTTTCGAATCTTAGAGGTGAAAATTTACATTTGAGAGTCAGACATGCTTGAATTTAAGTTCACGAGTTAGATCAGTTTGAACCTAAGTTTCAATTCCGCTTATAGTGGAACCTCTATTCAACTTCAAGTTAGTGAAACTAGAACTTAAGTTGGGATGTTGATTCAAGTTGGAGTTTAAGATTGAATCTATGTTGAACTTAGAGTTGGAGAGCCTCTATCCAATGTGGAATCCGAGAAGCTCGAATTTAAGTATTCAATATGGATTTCGACAATATTGAACTTAAATTTGGATCTTTATTCAATTTAGAATCAAATCAGTTCAAACTTAAGTTTGAGCCTCTACTCAACTTGGAGTCAAAGAACCTCGAACTTAAATTTGAGCCTCTATTCAAGTTATAGTAAGATCTGTTTGAACTTAAGGTGGAATCTTTATTCAACTTCAATTCAATGAGGCTCAAATATGCGTTTGAGAGGCTATTTAAATTGGAGTAAAGAAGGGTTGAACTTAAGTCTCAACCTCTAATACACTTGGAATCAAAGATGGTTTGAGTGCCTCTTAAGATGCTAGCATCAAAATGAAATTCGAGATTTTTATTCTTGTAGCTTCTTTAATTTTTTAGTAGACTCAAAGTGAAGTCCAATTAGTGAATGTCTATACATGAAAATATGGATATTATTTTGAAAGATTTTAGAATTTTTAAGATTTTTTTTTAATCATATAGAACTAGTGGATGTCTGTATATGCAAATATGGATTCCTTTTTGTGGAAATGATGTTGGTGTTCTCGATTTAATTCAATTGATTATTTTTACAATAATTAAATGAATGATCAATTGAATATCATTGTTAATTTCTCATTTATTCTTTCTATAGGAAAAATCAAGATGGCAACAAAGCAAACTATATCTAGTCAACTTGAAGAAAGAGAAAAGTGGAAAGGAAAGAGAGTCATCTTGTTGGATCATGAAAATCTTGACAGATATGCAACTGCTATTATTTTATTGGTAAATCCATGGGATGCTATAAATTGCAAAGAGTTGGGAGAAAGTTGCCTAGATGTTATTATGGATGAAACTGTGGATCCATCGATGTTGGATTCAACTTTGAAATTGGTGAGTTGGCCTATACTCCAAATCATTACAGATGATGGTGAGCCCATGATACAAAAATTAGGCTTTAGCTAATTGTATGGCATTGAAGATGATCATTGCAATGGTATTGAGGATGTAGATCTTGAAGTTGGAGAGAATCCAAATTTTTGCTTTACCTCATCGTATAGCATTGACGATGATAATTGCAATGGTATTGAGGATGTAGATGTTGAAGATAGAGATAAGAATTATTCTCATGCTATCAATATTCAACATTGTTTTGATGATATAAAAGTTGTTTCTCCTCTTTAAATGTATTCAGATCAACAAGAGGATTTTCATATGGAAAATAGTGACTATGGATATTTTGAAGTGAACAAAAAAAAAGTTACATCCACAAGGTGAGAGTGCATAGTAGTAAATTATTGATTCCTAATAAGAGATGCTCATTTGAGAGAATTCAGATGGTTTCAATGCATGACTATTGTGAATAGAGATGTTGTCAAGTAGCTAGTAGAGTTAAAATAATGGATGCAAGGTTAAACTTTTGGGGACAATACTATTCAGATAGATGCAAATATGTATTGGATTGCATGAATATGGTCTACAAAGGTAACGATGTGAACTCAAGTCATTGCTTGAGTTTTAATTTCATGTTTGATGCAAAAGAAGTATGTACCAAGGCATGGTATTTAATTCATGGTATTGGAAAGAGCTCATTTTATAGGCTACGAGAAAAGTTTTACTTGGTCAAAAGGTATCCATTCATGGGAATAATGGAATACTTAGAAAAATTATCAAACATGTAGAAATAGCAAAAGCTTTGATACATGATTTCATTGATAATAATGCAGATCAAATGCCACACAAGTTGAAAACATGTTTGGATGGTTCTCATGAAACACAAAGAGTGCTTCCATCACATTACAAACAAGTGGATATTCTTCGAGAGGAGAATATGACATTAAAGAGTTTGGGATATAATAAATTATCTCAATCATTATTTTTGAGAATGCGGAATATAGAATTTAGAACAATTTCTTTATCAAAGTCGAGTACCTTTTCCAAATGTGAATTTTGTACAGGAATGAAACCAAAATTACAATCTACAAAAAAACAGGAAGAACGTGCAAGATATTTAGCACAAAGAAGATCTCATATGCTACTTCAAATGAGTTGTAGAAGTCTATACTATGCTTGGAGATTTTCCTCAAAACTATTTCCAGATAAATATTTATGCATTATTCCTCATAAAATGGATCAAAGTAAAACAGATATACCACAGATTAAACCAATTCCAAAATCTCTTAATGACATTGAGAGATTACCAATACCTTTAACAAGAATGCTTACTCATGGACATGGACAATGTGCTTATGATCATTTTGCTTTAGGATTATGGCCCGATGATCCAAAATTTCACAATTGCATCTATTTCAATGTCTTCAAGAAACTTAGAAAAAATAGATAGTCAATTCTATGGATATTTGGGATTGAAGAGTTCTGGTGTGAATTACACAAAGAGTCTATTTGATTTTGTGTTGTGGCATGATGCACTTTATCATCATATGGATGTGTTAAAGGAGGAAATTTTATATGAAAAAGCAACACAATGTAAAATGAGATGTGAAAATCAAAGTGATCCATTTACGCAACTACCTAGAACATTATTTTTGCAACTTCATAATTGTGGTTCAGAAAATAAGAATCTCTATGTCTTTGGATACTTGTCTTTGTTAGTTGCTAATGGGATATTTGATATGGTGCAACTTGGATTCCTTATGGTTGGACATACACATGAGGATATTGATGCTTTATTTAGTTACTTTTGAGAAAAGCTCAAAAAACAATCCATTTTCAGTTTTCCACATCTTATGAGAACTTTCAATGAATGTTGCAGCATGCATCTGACACCTTTTCTTATACAAAGAGTACCAAATTTCAAAATTTTTGTCAAAGGGTACTTAAATGATGGAGCAGATACTCTTATTGGGAATTTGAAACCATTGCAGTTCAGATTCTACATGAGTCAAGGGATACCATTGATGCAATAATTGCATCCAAAAAGTGTTGATTGGTCACCCGCAAATGGTATAGAGTTATGAAAGAAAAATGAAGATGGCATATCGAAGCTTCCTAAAGGAGTTCCAAAATTAGTGCCACCTAGTGAGTATGTGAAGGATAATGAAAGGGTCATGGAAGGACTCCTTAGATATGTCAATTGGTGGAAAATGCACCTGGAAGAGAAGGGGGATAACTCAAATTATGGCAAATGGATTAATTCGATACTTACTTATTGGAAAAAGCTTATACAGGTTTTGAAATCTCAAATAATATGAAAGGATATATTTTATCATGATTTTTGGCCAAAAAGTGGATGCAAAGCATTTGGATCTTTAAATCTTGTGCAAGATAATGTACACTTTTGTGATCCATTGCGTAACAAACCAGCAAAAGAATTTGATCCATGCCTTGATGTGAGAAAAGGAGACTTCGCTCTCATAGAACCATGTGATATAATGTAACCTATGTGGCTTGGCATGGCAAAAACTGAAGTTAATCAAACTAGAGAATCAGAAACATATCTTAAGGTTGAGATACAATATTGGATACCTATTTCAAAAAGGAAAAACATTCGTGATGAAGAAATATATAGGGATTGTTGGACAAAATATTGGAGAGAAAATATTGTTGATCCTCAACGTTGGGAGAATATGTTGTATAATTCATGGGTTCAAAGGGTCAAACATATGGATTCTAAAGGTTAGAATATGATGTATGTTTGCTTTAGTCTAACCCTTGAATTACCCTTGGAACATGCCTTGAACCTTTGGGCGAAATCCTTGGTTTTTACCCTTGAGGTATTTATTCACATGAGCTCCCAATTGAATGGTTAGGACCTTAGGCTTGATTTATCCTAAGGTGTGGGAACCTTAGTCTTGGGAGAAGCTTCTCTAGGAGCCACCTTGTGTGTACGTGAGAGAAGAATCCTCATTTGATTTAGAAGGCATGTGATAGACCTTGGGAAATTAGAAGGCATGTGATCACCCTTGGGAAAGTGTCCACATGAGGGACACTTGGTTGGACACTTGGCCAATCTCAAGGACATGCACCCCTTTGGACTAGAGGTATATATATGGGTGGAGTTGGATGGGTGGATACGTGCTCTCTCTTCACCTTGGTGGTTTTTGGCTAGGTAGTTAGTCTTTAGTAACTTGTTACACAACATTGGTATCACGAGCAAGTAGAGATCCTTCTTTTTTCGTGATCATTTCACGGTCTACGGATCGGGATATTTTCTCAGAGAGTTTTCTTTTACAAAAGCAACTCGTGCGAATGCGAGATATGGAGAGAGGAGGAAATCCCAAGAGAGACGCCAGTCACGCCACCTACCTGGTCCTTCTATCGAGGAGGGATCTCAAGAGGCACCAGTCGCGCATGTGAAAGCTCATGGGCGGGCAGACTAAGAGCAGCGATGCCCGACAGTCCAGACTCCACACGTAGGGTGTGCGTGCTCGACCAGCTGTGATTCTTTTAGATGGAATGAACCGGACGATCTGTCTTTTCTTATATAGAGTTTCAAATCGAATTTCACTTCATCTATGGGATAAAGCGCTACATGCATAGCTCACGCGAATTAACCAAGACGTTTTCCTCTCTTCTCTTCATAATTGGAGTGCACGGTAATCCCTTTGCTTTCCTTTTATCTATTTGAATAGATATGCGCACACAAAAGAGCATGAGTTTTAAAATAGAGGACTTATCACTATGCTTTTTACTCTTTTTATGAGTTCAAAGATGGAGATGAATAAGCCCAAAGAGGCTCTCTTTTGAATGATCTACTTGCCTCTCTTTTTGATAGAGATTATGCGACTTGAGAATCATGCACTTCTCTAATAAGAACCTCAAGCAATTAAAATACTTTTCATAGGGAGCCTAAGATAGAATGATCATAAGCTTATAGTTTTCCTTTCCTTAAGCAATCAGAAGGCCTATTTTCTATCAAGCAAGCAAGAGATCATATCGATTATGAAAGATAGAAAAGAATTCTCAGAGCTTGAAGAAGAAAGTGTGCCATCTTCATTTTCAGCTTCAACAAAGGAAAAGCATTTAAGCATGGATCAAAGCTAAGTATTTTTATTTATTTGTTTTTTTTATATGCATTTGATACGTTATGAGATTGAAAGAATGCATGCCTTATAATACATAGAGTACTTTTAGTATCATGGATCTAAGAACATATCCATTTAACTATCGGCATGCATTGAATATGCAAAAAACTCATTCTATATATAAATGATGTAGCATTCATTGAATTGGCAAGCATAGTGGAGGTTCATGTATTATTGCAAGTATGCCTTTAATCATCCTTAAAGTTTTTGTAACTTTGAATGCATTTTTGGGCATCCAAGTAAGTATGAGGATGCCTCAAAAATAAGATTAGAGATTGAAATGTCAAGATGGATCAAGCTTGCAACTTCAAGTACGAAGTGCCCAAAAGAATATGCCTCTTCGTGCATGATTGAATGATGGACGAAGCTATCATGGAGGTAAGTACAACTTCCAATTTGTTCATCTATTTTCTTTGTTTGGCATAATAAAGGAATGCATGAAAGAATGCATTTCTAATGAATGAAGTGAAACACTTATGCACATTGAATGGTGCATAAAATGATTCACTTACATGGTACATTAGAGGCATAATCAAATGGAAATATGATTTTCATTAGCATAGAATATATTGAGCATCTAAAAGATTGTTAGAAAATGGACATAGAATGTTCATTATAGCATGGCATGAACATGAATGAATGGCACAAACATGTATTCATGCATTAAATGGAGTTCTAAATGTGAATTCTATGCATGCTTTAAAGAGGGGTTCAATTTTTGGACCTTATGCATGCTAAACATTTTCAAGAAAATATGTAAATGTTTTTGGCATACACTATGATGCATGGATTGAATCACATATACATGGGTTAATGGGACATGAGAGAGAATTCAAATATTGAAAGATTAAGGTTTAAGACAGAAAAAATGACTTCTTCATATGAAGTCAAAAGCATAAAAGTTTAATGGTATGTTGAGATTATGCCCATTAACTTTTATGCTTTTTATATATTGGCTTAATTCAAAAGCCAACAAAATTCAAATTAGGAAGAGGAACTTTAAACTTCGAGTCCTACTTATGGACCCCCAAGTTCCATAATACCTATGGCATGCCTGATCAACAAGGCCAAGCACTTAAGCTCCAAATCAAACAAGTTTCTCTTCTTATTAAACCATAAATGGTAGTAATAAGAACTTGGATTAAAAAATCCAAAGGAGAAACTAGAAGCTTATATGAGACCCTACACACATGGGATAATTTTTCATTATGAACGATGTTAAGAAGTTCAAAGGAACTTCAACATCTGGTCATTGAGGACAATGATCACACTAAAAGGGGGAAGAGAATGTCCTCAAATGATAGATTAGGGAAAAAAAAATAGTTGAACCATTTTACCCTTTTAAGCATTCATTTCTTCCCCAATAAGCTTCTTACTTCATTGACAAGAGGTAGGATCCATTTGGAGCTTTGAGAAAATTGCTTCAAGAGTGAAGAGTTGTAACTCATTAAGCATATCTAGAGAAGAGGAAGATTAAAGGGTTGAAAGAAACTCTTAATACTTTTACTTCAAAATATGCTCTATGAGTAAAAAGCAATTTATCAAGATGGTTAACAAGGTAACCATTTAGCAAAGCTTATGATTGATTATATCCTTTGACACAGATGCCTACTTATGTCAATGGATGATATCTAGTATGAGAATACTAGCTCTATTATCAAAGGACATAAACAAAGATAACTTTGATTGCATCTAATCAAGGAAATAGTTCAATGAAAGCTCAAAGTCTTTTCAAAAAACAAATCAAGACTCTATAAGAATGTAACTTACAAAGATTTTGATTATTTTTTATAAAGACTAAAACGAATGAAGTTTAATCCTTGAGTAAGAGCTAAAGTTGTCTACACTAAGGTGGGATGGTAAATCGGATGGTATGGGACATCTAGGTTTACAATGTCACTTAATTGGGTTCAGTGGTATGGGACACTGAACTTAAGGATAATGGAAGTTTAAGCTCAAGGATATTGGAGACCTTTTTGAGTGAAGGATTTAGCATAAATGAACCTCCCATTTGGATAGGAAATTAAAAGAACATCAATTTCCTACAATTTTTGAGGATGAAAACTCCTTAAAGGGGGGAAGAAAGGTATCATCAATATGATACTTTTAAGCAAAAGATATTCCTTAACTCTTTCATGAAAGTTAAGGAGTATATTGGATGTCCAGATACCTAAGTATGTTTGAGTTAAATCTCAAACAAATTAGGAACCAGATATGCAAGAAGGGAATTCATTAAAGAATTCCAATTTGATAAGAAAACTAAGGTAAGCTAGCCAAAGATTTGAAGCATATTTAGAGTATGGTATTCGAATAGATAAAGATGGATCCAAAGTTTGGATCGATAAGCATCTCAACTTGCTTAAGTCAAAAGGGTGACATATAATTGTTGATCCCTAAAAGGAGAATAGTTAATGGTTTGAAGAACATCAACATGATGTTGAAGACTTAAGAAAAGATATCAACTCGTGAAGGTATGAGTTGGAGATCCCAAGAAAATCCCATGGGTAAATATCATTGAAAAAGGGATCTAAAGGAGAAAAGACTTGATCTTATCTCCTATTAAATTTGCTAGAGGAATTTTGAGAAAGCCAAGTGACCCAACTTGGTCAATTATATCAAACCTTTATGGTTGGATAATCCAAGAGGCCTCCATTGGTCAAAAAGATTAAACCCTTTTATATTTTGATACCAAGTAAAGTTCAAAGGTCAACCTAAAGAGACCTTAGATTTAGAAACCTTAGTCTTTTCTCTCATGAAAATGATGCCAAGGAGTTCCAAGATGGAATCCATGATCATGGTAAATGATCAGAGAGCATTGAAAAGATAAGGGCAAAGAATGTGGAAAGGTTAAGAATGTAGTTCTATGGATTGGAGAAAGAACTCACTAGTATGGGACAGTGAGAACTAACTCCCATTGAGATTTTTCTCTGATGGCCAGAGATAAAAGAGGCTCAAGATCCGATAGGAAACATCACGATAAGCCTTAAAGATAAGACCATTTAGATTAAGGTCTTAGGTTCATTACGAGGTGTAGAAATGTACCTCCTTGAACCAATTTAATACACTTAGTTGTATGAACAAAAGGGTAAATACATGTACATGACATTTACCCTAGAAAAGGCTATCCTTTATCCTCTTAAGCAGATGCACTTTTCTTAATAAAATGCATAGAACAATAAATTGGGATAAGCAAGAGGGTAAAGAATTTTGGGATTCTACTCCAAAAGTAAGTCAAACCTATTCAAATACAATAAACTTGAATGAAAGAATGATATGTAAAAGATCTTCTTTTGAATATTTGGTGAGAACAAGTGATTCAAGAATGTTCCTAGCAAGATCTAAGAAATGATGCCTAGAAAGAGGTATCTTTCTTTCAAGATGAGAACAAGTTGTGAAGCATGAAGGAAGGACACATTCAGAATTTGGAAGACGTGTACACATATGTACATTATTTCAGAGATAGTTCACTTATATCTATGAGTAGTCATAAGCTTGTAAATTTTTGTCTATATATATACTTGGAAAGTGTCGGGAAAAGTATGAGAGAGCATGAGAATAGAGTAATTAGGAGTTCTAAGAGTCATTAGACATCTTAGAAGTGAATCTAGACTCTCTCATCACTCAGTTGTAATTTTTCTCAGAAATGAAGAAAATGTTGCGCCCGATATTTCTGAGTTTTCTCCTTCTCTGTTAGATCTTTTGTGAAATGCTTTTGTACAAGTCTAAGTCTATAGGTAATCGACCTCTGTACAAATTTTTAGCTTCCAATTGTGATCAGGCTGAGAGAATTTTGGATAGGAACATCTATATGTGAGAAAGTGTTGAGTGTCTTCTGAAACAGGCACAAATTTGATAGTCAAAGAAATGGACAGTGCTCAGTGCATAGTGTAAAGTTTTACACAAATGAGGAGTCAAAATTTAAGTTGGAAGGTAAGCCATCTATGGCTAAAAGCATTTGCTTAAACGGGTTCTTGTTTTGGAGAACCATTTCTTAGAAGTTGCAGGTGTCAAAGTCGACTATACAGAGAGACAGTTTCAGACATAGGTAGATTGTTTGAATCATTTCTCATAATCTACTCAAGCTTTTGAAGTGTTTTAACTTGGCAAAGGTTTGCAATCTCTAGGGAAAACATTCTACAAAGTTTTATCAAAAACTTTACACGAATGATTAGTCAATGAGTAATTAAGGTGCAACAGACTTTTCTAAGAAATGACTCTCTTCATAGTTAGCTAATTTCTTGATAGTTTGGTGCTTGTCTTCCAAAATTGGTTGGAGTTTAAAGTTATTCTTGATATAGAGGTGGTCTAACATCAAGGATAGCTCTTTCTTTTGGAGATTGACACTCTCCATCAGTGGTATCAGAGCAGGTTGTATCAAAATTGAGGAAAGGAAGACTCCGACTGTTGCACACATACAAAATTCAACATCTGAAGGTTCAAAAGGTGAAAGCTTGAGGATAAAGCTTGAGAAGGAGGTCATACGACACCAAGGAAGACAAAAGGAGTAATATTCAAAGTAAAGGTACATCTATTACTCATAAAGTTTGGAGAATTCAATATATAGGTGAAGAAAAGATGGGAGATTCTCTTCAGATAGAGAAATTGGATAGAGAGAACTATCCAGCATGGTCAATGAGGATGGAAGCTCATCTAATGAGCAAAGACTTGATAGGTTATATTACAGGTGAAGAAGAAAAGCCTCAATTCAGAGATCCTAGTGTTCCAACTAGGGAGGAATTATCAGATTTGAAGAATTGGATGAAGAGAGATGCTCAAGCTAGGAGCATTATCTATATGGCAGTCAATGATTACTTGTTACCTCACATTGAAGGTCTTGAAAGTGCAAGTGATATATGGAATGCTTTGGAGGAGCATTTCCAAAATACCACAAAGTCTAGGAAGGCATCCTCGTGGGTAGAATTTACTACATTCAAGAAGAAGGCCTCTCAATCCATCTCAGATTATGTAACCAGAATAAAGGACATTGCAGATGCATTAGGAGCTGTTGATGAAGACATTGAGGAGGATAAATTGGTAAGGCAAATCCTCACAGGTTTGAGAGGTGATGACAAATGGAAGCCATTCATTCTATGTACTAAATTATCACTTGATCATTTTACTCCTGACTTAAATCAGTTGCTAGGACATATGTTAACCTTTGAGGAGGATGTCAAAGGTGAAGGTGGCAAGAGTACAGGTCATGCAATGTACTCAAAGGATAAAAAGAAAAATAGCAAAGGAAAGCAACAAGCAAATGAAGATGAAGGCCCAACTAGTCAAGCCAACTTCCTAAGAGGAAGAGGAGGTGGCAAAGGTAGAGGAAGAGGCAGGAATAATAAAGATGGAGTCAAAGCTTGCTGGATTTGTGGTAAGACAAATCACTTAGCTAATGATTGTTGGCATAATACTCAGAGTAATGGCGGATATAATCAGAATTTTAATTCAAGAGGAAGAGATGGCAGAAATCAAAGAGGTAACTTCAGAGGAAGAGGTAGTAGGGGTTACTTTGGAAGAAATGCAAGTAGAGGATTCCAAAGTCAACAATACAATAATACCTACTACAATTATGCTTCAGATCAAAAGGAGGATTCAACATTGATAATGAATGCAACTTGTGAAAGGCAAAGTGAAGACCAAAGAGTCTTCTACATTGACTCAGGGTGTAGCAATCACCTGAGTGGTAACATAGCATTGATGACGGATTGGAAAATAAGGTATCTAATCATGTTGTTCAAACAGGTGACAATACAAAGCACAATGTGAAGTCAATTGGATCAGTGAAGGCCAAGGATGGAAGTACTCTCTTGAGTATGGTCTTGTATGTTCCTACAATTCCTAAGAATCTGATAAGTGTAGGACAAATTGTTGAAAAAGGTTATGAAGTTAGATTCACTAATGAAGGAGTGTTTGTGGAAGACCCTAGCAATGGGTATAAACAAATTGTTTCAGGGAAGAAAGAAGGAAGGTTGTTTACATTGAAGATTCAAGGTAATGTTGGTCATGCCTTGTTCACTTATGGAGGACGTAAGATCTCTGAGTTAGATCTTTCGCACAAGAGGCTTGGACACTTCAATGAAAGAGGTATCAAAGATATGATTAACAATGGTTCAGTGCTTGGTTTGCCTAATGTTGCAGGTCAACATATGACATACAGATGTGAGGCATGTCAATTAGGTAAGGCTCATAAGCAATCTTACTCCAAGCATGGTTTAATGTATTCAGAGAAGCTTGAGTTGGTACACACAGATGTGTGGGGACCATCAAAGGATTTCATTATCAATGGTTCAAGGTACTATGTGATTTATGTTGATGATGCTACCAAATGGATCACTATCTATGTGATCACTATCTATGTGATCACTATCTATGTGATCAAAGATACATTCAAACATTATCATGTATATGCAGAACGAATTACAGGTCATAAATTGAAGAGACTAAGGTCAGATGGAGGGGGAGAGTATTTCTCTAATGAGTTCAGTGATTACTTGTGGAATGCAGGTATAAAAAGGGAAATCACTTGCAAGTACTCTCCTCAACAAAATGGTGTAGCAGAGAGAAGAAATAGAACTCTTGTTGAGTTTGCAAGGTCAATGATGAAGGAGAAAAATTGCCCAAATTATTTGTGGGCTGAGGCTGTAAATACAACTACTTATTTGTTCAATACGCTACCATGTGAAGCTTTGCAGGGTATGATACCATATGAGGCATGGTGGGGTAAGAGACCTACCTTGGATCATTGCAAAGTATTTGGATGTTTGGCATATGCATATGTGCCATCACAATTAAGACACAAGTTAGAACCTAAAGCTGAAAAGTATGCATTCATTGGTTATGATGACAAGCAGATGGGTTATAGATTGTGGAGTCCATCCACAAAGCAATTTCTTGTGTCCAAGGATGTTACATTTGATGAGCAAGGTACTTGGTATGCAGGTACAATGAATATTAATACACGTGATGAAGAACTTGTGAGTCAAAAGAAGGGTAAATCAAAGGTTCAGATATTTGATGCAGAGGAGAATAATGAAGTACAGGTTGAAGTTGAAGAAATGCCAAGATTTGATCCTGAGTGTGAAGAACCAGAAACCTCAAGGAGTGGAGAACTTAGAAGGTCATCAAGACACAAGTGGCAACCTACAAGGTATAGCTATGACACTTCTTTTTTGGCTACCAAAGATTATGCTTACATGATAAAGGCAGATGAAGACCCTTCCACATATGAAGAGGCAAAAGGTAAGGAAAATTGGGAGAAAGCTGTGCAGGAAGAATATGATGCATTAATGGAGAATCAGACATGGGATTTGGTTCCTAAACTAAATAGTCAGAAGATCATTGGATGCAAGTGGGTCTACAAGACAAAGAGATATGCAGATGGAAGTGTGTCTAGGTATAAAGCTAGACTTGTTGTGAAAGGGTTTGCTCAAACATATGGTATTGATTATGATGAGACCTATAGTCCTGTGGCAAAGATGACAACCATCAGGACACTCATAGCTATTGCTGCATGTAAAGGTTGGAAATTATGTCAATTAGATGTGAAGAATGCTTTTTTAAATGGTTACATTTCAGATGATGTTTTCATGGAGCAACCTCAAGGATTCAGAGATAGAAGGTATCAAGATCATGTATGTAAGCTCAAGAGAGCTTTATTGGTTTGAAGCAGGCCCCAAGGGCATGGAATTATAGACTTGTGAAGTTCTTGAAAGAACTTGGATTTCAAGTATCTAAGGCAGATAGTAGCTTGCTTGTTAAAGCAAGTGATGATGGGTTCATTTACATGTGCATATATGTTGATGATATAATTCTTACAGGTACAGATGAGAAAGGCATTCAAAGCCTAAAGAAGCAAATGGAGAAAGAGTTCAAAATCAGTGACTTGGAAGACTTGTCATCTTTCTTGGGCATGGAGATTTCATATACTCAACATGGAGTGTGTGTGACTCAAGAAAGGTATTTGAGAAACTTGTTAATTAGGTTTAAAATGAATGATTGCAGGGTAGCACCTACTCCAATAGAGGTAAATCACAAATTGAGCAGATATGGTGGAGAAGAATTCAAGGATATGAAGCTATATCAGAGTTTGGTTGGTAGTCTTATCTATGCTACATTAACTAGGCCTGATTTATCATATGTAGTTGGAATTTTGTCTCAATTCATGCATTGTCCTAGGAAAGAACATTGGATTGCAGGTCAAAGAGTGTTGAGGTACACATTAAGGGTACACTCAAAGAGGGTTTGTATTATGGTTTTACATCAGATACAAACATCAAAATATATAGTGATGCAGATTGGGCAGGTAATCATGATGATAGGAGATCAACATATGGATACTTGTGTTATGTGGGAGATAAGTTAATTTCTTGGTGTTCAAAGAAGCAACACATAGTTGCTTTATCATCTATAGAAGCTGAGTACAAAGGTATGGTTGAAGCTGCAAAGGAAGTGATATGGCTTAAGACTCTCATGAAGAGTTTTGACACCATATAGAATACACCTATCATTTATGGAGATAACATGAGTTCATTGTATTTAGCTGCTAATCCTGTGTTTCATGCAAGGACTAAACACATTGAGATTCAGTATCACTTTCTGAGAGAGAAGGTGATGGATAAAGAGATTGAAGTCATACATACTTCAACAAAAGATCAGATAGCTGATATGCTTACCAAAAGCTTGGATGGACCAAAGCTACAAAAATTCAAAGACATGGCAGGCATAAAGAAGATAGAGAAAACCTCAATTGATGATTGAGGGGGAGCTCTTGGTGCAGGACAATCACCAATTGATGTTTTGACATGGAAATGAAGTCAAGGATTTGAGAAGAGAACAAGTTGTGAAGCATGAAGGAAGGACACATTTAGAATTTGGAAGACGTGTACACATATGTACATTATTTCAGAGATAGTTCACTTATATCTTTGAGTAGTCATAAGCTTGTAAATTTTTGTCTATATATATACTTGGAAAATGTCGGGACAAGTATGAGAGAGCATGAGAATAGAGTAATTAGGAGTTCTAAGAGTCATTAGACATCTTAGAAGTGAATCTAGACTCTCTCATCACTCAGGATTAATTTTTCTCAGAAATGAAGAAAATGTTGCGCCCGATATTTCTGAGTTTTCTCCTTCTATGTTAGATCTTTTGTGAAATGCTTTTGTACAAGTCTAAGTCTATAGGTAATCGACCTCTCTACAAATTTTTAGCTTCCAATTGTGATCAGGCTGAGAGAATTTTGGATAGGAACATCTATATGTGAGAAAGTGTTGAGTGTCTTCTGAAACAGGCGCAAATTCGATAGTCAAAGAAATGGACAGTGCTCAGTGCATAGTGTAAAGTTTTACACAAATGAGGAGTCAAAATTTAAGTTGGAAGGTAAGTCATCTACGGCTAAAAGCATTTGCTTAAATGGGTTCTAGTTTTGGAAAACCATGTCTTAGAAGTTGTAGGTGTCAAAGTCGACTATACATAGAGACAGTTTCAGACATAGGTAGATTGTTTGAATCATTTCTCATAATCTACTCAAGCTTTTGAAGTATTTTAACTTCGAGAAGGTTTGCAATCTCTAGGGGAAACATTCTACAAAATTTTATCAAAAACTTTACACTAATGATATGTCACTGAGTGATTAAGGTGCAGTAGACTTTTCTAAGAAATGACTCTCTTCACAGTTAGCTAATTTCTTGATAGTTTGGTGCTTGTCTTCTAAAATTGGTTGGAGTTTAAAGTTATTCTTGATATAGAGGTGGTCTAACATCAAGTATAGCTTGTTCTTTTGGAGATTAACACTCTCCATCACATCCAACATACGGAATACATCACTACTTTCAGCCATGGCCAGTGACTAAAATACCTTGATGCAGAAAATTGACTGTATCTCAAAAAGTTGAACAAAACTGCCCAGATGAATTCCATTATACCTATAGCAGACTTCGAGATGCTTATATTCGCGAACATAAACTGGTATATTCCATTGGCACAAAAGGAAAAAAATAGCCTGCACAAGCGCTACGATTAGTGCGTTCGGAGGCCAAAATGAGCTCGGATCGCGATTTTGGCACCACATAGCGAAGCTGTTTTAACCTCAAAAATGATGGAGAGTGTTAATCTCCAAAAGAACAAGTTACTCTTGTATTTAGAGCACCTCTATAACAAGAATAACTCAGATCTTCACCAATTTTAGAAGATCAATACTCAATTGTCAAATTTTCTGAACAAACTGTGAAGAAGGACAATACACAGAAAGTCTGCTGCATATAATTTACTCATTGCCTCATCAAATATGTAAAGGTTTTTATAAAACTTTGTATGAGGTGTCACCTATAGATTTCACACCTTCTCCAAGTTGAATCACTCCAAAAGATTCAGTAGAACTTGAGAAATGATCTCAACAACTCACCTATGTCTAAAACTGTTCTTCTGAGAAGTCGATTTAGACACCTATGACTTTAAACCTTTGGTTCTCTCAATCTAGAACCCGTTTCTACAAATGATTTTAGCCATAAGTAGCTTACCTTCAAACTTAAAGATTAAGTACTTGCTTGCTCAAAACTTTAAACTCTGGAAGGAGAATTGATCAAAACATTCGTATCGAATTTTGTGCCTCCTGTAACTTCACTTCTTCTCATTCACATATGCAAATGTTCCTACACTTAATTCTCTCAGCCTGATCACAATTGGAAGCTAAAAATTTGTATAGAGGTCAATTACCTAAAGACTTAGACTTGTACAAAAGCATTTCACAAAAGATCTAACACAGAAGGAGAAAACTCAGAAATATCGGGCACAACATTTTCTTCATTTCTGAGAAAAATACAACTGAGTGATGAGAGAGTCTTGACTCACTTCTAAAATGTCTAATGACACATACAACTCTTGATTACTCTATTCTTATGCTCTCTCATACTTGCCCCGACATTTTCCATAGTATATATAGACAAAAATTTACAAGCTTATGACTACTCAAAGATATAAGTGAACTAGCTCTAAAATAATGTACATATGTGTACACATCTTCCAACTTCTGAATATGTCCTTCCTTCATGCTTCACAACTTGTTCTCTTCTCAAATCCTTGACTTCATTTCCATATCAAAACATCAATTGTTGATTGTCGTGCACCAACAGCTCCCCCTCAATCATCAATTGAGGTTTTCTCTATCTTCTTTATGCCTGCCATGTCTTTGAATTTCTGTAGCTTTGGTCCATCCAAGCTTTTGGTAAGCATATCAGCTATCTAATCTTTTGTTGAAGTATGTATGACTTCAATCTCTTTATCCATCACCTTCTCTCTCATAAAGTGATACTGAATCTCAATGGATTTAGTCCTTGCATGAAACACATGATTAGCAGCTAAATGTAATGAACTCATGTTATCTCCATAAATGATAGGTGTACTCTGTATGGTGTCAAAACTCTTCATGAGAGTCTTAAGCCATATCACTTCCTTTGTAGCTCCAACCATACCTTTGTATTCAGCTTCTGTAGATGATAAAGCAACTATGTGTTGCTTCTTTGAACACCAAGAGATTAACTTATCTCCCACATAACACAAGTATCCATATGTTGATCTCCTATCATCAGGATTACCTGCCCAATCTGCATCACTATATATTTTGATGTTTGTATCTGATGTAAAACCATAATACAAACCCTCTTTGAGTGTACCCTTAATGTACCTCAACACTCTTTGACCTGCAATCCAATGTTCTTTCCTAGGACAATGCATGAATTGAGACAAAACTCCAACTGCATATGATAAGTCAGGCCTAGTTAATGTAGCATAGATAAGACTACCAAACAAACTCTGATATAGCTTCATATCCTTGAATTCTTCTCCACCATATCTCCTCAATTTGTGATTCACCTCCATTGGAGTAGGTGCTACCCTGCAATCATTCATTTTAAACTTGATTAATAGGTTTCTCAAATACCTTTCTTCAGTGACATACACTCCATGTTGAGTGTATGAAATCTCCATGCCCAAGAAATCTGACAAGTCTCCCAAGTCATTGATTTTGAACTCTTTCTCCATTTGCTTCTTAAGGCTTTGAATGCCTTTCTCATATGTACCTCTAAGAATTATATCATCAACATATATGCACATGTAAATGAACCCATCATCACTTGCTTTAACAAGCAAGCTACTATCTGCCTTAGATACTTGAAATCCAAGTTCTTTCAAGAACTTCACAAGTCTATAATTCCATGCCCTTGGGGCCTGCTTCAAACCATACAAAGCTCTCTTGAGCTTACATACATGATCTGGATACCTTCCATCTCTGAATCCTTGAGGTTGCTCCATGAAAACATCATCTGAAATGTAACCATTTAAAAAAGCATTCTTCACATCTAATTGACATAATTTCCAACCTTTACATGCAGCAATGGCTATGAGTGTTCTGATGGTTGTCATCTTTGCCACAGGACTATAGGTCTCATCATAATCAATACCATATGTTTGAGCAAACCCTTTCACAACAAGCCTAGCTTTATACCTAGACACACTTCCATCTGCAAACCTCTTAGTCTTGTAGACCCATTTGCACCCAATGATGTTCTGACTATTTGGTTTAGGAACCAAATCCCATGTCTGATTCTCCATTAATGCATCATATTCTTCTTGCATAGCTTTCTCCCAAGTTTCCTTACCTTTTACCTCTTCATATGTGGAAGGATCTTCATCTGCCTTTATCATGTAAGCATAATCTTTGGTAGCCAAAAAAGAAGTGTCATAGCTATACCTTGTAGGTTGCCACTTGTGTCTTGATGACCTTCTAAGTTCTCCACTCCTTGAGGTTTCTGGTTCTTCACACTCAGGATCAAATCTTGGCATTTCTTCAACTTCAACCTGCACTTCATTATTCTCCTCTTCATCAAATATCTGAACCTTTGATTTACCTTTCTTTTGACTCACAACTTCTTCATCACCTGTATTAATATTGATTGTAGCTGCATACCAAGTACCTTGCTAATCAAATGTAACATCTTTTGATACAAGAAATTGTTTTGTCGATGGACTCCACAACCTATATCCCATCTGCTTATCATCATAACCAATGAATACATACTTTTCAGCTTTAGGTTCTAACTTGTGTCTTAATTGTGATGCACATATGCATATGCCAAACATCCAAACACTTTGCACTGATCCAAGGTAGGTCTCTTACCCCACCATGCCTCATATGGTGTCATACCTTGCAAGGCTTTACATGGTAGCCTATTGACCAAATAAGTAGATGTATTTACAGCCCCAGCCCACAAATAATTTGCGCAATTTTTCTCCTTTATCATTGATCTTGCAAACTCAACAAGAGTTCTATTTCTTCTCTCTGCTACACCATTTTGTTGAGGAGAGTACCTGCAGTGATTTCCCTTTTTATACCTACATTCCACAAGTAATCACTGAACTCATTAGAAAAATACTCTCCCCCTCCATCTGACCTTAGTCTCTTCAATTTATGGCCTGTAATTCTTTTTGCATACACATGATAATGTTTGAATGTATTGAATACTTCTGACTTATCTTTGATCACATAGATAGTGATCCATCTGGTAGCATCATCAACATAAATCACATAGTACCTTAAACCATTTATACTGAAATCCTTTGATGGTCCCCACACATCTGTGTGTACCAACTCAAGCTTCTCTGAATACATAAAACCATGCTTGGAATAAGATTGCTTATGAGCCTTACCTAATTGACATGCCTCACATCTGTATGTCATATGTTGACCTGCAACATTAGGCAATCCAAGCACTGAACCATTGTTAATCATATCTTTGATACCTCTTTCATTGAAGTGTCCAAGCCTCTTTTGCCAAAGATCTAACTCAGAGATCTTATGTCCTCCATAAGTGAACAAGGCATGACCAACATTAGCTTGAATCTTCAATGTGAACAACCTTCCTTCTTTCTTCCCTTCAATTTTTTTATACCCATTGCTAGGGTCTTCCACAAACACTCCTTCATTTGTGAATCTAACTTCATAGCCTTTTTCAACAATTTGTCCTACACTTATCAGATTCTTAGGAATTGTAGGAACATACAAGACCTTACTCAAGAGAGTACTTCCATCCTTGGCCTTCACTGATCCAATTGACTTCACATTGTGCTTTGTATTGTCACCTGTTTGAACAACATGACTAGATACCTTATTTTCCAAATCAGTCATCAATGCTATGTTACCACTCATGTGATTGCTACACCCTGAGTCAATGTAGAAGACCCTTTGGTCTTCACTTTGCCTTTCACAAGTTGGATTCATTATCAATGTTGAATCCTCCTTCTGATCTGAAGCATAATTGTAGTAGGTATTATTGTATTGTTGACTTTGGAATCCTCTACCTGCATTTCTTCCAAAGTAACCCCTACTACCTCTTCCTCTGAAGTTACCTCTTTGATTTCTGCCACCTCTTCCTCTTGAATTAAAATTCTGATTATGTCCACCATTACTCTTATTATTATGCCAACAATCATTAGCTAAGTGATTTGTCTTACCACAAATCCAGCAAGCCTTGACTCCATCTTTATTATTCCTGCCTCTTCCTCTACCTTTGCCACCTCCTCTTCCTCTTAGGAAGTTGGCTTGAGTAGTTGTGCCTTCATCTTCATTTGCTTATTGCTTCCCTTTGCTATTTTTCTTCTTATCCTTTGAGTACATTGCATGACCTGTACTCTTGTCACCTTCACCTTTGACATCCTGCTCAAAGGTTAACATATGTCCTAGCAACTGATTTAAGTCAGGAGTAAAATGATCAAGTGATAGTTCAGTAGACAAAATGAATGGCTTCCATTTTTCATCACCTCTCAAACTTGTGAGGATTTGCCTTACCAATTTATCCTCCTCAATGTCTTCATCAACAGCTCCTAAAGCATCTGCTATATCCTTCATTTTGGTTACATAATCTGAGATGGATTGAGAGGCCTTCTTCTTGAATGTGGTAAATTCTGCCCACAAGGATGCCTTCCTAGACTTTGTGGTATTTTGGAGATGCTCCTCCAAAGCATTCCATATATCACTTGCACTTTCAAGACCTCTAATGTGAGGTAACAAGTAATCATTGACTTCCATATAGATAATGCTCCTAGCTTGAGCATCTCTCTTCATCCAATTCTTCAAATATGATACTTCCTCCCTAGTTGGAACACTAGGATCTCTGAATTGAGGCTTTTCTTCTTCACCTGTAATATAACCTATCAAGTGTTTTCTCATTAGATGAGCTTCCATCCTCATCGACCATGCTCGATAGTTCTCTCTATCCAAGTTCTCTATCTGAAGAGAATCTCCCATCCTTTCTTCACCTGTATATTGAATTCTTCAATCTTTATGAGTAATAGATGTACCTTTACTCTGAAGAATACTCCTTTTTTCTTCCTTGATGTCGTATGACCTCCTTCTCAAGCTTTGCCCTCAAGCTTTCACCTTTTGAACCTTCAGATGTTGAATTCTTTGCACCTATAGCAGTTGAGGTCCTCCTTCTTTCAATTCTGATGCTTCCTGCTCTTATACCACTAATGGAGAGTTTTAATCTCCAAAAGAACAAGTTACTCTTGTATTTAGAGCACCTCTATAATGATGGAGAGTGTTAATCTCCAAAAGAATAACCTATTCTTGTGATTAGAGCACCTCTATACCAAGAATAAGTCAAAAACTTTCCACTCTTTAGAGGATCAACTTCTAATTATCAAAAGATGAACAAATCTGTGAAGAAGGTGATACACAGAAAAGTCTGCTGCACTATTTCCTTACATTGACTTATCAAACGTGTAAAGTTTTTTATGAAACTTTGTACGAATCATCTCCTAGAGATTGCGCAACTATTCCAAGTTGAATTACTCCAAAAGATTAAGTATAACTTGAGAAATTGATTTCACAAGTTACCTATGTCAGAAACTGTCATCCAAAACAGTCGACTTTACACCTGTAACTTTTAAGACTTGGTTCTCCTTGAATAGAACCCGTTTTACAAAATGCTTTTAGACATAAGTAGCTTATCTTCTAACTTAAAGATTAAGCCCTCACTCATGCAAAACTTTAAACTGTGCTAGGAGAAATGATCAAAACATTGACTTCGAAATATGCGCCTGTTTTAGGAACCTATGAATACACTTCACATATGAATGTTCCTACACTTAATTCACTCAGCCTGATTACAATTGGAAGCTGAAACTTTGCACAGAGGTCAAGCAACTCTCAACTTAGACTTGTACAAAAGCATTCCACAATTGATCTACTGTAGAAGGAGAACACGCAGAAACATCAGGCGCAAAATTTTTCATTTACTCAGAGAAAAACAACTGAGTGATGAGAGCAAACTCAAAAACACTTTCCTCTATCTCTTGACTTCTATCTCCCTCATTCTTGACATCTGACTATTGTCACATATGCTCTCATACATGCCCCGACTTTTCTCAAGGTATTTATAGATAATTTGTACATAATTCTTACTGAACAAAAGATCTAAGTCATCTATGACTATGCTAATGTACATATGTGTACACTTCTCTTGTCATCTGATTGTAATCTTCTTCCACACTTTAGGAATTAATTCTTCCTTCATTATTTGATCTTCCAAGCCTTCAATTGGTGATTGGTCTGCACCAACAGCTCCCCCTCAATCATCAATTGAGGTCTTCTCTGTCTTCTTGATACTTGCCATGTCTTTGAACCTTTGTAACTTAGGTCCATCCAGACTCTTTGTCATCATATCTGCCACTTGTTCTTTTGTTGGAGTATACATCACTTCAATCTCTTTATCTAGTACCTTTTCCCTCAAGAAATGATACTGAATCTCTATATGCTTAGTCCTGGCATGAAAAACAGGGTTAGCTGCCAAATACAAAGAACTCATATTGTCTCCAAAAATTATTGGAGTACTATGATCAAACTCAAAACTCTTCATCAAGGTCTTCAACCATATCACTTCTTTTGCAGCTTCTACCATTCCCTTATACTCAGCTTCTGTGGATGATAAAGCAACTGTGTGTTGCTTCTTTGAACACCAAGACACTAACTTGTCTCCAACATAACATAGATATCCATGAGTAGACCTTCTATCATCTGAGTCACCTGCCCAATCTGCATCACTAAACACTTTGATTCTTGTGTCAGAAGTGAAACCATAATACAAACCTTCACTTAGGGTTCCCTTGATATATCTGAGTACCCTTTGGGCTGCAATCCAATGAGTCTTCTTTGGACAATGCATGAATTGTGACAACACACCTACTGCATATGATAGATCTGGCCTTGTCAAGGTAGCATAGATTAGACTACCTACCAAACTCTGATATTTCTTCATGTCATTGAACTCTTCACCTCCATACCTGCTTAATTTATGATTTACCTCCAATGGTGTAGTTGAGGTCCTGCTATCTTCCATGTTAAATTTGACTAGAAGATTCTTCAAGTATCTCTCTTGTGAAACATATACTCCATGTTGAGTATACACAATCTGCATTCCTAAAAAATAAGATAAGTTTCCCAAGTCACTTATCTTAAACTCCTTCTCTATTTGCTTCTTGAGTTCATTGATTCCTTGAGCATCTGTTCCTGTAACAATAATATCATCAACATAAATGCACATGTAAATGTATCCATTTTCACTTGCCTTCACTAGCAAGCTACTATCTGCCTTTGATGCTTGAAAACCACATTCATTCAAGAATTTGACCAATCTGTAATTCCAAGCTCTTGGGGCTTGCTTCAACCCATATAAAGCTCTCTTGAGCTTACACACATAATCTGATCCAATTGACTCCATGAAGCCTTCTGGTTGCTCCATATATACTTCATCTGCAATGTATCCATTAAGAAATGCATTCTTCACATCCAATTGTGATAATTTCCATCCTTTGCAAGCAGCAATAGCAATCAATGTCCTAATTGTAGACATCTTAGCAACAGGACTAAAGGTTTCATCATAATCTATCCCATAAGTTTGGGCATAAACTTTGACCACAAGTCTAGCTTTATATCTAGACACCTTACCATCTGCAAACCTCTTTGTTTTATATACCCACTTGCATCCAATGACTTTCTGATTCTTTGGTCTTGGTACTAATTCCCAAGTTTCATTTTCAAGTAGAGCATCATACTCTTCTTGCATTGCCTTCTCCCAATTCTGTTTACCTTTGGCTTCTTCATAAGTAGTTGGATCTTCTTCTGTTTTCACAATGTAGGCATAATCTTTTGTTGTTAGGAAAGATGTATCATAACTATACCTTATAGGCTCTTTCCTTTCTCTTGTAGATCTTCTGATTTCTGCACTTCTTGAAGTTTCAGCCTCATTTGATTCTGGATCAAATCTTGGCCCTTCTTCTACATGATCCTGCACTCTACATCTAGAGTCAACTTCATCAACAATTTCTTCACATACTTTTACCTTTGCCTTTCCTTTCCTTTGAATTTCTTCAACACCTGTATACTCATTTGGTGATCCTGTATACCATATGTTTTGCTCATCAAATGTTACATCTTTAGTAACAAGAAATTGCTTTGTGGATGGACTCCACAACCTATAACCCATCTGTCTATCATCATATCCAATAAAAACATACTTCTCTGCTTTTGGTTCTAGCTTATGTCTTAATTGTGAAGGAACATAAGCATATGCAATACATCCAAATACTTTACAATGATCAAGACTAGGCTTCTTACCCCACCATGCTTCATAAGGGGTTCCTCCATCCAAAGCTTTGCAAGGCAACCTATTCACAAGGTATGTTGCAGTATTAATGGTCTCTGCCCATAAATAATTTGGACAATTCTTTTCCTTCATCATGGCTCTTGCAAACTCTACAAGAGTCCTATTCCTCCTTTCTGCTACTCCATTCTGTTGAGGGGAGTACCTGCAAGTTACTTCTCTTTTGATACCTGCATTCCACAAATAATCATCAAACTCTTTTGAGAAATACTCTCCCCCTCCATCTGATCTTAACCTCTTGAGCTTTTGTCCTGTGATCCTTTCTGCATAAGCATGGAAATGTTTGAATGTCTTGAAGACTTCTGATTTATCCTTGATTACATACAAAGTAATCCACCTGGTTGCATCATCAACAAACAACACATAATATCTGGATCCATTTATGCTATAGTCCCTTGAGGGACCCCATACATCTGTATGAACCAATTCAAGCATGTTTGAATACTTGTACCCTGATTTGTTATAAGAACTTTTATGTGCTTTACCTAATTGACAAGCTTCACACTTGTACACCATATGTTGCCCTTCAATGTTTGGCAATCCAAGCACCACCTGATTCTTTAACATCTCCTTTATAGCTCTCTCATTGAAATGACCTAGCCTTTTATGCCATAGGTCTAATTCAGACATCTTTTGACCTCCATAGGTAAACAATGCATGTCCCACATTACCTTGGACTTTGAGAGTAAACAATCTTCCTTCCTTTTTACCTGCAATTATGGTTCTATATCCCTGATTTGGATCTTGTACATAAACACCATCATTTGTGAATCTTACCTCATATCCTTTCTCCACAATTTGCCCTACACTTATCAGATTTTTAGGAATAGTTGGAACATAAAGTACCTTGCTCAGAAGTGTACTTCCACTCTTTGTCTTAACTGATCCAATGCTCTCCACTTTATGTTTGGTATTGTCACCTGTTTGAACTGTATGTCCATTCACCCTTGCTTCCATATCAGTCATCAAGGATAGATTCCCACTCAGATGGTTGCTGCACCCTGAGTCAATATAGAACACTCTTTGATCTTCTCCCATTGATTCATGAGTTGCATTCAGGATAAGAGTCATGTCATCCTTCTGATCTGATGCATAATTGTAATAATTATTGTTGTAGGACTGAGATTGGAAGTTTCTTCCACCTCCTCTACCATATGATGTCCTACCACCTCTTCCTCTGAAATTGCCTCTTTGGTTTCTGCCTCCTCTACCTCTTTGACTATAATTCTGATTGTTGTATCCTCCACTTTGATTATTATACCAACAATCATTTGCCAAATGATTTGTTCTGCCACAAATCCAACAAGCTTTAGCATTATCTTTGTTCTTACCTCCTCTTCCTTTACCTCTGAAATTTGTCTTCCCTTTTGTGAAGTTGGCTTGATTTGAATTCCCTTCATCATCATTTGATTGCTTTCCCTTGCCATTCTTTTTCTTGTCTTTGGAGTACATAGCTTGACTTGTACTTCTATCATTGTCTCCTTTAAGATCCTGCTCAAAGGTTAGCATGTGTCCTAGCAATTGATTAAGATCAGGAGTAAAGTGATCAAGTGACAATTCTATGGACAAGATAAAAGGCTTCCACTTCTCATCACCTCTTAGACCTGTAAGTATTTGTCTTACCAACTTTTCTTCTTCAATATCTTCATCCACTGCTCCCAAGCTATCTGCAATATCTTTCATCCTTGCCACATAATCTGAAATTGATTGTGAGCTCTTCTTCTTGAAGGTTGTGAACTCAGCCCATAGTGAGGACTTCCTTGACTTAGTTGTATTTTGGAAATGCTCTTCCAAAGCATTCCAAACATCTGTGGCACTTTCTAAACCTCTGATGTGAGGTAGAAGGTAATCATTTACAGCCATGTAGATGATACTCCTTGCTTGAGCATCCTTTCTCATCCAAGTCTTCAACATTGCAAGTTCTTCCCTAGTAGGAATACTTGGATCTGCAAACTCTGGTTTTTCTTCATCTCCTGTAATAAATGATATAAGATCTTTGCTCATGAGGTGTGCTTCCATCCTCATGGACCATGCTGGATAATTCTCCCTATCTAGCTTATCAATCTGCAAGCTTTCTCCCATCTTGTATCCACCTGTGTATTGAAACTTCAAGCTTTACAAACAATGTATGTACCTTTACTTCGAATTGAACTCCTTTTGCCTTTCTTGATGTCAATTTGTCTTCTCCTCGAGCTTTGACTCCAAGCTTTCACTTCTTAGTCCTTCAAGTGTTGAATCTCTTGAATCTGCAGCAGTCGGGATCCTTCTTTCTTCAAATTGATGTCTCCTGCTCTGATACCACTGATGGAGAGTGTTAATCTCCAAAAGAATAACCTATTCTTGTGATTAGAGCACCTCTATACCAAGAATAAGTCAAAAACTTTCCACTCTTTAGAGGATCAACTTCTAATTATCAAAAGATGAACAAATCTGTGAAGAAGGTGATACACAGAAAAGTCTGCTGCACTATTTCCTTACATTGACTTATCAAACGTGTAAAGTTTTTGATGAAACTTTGTACGAATCATCTCCTAGAGATTGCGCAACTATTCCAAGTTGAATTAATCCAAAAGATTAAGTATAACTTGAGAAATTGATTTCACAAGTTACCTATGTCAGAAACTGTCATCCAAAACAGTCGACTTTACACCTGTAACTTTTAAGACTTGGTTCTCCTTGAATAGAACCCGTTTTACAAAATGCTTTTAGACATAAGTAGCTTATCTTCTAACTTAAAGATTAAGCCCTCACTCATGCAAAACTTTAAACTGTGCTAGGAGAAATGATCAAAACATTGACTTCGAAATATGCGCCTGTTTTAGGAACCTATGAATACACTTCACATATGAATGTTCCTACACTTAATTCACTCAGCCTGATTACAATTGGAAGCTGAAACTTTGCACAGAGGTCAAGCAACTCTCAACTTAGACTTGTACAAAAGCATTCCACAATTGATCTACTGTAGAAGGAGAACACGCAGAAACATCAGGCGCAAAATTTTTCATTTACTCAGAGAAAAACAACTGAGTGATGAGAGCAAACTCAAAAACACTTTCCTCTATCTCTTGACTTCTATCTCCCTCATTCTTGACATCTGACTATTGTCACATATGCTCTCATACATGCCCCGACTTTTCTCAAGGTATTTATAGATAATTTGTACATAATTCTTACTGAACAAAAGATCTAAGTCATCTATGACTATGCTAATGTACATATGTGTACACTTCTCTTGTCATCTGATTGTAATCTTCTTCCACACTTTAGGAATTAATTCTTCCTTCATCATTTGATCTTCCAAGCCTTCAATTGGTGATTGGTCTGCACCAACATATAACAAGAATAACTCAGATCTTCACCAATTTTAGAAGATCAATACTCAATTGTCAAATTTTCTAAACAAACTATGAAGAAGGACAATACACAGAAAGTCTGTTGCACATAATTTACTCATTACCTTATCAAATATGTAAAGTTTTTTATAAAACTTTGTATGAGGTGTCGCCTATAGATTTCGCACCTTCTCCAAGTTGAATCACTCCAAAAGATTCAGTAGAACTTGAGAAATGATCTCAACAACTCACCTATGTCTAAAACTATTCTTCTGAGAAGTCAATTTAGACACCTATGACTTTAAACCTTTGGTTCTCTCAATCTAGAACCCGTTTCTACAAATGATTTTAGCCACAAGTAGCTTAACTTCCAACTTAAAGATTAAGTACTTGCTTGCTCAAATCTTTAAACTGTGGAAGGAGAATTGATCAAAACATTCGTATCAAATTTTGCGCCTCCTATAACTTCACTTCTTCTCATTCACATATGCAAATGTTCCTACACTTAATTCTCTCAGCCTGATCACAATTGGAAGCTAAAAATTTGTACAGAGGTCGATTACCTAAAGACTTAGACTTGTACAAAAGTATTTCACAAAAGATCTAACACAGAAGGAGAAAACTCAGAAATATCGGGCGCAACATTTTCTTCATTTCTAAGAAAAATACAATTGAGTGATGAGAGAGTCTTGACTCACTTCTAAAATGTCTAATGACACATACAACTCCTGATTACTCTATTCTTATGCTCTCTCATACTTGCCCCGACATTTTCCATAGTATATATAGACAAAAATTACAAGCTTATGACTACTCAAAGATATAAGTGAACTATCTCTGACATAATGTACATATGTGTACACATCTTCTAACTTCTGAATATGTCCTTCCTTCATGCTTCACAACTTGTTCTCTTCTCAAATCCTTGACTTCATTCCATATCAAAACATCAATTGTTGATTGTTCTGCACCAACAAAAAACACGCTGAGTATGCTCGTGCGATTCTGAGACTGCAACCAGAGGAGTGTCGATGGCACCCTAGATGAAGCGACGACCTGCTCTGATACCAATTGTTGGAGTTAGACATCTGCGAAAGCATGTGAATAGCACAAGGAAGAAGAAGAAGCTTGGAGCACAACACAAAATTACTAAATGTATTACTAGAGAATGTACAAAGATAAGTAGCACATTAGGGCAATAGGCGTATATACAAGCGGGGGGAAAAAAACCTCCTAAACAAGAAAAAAAGTGCCCCGACCGTCCTAGTGTGTTCACACACATCACTACCTAAATATATCAACATGAACCAAAACCATTTTTTGTCCAAATGGAGGACTAGGCACGAGTGCAACCAGTAGGGATGA
>CM035437.1:19292119-19402119 GCA_020310875.1 Ceratopteris richardii | reverse complement strand
TCTGGAGATTGACAAAAGCAATGATAATGAATCTTTGAGAAAAGCAATGATAACAAAACTTATTAGACAATATGGTGAATCTATAGCACTCTAAATCACATCAAATGATCAACTGTGCAGTGAGAATAAGCTTTGAGAAGTTCATTGTTTTGAGATGATCATAGCACAGAACTGAAGTAAAAAAGTGATCAATGTATATGTATTAAATCACATAGAAATACAATGCCATTGGCAATGTATAATTGCACGATTTGAGCATAGTGAAGTGTCTATAGAATGAGCTCACTAATCACACAAATCCCTCTCAATTGATCTCTCAAATTGGGCTCATGTCACGCGAGTATTTGACTTGCTTTTATAGTTAAAGTAAGAGCCAGGCTTTGAATTCAAATTCAAATTATCACCAGAAAGTGAGTCCTAGACTTTAGGCTTTATTCTCTCATCTAATTTCCATCAAGGATTCATGATTTGGTTACTCCTAACTCCACGTGGGTTTAGTGCAATTATCGTATGCACTTTTACAAGGATAAAAGGTAATTGACTTTTACAAGAGAATAGTCATATGTGACTATATGAGATACATGCTAATTGTTCAAGTATGTAGGCTTGAACTCTTTTGCACCAACATCTCCCCCTCAAGCCTAACATTCTTGGTCTTCATTCCTCTTTGATTTCTTGCAAGCCAATCATCATCTTGAACTTATTCATCTTAGTTCCATCCAAAGATTTTGTGAGCATATCTGCACATTGGAAATTGGTTGATACATAGGACAATTGGATATCCTTGCTGAGTAGCTTCTCTCTTACATAATGATAGTGCACTTCAATGTGCTTAGTCCTTGCATGATATATAGGATTAGCAGCCAAATGAGTGAACTAGTTCAATGTAACCCCAAATCTATGTAGAGTACTTTGAGCCACATAGCCTCTTGTGTTGCATTTGCTAAGCATCTACATTCTGCTTCTATTGATGACAGTGCTATAGTTGGTTGTTTCTTTGATGACCATGATATTAGCTTTGATCGTGCAAATAAGTAGCCAGAAGTGCTTCTCCTATCATCCTTGGAGCCAACCCAATCTGCATCAGAATACATCTTGATATCCAAATGAGAAGTGAATGGATAAAATAGCCCTTCATTTATGGTACCCTTTAAATATTTTAATATCCTCTTGGTAGCTTCCATGTGAGGCTTTCTTGGTGTATGCATAAATTGGCTTAATGTACTTACTCCATAACATATGTCCACTCTTGTTAGGTTATTCAAACTCCCAACAAGCCTTTGGTAACCTGTAATATCTTCAAGGAGTTCTCCCTCATGAGAACTAAGCTTATGGTTGAGTTCATGGGTGTACCTACAATTTTAGTGTTCTCCATCTTGAATTTCATTAGCATATCATGAATGTACTTCCCATGAGTAATAAAGACACCAAAATTTGTATATACAAGTTCTAATCCAAGAAAGTATGCTAACAAACCAAGGTCACTGATCTTAAACTCTTCCATCATCTAAGATTTGATTTGTTTGATGCCATTGGCATCATTCCCTATAATGATAATGTCATCCACATAGACACATAAGTAAATAACTTTTGAGTTAGTCTTCTTTATGAGCAAAGAAGAATCTACTCTGCTAGCAAAAAATCCTTTATCTTGCAAATATGTTACAAGCCTATGGTTCCAAGCTCTAGAAGCTTGCTTTTTTAAACCATAGAGTGCTTTCCTTAGCTTGCATACATAATCTTGTTTGTCCTTGTCTTCATATCCTGGTGGTTGGGCCATGTAAACTTCTTTTGAGATCTATCCATTTACGAATGCATTCTTAACATCTAACTGATATAGGTTCCAATTCTTTGAAGGAGCAATACTTACCAAAACCCTCATTGTTGGCATCTTAGCCATAGGTGAGAAGGTCTCCTCATAATCCACTCCATGGGTTTGAGCAAACCCCTTTGCAACTAGCCTTGCTTTATACATGTTTATAGAACCATCTAAGTTCTTCTTGATTTTATATATCCACTTGGATCCTATTACCTTCATGCTTGGTTTCTTTGGAACCAAATCCCAAGTGTTGTTCTCTTGAAGTGCTTTAATTTCTTCCTACATGACTTGTTTCCATTCTTTCTTCTTATTGGCTTCTTCAAATGAAGAAGGCTCTTCTGACATAGAATCTTTAGTCATGTATACATAATGCTTGGTGACTAGTGATGTTTCATAGCCATACCTTATGGATTTTTTACTCTCCCTTTGAGATCTTCTGAGTACTTGATTGGAAGACTCTAGAATTTCTTCCAATTGCTCAAACTTGGTCTTGCCCTTTGACTTCCAAGTCTTGAAGTCAATCTGCTCTTCATCTTCTAAGTTGACATCTTCAAATATTTGTGGTTCATCTTGAGTCAAAGTTGGAAAATCACCTTCCAAATCATAAGGTAGCTTAACCTTCCTACAATCATCTTCAAACCATGAATTATTTTCATCAAACACCACATCCCTAGTAACTATAAATCCTTTGTTAGTGGGATTTTCTAACCTATATCCCTTTTGGTTTTGATCATAGCCAATGAATATACACTTTTTAGCTTTTGGATCAAGCTTCCCTCTAATTAGTGAGGGTATATGTGCATAAGCAATGCACCCAAAGATTTTACAATGGTCCAATGAGGGTCTCCTACCATTCCATGCCTCATAAGGTGTCATTCCATCCAAGGATTTGGATGAGAGACTATTAATCAAGTATGTGGATGTGGAAACACCCTCTACCCATAGGTAATTTGGTAATTTCTTTTCATTCAACATTGATCTTGTAGCCTCTACTATCAGTCTATTTCTCCTCTTTGCCACTTCATTTTGTTCAGGAGTGTATCTTGTTGTGACCTATCTCTTTATGCCTCTCTCCCATAAGAATGAGTCAAATTCATGTAAGAAATACTCACCACCTCCGTCAGATCTGATGCTCTTCAAGCTTCTACATGTTTAGTTCTCAACTACTGCCAAATATTTTTTGAAACAAGTGAAGACTGCATCTTTATGCTTCATGAAGTAAAGAATTGTCCATCTACTATAATTATCTATGAATGAAACATAGTACCTTGACCCTAAGATTGATGGCTCTCTGTTAGGACCCCACACATCTTTGTGCACAAGCTCCAAGTAGTCTTCATACATATATCCTTTTCTATTGAATGGTTGCCTTTGAGATTTGTCAAATTGGCATACTCCACATTTGTAAATCATGTGTTGCTTGGACACATTTGTAATGCCAAGCACACTCTGATCCGTGCGTATTTGCTTTAGTATTCTTTCACCTATATGACCTAGCCTTTTATGCCATAACTCTAGTTTAGATAAGGTTTGATCTTTGTAATTGAAGAGTGCAATGTTTATGGTATCTTCAACCTCAAATGTAAAGAGTCTACAGATTTCTCACCTTTTGCAATCCTCTTGAAGCCTTGTTGAGGTTCTTCCACATATGCTCCATGCCTTGTGAATGTGACCTATACGCCTTTCTCAACAATCTTCTCAATAGTGATTAGGTTTTTTGTTATGGTTGGCACATATAAAACCTTACTCAAAAGGTTCATGTTACCATCAGAAGCCTTGACATTTCCAATACTCTTAACAGAGTGTCTAGTGTCATCACTTGTCTACACTTCATGCTTCCCTTTAGGTTCTTTAAGATTAGATAGCAATGCTACATTTCCAGCCACATGATTGGAACAACCAAAATAAATATAGAAAAGATGCTCATCATCTTTACTTTGCTTGGATGTCATGTTCATGATCAGTAGAGAATCATCTTGGTCTTCTGTGTAGTTGTTATAATCTCTTCTACCTCTAAAGCCTCCTTGATACCTTGGTTGTAGTTGTGATGGTAATTGCTTCCTCCATTGTTGAACCTGTCGTTGGATTGTGCATAGCTTCCTCTATGGAAACCTCTTCCTCTTTGATTCATTGTTTTCTTGAAGCACTCTTCTGTGTTGTGGTTGGTTAGGCCACAGATGTTGCAAGGTGAGGAGTTGTATGATCTCCTCTTGCCTTGCTTTCCTCCTCTGTCCCTTCCTCTAGTACCTCTTCCTCTACCTATGAAGTTCACTTGAGAGGTATTAGCCTCTTCTTCATTCTTTTTACCTTTGCCTTTATCTTTACTTTTATTTCTATCTATGTAAAGGCTAGAAGATTGATTACCTCTAGAGTGGTCTCCATTTGTGTTGAGCTTTGTCTCATGTGTGAAGAGATGCCCCATCAATGCGTTGAGGTCAGGTATTTGCATATCCATATATAGGTCCATTGCTATGGTGAACGACTCCCACTTATCATCAGCTTTGATACCATTTATGATTTTCCTTACTATCTGCTCCTCTTCTATCTCTTCTCCAATGCTTCCAAGTTGGTTAGCTACATCCTTCATCTTGGTTACATACCCAGCTACACTTTGCTTTGGTTGCTTCTTCAAGGTTGTGAACTCCATCCATAGCTTGTTCTTCCTAGCCCTTGTATTTGATGAGAAGTATGAAGAAAGTACTTCCCAAGTCTCTTGGGAGGTTTTCCAATTCCTAATGTGAGCTAACAAAAAAAAGATATTGAGTTAAGTATATAAGACCTGGCTAGAGCATCCTTTGCACACCATGTAGTTAGCCTTTCTTGCTCTTCTCTTGTAGGTTGATGTTTGCTTCTAAATATTGGCATTTCCTCATTTCTAGAGATGTATCCATATAAGCTTCTTCCTTAGAGATATGCTTACATCCTTAGGGACCATGCTGGATAGTTGCTCCTGTCCAAATTGTCAATGAATGATGGAAATTCATCTCCCATCTTGCTTGTTGTTGCTCTGATACCATTGTTGGAGGAGATGGTGGATAGATTCTAGAGATGAAGTGGTGCGGCAAATCCCTGCTTCACATCAGCCTAGTACAAGTTGTGCAAAGTGTAGTAGACCCCTTGAGCTTCCTAATGATAAGAAGTAATCACCTATGTGCTTTGAAGAATGATCCTCTAATCAATGGATCAAAACAGATGAGTAGAAAATTCAACCAAGAGCTTAGACTTGCTATTTTGGTCTTTGCACATGTTCAGTAAAATGAACAATGCTCTCTACCTACTAGCAATTAGCTAAATTCCTTTTGGTAATATCTAATCAACTTAGATATCTACCAATCATGAGTAGATAGTAAGTTGAAGGACTATCCTGACATTTTCAGGGTGCTATAATATGGAAACCAGTGAGCAGAAATATGAAGATATTTGAAGATTGAAAAAAGCAATACCAATGAAACTTTATAGCTATGAAGAAGATATTATACTAAATCTATAGCACTTTAAATCACATCAAATGATCAATTTTTCACTCAAAACAAGCTCTGAGAAGTTTACTGTTCTGAGATGATCATAGCAGAGAAGTGAAGTAGAAACGTGATCACTGTATATGTATTAAATCACATAAAAATACAATTTCATTGGCAATGTATAATCGCACAATGTGAGGGTAGTGAAGTGGCTATATAGTGAGCTCACTAGTCACACAAATCCCTCTCAATTGATGTCTCAAATCGGCCTCATGTCACGCGAGTATTTGACTTACTTTTATAGTTAAAGTTGGAGCCAAGCTTTGAATTCAAATTCAAATTCTCACCATAAAGTGAGTCCTATAGTTTAGGATTTGAGATTTTATTCCTCCTAACTCCATGTGGGTTTAGTGCAATTAGCATATGCACTTTTACAAGGATAAAAGTTTATTGACTTTTACAAGGGAATAGTCATATGTGCCTATATGAGATACATGCTAATTGTCCAAATATGTAGGCTTGAACTCTTTTGCACCAACAATTTGAGCCAATCAAAGCCTACCTAGTATGCATAAGTGGTACTCAGAGCCCACGCATTGGTAAATTCACACTTCCCATGGATTTGGGCAAAGCCACGATGATTGTAAAAGTTTTAGTTTGTGATGATGATGGCTTAATTGAGAAAGTAATACTTGACCAAGATTGTGTTCTTGAGAATTTTTTAGGTCTAAACCTAGCCAATGGTACCACCATCCTCAAGTGCGAAGGAAAAATGTACTTGTACCTCTTTTCACTTATTCATCTGTAAATGGCTTGATACCAAAAGAGACTCAAACGCTTCTTGTTTCTACCTTTTACGCAAAAGCTACACCAAAATGTCCACTTGTAAATCCTAAGAAAATCACACAAACCCAAAAAAAGTACCAAGATCGAAACACCTTAGTGGAAAAAAAAAACATTGGCTATCTAACCTTCTTGTGGCATCTCAATCACGAATATGGGTATTCAAGAAACCATTAAAATCATTAAAGATTTCTTCTCATCTGAACAACAAGAAACAAGCCTCACCTAGGAAGTCACCTCGAGTATCGCAACAATCACATAGTGATTCAAGGCCTATCATGAAACATATTTGGATTCCCGAGTCTATTTGAGCCAATCAAACTTCATCCAATAAAGTGGTTCCCAAATCTATTCTCATGGCTCAATCTACAAAGGTACATGTGAACCGAAAGGAGTGCAAACCCAAGGTCATAAAAAGAAAAGCGGTCTCACACATTGAAGAAGCAACCACAAAAGTTGAAGCTTAGAACCATAAAAAATGGGATACCCAAGACATCTCAATCAATGCAAGAGAAGAAAACCATAGATACCATGTGGCTCCAAAGAGATGTCTCATTCCTCTTCCAATTCCTCCAAAGGTTGATATTTAATGTCAAAGAAGTACAAAGAACATTCTTCTTGATGTTCTTGGACCTGTATGAAGAGAACTATGTGCAGAAGTACTCCAAAATGGCTCCAAAAGACACCCCAAAAATGCTTCAAAAATAGGCTTTGAAAGCAAAGAATGAAGCTTTGAGGGACCAAAACATGTTCAAGGTAATGTCAACCTTAGACTTTCGCCTTCTTCAGACACCACAAGAGTGTAGCTTAGTGGCAAGAGATTGCCACGGTTAAGCGAGCTCCGAGGGGAATAGTATTGGGATGGGTGACCTCCTGGGAAGTATCGGGAACCTCTATATTCCTTGATCATTGAGGTCCTCACTCGCACGTAGCCAACGGTGCCAACGGTGACTTCGGTGTATGCCAAGGTCTATGCCTTGGTCGTCGCCTTAATCGTAAGTCTTGGAGAAAGCCGGGGGGAGGGGGTGCTCGCTTCGCTCACACAAAAGGAAAAAAGCTTTTGCATCGAGCTGCTCTGATACTAGTGAAGTATTTCGATGGCAATGCACCATAGTGCACTCTCCTTCTCGTGATCTCCACGACAATATCCTCATAGTAGAAAACCAAGATCCTAAGGTCGCACACGATACTCCGCATAGAGACTACAGAATTTGCAGAAAAACACAATACACAGGGAGCACGAAGACAGACTTCTTAGGTCTTACAAAAATGCGGTCGAACTTACAGTTTGTGACTAATCATGCCACTATATGTTTTATTAAAGAACATATACAAAGAAGTGTCTAGTGGCCATTTGGCCTTTCACATAGACACTAATGGTAACATATCCATATAAGCTTCTTCCTTGGAATACATCCTTAGGGACCATGTTGGATAGTTGCTTCTTTCCAAAATGTCAATAAATGATGGAAATCCATCTCCCATCTTGCTTGTTGTTGTTCTGATACCATTGTTGGAGGAGATTGTGGATAGATTCTAGAGATGAAGTGATGCTAAAAATCCCTTCTTCACACCAACCAAGAACAAATTGTGGAGAGTGTAGTAGACCACTTTGAGCTTCATAATGATCACAAATAATCACCTATGTGCTTTGGAGCATGATCCTTTAAACAATGAATTAAAACATATGAGTAGAAAATTCAACCAAGAGCTTAGACTTGCTATTTGGTCTTTGCACATGTTCAATAAAATGAACAGTGCTCGCAACATGCTAACAATTAGCTAAATTCCTTTTGGGAATGTCTAATCAACTTAGATATCTACCAATCATGAGTTATCTCAATAAAAAATATCAATTGTACACTGAGAATGATGCTTAGCAAGTTGAAGGACTATCCTGACATTTTTAGGGTGCTATAATATGCAGACCAGTGAGTAGAAATATGAAGATATATGAAGATTGAAAACATAAATAATAATGAAAATTTTTAGCTATGAAGTAGATAGTATGCTGAATCTATAGCACTTTAAATCACATGATATAATCAATTGTGCACTGAGAACAAGCTCTGAGAAGTTCACTGTTATGAGATGATCATAGAAGAGAAGTGAAGTAGAAAGGTGATCAATGTATATGTATTAAATCACATAGAAATACAATGTCATTGGCAATGTATAATTGCACACTGTGAGGGTAGTGACATGGCTATAGAATGAGCTCACTAATCACACAAATCCCTCTCAATTGATCTCTCAAATCAGGCTCATGTCACACGAGTATTTGACTTACTTTTATAGTTAAAGTTGGAGCCAAGCTTTGAATTCAAATTCAAATTCTCACCATAAAGTGCATCCTAGACTTTAGGCTTGATTCTCTCATTTATTTTCCACCAAGGATTTGAGATTTGATTCCTCCTAACTCGATGTGGGGTTAGTGCAATTATCATATGCACTTTTACAAGGATAAAAGATTATTGACTTTTACAAGGGAATAGTCATATGTGAGTATATGAGATACATGCTAATTGTCTTAGTATGTAGGCTTGAACTCTTTTGCACCAACAAATTGAACCAATCAAAGCCTACCTAGTATGCATAAGTGGTACTCAGATCCATTCACACTTCCCATGGATCTGGGCAAAGCCACAATGATTGTAAAAGTTTAGTTTGTGATGATGATGACTTGATCGAGCAAGTAATACTTGACCAAGATTGTGCTCTTGAGAATTGTTTAGGTCTAAAGCTAGCTAATGGCACCACGATCCTCAAGTGGGAAGGAAAAATGTACTTGTACCTCTTTTCACTTTCATCTGTAAATGGCTTGATACCAAAAGAGACTCAAACGCTTCTTGTTTCTACCTTTTACGCAAAAGCTACACCAAAATATCCACTTGTAAATCCTAAGAAAATCGCACAATCCCAAAAAAAGTACCAAGATTGAAACACCTTAGTGGAAAGAAAACATTGGTTATCTAACCTTCTTGTGGCATCTCAATCACAAATATGGGTATTCAAGAAACCATTAGAATCATTAAAAGTTTCTTCTCATCTGAACAAGAAGAAACAAGCCTCACCTAGGAAGTCACCTCGAGTATCGCAACAATCACATAGTGATTCAAGGCCTATCATGAAACATATTTGGATTTCCGAGACTATTTGAGCCAATCAAAGTTCATCCAATCAAGTATGGTTCCCAAATCTATTCTTATGGCTCAATCTACAAAGGTACACGTGAACCAGAAGAAGTGCAAACCCAAGGTCATAAAAAGAAAAGCGGTCTCACACATTGAAAAAGCAACCACAAAAGTCGAAGCTTAGAACCATAAAAAATGGGGTACCCAAGACATCTCAATCAATGCAAGAGAAGAAAACCATAGACACCATGTGGCTCCGAAGAGATGTCTCATTCCTCTTCCAATTCCCATAGTCATCCCTTCGTAAGTCACTTCCAGAAAGAAACCATTCACCTTATGGGCGCATGCACTACAATTAAAAAAATCGTTTTTCATTTTTTCAAGATAAAATTGCTCCTCATGCTCTTGTACTCCATGCATATATTTTAGACAAGCACCATACAAGTGTATATTTTAGACAAGAACCCATACAAGTGTATATATGTACATATATGTTCTTTTCTTTTCCGTATTTAAAACTAACATTGGCCACCCAATACTTTAAGTTCAATGGTACAAGAAATGAGGCATAAAGAGATGATTCATCAAAGAGATAAAAACCTCCTTGTACAAAAACAATGTGTTTCCCTCACAATGTGTCTTTTGCACCATAAAAATTATTGCACTTAAATGTCTTTTGCACCGTAAAAAATATACTGCACTTAAAGTATGCATCTAATATAGGGTCATAGTACACGGCTTTGCATAAGACATACTTCTACTAGTCCCTTGCACAAGAGTGATACTTTTTTAATGTGAGTGTGCACATCACTTGTATACTTTGCTTTTTCGCTCATATTTTCTTTCAGGTGACCCTCAGACATAAGTTCATACAAGCTACAAGAGGAGTAACATCATGATGTTCATATAGAGAGCTTAACCAAATTGAAATACATGATGCTAACTGAAGTTGATGATTGTCTTCTTCAAAGGCTTTACGCTAATTACAAGAAATTAAGGAGAACTAAGAAAAGGTAAGAGAAATTAAGGCCTATCAACTTTCTATTAATTGAATAGTTAGGTAGTCATCTTTAATGTGTATTTGGGGATGTTGGTATTTTAGGATCCTACTTCTCATGCACATCCACGTCGACATAGTTCATGGTTATTAACAAGAAATGCCCGGACATGCAAACCTAAAAAATGCACAATGGTATTGCATTGATCAACTAAAGGCTTGGCTAAAATGGATTCTCATGGCTCTCTTCCTTCCAACCAAATACAACTAACAAGGAGGGTGAAGCCATACATCATCAAGTGAAATATTTCCTATCTTTGGTATTTCATGGCTCATAGGATCAAAAAGAAAAAAAGAAAAGGAAACGAAAGATCAAATTCCATTCCCCATAGATTAGGTATCTTCTTCATTGGATAACCCTTGACCACATTGATCAAGACCCACATCTTTCATGTGTTTTTTAATAAGTGCATATAGGAGCATGCATTCATAGGTCCAAGCTACAAGGCCGTGCATGAGACAAAGGTTTCTTCATAACATATGCATTGCACTTAGTAGTTTTCCTATGACTACTTCCACATATCGGATTCTAATAATGTTACTTTATTTTTCAAGTAGTGGAAGTAGTTCTTTTTTCTTTTCTTTGTCATATCATGCATAACATTTTAGAATCATTTTTTTCTTTTTAGCACATCATTTTTTTTCTTTTTGAGGATGACAATCTCCTTGTTTAGAGGATTTTTTTTTGGTGGTGACTACTTAGTATGACATACACATATAACACTTGAAAAGTATGCATCTATGCCCATTCTCATCTCGAACACTCGTGAAGATGTATTTTGAGGAAGAAAGAAAGAAAGGATGGGGGAGGAAGCTCCAAAATGGCCTTGAAAATCCGAATTCAAAGCCATCAAAGCTATTCAAAGGGAAAAGAATATTGTCAAAGGGGTGTACAAGCATAGAAACAAAATAGAAAGGGGTCTACCAATCTCTGCCAACTCGAATACCTCTTAAAAGTAGTTTTTTTATGAAAATATGCCCTTATTACTTATAAATTGATTATTTTGGCGTACAAACCCTAATTTTCTCAATAACACACTACACATTGTAAAAGTCGAGTAGTTTGATGGGCATGATATGTATCTCAACATTGATATTTTTTTATTGATTCAACCTCCAAATAATTGGTAGAACCTATATTTAGCACTAGGCTAGACATTATAGTGTGTTAGAAGCTCTTTTGTAAACTATAGAAGTCAAAGAGATCTCATTTGTTAGAGTTAGATTTTTTTTTATTTGAGAAGTCCTATGAGCTTCTATACTCCTACTTTAGCAATAGAGAGCTTCTTAGAGCACTTGCCTTTGGCCTATTTAGAAGTATGTGTGCATGTGTCTGTGTATGTAGTGATATGTGTGTGTGCTTGCTCTCTCTCTCTCTCTTGTTGTATGTGTACGTATCTCCATCTTGCCATGTATGGTATTTATACCACCAACTAGTCGCCCTATATATTGTCATTCTATTGTGTGAAGATTGCTCACACTTGACATCGGCACATTGGTTGTGTGCATGCCAAAACTAGTACATCAGTTGTGTGTGTGTGTATGTGTGTAATCACTAACACTCTATAAGGTTTGCTAGATATTGATGTGCTTTAGAATGCTAACCATGTTGCAATTTCTCTATTCTTGTTCTAAAACATAGAATTGAAGTGGTCTCATAGTTTGTTGAGGAGATCCATGATTGACTCATGCCTACATTGGATCATCCCATTCGATATTTACCAAACATCTTAAATTTTCATTAAGAAACCCCTTAAAAAAGAGGGAGATCATCGTCTCTTGCAGAGCTAACCATCTATCATGGCATTTATTAATATTTTTTTCTAAATCTTCTAGTTGAAAGTGGGACTCTCTCTTAATACAATTCTTTGAATCCATAGATTTGAGAAGATGTAACATGTCTCAGTCTACCCTCCAAGAGCTCTACTATGAAGTCTTTCATCAAGTGATTTACATGCCTAAATACATTTCTATTAAGTTTCTGGAACCAAGTAAGAGTAGCTCAAATTTGAGTAAGTTAAGAGACCTTGCAATGGCTCAAGAAATCTTATACTTCCTCAAGATAGTTTGTCTAAATTTTGCCACAAAAATGGGATCTTAGGATCTACTATAAGGGTTTCTCATGCATTTTGAGATCTGGGAAGGTCTCAATAAAATCTAACATGATCTTGAGTTCTTACCAAAGATAATTTTTTGCCCTCTTGTGCTCATCCATCTAGCTCTCTTCTTTGTATTCTATTCTTATTGCTAGATTAATGATAGTTCCTAATTATATGTTTGTAGTCCATGTTGCTAGCTTCCACTCTGGCACAATGGAAATACAATTGTGGTGAAGATCCACCTCACAAATTTTAATCCGTGGAGATGTGAGGATAGTATGATGACTGTGAGCGAAAGGAATGCACATGTGTGAGAGTGAGAAGCATGAAGACATGCACACTTGTATACACACACATGCATACAAGGTAGGCCAATGGTTTTGCACAATGGAATCTTCTATTAACAACCCAAGTTACAAGTATGCTCTTACAAATCTCAATTCTCTAACAAGTGAACCTAAAAAATGATATCTCTAACTCTTTTATAGTTTTTCGCTATCTTTTTCCTACTTCAGACCTAGTGTCTACCGTAATTAAAAATAAGGTTCCTAGGCTACTTTGGAGACCCAAATGAGCTCTAAGAAATATGAATTTTGAAACACAGGTTCTTCTAATACTCCTAAAGCTTGATGACTCCTTGGCTTGCACAAAGTGGAGTTAAATCTATGAAAAATGTGTATTTACATTGAAACATAGTGATTAAGATCACTATTTTGTTGGAAATTAGGTTCGAAATTTTGACCAAGCCTATTCCTTGTCAGATCTATGTTGACTGCCTTGCATGCTCAATCTTATATCCGAGCCTTGCATTTCTTGTTTGACTTCTTGTCTAGGGCTCCCTTGTATGCTTATTCCTCCTTAGCTAATGTTGTCTCTAACACTTTCTCCCCTCTCGAGTCTATCATCCTTGACATACCTTTGTTGGACAGGGTGCTTCATGTAGTGCTGGAGAAAATTGGCTACTATTTTGTGCTCTTGTAATCTAAAGCCTTTTGTAAGATCAATTTTGAGGCATTCCCAATCTATTGCACTTGGTACTGCTAAGTGCGATGTCCGTTAGTGCTTTGAATACATCACCTGCTCACATGCAAAGAGTTATAAGATATGGATGGGCTTGGAGATAAAGACGTTTGAATGATATTCCTAAAGGCGTGCGGTTAAAATATCTTTGAAAGTTTTCTTGTAACAAGTTGGGAGACATCTAAAAGCATGCTATGCATATATGGTGTGAGTGAAAGGAGTAGTGTTGATATCATATACCAACTCATAGTTACCATTCTTGAAACCTCTTACAAAGACATGTGGTCCCTTAACATCTAATAGGTCAGAATAGTATCATCATTAAGTCAAATATCTTAAAGAGCATCTAGGCTAAAACTTCTGGCATCGGCTTTAGATGAGGTATCTAGTATCTAATAGTCATGATCATGTAAGTGACAGAGGGTGGTCCTTGAGGTGGTTCTAGATATGGCTAATCTCCCAAATCCACAGAGTGTGGATTACTCTGACCTTAATGGTCTATACCAAGGGCTGTATAATATATTTAGTGGAGAAATTGACCACGTGTAGAGCATCTTTGGATATGTCTCTAGTAGCTGTGTTTGCTAGTTTGGTTGGAAAATGTTACCTTTCCTTGCTTATGTCAATAGGTCCTTGAATTGGAATTGTGTGGCAAAAGTACGGGTTTTGCCATTTATGTGTGTCATTTCAACATTATAATCAATGAAGATTACAAAATACGGATGGTGCAACAACTCAAAGGTAGTTATTAATCATTTATGCATGAGGTTTTTAAAGTATTCTGACTCAAGCACCTCTTCTTCCATGTTTTCCATGGCTTAGATTTAGATGGAGACGTTATCATTGTGGGCTCATCTAATTTCTTTGACCTATTCTAGCAATTGGGGTCTAGGTGCTTCAAATATTTCCTATCCCTCTTTTGTCATCTAGCCTCCTAGGATTAGGTCGTGCTCATATTCTGCTTCAAATGTCTATTTGATAGGAATCTTTAATGTCTCTTCTACTTTAGGTACTTATGTGCATCATGGGGGTCTTTCACATTAGAGAAGCTTGGTTTGGAGTTCCAAGATTTGTTATCGTAGCTCATACAATTCAGTTCATTGGGCAATGGCTACAATGGTTTTTGGGACAAGCAGGGTGGTGTTGCATGTTGTTGTTGTTGTTGTTGTTGTTGTTGTTGTTGTTGTTGGAATTGGAGTTGTGCTATTTCCTTAAATAGTTTTTCTCATGAATCCAAAAAAAATGCATACTCTTCAGTAATGATTCAAATGCTCTCAAGAGGGAGAGACTTAAACCTGGATGGACTGATGGGTGCACCTAGTGCATTCTTGATAGCTGCTTCTAGGTTCTCTTGATTTTGTTGTTGTAGCCTTTTGTTCTCTTAAGCAACTGCTAAATGTCATTGTAACAATGACATGTTATGTGTAAGCTTTGTGTTACATTTCATTTGGTTTGTGTGAATGGACTTCAATGACTTTGATAGAATCTTGATCAATGTTCTCTATGTTAGACTCTAGTTGATTATGTGATATCTGTAAGGCATTGTGTTGATCTTGCAATAGAGAATTATTAGCTAACAAGTTATAAATTTGATCTTGAATGTGTGTAGATCAATCTTGAAGGGCCTTGTTGTGCTATTCCAAGATTTGGTACTCGTGCCCTAATTGGTTGGCATAGTTGATCATTGAAGCGATTGCTAAATCTATGATGGGAGTATTTACAATGGATGAAGTTTTGTAAAGTTTATAATGTAGGAGGGAAGGGAAAGGGAATGGGATGAGTGGATGTTGTGGAAAGAGACTTGGTGTGCGGTGGTGATGTTGGTGGAGGGGGGATTGGGGATGGTGGAACTGTGGCGGTTTAGGGAGGTGTAGTAGGTGGTGAAATGTCCATGGAATCCAACATTGTTGTGAGTGAGGTGGCCATCACAAATAGTGGTACGATGGGTTCCATGCTTGACAAAAATGAAAAAGATATAGAGGGATTGGGGGGTAAAGACATAGGACCTTGCTGTGTGTAAGAGGCACCAAGTGTGTCCCATAAGGGATGTCGAGGGGGTTATGGTTGAAACATGGAAGAGAAAGGGGAGAAAGGGGATGAGTAGGGGCTCGAGAATGTGTATGACTAGGTAGGTGGCATTGAATCTAATGGTAGCTAAGTAGCAAGATGATCTATTACAGGTTTGCATAGGACACTTGTGGTTGCAAAGGTGATTGTATGTTACAAGGGGTTAAGAATGGAGGAAAAAAGATGGGATTGTTAGAGGAGATGTTGGATAGATTCCAGAGATGAGGTGGTGCTACAAATCCATGCTTCACACTTGCCAATAACAAGTTGAGGATTGTAGAGTAGACCTCTTCAGCTTCCCAAGAACCACAAATAATCACCTAAGTGCTTTGGAGTATGATCATCTAATCAATGGATCAAGACAAATGACTTGGAATATTCATAGTGAACAAAAACTTAGTATTTTCACTACATCTGCTCAGTAAATTGAGCAATACTCTTTACCTGCTAGTAATTGATCAAATTCCTTTTGGGAGTATCTAATTAAATTAGATATCTACCAGCCACAAGTTATTTCACTTTAAATGATCAAGTGTACTTAGAGAATTATGCTTAACAAGTTAGGGGTACATCTCGACAATTTGGGCTTCAACAATATGGAGACCGGTGAACAGAGTTTTGAAGATATCTCGAGGTTGACTGAAGCAATGATAATGAAACTTTTAGCAAAAAATAGATAGTATGTTGAATCTATGCCAACTTAAATCACATCAAATTATCAAGTGTGCACTGAGGAACAATTCTAAGAAGTTTGCTGTTTTGAGTTGAACATGACAGAGAAAATTCCTCAAAGTAGAAAATTGAGCTCTAGGCAATACACAATGTACTATGAACTAAACTACAGAACATCACAAAATCTACACACTACACACATATCTCAAACACAAATTTCCTAGGTTTTACAAATGCGATCAAACTATAGTTTATGGCTAATGAGGCCACTGTATGTTTTATTAAAGAACATATACATAAGTCTTTGATAGACATTTAGACTTTTACATGGACACTAACACTGTCAATCTCTCACACTAAAGGCAAATATGGCCAAAGTGCACTATGGGAGAAAAAAATCAAAGAATGATAAAGGATTACGTGTGTAAGTATAGTGTTCAAACTATAACTCCCATATGATGGGCATGTTACAATGTGCAAGGAACTATGCACATTCACGAATGAATTAACCCCCATCAAGTCACAATAGTGTTGAAAGCTATCTTGTGGTAGAGCTAATTTAAAGAATTTTCAGCATTATCTCAAGTATGAACCTTCTCAACAATAATGTGCTCATTAGTGGCTAAGCAATCTCTAATGATGAGATATCTCACCTCAAAGTGCTTGGTTTTTGCATCATAGACTAGATTCTTAGCCAAATCATTGATACTCTAACTATCACTAAGAAAACAAGGCACACGCTGAGGTAGAAGAGGAAGCCACAATGCGTTCTTACACACATCAATAGTTGCAACATACTCTACTTTTGTATTGTAAACAACTAGAAATTCTTGAAGATGAGATCTCCAACACTACAACATATGAGGGGCTTACCGACATTGTCCATACCAACATTCACCCCTCGACGTTGGTATGATCATTGAAAATATCTCTAAAGATCTTGTTACCCTTATCGACGATCACTTGATTGTTGGCATGACAGTTTAAAACCGATCATCGGTATGCGTTGGTGTTGTCACTATAGGCGCAGGTATAAGCACTAGTATAGGCATCGGTATAAGCATTGGTAATCTACTGGAATTACTGATGCTCATACCGGTGTCTTTACCGATGCTTATATCGGCACCGTCTTTTAAACATATAGGGACCTAAGAGAAAAAATTTCACATTTTGCATGTCATTTGAACTAAGCACTACTTTTGTCAAACTTGCACGTGTGAACCAAATTGTGACCTACATTGTCTTGTGCACACACACAAATATCTCTCTCTACATGCACTCTCTCTCTCTCTCTTTCTCTCTCTCTCTCTCTCTCTCTCTTTAGATCTCGCATCTTGGTAAGTGGTGCACATACACTTACTCTTTCTCTTTCTCTATGCTTTCTGTTTTATAATTTCTCTTGTCTTTGGTTTCACAAGATTTTTTTAGCATTGATTCTTTGGAATTTGACAAGAGACAACGTTCATTAGGCTTTGATGACAGCGATCCAAAAGAGGGACATACCTATAAGTGATTGTTTTATTCTCTATTGATAGAGAGTGAGTAAGAGAGAGAGAGAGAAATGAAAGAGAGAGAAAAAGAGAAAGAGAGAGAGAAAAAGAAAGAGAGACAGGCTTGCCAAAGCTTGTATGTTTAGATGTTGAGGAGTGGGATATGATTTGTGATGAGCAATAGCAGACTCCTAACCGATATCACGAGTAGTGAGATGCAGCATCCACATGTCTAGATACGGTCGGACCATCACATTTGGGTAGCGACTGATATGACGCTATGCGTCACGAGTTTGTTAATTTGTTTGTGTTAAATATGTCATGTTTGTTCATCTAATGTTTTGCATATTTGTTATAGAAGTTGGCAATGGGTCATCCTCCAACATGAACCGAGGAGGCTTATGGATATTGTCATGGATTTGTTGCACTATTGAAGGACTATGAGGGATGTGATGCAGTTGTTTCATGGGTGCATCTACGATGAGATGATGAACTTATAAACTTGGTTTGGTGTTTTTAGTTGTTGTTCGTAAATATCATGTCAATTTGTCTCATTTCATGAATGTTCTTTGCAGAAGGACAAGTGATATAGATGTTTTGATCCTTCTGGGCATGTGTATGGTAGTGGTGTGCCACAATTTTGCATTTGGCTCATATATGGGAGTGGTGCACTAGAATTTTGTATTTGGTTCCTATATGGCAGTGCTTTACCACATTTTGTATTTGGCTCATATGTGGCAGAGGTTTGCCACACTCTTGTACATGCTTCATTTGTGGAATAAATAACTTTTTGGTACATGGTTCATGGTTCATTATGCTCATCTCTTTTGTGTCCAACAGTGTTTTGCTTTATGAAATCATGTCTTGGTTGCCATTAGAGTACACGTCACATGTACTCGGTTTTTTTTGGGAAGAGTGTATTTTCTTTTGTAACGCAACATCATGGTAATGGTGTTGTAGCAAGAGACAATACATTGCCCAAAAAATATTTTGCAGATATGGTCATCGATACTCCCAGCACGATCATTGGTATGTGCGACGGTACTCCCAGCAAGGCCTACAAGCATCGGTATAGGTGCCGATATGAGCATCAAAAATACAGATGGTTATACCGATGCTTTTACCGATGCCTATACCGATGCTTTGTTACTGACACCTATGCTGACCCTTACATTGACGTCTGGGAAAAATCACGCCCATGCATTTGCCTCGATAGAAGCCTCAGTATGCGCCTAATATGTTGTAGTGCAAGAGATAACATCAACAACAAAATGAAAAATCTAGCCTAATGTAGACTTTTGATTGTCTAGTAAATGAGCATAACTATCTAACCAATAATGGGTGCCTCTTCTCAACCCAAGCATAGATATGTCCTTATTGCCACTTAGATATCTAGAAATCATCTTTACCATTTCTCAATGCTTCTTCCTAGGGTTAGAAATATATCTCCTTACAACTCCCACTTCAAATGCAATGTCTAGTCTTGTAGCTACCATAACATACATGAGACTAACAAGCGGATATTGATAAGGAATTTTGATCATGAATTCCTTTTCCTCATATAATTTGGGCAATCATCCTTGCTTGATTTCACATATCGTGGTAAAGGTGTGATTAATTCCTTTCCACCATGGATATTTAGCTTGTGAAGTACTTGTGATATGTACTCACTTTGAGATTATGGGAATTTTGCTCACTAATTGAACATGAAAACATGAAGTATATAAAGAGAATTGATAAAGTCACAAGTTAAGAAAGGAATAACAAGAAGACTATGAATCTTGGAGATTCAAAACCGTGCATATGTGAAGGGACAAATTCACACGTAACATATACTTAGAAGTTGGATCTAGAATATTTCTAGAATTTTCAAACTTACAAGTTTGATTAGTAAAAGTAGATTCTATATAAGATAATTAATATCATTAACTTATAGAGATAAGTGTCATTTACTCGAATTTAAGTCCAATACTCATGTATACGTAGTGAGGGTATTCACAATGAGAGGTTGTGAAGAAAAGCTCGTGTTAGAGCCTTTTCTATGGTTGTGTGTAGAAGGAATCCATGTACACAACTTCCTTAATAGAAAATGATCATTTGTGAAAAAGGAATTGAGTCAATTCATAATGTATGAAGAGATCAAAGTCATTCTATAACTATATGTATGACAATTGATGGTTACGAGGATTAGGTGTAAAGTTTCATGAACTCTTAGAGGTAGATCTCAAAGTGTAGTGTAAAGTTTTGTATGAGTAATAGCTCATTTGAAAGCTAGAATGCTACATTTGACTAAAAGATATTTACAAAACAGAATGTGTGCTCAAAGAATCAAGCTTTAGACTATAGGTGTGTCAAATTCAAGAAAACTAAAGACACTTTTCAGATATAGTCTAACTTCTAAACAAGAATGAAGATATTTATGAGGTAGTACTTCAATATATTTTTTGGAATCACTCACTTAGTTTATGAGACAATGTCTATTATTCATTGTGAAAATGAGTTATGAGAATCAATAACTAACTTTAGAGAAGATGGAATCAAAGAACAAGCATATTCATAGAAAGTAAGTGATTGCTTTTCTTGCACAATGTGATAAACATTTCATAGTTTGAAGTATTTTTGAGATAATGATGGTTATAGAGGACTTCTAATATCACATCTTCTTAGTTATTGTCATGTTCTAAACATCAACAAGTGGTATCAGAGTAGAAAGGTCTTAGAGAGCAGATAAGAAGTTGCAAACATACAAAGTCTTCGAAGTTCTCATTGAGAAGCTTGAGGTTGAAGCATTTAACATCAAAAGCATCAAAGGATCACTTCAAAATAATTGTTGAGTATAAAGATCTACAAAAGATAAGATTTTATAAACCTTAAACATAGAAGTTGTAGCAAAGAAAGGAGTTCATGGTAGATCATATATCCATTGATAAATTTGATAGAGATAAATATCGTGCTTTGGTAATGAGAATGGATGCCTTAGTTATCAGTAAGGATCTCATGTTTTATAGAAAAAGTTGGGAAGAAAAACGTGTGTTTGAAGATATTTGTCAACCTAAAAGAGAAGAGTTAGAATCTTTTAAGATATGGCATAAGAAAGATGCAAGTTCAAGGGCATATATCTACAACAGAGTTATAGATTATTTATTGCCACACATCAGAGGGTTGGAAACAACTAAAGACAATGGAGTGATTTGGAAGATCATTTCCAAAACACTACTAAAACTAGGAAAGCTAGCTTATAGTCAGAGTTTACAACATTAAAAAATAAGCAAAGTCAAAACATTAGTGATTATGTCACTAAGATGAAAGACTTGGCAGATAGTCTTGGATTTATAGATGAAGAAATTGAAGATCATAGGTTGACTGCAGGATTACTTACATTTTTGAGAGGAGATGGAAGGTGGAAACCTTTTGTATTATCAAGTGAACTTTCATTTAATCATTTTGTACTAGACTTGAATTAATTGCTTGGATTGATGCTCATATTTGAGCAAGACTTGAAGTCAGATGGAGATAAAGGACAAAGCTCTGCTATGTATGCAAAGAATAAAAATAACAGAGATAAAGGTAAATTAGAGTATGAAGATTTGACTTCTAAGGCCAATTATGTAAAAGGAAGAGGAAATGGTAGAGGTAAAGGTAGAGGAAATGGAGGAGGTAGGGGTATTCATAGTAATGACAAGAAGACATGTTGGATTTGTGGCTTGAGCAATCATTTCGCATATGATTATTGGCATAATCAACAAAGTTCAAATCATTTTGTACTAGAATTGAATCAATTTCTTGGATAGATTCTCAGATTTGAGAAATACTTGAAGTCAATTGAAGATAAAGGACAAAGCTCTGCTATGTATGCAAAGAATAAAAAGAAAGGAGATAAAGGTAAAGCAACGAAGGATGAAGAATTGACTTCTTAGGCCAAGTATGTAAAAGGAAGAGGCAATGGCAGAGGTAAAGGTGGAGGAAATGGAGGAGCTAGAGGTAGTGATAGTAATTACAAGAAGACATGTTGGATATGTGGCTTGAGCAATCATTTGGCATATGATTGTTGACATAACCAACAAAGTTCATATAAAAGTCAGAATAACAATGCTAGAGGTAGAGGTCAAAGGTGTCAAAATCATTTTCAAAGAGGTGGCTATGGTAGAGGTGGATGAAGAAATTGGGGACAAAATTCATCCTACAACACTACCTACTACAATTATGCAAATCATACATAGAATGAGAATCATAAAACATTGATGATGAACTCGATGAAGAAATTAGAGAAAATAAGATTTTTCAAGTCAAGTGTACAAATGAAGGAGCTTTTGTGGTAGATCCAAACAAAGGATATAATCAAATTGTCTATGATTAGAATGAAGGGAGACTCTTGACTTTGAAAATTCAAGGGAATATTGTTCTAGCCTTGTTCAGACATGATGGGGGGTGATTATAGAATTAGACCTCTGATATAAAAGGTTAGGAAATTTCAATGAAAGAGGAATCAAAGTTATGGTGGAAAATCAATCAGTTCTAGGTCTACCTAATGTGGAGAATCAACATATGGTCTACAAATGTGAAGCATGCCAAATGGGAAAGGCACATAGATTACCATTTTAGAAGAAAGGATTCAAGCATGATGGAATATAAGACCTCATCCACACAGATGTATGGGGACCAACAAAAGAAGGATTAATCAATAGCTTTATGTACTATGTTCTTTTTATTGATGATGCTACAAGATGGATAACTCTTCAGTTTTGAAGGAAAGATAAAAAATGTTTGTAGCCTTCAAGCATTTGAAGTCATTAAGAGCTTAAGGTCTAATGGAGGTGGAGAATAGTTCTCCCAAGAATTCAATGATTATCTTTGGAATGTAGGAATCAAGAGAGAGAGAGAGAGAGATAACTTGGATATATACACCTCAACAAAATGGGGTGGTAGAAAGAAGGAATAAGACCCTGGTTGTGTTTGCAAGGGCCATGCTTAAAGAAAAGAGTTTTCCAAATTATCTATGAGCTAAGTTCACGAATACAACTACTTACCTTATGAATAGGTTGCCATGTATAACTCTTGATGGAACGACTCCCTATGAAGCTTGGTGGGGTAAGAAAGCAACATTGAATCATTGTAAAGTATTTGGATCAATTGGCTATGCCTATGTACCATCTCAACTTAGTCATAAGCTAGAATCAATCGTAAAAAAGTATCTATTCATTGGATATGATGAAAAAGCAAATTGACTACAGGCTGTTGAATCCTTTTACCAAACGATTTCTCAATTCTAGAGATGTAGCATTTAATGAACAAAAAAATGGGTATGTAGAACAAAGTAAAACAATTGAAGAATTTTGAAAAAGAGGTAAGAATGAGTGAAAAAGGTAAATCAAAAGTGAAAGTGTATGAAGATGAAGATCATGTGCAAGCAAGTATATCTAGAGCTAGATCATCAAGAAGAAATGAGTGCACCTACATTTGATAAAGAAACATATTCAAATACTCATGAAGTGGATGAAGCAAGAAGGTCAAGTAGAATAAGGAGACAACCAAGAAGGTACTCTTATGATACTTCTTATGCAACTCAAAAAAGCTCTCCTTATATGGTCAAAGATGACAAAGAACCTCATAACTCTGATGAAGCAAAAGGAAAGATACAATGGGAAGAAGCAATGAAGGAAGAGTTCAATGCATTTGATGAGAATAAGACATGGGAACTTGTTCCAAAACCTCATGGTAAGAAAGTGCTTGGAAATAAATTTGTTTATAAAGTAAAGAATCTTGGAGATGGAAGAATATCCGGATACAAAGCTAGATTAATGGTCAAAGGCTATTCTCAAACTAGTGGTCAAAGGAGTCCTCTCACAATTTATGCATTTTCCAAAGGATCGACATTGGATTGCTGGTCAAAGAGTTCTTAGATATATAAAAGGAACCTTAAGCAAAGGATTACATTATCCTTTTACCTCAGACATAAAATTGAGAGCATATAGTGACTCAGATTGGGCAAAATGTCAAGATGATAGAAATTCAAACCATGGATACATGAAGTACATAGATGATACGCTTGTGAGTTGGTGTTCAAACAAACAACACATAGTAACTTTATCATTAAAAAAAGCAAAATACAAAGGAGTGGCGGAAGCAGCTACACAAATCATATGTATGTAGACCTTGTTCAAATGCTTGGGCATTGATCAAGGTATACCAACCATCATATGAGTTCACTCTATCTTGCAACAAATCCAATATTTGATGCAAGAAGAAAGCAAATAGAAATACAATATCATTTCTTGAGAGAAAAAGTGATGGAGAACTTGAAGTGGTTTATGCTCCTATAAAGGATCAAATATAAGACATCATGAGCAAAATATTAGATGGTGTGAAGAAAGTAGATTCAAAGGTATGGCAAGAGTAAAAGAGAAGAAGAACATATGAAGACTTAGAGGATTTCAATTAGTGATTGAGGAGCTGTTGGAGCTTCACTCACTAATTGAGCATGAAGACATGAAGTATATGAGGTGAATTGATAAAGATACAAGTGAAGAAAGGAAGATAAAAAAGACTATGAAGATTGTACATTCAAAACCATGCCTGTGTGAAGGGACAAATTCACACATGTAACATATACTTATAAATTGGATCTAGGATAGTTCTAGAAGTTTCAAACTTACAATGGATGTTTGAAGAATAAGATTAACTAATGAAGGGTGACACCATAATCCCTAACATATGAAAGAGTATGGTTCCATGATGATCCCTCATTGTTCTTGCTTGCTTCAATTTTCCAAGATATCGAATGTTCTTAGCATCAAGCTTTCCTGGATCATGCCTCTCCTATTAGTTGCTAGATAAGGGAGGTTAACGCTTGTCAATGTGCCATGCACAATGCCCAAATTGAGATCTTGAAAATTAGGAAAGAAAGAAGAAAAAATATTTATAAGAGGCTTACATGCATGGAACAGGAAATTAACAAAGACAAAGTGCACCTTCAAAAAGACATGCTTAGAAGGAGAAAACTCAAACTTAAAGATTAAACTCAATCCATTCGTGAGATGAAGGTGGATGTTGATGCCCTTCCCTAGGAAAAGCCCTATCCTAGATGACCTCATTAATGAATTCTTTGAGCCTTTTAGAGATTCTCAAGCTTAGCCTTTATTTCTAGTGTGGAAGGATGCTCTCAAATTTGGTACCCTTCGAATATCTTTGAATGAAGGAGAAAAGTAGAAATTATAAGATTTCTAAAAAGACAAAAATCACTAGAAATGGATATGGAATCAAGGAGAAACAATAATTACAAGATCAAGGGTTCTACAACAATCTAGATAAAATATGTAAAAGTAAAATCTCTACAAAATATGTAGAGAACAGCTAGCAGGGGGTGTGTTTGATCATCATCATAAGACTAAAATAAACCTTGCTTGATGGTGTGCTTGATGTATTTTAAGCACTTTTCTTGCTACCCTAAGATGATCATGAGTTGCTGCTACAAAAATTGAGAGAGCACCTATTACATATGCAAGATTAGGTCTAATGAATGTAGCATAAATTAATGAACCAATTATGCTTCTATATAGTGTAATATCTTTTATAGACTCTCATTGACCTGCAGCAAACTTTTTAATGGGCTCCATGGGCTGAGAAAGTGGCTTATAACCACTCATACCAAACCTGTATAACACATCCAACAAGTATTTTCTTTGAATAAAGAAGATGCCATTGTGTGCATAGATTACCTCTATTCCCAAGAAGTACTTTGATGGAGAGTGTTAATCTCCAAAAGAACAAGTTAACCTTGAAGTTAGATCACCTCTATGTCAAGGTTAACCTTAGACTCCACCAAACTTAGAGATCATCCACCAAATTATCAGAAATATTGAAAGTTCTGAAAAATCAACTTCTCAGAAAAGTCTGCTGCAAATTAGTCACTCATTGACTAATCAATTCTGTAAAGTTTTTGATAAAACTTTGCACAACACTTCGCCTTGAGGTTGCGCAACTTTGCCAAGTTAAATCTCTCAAAAAGATTAAGTACACACTGAGAAATGTGTGAAACACTTTACCTATGTCTGGAAGTGCTTCTCTGCAATGGCGACTTTGACACCTGCAACTTCTTAGCACTGGTTCTCCCAACTCTGAACCCGTTTGATCAAGATCTTCTAGCCATAGATGGCTTACCTTCCAACTTAAATTTTAAGCCCTCATTTGTGTAAAACTTTACACTGTAGACTGAGCAATGATCATTTCATTGAAGATGAAATGTGCGCCAGATTTCTCGACTGTTAGAACATTCTTACATATGAATGTTCCTAAACAAAATTCTCACAGCCTGATTACAATTAACTTCTCAAATTCTAGCCATAGATAGATTAGCTATGGACATAGATACGTGCAAAAGGATTTCTCTAAAGATTAAGCACAGAAGGAGCAGACAGCAAAATATCGGGCGCAAAAATTCTCGATTTCTCAGAAAAATTTACATTTCAGTGAGGATGGACAAATCACTCACTCTTCATGTGTCTAATGGCACTAATTTCTCTCTCCCTATTCTCAAATCTTCTTCTACTCTCCTTGCCCGACATTTTCAAACATATTTATAGATGAATATATACAAGTGTATGACTTAAACAAGGGTATAAGTCAGCTAATGTACATATGTGTACATATCTTTGAGTTTTCTGAAAATGTCCTTCCTTCAACCATCTGACTTTGTTTCCTTCTTGACTCCTTGACTTCATTTCTCCATAATCCTTCAATTGATGATTGTCATGCACCAACAGCTCCCCCTCAATCATTAATTGAGGTTCTTTTCTATCTTCTTTACTCCAGCCATATCCTTGAATCTTTGTAGTTTTGGTCCATCTAGACTTTTAGTCATCATATCTGCAACTTGATCTTTTGTGGGAGTGTGTATGACTTCAATCTCTTTCTCAATGACCTTCTCTCTCAGAAAATGATACTGTATTTCAATATGCTTAGTTCTAGCATGAAATACAGGATTAGCTGCCAAGTATAATGAACTCATATTGTCTCCACAAATAATAGGAGTACTCTGAATCACATCAAAAACTTTCAAAAGTGTCTTTAGCCATATTACCTCTTTTGCAGCTTCCACCATACCTTTATATTCTGCCTCTGTAGATGACAAAGCAACTGTATGTTGCTTCTTGGAACACCATGAAATCAATTTGTCTCCTACATAGCATAAGTATCCATGTGTTGATCTTCTATCATCCACATTACCTGCCCAATCTGCATCACTATATATCTTGATTCTTGTATCTGAAGTAAAACCATAGTACAACCCTTCTTTGAGTGTACCCTTGATGTACCTAAGTACTCTTTGTCCTGCAATCCAATGTTCCTTTCTAGGACAATGCATGAATTGTGAAAGCACACCAACTGCATATGACAAGTCAGGCCTTGTCAATGTAGCATAAATCAAGCTACCAACCAAACTTTGATAGAGTTCCATATCTCTGAACTCTTCTCCTCCAAACCTAGACAATTTATGGTTCACTTCCAAAGGTGTAGGTGCAACCCTGCAATCTTCCATTTTAAATTTGGTTAGCAAATTTTTAAGATACCTTTCTTGGGTCACATATACTCCATGTTGAGTATAAGTGATCTCCATTCCCAAGAAGAATGATAGATTCCCCAAATCACTGATTTTGAACTCTTTCTCCATCTGCTTTTTGATCATTTGTATCCCCTTATCATCTGTTCCTGTAAGTATTATGTCATCAACATAAATACACACATAAATGAACCCATCTTCACTTGCTTTGACTAGCAAGCTACTATCTGCCTTTGATGCTTGAAAACCAAGATCATTCAAGAATTTCACAAGCCTATAATTCCAAGCCCTTGGGGCTTGCTTCAACCCATACAAAGCTCTTTTGAGCTTACACACATAATTTGGACTCACTTGATCTTTGAACCCATCTGGTTGCTCCATGTAGACTTCATCTGAAATGTAACCATTTAAGAAAGCATTTTTAACATCTAATTGAGACAACTTCCAACCTTTACAAGCAGCAATTGCAATGAGTGTCCTGATGGTTGTCATCTTTGCCACAGGACTATAAGTCTCATCATAGTCCACTCCATATGTCTGTGCATACCCTTTCACAACAAGTCTAGCTTTGTACCTAGACACACTTCCATCTGCAAATCTCTTTGTTTTGTAAACCCACTTACATCCAATAATCTTTTGACTATTAGATTTAGGAACCAAATCCCATGTTTGATTCTCTATCAATGCATCATACTCCTCTTGCATAGCATCTTCCCAATTCTTCTTCCCTTTGGCTTCTTCATATGTAGAAGGGTCTTCATCTGCTTTTACCAAATAAGCATAATCTTTAGTAGTCAAGAATGAAGTGTCATAGCTATACCTTGTAGGTTGCCATTTGTGCCTAGATGATCTCCTAACTTCTGCACTTCTTGAGATCTCTGGTTCATCACATTCTGGATCAAACCTTGGCCTCTCTTCAACTTCAACCTGCACTTCATTACTCTCACTTTCATCAAGTAACTGAATCTTTGCTTTACCTTTCCTTTGATCCACCACTTCTTCATCATCTGCATGTACATTATATTTACCTGCATACCAAGTACCTTGCTCATCAAATGTAACATCTTTGGATACAATAAATTGCTTTGTGGATGGACTCCACAACCTGTATCCCATTTGCTTATCATCATAACCAATGAATACATACTTCTCTGCCTTAGGCTCCAACTTATGCCTCAATTGAGATGGCACATATGCATATGCCAAGCATCCAAATATTCTGCAATGATCCAAGGTAGGTTTCTTACCCCACCAAGCTTCATATGGTGTCATACCCTGCAAAGCTTTACAAGGCAATCTATTAACCAAATATGTAGCTGTATTAACAGCCTCAGCCCACAAATAATTTGGGCAATTCTTCTCTTTCATCATGGACCTTGCAAACTCAACAAGAGTCCTATTTCTTCTTTCTGCTACCCCATTTTGTTGAGGAGAGTACCTGCAAGTAACTTCTCTCTTTATACCTGCATTCCACAAATAATCATTGAACTCATTTGAAAAATACTCTCCCCCTCCATCTGACCTTAGTCTCTTCAATTTTTGACCTGTAATCCTTTCTGCATATGCATGATAGTGTTTAAATGTATTAAACACTTCTGACTTTTCCTTAATCACATAAATTGTGATCCACCTGGTAGCATCATCAACATATATGACATAATATCTTGAACCATTTATACTAAAGTCCTTTGAAGGACCCCACACATCTGTATGCACCAATTCAAGTCTTTCTGAGTACATAAATCCATGCTTGGAATAGGATTGCTTATGAGCCTTACCTAATTGACATGCCTCACATCTGTATGTCATATGTTGACCTGCAATGTTAGGCATTCCAAACACTGAATCATTGTTAATCATTTCTTTGATACCTCTTTCATTAAAGTGTCCAAGTCTTTTGTGCCAAAGATCCAATTCTGACACCTTCTGCTCTCCATATGTGAACATAGCATGTCCAACATTTCCTTGTACCTTCAATGTGAAAAGCCTTCTTTCTTTCTTTCCTGCAATAACTTGTTTATACCCTTGACTAGGGTCTTCCACATAAACTCCATCATTGGTAAACCTTACCTCATAACCTTTTTCCACAATTTGACCTACACTGATCAAATTCTTTGGAATTGTGGGAACATAGAGTACCTTACTCAGAAGAGTGCTCCCATCCTTAGCTTTGACTGAACCAATTGACTTTACCTTATGCTTTGTATTATCACCTGTCTGAACTGTATGATTAATTGCATTATGATCTAGGTCAGTCATCAAAGCAATATTTCCACTTAAATGATTACTACATCCTGAATCAATATAGAACACTCTCATGTCCTCATGTGAGGTTTCACATGTATTCATAATGAGAGTCGAATCCTCCTTTTGATCTGATGCATAGTTGTAGTAGGTGTTATTATAGGATTGACTTTGGAAGTTTCTTCCACCACCTCTTCCAAAAGAATTCCTACCACCTCTACCTCTGAAATTTCCTCTTTGAAATCTACCACCTCTTCCTCTTTGATTAAAGTTCTGATAATTACCATTGTTTTGATTATTATGCCAACAATCATGAGATAGATGATTGGTCTTACCACATATCCAACAAGTTCTTGCATTATCCTTGTTGTTTCTGCCTCTTCCTCTACTTCTGCCATTTCCTCTTCCTCTTATGAAGTTTGCTTGGTTTGATGTACCTTCTTCTTCACCTGATTGTTGCTTCCCTTTGTTGGCTTTCTTCTTGTCTTTAGAATACATTGCATGACCTGCACTCTTATCAACATCTCCTTTGATATCATTCTCAAAAGTTAGCATATGACCTAACAATTGATTCAAATCAGGAGTAAAGTGATCTAATGAAAGTTCTGTAGATAAAATGAAAGGCTTCCACTTCTCATCTCCTCTTAGTCCTGTGAGTATTTGTCTTACCAATTTGTCTTCTTCAATATCTTCATCAACTGCACCTAAAGAATCTGCAATGTCCTTCATTTTTGTCACATAGTCAGAAATTGATTGTGAGGCCTTCTTCTTGAAGGTAGTAAACTCTGCCCATAGTGAAGCCTTCCTTGATTTAGTTGTATTTTGGAAATGCTCTTCCAAAGCATTCCAAATGTCACAAGCACTTTCAAGTCCTCTAATGTGAGGAAGCAAATAGTCATTGACTGCCATGTAGATGATGCTTCTTGCTTGAGCATCCTTCTTCATCCAATTCTTCAAGTCTGCAAGCTCCTCCCTAGTTGGAACACTAGGATCTCTGAATTCTGGCTTTTCTTCATCTCCTGTGATGTATCCTATCAGATCTTTGCTCATAAGGTGAGCTTCCATCCTCATAGACCATGCAGGATAGTTCTCTCTATCCAACTTTTCAATTTGGAGACTATCTCCCATCTTTACTTCACCTGTAGCTTCAAATTTTTAACCTTTACAGATAACAAATGTACCTTTACTTCGAATGTTGCTCCTTCTGATCCTTTTGATGCTCTTTGTATGTCTTCCTTTGATCTTTCTTCAACCTTTACCCTTCTGCACCTTCAAAATGTAAAGATTTGTACTTCTGCAATAGTCGGAGTCTTCTTCACTTCAATTTTGACACAACCTGCTCTGATACCACTGATGGAGAGTGTTAATCTCCAAAAGAACAAGTTAACCTTGAAGTTAGATCACCTCTATGTCAAGGTTAACCTTAGACTCCACCAAACTTAGAGATCATCCACCAAATTATCAGAAATATTGAAAGTTCTGAAAAATCAACTTCTCAGAAAAGTCTGCTGCAAATTAGTCACTCATTGACTAATCAATTCTGTAAAGTTTTTGATAAAACTTTGCACAACACTTCGCCTTGAGGTTGCGCAACTTTGCCAAGTTAAATCTCTCAAAAAGATTAAGTACACACTGAGAAATGTGTGAAACACTTTACCTATGTCTGGAAGTGCTTCTCTGCAATGGCGACTTTGACACCTGCAACTTCTTAGCACTGGTTCTCCCAACTCTGAACCCGTTTGATCAAGATCTTCTAGCCATAGATGGCTTACCTTCCAACTTAAATTTTAAGCCCTCATTTGTGTAAAACTTTACACTGTAGACTGAGCAATGATCATTTCATTGAAGATGAAATGTGCGCCAGATTTCTCGACTGTTAGAACATTCTTACATATGAATGTTCCTAAACAAAATTCTCACAGCCTGATTACAATTAACTTCTCAAATTCTAGCCATAGATAGATTAGCTATGGACATAGATACGTGCAAAAGGATTTCTCTAAAGATTAAGCACAGAAGGAGCAGACAGCAAAATATCGGGCGCAAAAATTCTCGATTTCTCAGAAAAATTTACATTTCAGTGAGGATGGACAAATCACTCACTCTTCATGTGTCTAATGACACTAATTTCTCTCTCCCTATTCTCAAATCTTCTTCTACTCTCCTTGCCCGACATTTTCAAACATATTTATAGATGAATATATACAAGTGTATGACTTAAACAAGGGTATAAGTCAGCTAATGTACATATGTGTACATATCTTTGAGTTTTCTGAAAATGTCCTTCCTTCAACCATCTGACTTTGTTTCCTTCTTGACTCCTTGACTTCATTTCTCCATAATCCTTCAATTGATGATTGTCATGCACCAACATACTTTAGTGTGAAAAGATCAAATATCTTGAACTCCTTTCCTAGATTTGATTTGGTATCTTTATACCTGCAATATTACTTCCCGTGGTGATCAAACCATCCACATAGATGCATATCTATACCATCTTGCCTCCTTGCTTCTTCATGTAGAGTGATGGATCTACAACACTTTCTTTGTATCCAAAACTTGATAAGTAATCCACTAACCTCTGATTCCAAGGCCTTGGTGCTTGCTTTAGTCCATATAATGTTTTTCTTAGCTTGCAAACATGATTCGGGTGTCTACCTACATACAACAATTGTCCTTGGCAATCCTTGGCATTAGGACCGCCAAGGTTCATCTCCTCTGTCACCATTGTTGAAAGTGTGAAGTATGCAAGCTTTAGGTGGACAAAGGGGTCAAAAGACCTCAATGTGGACAAAAGGCATGAGTCAGATCACTTATGGTAGTTCAAGGTCAACCAATGCAGTCTTAAGGTGGTGGAGAAGCTAGGAGAGGCATCTAAAAGCTATAAAAGGAGGTGAAGAAACATCAAATGCATGGAAGTCTTGTAGGTCATTGAAGCCTAGGAGACATATACTCAAGGAGGCTCAAGGAGAGAGCCATACAAGGGTCAAAGAGCTGAAATGAAATAGTCCAATCTAGGAAAAATGTAGAGGAGGACATTACATGCACAGAGGAGGAGTAAGGAGGAGCTATCAAGCCCACACCCCCTCCAGTCTCTTGTAGGTATAGACATAGTCTCTTTATAACCATTGTCACTCTTTGTGTACATATCCAATTCAAGCAATTTAAGATGCATATTGTAGCTTATATATATATCTTGCTTTGCATAAGAGGGCTTCTTGAAATTCGTTTTATGTACAGATAAATTGGTGTATCTCTATAACCCTAATTTTTGCATATCCTGCATATTTTCATAGTCTATTTTGTATAGGGTTGTTGACTCACCTAAATAGATCCATTTAGGTGTTCTATAGCTTTTTGGAAAGCTTATGAACCATACTAGGTGATTTAGATTAGTGTAAGGTAGGTGAATCAGAGTTTTGTTGTAGGGTAGAAGAAAAGGTGTAGGAAGGAACCTAGGTATTTGGTTCATTTCACTTCTAGTGTGCAAATATGAGGAATTAAATCCATTAGTTGGTATCAGTTTAGGAAACATCCTTTGAAGACTCTAGGAGAAGGAAACAAAAGCTTTGACATCAAGGCTAATAGGTACTTTTCAGTGTAACCTTTATTTCCCATTCATTATGGTAGATCTAGGTCAAAAGGTGGAGATGCTTAACAAAGAAAACTATCAGGCATGGAAGTTCAGAGTCATGAATTACCTCATGAGCAAAGGTTTATGGATTATTGTGTGGAGATGAAGATAAGCCCAATTCGGATCCCAAAGATCCAAAGGTCACCAATCAAGAATTGAAGATGTTGAAGGAATGGGAGGAAAGGAATAGGAGAGCTATCTTCTACATATCACAGGTAATCTCTAACACTATGATTGGTCATATATTAGACTTTGATCATGCTAGAGATGTTTGGGAGGCCTTAGAGAAGATATATGCCACTTCCAAAAGAAGCAAAAAGATGCAGCTTAAGAATGAACTCCATTCTTTGAAGAAGGGTAGTGGTCAATCTATTGCTGACTACACCTTGAGGGTGAAGGAGTTGAGGGAGAAATTGGCATCCATTGGCTACAAAGTAGATGATGAAGACCTTGTGCAGATTACTGTCAGTGGGTTGAGAGGGGAAGACAAGTGGAAACTCCTTATTACTACCATCTTGTATAGAGACCCTCTACCAACTCTTGAGGAGTTGATCCCACACCTAGTGGTAGAAGAGGTTGCCATAGGAGATACGTCCAAACAGGATGGTCACTCATAGGTCCTATATGCTAGCAAAGGCAAAGAAAAGAGTGGAAAGAAGGGGAAATGAGGAAAAAGCAAGTGGAAGCGGTCCAAGGAAGAAGATTCAGATTTAGAAGGAGATAACAAGGCATCATCTTCAACGAAGGGCAAGAATGGCAAAGGAAAGAATAAACCTCATCAAGGTAAAACTTGTTTTATATGAGGTAAGCAAAATCATATCTCTTCAAATTGCTTGTTCAAGGATGAAAAAGGCAAGAAGAAGAAGGAGCAAGGGAATTATGCTAACAACTCCAAAAACTTGTTTTATATGAGGTTAGCAGAATCGTATTTCTTCAAATTGTTGGTTCAAGGATGAAAAAGGCAAGAAGAAGAAGGAGCAAGGGAATTATGCTAAAAACTCCAAGAAAGATGATGAGAAGGAGACCCTCCTAGCCATGAGACATGGCTACACTAGAGATCTCAAGGACACAAAGAGGTACATAGATTCGGGATGCTCTAACCACATGTCATGTATGGAGGAATTTTTTCTTCATATGTAGGTCCCAAGCTCAAAAGGTTGTGTGAAGACAGGAGATAACATTGAGCATCCCATTACCCATGTGGGAGATTGGAAGCTAGATGAAGGTAAATCTATCAAGACTCTTAAAGATTTGCTCCATGTTCCATCTATTTCCAAGAACCTTATCTCTATAGGACAGATGGTAGAGAGAGGTATGCATGTTATATTTAATGCAAAAAGGGTGCATGGTGAAGCAAGGAGTCAAGGTCATTGTTAGGGGAAGGAAAGAAGGCAGATTGTTCACACTAGAGTTGCTAGTACACAACAAGGTATGTTATGTGATGATTGGTAACAAAAGATTGTAGAGATTGATCTTTGGCACAAGAGGATAGGACATATCAATATTCCCAAGTTCAAAAGTATGTGTAAAGTAGGTTTCGTGTAGGGAATACAAAATCTTTAAGGCCAAGGTCTACATGAGTCTTGTGATCCTTGTCAGCTAGGTCAACAAGCAAGGAAGCCATTTCCAAAGAGTGAGTATAGATCCTCTAAGCTCTTGGAGCTTATACACTCACATGTATGGGGACCTAGCACAGAGGCTTCATTAGGAGGAGCTAGGTACTTTGTCACTTTCATTGATGACCAATCAAGAAAGTTATGACTATATGTTATCAAAGAAAAATTAAAACTGTTTTCATGCTTTCAAAATTTTAGTTCCCTTGTTGAAAAAGAATCTGATGCACACATCAAGACACTGAGGTCAGATGGAGGGGGAGAGTATTTCTCCAAGGAATTCAAAAATTACTTGCAGGAGAATGGCATAAAGAGGCACTTTACATGCAGGTGAACCCCTCAAAAAAATGGTGTTGCAAAGAGGAAGAATAGACATTTGCTTGAGATAGCTAGATGTCTCATAAATGAAGGTATGTTATGTTGATGTGTGAAACATCACAAGAAATGAATTTATGTGACACTAGACAACCTCTATGGTCACCATTAACTCATTGCCACTCAAAAATTTGAGAAATGATAGCCAAAACCAAGAACTTTACTTCTTCAGAACTTTCAAGTCACTAAAATGACATACCTTCAATATTTTGCTAATTTCTCTTAGCACAAATATTATTTCTTCAAGATCTTTGGTAGATGAAAGTACAAGAGAAGAGCTTTCCAACAAGCTATTATTTGCAAGAAAGGGATCTCTAGAACTCAAGTTATGGCCTTCCCAAGATGACTATGTATGACTGCCAAAATTAGAAATTCTTCCTATTATAGTAAAAAGCGCCAGTCTAAAAATGGAATTTGATGCCTAGCATCGACTTGCAACGAGAATTTGATGTCGGGCATCGACTTGGGGTGTTTTTAACCACTTTTCAACAGGGATTCGATGCCGAGCATCGACTTCCCGCATAAAACCTTGACCTTTCAGATGCCAAAACAATAGATGATTTCATGTATACTTAGAACATCACTTATCCTCTAGAATTCGATGCCAGGCATCGAGTTGCTCCAACAAAGTCATGATTTGCAAACACTTCAGTACTTAATGAAATAGATAAATGAAAATATGACTTATCAATAGAGATTCGATGCCAGGCATCGAGTTGCTTGGAAAAATTGAACTTTTAAACTCATCACACAAGACAAACTCTAGAGATGGAAGAAGAAGACTTATACACAGAAGTTTAATAAACTCTTTCCATAACTATGAAACCTCACAAATGCACAGGTGCTTTCTCACGTAGAGAAGCCCGACTATTTTCAGTCATACAAAATGAGTACTAACTCACTTTCTTATTGTATTCATCTTCGCGTCAGTTGATACAAACTAACTTATATAGATTTTCTTATTCTCGTGATTTTTAAAAAACTTCTAGAACTAAAGTGAACTAACTTTACAAATATAATACACTTGTGAATTTGTCCCTTCACATAGGCATGTGGTTTTCTTCTAAAGCTTTGACCTTCAAATATATGTCCAATTAGTGATTGTTTCTCCAACAGCTCCCCCTCAATCACTAATTGACATTCTCTGTTTCTTCATATCATCTTCTTTTCTTTTACTCCTGCCATGCTTTTGAATCTGCTGGTCTTCACACCATCCAAGCTCTTTGTCCTTATGTCTGCTATATGATCTTTAGTAGAAATGTACTCCATTTCAATCTCCTTCTCCATCACCTTTTCTCTGTGAAAATGATACTATATCTCTATGTGCTTTGTCCTTGATCAATCCTCAAGCTTTTGAACAATGTCTGCATCCATATGACCTCCTTAGCTGCTTCCACAAGTCCTTTGTACTCAGCTTCAGTTGATGATAATGCTATTGTATGTTGTTTTTATTTAACACCAACTTACTAGCTTATCACCAATGTATCTCATGTAGCCATGAGTTGATCTTCTGTCATCCTAGTTACCTACCCAGTCTGAATCACTATAGGCTCTCAACTTCAAATCTGATGTAAAAGGATAATATAATCCTTCCTTTATAGTTCCTTTGATATATCTGAGAACTCTTTGACCTGCAATCCAATGTGGGCCCTTTGGACAATGCATGAATTGTGACAAAACTCCCACTACATAACTAAGATCAGGTCTTGATAGTGTAGCATAAATCAAACTACCCACAAGAGATTGATACATCCTCATATCTTTGTATTCTGCACCATCATATTTACTAAGCTTGTGATTAACTTCAAGTGGAGTTGAAGCTTCTCTGCAATTTTCCATATCAAACTTCTTCAACAGATTCAGAAGATACCTTTCTTGTGATACATATATGCCATGATCTGTATAAGTGACTTCCATTCCAAGAAAGTCTGTCAACTTTCCTAGGTCAATGATCTTGAACTCTTTCTCAATTAATCTATTTACCTCTGTTATTCCTTCATCTGAAGTACTTGTGATTATAATGTCATCTACATAAATACAAATGTAGATTGTACCTTCCTTTGCTATTTTGATAAGTAGACTTGGATCTGCTTTTGAACTTTGATATCCAAGATCATTCAAATACTTCACCAGTCTATAGTTCCATGCTCTTGGAGCTTGCTTCAATCCATACAATGCTCTTCTCAACCTGCAAACAAAATTTGGATACCTAGAAACTATAAACCCTTGAGGTTGTTCCATATATACCTCATCTGATATGTATCCATTCAAGAATGCATTCTTTATATCCAATTGACTTTGGGTCCATCCTTTTGAAGCTGCAATAGCAATGATTGTCCTTATAGGTGACATCTTAGCTACAGGACTGAATGTCTCATCATAATCTATGCCGTAGGTTTGGGCATAGCCTTTCACCACTACTCTAGCTTTGTATCTGGCTATACTTCCATCTGCAAGCTTCTTCACTTTATAAACCCATTTATTTCCAATTACTTTCTTACCATTTGTTTTAGGAACAAGTTCCCATGTCTTGTTCTCCTCTAATGCATTATACTCTTCCTTCATTGCTTCTTCCCATTTCTTCTTACCTTTAGCTTCATCATAGTTCTGAGGTTCTTCATCATCTTTGACCATATATGCATAGTTCTTTTGAGTTATGTAAGAAGTATCATAAGAATACCTTTCTGGTTGTCTTCTTGTCCTGCTTGACCTTCTTGGTTTACATTCTTCATAAGTGTCTGGATACACCTCTTCATCAAATATAGGAGCTTCTTCATTCCTTCTTGTTAATCCATTTCTGGATGTACTTGCTTGCATATAGTCTTCATCTCTATTTACCTGCATAGTTGATTTTTCTTTCTCACATCTTCTTACCTCGTCCTCAAATTCTTCAGTTGTATGACTTTGATCTGCATACCAACTTTTCTGTTCATCAAATGTAACATCTCTAGAAACAAGAAATTGTTTGGTTAGAGGATTCCACAACCTGTAACCCATCTGCTTTTCATCATAACCAATGAACACATATTTTTCTGCCTTTGGTTCAAGTTTATGTCTAAGTTGTGATGGCACATAAACACTCTACAATGATCTAGTGTTGGTTTCTTACCCCACCAAGCTTGATACGGAGTCATTCCATTGAGAGCTGCACATGGTAATCTATTCACAAGATATGTAGCTGTATTTGTAGCCTCAGCCCAAAGATAATTTGGACAATTCTTCTCCTTTAGCATAGCTCTAGCAAACTCAACCAAAGTCCTGTTTCTCCTTTCTGCTACACCATTTTGTTGTGGTCTATACCTGCAAGTTATTTCTCTCTTAAGACCTCCATTCCAAAGATAATCATTGAACTCTTGGGAGAAGTATTCTCCCCCTCCATCAGACCTCAGTCTTTTAAGCTTTTGACTTGCGACTCTCTCTTCATATGCATGAAAATGTTTGAAATCTCCAAACACTTCTGATCTTTCCTTCAAAACATATAATGTTATCCATCTTGTAGCATCATCAATGAAAAGAACATAATACCTTGAGCCACTGATAGATCCTTCTTTTGTTGGTCCACATCTGTATGAAAGAGCTCTAGTACTCCATCATGTTTGAATCCTTTCTTTTGAAATGGTAACCTGTGTGCTTTTCCCATTTATAAACCATATGTTGACTCTGCACATTTGATAATCCTAGTACAGACTGATTAGCAACCATAGCTTTAATTCCTCTTTCATTGAAGTGACCTAATCTCTTATGCCACAGATCAAGTTCTGTAATCACTCCTTCACCATGTGTGAGCAAAGCTTGACCAATGTTCCTTTGTATTCTTAAAGTAAAGAGTCTACCTTCTTTCTTACTAGAGACAATCTGATTATATCCATTCTCTAGATCTTCAATAAATACTCCTTCATTTGTAAACCTGACTTGAAAACCTTTTTCAACTATCTGCCCCACAACAATCAAGCTTTTAGGTATTGTGGGAACATACAAAACATTGGTTAGCAAATCTGCTCCACTCTTGCATTTCACTTTTCCAATTGAATGTACACTATGTCTTGTATTGTCACCTGTTTGAACTGTATGACTAGAAATGCCCTTTTCTAATTCTAACATCAATTCTATGTTTCCTGACAAATGATTAGAACATCGAGAGTCAATGTAAAATACCTTTAGATCTTCTTTATCTGATGTGCTGATTGAATTCATCATCAATGATGTATGACTTTCATTCTGTGTTCATTTGCATAATTGTAGTAGGTGGTGTTGTAGGATTGATTTTGTCCCCAACTTCTTCCTCCACCTCTACCATAGCCTCCTCTTTGACTTTGTCTACCTTTTTGAAAATTACTTTGATATCTTCCACCTCTGCCTCTGCTATTGTTATTGTGATTTTGATTTGATCCTTGTTGATTGTGCCAACAATCATGAGCCAAATGATTACTCAATCCATAGATCCAGCAAGCCTTCTTGTTGTTATTTTGATTACCTCTTCCTCTTCCAAAACCTCTTGGTCTTCCTCTGCCAATGCCTTTACCTCTTGCATAATAAACTTGAGAACTTGACTCTTCTTCATGCTTTGCTTCACCTTTATCTCATTTCTTCTTGTTCTTCATGTACATTGCAGAACTTTGTCCTTTGTCTCCATCTCCTTTCAAGTCTTGCTCAAATGTGAGCATCAAACCAAGCAACTGGTTCAAATCTGGAACATAATGATTCAAAGAAAGTTATGTTGACAAGACAAAAGGTTTCCACCTTTCATCTCCTCTCAAACCTGCAAGTAGTTGAGCAATCAATCTGTGATCTTCAACATCTTCATCTATGGATCCAAGACTATCTGCTAGATCCTTCATCTTAGTGACATAATCACTAATACTTTGACTTGGCTTCTTCTTGAATGTTGTAAACTCTGACCATAGACTTGCTTTCCTTCCTTTGGTAGTACTTTGGAAATGATATTCCAATGCATTCCATATATCTTTAGATGATTCCAATCCTCTGATGTGTGGTAGCAAATGATCTAAAATTGTATTGTAGATGTAAGCTTTTGCACTTGCATCCTTCTTCTGCCAATGCTTTAAAGCATCAAGTTCCTCTTTCTTTGGTCAGCTTTCATCTTCAAATACTAGCTTCTCTTCTTCACCTGTTACATATACCATGAGATCCTTACTCATAAGTAAGGCTTCCATTCTCATTACCCATGCGGGGTAATTATCTCTATCGAGTTTGTCAATGGAGATATGATCTTCCATACTCCTTTCCTTCTGCTACAACCTTTGAGCTTAAAGGATAAAGAATAATACCTTTTGGAGTTCTTTGTGTATGAGGATACTTTTGAAGTAACCTTTTGATGACTTGTGTCTTCAAATGCTTCACCTTTCAAACTTTAATGGAAAACTTTCCAAAATTTCTCGTACCTTTGCGGCCTTTTGCTCTTTATGACCTTTCTACTCTGATACCACTTATTTATGTGTGAAACATCACAAGAAATGAATTAATGTGACACTAGACAACCTCTATGGTCACCATTAACTCATTGCCACTCAAAACTTCGAGAAATGATAGCCAAAGCCAAGAACTTTACTTCTTCAGAACTTTCCAGTCACTAAAATGAAATACCTTCAGTATTTTGCTAATTTCTCTTAGCACAAATACTATTTCTCTAAGATCTTTTGGTGAATGAAAGTAGAAGAGAAGAGCTTTCCAACAAGCTATTATTTGCAAGAAACGGATCTCTACAACTCAAGTTATGGCATTCCCAAGATGGCTATGTATGATTGCCAAAATTAGAAATTCTTCCTATTATAGTAAAAAGAGCGTGTCTAAAAATGGAATTTGATGCATAGCATCGACTTGCAACGAGAATTCGATGCCGGGCATCGACTTGGGGTGTTTTAGGCCACTTTTCAGCAGGGATTTGATGCCAGGCATCGACTTCCCGCATAAAATCTTGACCTTTCAGATGTCAAAACAATAGATGATTTCATGTATACATAGAACATCACTTATCCTCTGGAATTCAATGTCAGGCATCGAGTTGCTCCAACAAAGTCATGATTAGCAAACACTTCAGATGGTGGAGAAGAATACTTCTCCAAAGAATTTTCAGAATTTCTACAAGAGAATGGGATCAAAAGGCAATTTACTTATAGGTATACACCACAACAAACTGGAGTAGCTGAGAGAAAAAATAGGCAAATTGCTGAAATTGCAAGATGCATGCACAACGAGATGAAGGTAACATTGTACTATTGGGTTGAAGCTACCACAACCGCCATTTACTTGATGAATAGGTGCACAACATCAAGAGTACATCACCTGACTCCAGAGGAGGTATATTCTGGTAAGAAACCTGATCTTACACACCTCAAAGTGTTTGGATGTGTTTGCTTTGTTCACATTCCACAAGAAGTTAGAACAAAGATGGAACCAAGGTCAGAAAAATGCCTTTTCATCGGCTACTCGACAGAGCAAAAAGGATACAAGTGTTACAACCATAGAACAAAGGAAGTAAGAGTGTTGCGAGTTGTGGTCTTTGATGAAATAGAACCATGGTATGAAGATAAAGGAAAGGAAAAGATTCTTGAAGACGATTGTGATGATTATGCAGGAACAAATCAAAGAGAAGCTCAACAATCAAGCACAAAGGTTTAAGGTCTAGAGGCATCTACATCAAATGAAGAATGTTCAACATGGAGGGGGAGTCATTCTTTGTCTCCAAATTCAGCTCATAGTAGATCCAAAGAAGCAAGTGCTACTCCAAACCTTGAGATAGATGCAAGTGAAGAAGAATATGAAGAGGTAATCACTCCTAAGGTAAAGTTGAATAGGTTAAAGAAGCAACTTTCTAAAGGCAATGAAAGAAGATCTTCAAGGACAAGGTATCCAACTCAAAGGCTGAGTTATGATAGCTTCATGACAAAACATTTTGCATACATGATGCAGGTTATCAAAGACAAAGATCCTGAGACATATGAAGAAGCTTGCACACAAAAAGAATGGAAGCAAGCTATGAAAGAGGAGATCAAAGCCCTCAAAGATAATCACACATAAGAGCTAGTGCCAAAGAAAGAAGGTATGAAGATTTTTCCAAACAAATGGGTGTTTAAAGTAAACAGGAATGCTAATGGTTCACTAGCTAGATATAAAGCTAGATTAGTTGCCAAAGGATTTAAACAAACACAAGGCATAGATTATGATGAAGTTTTCAAACATGTTGCAAAGATGGGAACAATTAGAACATTAATAGCAATTGGTGCTTCAAGGAGATGGCCATTATATCAACTCGACATCAAAAATGTTTTTCTCAATGGAGAACTACAAGAAGAGGTATACATGAGTCAACCGATTGGATTTGAAGATGAAAACCATCCAGAGTTTGTTTGTAGGTTGAAAAAGACACTTTGTGGATTGAAGCAAGCACCAAGAGCATGGAATCAGAGATTGGTAGAATATCTAACTAAGTGTGGATACAACCCAAGTAGTGTAGATCCTTCATTGTACATGAAGAAGGAACAAAATAGAGAGGTATATATTTGCATAATCAAGGAAATCAAAGCTCAGATGAAGGAAGAATTCAAGATCAATGATCTTGGATAGCTTACATATTTTCTTGGCTTAGAAATTGTGTATTTAGAATCTGGTGTTTTTATTACGTAAAGAAAGTACATTCATGATATTATTGTTAAGTTCAAGATGGATAATGCAAAAATTTCAAGTACACCTATGGAATTGAATCACAAACTTAGCTCTCATGAGGGAGAACTACTTGAAGACATTACATGTTATCAAAGGCTTGTTGGGAGTCTCAATTATGCAACCCTAACAAGAGTGGACATATGCTATGGAGTGAGTTCATTAAATCAATTTATGCATACACCAAGAAAACCCAACATGGAAGCTGCCAAGAGGATCTTAAAGTATCTAAAAGGTACCATAAATGAAGGACTATTTTATCCATTCACATCTGACTTGAATATTAAGCTATATTCTGATGCAGATTGGGCTGGGTCAAAAGATGATAGGAGGAGACCTTTGGCTACTTATCTTTTGCAGGTTCAAAGTTGATTTCATGGTCATCAAAGGAACAACCAACTATGGCATTATCATGAACTGAAGCTGAATATAGAGGCCTAGCAAATGCAACACAAGAAGCAATGTGGTTAAAGCTAGTCTACTCAGAATTGGGGATACATACCCACACTCCAATGATCTTTGGAGATAACACTAGCTCACTTCATTTGGTTGCTAATCTTGTATATCATGCAAGGACTAAGCACATCGAAGTTCATTATCATTATGTGAGAGAGAAGCTGCTTAGCAAGGACATACAATTCTCTTATGTATCAACCAATTTCGAATGTGCAGATATGCTAACCAAATCCTTGGATGAAACTAAGATGAACCCGTTCAAGATGATGATTGGATTGCAGGAAATCAAGGAAAATCAAGCATGTTCGACTTGAGGGGGATCTCTTGGTGCAAATGAGTCCAAGCCTCCATACTCGAACAATTAGCATTCACTTCATAAAGCCACATATGGCTATTCTCTTGTAAAAAGGCATTTACTTTTATCCTTGTGAAATTGCATATGCTATAGCACTAACTCTCATGTGGAATTAGGAGGAATACATCATGGTCCATCACCATTGCACCACTTCACTAATTATCCATTGGGGCTTACATGATGTTTCATGTATTGGTAACAAAAGGGTTGTGGAATATTGTGGAGATTGTTCAAAAGTATTGTAATACACCTACAAATTTACAGTGGTTGAAGGTGATGTAGATGGTGTTGAAGATTATGATCTTCAATTTCATGGTCATGATGTGGTTAATGTTGCACCTACTATAAAGCAACTTTTTTGGGATGGCAAAGATGCACAAACTATAATAAAGTGATAGGTAGGAGATGGTTGAACCACACCCTTGAAGAGTAGAAGATGGTTGAACTACACTGTAAGAGGGAGGATTAGGAACTAATCCTCAACCATGGCTTTTAGGGCATATGGTTACCCCATCACACTCCTAGCTAAGAGGTTGTGAGTTCAAACCTCCTATGGATATAGCATTGGTATTAGAGCCTATGAAGTAGGCATGGGCAAGGTAGATGGATTCCACAATGATTGTCGAAACCTAACGACCTCTAAAAAAGGTGCTTAGGCACTCTATCATGTGAAAGGTACTAAAGGAGGAAGGTGGTGCTTTTAGAAGTCTATCCAACAACGATTCAAGTGTATCTCTCAATCCATAGGTGAGATTGACGCACGTAAGGTATCTTTGAAAAGCTCTTAGAACGAGCTTTCAAAATCTATAGAGGTAGCTTGGAAGTGTGAAGGCCTTAAAACAACTTGGAGGGCACTTGGTTGAGGGTTCAAGACATCAAACATGGGTGAGAACGAGGCTCAAGATACTAAGGTTGAGAATAGGGTTAACGAAACCAAGGTTGCAAACAAGGTTCAAAAGACTATGTGAGGTTAAGGATATTGATTCAAGGGTATCTAGGGAGTTTATTAGCATAATTCTAGAGGGATACGAGAGCATTTCATTTAGGACAATGTTCAACAAAGGGGGGAAGAATTTAATAAATTCATATGTAGGAGATGGTTGAACCATACCTTGAAATGCAAGACATGGTTGAACTACACCCTAAGGGAGAGCATTAGGAATTAATCTTTAAACATGGATTTTGGGGCAAGTAGTTATCCCATCACAGTCCTAGCCAAGAGGTTATGAGTTCAAATCCCCTTGGGGCACAACACAGACACATGCATTGATAGATTTCTATGTCAAACAATCCATCATCCCTCACATTCACTCTTGTAAGATATAAAAAGATGTTTGGGACACTCTTAGAACATTATGCTAGCCAAGAAATTAGGCTCATGTTGCTTACCTCCAAAAGTAGTTGAAGAGTGGGCATATGAATGAAGGAGATTCAATGGAATTTTTTTAACAAAGATCAAAGAATTGAAGGAGCAATTGACTTTTGATGATAAAATCTCGCTAGATAGTGCAAATGTCCAGATTGTTCTTAATGATCGTCCAGCTTCATATCAATTTTTTGCATCTACTCTTGCAATAGGATCAATCCACACAAAATAAGTCAATTATGTGTGTTGCATGTCAAGCTCTCTTTGCTAGTCAAAAGGGAAGGTAAATGGAGCTCATCTAATAGTAAGGAAAAATCTAGTAATGTTGCACAATAAAAAAAGGAGGAAAACGATGAAGACAAGACAAAAAAGTAAAAAGAGTTTTTCAATTAAAGGAAAAGGATCATGTCATAAAGAGTTCTCCTAAATTAGCTACAAAGGGGGCAAAGAAAAAAGAGGTTGGAATGTTTGTTGTAGAGGCCTCCATCGAAAACAGAGTCTATTAATCTTGTTGATAATAAAGAATGGGAATTAACCATTGTTTGTAACTATGACCCATCTTCCCATGAGTAGTGTATGTGTGTAGTAGACTAAGATGTTTGGTACTTTAATAGTGGTGCAACCAAGCATATTACCTTGCATCGCAATTTCTTCACTACACTTGAACCTGCCTACAGGGTCCAAACATCAAGAAAAATTTCTATGAGTTTCAACATTAGCCAAGATTGGCTTTGTTCTCAAATTTGTTGATGACAGATGTTCAACTCATGGTGGAACCATGTCATCTTCTTAAAGAAACTTATTTATTTTCCTATAAGATCCTCCATTTTTGAGAATACGTGTTATCCATTCAGAGCTTTAAAAGAATTGTTTTAGGAGGAAAGAGTTGTAACTCTTTAAGGCATATCTAGCCTAGAGGAAAAAATAAAGAAACTATAAATACCGTTACTCATGAATATGCTAACCTTATGATTGACACATGATTATATCCTTTGAAACAAATGTGTAGTCATGTCAAGAGATATTATCTAGTATGTGAATACTAGATCTATTATCCGATGACATAGATAAAAATATTTTGGATTGCATTTGATCAAAGAAATAGTTCAAAAGGCTCAATCTTCAAAGTCTTTTCAAGACCAAATCAAGAGTTGGTAAGGGATATAACTTAAAAAGATTTTGATTATACTTGATTAAGATGAAAAAGCTTCCTCAATAAGAAATTCCTCACTTATGTTACAATTGTCTACATTAAGGTGAGAGTGTGAACCGAATGAGGGACATCTAAGTTTATTGATTTAATCTTGAAGTAGAGGATATTCACTATATTTCTTAGTCCACCTCAGAGACAAGAAGACCAAGCTTTGATTGGCTTTATATATTGGAAATTGAATATTCATCAATTCCATGAAAGGTTAAAATTTTTTAGGACAAAGTCTCTTTAAATGGGGGAAGAAAGCTATAATTGATATGATACTTCTAGGAAGAGATACATTCCTTAACTCTTTCTTGAAAGTTAAGAAGTACATTTGATATCATGTACCTAATTTTGTTTGAGTTGATCTCAAATATAGTGAGCAACAGATATGCAAGGATGGAACTAATAAAGGAATTCCTTCTTGGTAATAACCAATGTATACGCAAGAATTGAAGCATATGTATAGTAAGGTACTTGGGAGAAATGGATGAGGAAAGTTGGATAAGTAAGTGCCATGACAACTTGCTTAATTTAAAGGGATGTGTAATAAAGTAAGTTTCTAATCCAAGGATCCAGCCGGTTCAGACAGATCTAAAATCGGACACCATTTGGTCATCCGTGTGTATGACCAAAGATCTCGAGTTTATACTTACTAGGAGGTCTTGTGAACAAGTGATCCAATTAGCTTAGTGGTTAAGTCTCAAGGATGTGAAGGAGGAGGTCTTGGGTTCAATCCCCATGCGGGACATGGGGAGAGTATTTTGCCCAAAGAGCTCTAGAGCCTTCTAGAAGCATCCACTTGAGTTAACTCGAGTTAACTGGGACACTTGGCGCACATGTAGTCACATGGCCGACACATGGATGGTTAGTATCCACCTGCCCAAGAAGGCAGTCCCCTGGAGAGAGCTATATATAGAGGCATTTGGTTGGGAGGAGAGTCATCTCTCTAGCACGTGGTGGTGGTGGTCGTAATCCTCCTTCTCTTGCATTGGAGTGATAAACTTGAAAGAGATGAATAAACTTTAGCATCACTTGAACTTTAGCATGAATTGAACTTTAGCATCACTTGAACTTTAGTGTTCAATAGTTGGATGCTAGGTTCCATGACTGTATCTCTAGTCAAGATGCAAAGCTTTCAAAAAGCATGGAAACTTTAATAAGCATTTTTCTGAGGATAAGAAAAGTATGCTTGGTTTTGTTTAAGCTAATTAGAGCTTAAAGAAGAAACCCAAGTCAAATTAACCTTTGGGAATCAAGATATTTCAAAGAAATCTTTAGGAATTAAGCTACTTCCTAAAACTTAAACCAGTAAAGGAAATAGCCTAGTTAACTATTTCCTTAGTTAAAAAGGACTATCTTTTGGACAAGCAATAAGGCCTTAAGTCTTGTTCTTGTTCAATAATCAAGATTTCTTTTAGAGAGATGATTCCAGTAAAACTAAGGATTCCAAGATGAATCATTGGAATGGAAAGCAAAAGATTCCAAGATGAATCATTGGCTTAGTATTACTTGAATCCTTGGTAGGAATCTAAAGTTCTTGAAAGAAATATATCTCCCTAGATGTGAGACTAGAATCTTTCAAGACAGTTTAATAACAAGTAGCTCCCAGTAGTTTCCAAACCTTTGGTATGGTTACTTAAGTCCAAATAGTGATATAACCTAAAGGTATATCAAAGATTCTTAGCTTTAGAATCTAAGAGGCATCAGTGTATGCTTGGACTGAAGTTCAGGAAAAATCTCTAAAAATCCCGCGGGTAAGCAAAGAAGCTTTTGATAGTTCAAAAGATCTTAAAGATAAAGACAAAGTCTTTATTATTATCGCATGATTAACAAGACTTGATCAAGCTTGGCCATGATTGTCCAAGTATGTGCGATTGGAACTACTTTGTAGATTACCCAAGTATTAGCAATAAAATTCCTTTTGGGAATTATTCACTCAAGTTCCATTTATCCAATGGAAAAAAGTGAATAGAGTAAGTTGTTCCAAGCTTGAACAACGTGAAGAAATTCCAAGAATGTAGTCTGCAACCGTAAAGATGGTACTTAAGTCTATGGAAGGTAAAATATAAAGTTTACCTATCCTTAAAGGGATTGTGGTACAAATCTAGAAAGCATGAGCGGATGCTTAAACTTAAGCAATAGAGAGATTCCTATAAAGTCCTGGCCAGGATAGGCACTTAAAACATAAGTAAGAAAGGAATCTAAAGACAAGAAGTTAACAGCTCTTGTCACTACAAATTGTTCAAGGATAAAACAATTGAACTTGAATTTGTGAGTTAATCTAGACTTTGACTCATAGCAAGTTTACGTGTCATCAAAGTATGAATTGGTTGTACAAGAGTTTTAGTTATTTCTTTTTGCTTTCCAAATCTTTTGGAATTGGCACAGATGGTATCTGATTCCTTTTGTAAAAGACAAGGGTTAGCCAATTAGAGCTAGATAACTAAATTGAACATCCTAGATAGATGTTATGTACAAGAACCTTTTCAATCTTCAAAAGATAATAAGTCTAAGTGGAATTATTTGTTTGAGTTTGCTTCAAGTTATAGCATAAATGATTTTCTAGAGTCTAGTATACTCTAGAATAGAGAAGTGAGGAATTTCTCAACAGATTGACAATTCCCAAGAACTTTTAGCTAAAGCAAATGTTTGAGAAAAGTAGCCTTATCTGGACAATTTTCATTTTGAATTTGACTTGGTCAAGATATAGTAAGGTTGAACCAAAGAAAAAAATGGAAAAATTTCTTCTATAGTTTACATAGGATTTTCAAGACCTTAGGACAAAGTAGTCCTCCAGTCGGGTGAAAAAATCAAGTAACTGTTAGTTGGGATTTGACCACTGTACAAACATCCAAGTCAGATGTTTGGGACAACCAAAATTCAAGTTTTCCAAATCAAATTCAAGAGCTCTCAAAGTCTTGATAGGGATAAAAATCACATCCTAATTCTCAATAGGGGAATCTCGACTAATGTTGAATCTAATAAAACTTATGGGGCCCCTCTATGGTGTAAGAGGGTCGATAACATCAACAAGATGCTATAAGGCTTCAACTAGATCAAAACTCATGAAAGTATGAGTTAAAGATCCCCAAAAAATCCCATGAGTAAATATCAAGGAAGAAAAATAGATCTAAAAGAGGAAGAATTGGTATCGTTTCAATATAACTTGGATAGAGGAATTTTGAGAAAGCCAAAAACCTAGATTGTTAGCCCAGAAGTAAGGAGCTTGCTTAAATTTAAGACTATTCAAGTATAAAGCCTTGAATGATAGAATTATCTAAAAAAGATCATTGTTTGAATTTTTGGATGATGTGTGCAAGTGATTCAAGGATGTCGTTAAGTTCTTAGAAGGGCGTGGGATATGGTGCCAAGAAAAAAAAGAATCTTTTCTCGCAAGAACTTGGAACCAAAATCAAATCAAACTTGAATTATTTAACTCCATTCAATAGATATAAGATCTAGAAGGTATCTTGATGGCTTGATAAATTATCATTCCTCAATTAATCTATGGATTTAAAGGAATTGGTTAAGTAAGAGAAATGATTTTTTCTTCTTTGCAAAGCTTTGGTGACCTTTGAGGTTAGTATACATAATTATCTTGTGTATGAACGAGATAATTAAGTACTAATACCCTATGAAAGAATCCAAGCTAAGATGAACAAGGAGCTTGATAGGGACCTAGAAGAATGGTCTACCAAATAGTTTGAATCCTAAATATATGAATTTAGTCTTTGAATTTATGAAGTCTTGAATATCATAGATTTTCAAAAAGCACTGACCTAGGAGAACAATGAAATGTTTGAATAATCAATCTAATCAAAATGAAGGATGATTAAGACAATTGTAGTAAGAAATGAACTTTTCAAGATTGGGTTTAAGATATATCACTCACAAAATACTTCAATTTTATGTTTCAATAAAAGATTAGCGATTGGTATGAGTCCACCTCACTTACCAAAGAATGATAAGATAGAAAGATCTCCTTATGATATTGAGCACGTTTAGGATGGAATAAGTAAACCCACTTTGCTAAGTTCATATAAATTGCTAAGTCCCACAAATACAAATAAAGTATATTTTTTAAAGGGATATAGAAGAGTACATCAAGTAAAGAACATTTAAAGAGTCCTATCCTCTCTATTGAAAGTGGAATATGAATCTCATTTCATGACCTTTTGAGAGAGAGGTACGACAACTTTTGCATACTCCTAAAGTTTTACATTTCCAAGAAGGTACAAGGTGTACCAAAATGTAAAATTTTCACTACAACATATTAATTGTATATTGCGGCTTTTAACAGGGCAAATGCACGGGTGCAATTTTTCCCCAACATCGGTGTAAGGGTCGGCGTAGGCGTCTATAACAAATCGCTAATATAAGCATTCGTACAAGCACCAGTATAGGCACCGATATATGCATCAGTATTAGCACCAGTATAAGCATCGGTATTACTGACCCTCATACTGGCACCTATACCAACGACCTTGCTGGGAGTACCGTCGCTCATATCGATGACCGTCTGGGAGTACCGACACACATATCAACGACCATATCTCAATTTTTTTTTGGGTAGAATGTGTCGTCTCTTGCTTCATCAACATTACCATGATCTTGTGTAGCAAAAGACAATACACTCTTCCCAAAAAAACTGAGTACATGTGACATGTACTCTAATGGCAACCAAAACATGATTTCATAAAGCAAAATACTATTGGACACAAAAGAGATGAGCAGAATGTACCATGAACCATGTACAAAAAAGTTATATATTCCATAAATGAAGCATGTACAAGAGTGTGGCAAACCACTGTCGTATATGAGCCAAATACAAATTGTGGCAAAGCACTGCCATATAGGAACCAAATACAAAATTCTGGTGCACCATTGCCATATGTGAGCCAAATTCAAAATTGTGGCACACCATTGCCATACACATGCCCAGAAGGATCAAAACATCTATATCAACAATCCTGCAACAAAGAACATTCATGAAATGAGACAAATTGATATGATATTTACAAACAAAACCTAAAAACACCAAACCAAATTTATAAATTCATCACCTCATCGTAGATGCTCCCATGAAAGGACCACACTGTGTCCCTCCAAGTCCTCCAATAGTGCAACCAAACCATGATGATATCCATAAGCCTCCTCAGTTCATGTTGGAGGATGACCCGTTGCCAACTCCTGCAACAAATATGCAAAACGTTAGATGAACATACATGGCATGCTTAACAAAAATAAATTCAATACACCAAATCTTACTTACCAACTTGTGGTGCATATTGTCATATCCGCTGCTACCCAAATGTGACGCTCTGACCGTATCTAGATGTGTGGTTGTCACATCTCAGTGTTGGTGATATCGGTCAAGAGTATGATGTTGCTCATCGTGAACTATATCCCACTCCTTATTATCTAACCATGTAGGCTTTGGTAAGCATGCTCTGAAAGCATCACGAGCCTCAGATCCTCGATGGGACATAACCTCATGTGATGTGTGTTGAATCCACTATGAGCTGACAATAGGATGCCCATGTGCTAGTCGAAACTCCTGATAGATCATCTCTGTGATATAATTTTTACGATCTTTATCCTATTCACATCACCAAAACATTGATCCATCACCGGAGCTCCATCACGGATACTATACACCTTGGAATCGTCATGTCCATGAGAACCTGAAGGTATACATTGTGTACCATGTGGTGTACCACACGGCATACCATGTGGCATACTTGCATCTGAGGTACTCGCTCTAGGAGTAGAAGTGGGTGACACAATGTCCCACTACCTCCACAACATCTGCCTCCTCTAGAGCCACTTGTAGATCCAATCTTGGAACCTCCTCCTTGAGAGCGTGACCTAGATCTATGAAATAGGCCAGCACATGTATCACGGTGAGGTGTTGAATGCACGCATCTACTACTAGAGCCACTGGGGGATGGCTGAGAAGGTGGTCGTGGTGGATTCATAAAGCCAAGAGTCGTACCTCTGACGGGAGTAGCCCCGCCCATAGGAGTGACACCGACAAGAATGATGTCGATAAGAGTGATGCCAGTGGGAGTGATGCCAATGGGAATGAGGCCAGCAGGAATGAGGCCAATGGGAGTGCTATCGCGAGCGACCTATTACTGTGATGCAGTGACTATATACACGGGAGGCACCTGAGATATAAACTCCAAGAACTGCTCCTCTATCATGGAATGTGGAGTGACTAGAGGACTATCTCACATCGTGCTCTGTAACAAAAGAACTCAAATAATTAGCATATGATAATAAAGTTAATATAGAGAAATAGTAGTGTACAAAAGAACGTAGCAAAAAAATTAAATACAAATTATTATGTATAAGTGTTCGATTCAAAAATCCTCTATTCTAGCATCCTCGTGGAGATCTTATCCTCTAAGGATATCTATCTATACATTGGCAAATTCTAGATCTCTTCGTATGCTAGCTTCTTCTTGATCATCATCTATTGATTCATCGTGTATCTCGTCCTCTTTATAAACCTCTTCATCTTAGACAATGATCTCTTCCTCCTCGACTACTGAATGAATCTCAAAGTCCACTACAGATGGACTTTCTTCTATTGATGTCTGCTACGTGGGGAGACTTGTAAAACAAATAGCCACTCTAATTCTTTTGAATCATGCATAAAAACAACTTGCTCACTGTGTTCGAGATCTCTTTCATCCATCCATAACTTTGACTTGAAGCAAACCACTCTTATCCGGCTTCACGGTTGTGTTTCTTCCACAGGTGACTACTTTGGCCCATTTCACATAAAAAACAAAGAAATCAAACTTCTTGAAGGATAGCTTCAAGATATCTTGAATCACTCCAAAATAATCTAGCTGGCTTCTTGAGCATTGTCGTCTCTTGCACTAGCTCTACTTTTTTGGAAAAAGTTCACCATCATCCCACTATCAAAACTAGACCTATTTTCATTGATTCATGAGATCAAAAAGTGTCATCCATGAGACCATAGTGCATCGTATTTAGAATACTCCCAATCACATCCCTTTGTGAGTTCTTCTTCTTCTTCAGAGATATATTCACCCACTATCTTTGCTTTTGAAACCGCTATATCTGGTCATCTGCTCATTGGAAAGGGTGGAAGAGGTCGAAGACTTTTTGGAAGGAGAAAAATCAAGTGGAACGATTCTTTCGAAACTAAGATCTTTCCTTTGTGTTTGTCTCCTTAGCAAGCTCATACCTTTCTAACCATTTTTGCATAGGCTCAGATTTAATGATGCAAAAATTCATTGCCTTCTCTCTAAAAGAGGCATCCATTTTTCTTTGAATCCCTTTACCTTCAGGTTCATCACCTACGAGACAAACATCTTCATGATCGCTCCATAAGCAAGGCATTTTGGGTCTGACATGTGTAGAAACTCAGTTAAAATACAAGAGACTCTTGTACGAGCCATCCCTCTGCCATGCTGCCCTCTAGACATGGTCTCTATCGAACAAAGCCTTTTAATCTCTTCATCAAGCGCTCTAAGAAGAACATCCATCGGCTATGGATAGTTCCTACTATCGCAACTTCATCTACCACGTGAACCAATAAATGAAGATAAATTATGAGAATACTTATGGGAAAGTATTTCTCTACCATATAGATAGCCTTTATAGCATTGAGTTTCGCACCCTCTATGCTATCTCTATTTATCTCTTTAGAAGAGATCCACCATACCAAGGAACTGATTTTATAAACGGTTGTTTGCACATCCTCCAAAAGATAATTTTTTAAAGCTACAAGGAGCACAAACTATAAAAACTTGTGACAATCATGAACTTGAGCCCTCCATGATTGTTGTTTTGTGTGGAGGTATTCTTTAGACACCTCAGGCACCCAATAGGTATCCAAAACTCTGAAATCACCTTCTTCACTTGTTGCTCTTCCATCCTACAAAGCACCCAAGTTGCTCTTGGTAATTACACTATTCTGTTGGGCTTAGTAATTGCCCACAACTCTTGCATACAACCTCGCTCTTCCAAGTCCTCCCTTCATGCTTTGCTTTCTTTCTTTTTGATCAAAGTCTTCTAGAGAATCTCTCCCACAATCTTGAAAATATGCATCGGGTCTACCAAATGATTGATCAATAACTCACTCAAATAAGGGAGTTCGTGAAAGATCGACAACCATTTCATGTCAACGACTCATGTTTCTGAATCCCATAGTTGTTTCCAATCACTAGCTTTCATTTGCCATTGCACTTGTCGGCCAATTTGCCCTTCACATAATAGATGTCCATCAAGCAGATATCTATGTTGTCCTTCATAGACAGTTTTAAAGTGCTTTGGAATAGCGTGCTTCGAGTCATGCTCCACATACACGACAAGCATGGTAACCAAAAATGATAAACCTGAACATTCACCTTAACCAGGCCAATCATGCATCGTCCACATAAGTATGCCTTGCACTCGCATGTCTCGTCTTCTTATAGGTTAAGACATGTCGTGCACAGTAATCCCATCCCATAAAGTGCACAGCTTCTCCACAGGTGGTTCAGGGTATACACTGATGTTCTTTACCTTATACTTACCTGACACAATAAGAGCTAATAATAAATGGCCCTTCTTTTTGGCCAACCATGGTGGGATGTTATAATTGATCGAACATACAGGCCATGTGCTCCATAAAGAGCTACGTAAACCAAATGGATTTACTCCATCCATAGCTAGGTATAGACGATAGTTCAGAGGCTTACGAGCAAACTCTGGCCACTTACTACCTATGTGTTTCCAAGCATCAGAGTTAGTAGGCACTCGCATTACACCATCTATAGACTTGCTCTTTACATGCCATGACATTAACTCAGCTATGGATTTGCATCTAAACATTCTTTTAATTCTTGGAATGATAGGAAAGTGGCAAAGAACCTTTGCAGTGATTGCTTTACCCACAAGGTTCTCTAAACCTATTTTCTTAACACTTTGGACATATATGGAGATGCTCATACTCGTTCCGAAAGAGGATGCAATCATTTGGACAAGCATGAATCTTAGTGTCGTCCATTCCGATGCATTGTAAAAATTATGTTGCATCTCTACATGTTGGAGGCATGTCATTTCCATCTGGCAAAAATTGATCTTTAAGAAGCCTGCAATAAGTTATTAGAAGGATATTAGTAAATAAAGTTATTTTGATATAGCAATGAAAGTTTATTTCAAATCCACTTATGTGAACAATTCAAAGACACTACTATCTGACCATCCATAAATGGATTGCAGATTGAGCATCACGAGTGACACACATAGTACAAATATCTTTGCCCAAATGTACAGTGGTAAATGGGCTAGGCTTCGCATGTTCTTGTATTCTTTATCATTTTTGATCGTGTAAATTTTGTTGTGTCCATGAAACCCATAGCATCGTCTCCACCATCGTGATCTTCGTCCATCTCATAAAATGCTTCGAGCATTTCTTCCATGTGTTCATTCTGTGTAATGCTATTGGTCAATAATTAATGATTAGAAAGAGGATTGAAGATTGAAAAATGAAGAAAATGATCAAGGATGAAGCATAAAGTGAAGTTAAGATTCAGAGAGAGATGATTTGTAGACACATGTACATTAATCTTGTAAATAGTTCATATACATCTTGTAATACTGACGAATCTCGACGTATACACCTATATATACTTGTATATAGATGTGTCATATGAGAGAGAAGAAGCATAGATGAAGAGAGGATGAGAAAATGATGAAAAAGTGAGTTTGAGTATGATAGTTATCTATCAGATGTATTTTCAAGAGAATAGAAGAATTTTCTAAAAATGGCATCTCGAACTTTCTCTAATTTCTCCTTCTATGCTTAATCAATTGAGAAATCCTTTTGTACGTGTCTAAGTACATAGTTGTTGCATGTATGGTCAAGATTTGAGAGCCTAATTGTAATCAAGCCGAGAGAATTGTGCATAGGAACATTCATATGTGTGAAAGGTGATGAGAGACTTATGAAACAGATGCAATCCCGATGGTCAAAGAATTGATCAGATCTCAGTGTAGAGTGTAAAGGTTTTCACAAATAAGCATTCAAAATCTTAGTTGAAAGGTAAGCCATCTATTTCTAAAAGAATTTGGTTAAACGGGTTGTAGATTGAGAGAACCAAGTCTTTAAAGTTGTATATGTAAAAGTCACCTATAGATAAAGCTTGTTTGAGGCATAGATTTACTTATTGAGGTAAACCTAAAGTTTTGTAAGTTCTTCTGAAGGACTTGGAAATAGTTATGCAAACAATAGGAGATTTTTGCATCAAACTTTCATAAGAAACTTTAATCATTTTGTTAGTCAATGAGTGGGTTTTGTGAAACAGACTTTCTTGAGTGAAGCTATGTCTCACAGAAGAGTTAATTTTTTAATGTTTTGATAAAGAGTTCCAAAATTGGTGAAAGTTTTGAGCTATGCTTGACATAAAGGTATTATAAATTCAATTATAGCTTGTCGTTTAGAGATTAATCATCTCCATTAGTGGTGTCAGAGTAGGTTCTATCAAAATTGAAGGAAAAGGGGACCTTGACTATTGCAAACATACAAAATTCAACATTTGAAGATTCAAAAGGGTAAAGTTTGAAGGAAAAGCTAAAGAAAGACACATGATAGCAATCAAAAGGATCAGAAGGAGTAAATTTCGAAGCAAAGGTACATTTATTACTCATAAGATTGAAGATTTGATAGTACAGGTGAAGAAAGAATGGGAGATAGCCTTCAAATTGAGAAATTGGATAGAGAGAAATATCTTGCTTGGTCCATGAGGATGGAAGCTCATCTTATGAGCAAAGATCTGATAGGATACATCACAGGAGAATAAGAAAAGCCAAATTTCAAAGATCCGAGTGTTCCAACTAGGTAGGAGCTTGTAGATTTGAATGTTTGGATGAAGAAGGATGCTCAAGCAAGGAGCATCATCTATATGGCAGTGAATGATTACTTGCTTCCTAATATCAGAGGACTTAAAAGTGAAAATGATATATGAAATGATTTGGAGGAGGATTTCCAGAATACAACCAAGTCAAGGAAGGCATCACTTTGGGCAAAATTTACCACATTCCAAAAAAAGACCTCACAATCAATATTTGATTATGTGACAAAGATGAAAGACATTGCCGATTCTTTGGGTGCAATTGATGAAGACATTGAAGAAGACACATTCTTACAGGTTTAAGAGGAGATGAGAAGTGGAAGCCTTTCATATTATCAACAGAACTTTCATTGGATCATTTTACTCTTGATTTGAATCAATTACTAGGTCATATGCAAACCTTTGAGCATGATATCAAAGGGGATATTGATAAGAGCGTAGGTCAAGGAATGTATCCTAAGGATAAGAAGAAGGCTAGCAAAGGAAAGCAACAATCAATTGAAGATGAAGGCACTCCAAGTCAAGCAAACTTCATAAGAGGTAGAGGATGTGGCAGAAGTAGAGGCAAAAGCAGAAATAACAAGGATAATGTCAAAGATTGTTGGAGATGTGGTAAGACCAATCATCTAGCTCATGAATGTTGGCATAATAATCAAAGCATTAGTAATTTTAATTAGAATTTCAATCAAAGAGATAAAGGTGGAAGAAATCAGAGAGGAAGTTTTAGAGGTAGAGGTGGTAGAAGCTTCTTTGGAAGGAATGGTGGAGGAAGTTTCCAAAACCAATCCTACAATAACACCTACTACAACTATGCAGCAGATCAAAAAACAAGACTCAACTCTAATCATGAATGCAACATGTGAAGTTCCAAATGAAGACCAAAGGGTATTTTACATTGACTCAGGGTGTAGTAATCACCTGAGTGGGAACATTGCTTTGATGACTAATTTGGAGAATAAGGTAATTATTTGTACAGTTTAAACAGGTGACAATACAAAGCACAAGGTTGTTGGAGTTAGACGTCTGCGGAAGCACGCGAACAGCACAAGGAAGAAGAAGAAGCTTGGAGCACAACACACAAGACTGAATGTATTACTAGAGAATGTACAAAGATAAGTAGCCCATTAGGGCAATAGGCGTATATACAAGCCGGGGGAAAAAAACCTCCTAAAGAGGGAAAAAAGTGCCCCGGCGGTCCTAGAGTGTTCACACACATCACTACCTAAATATATCAACAAATCCCCCCTGGGAGTGATGCGGTGAACAAGGAGCTGGCACTCATGTATAAGGAAGTGCCGAGCTATGTGGAAATCACTCCACAAAAGGAAGTAAGCCCAAAGCTTTGCGGAAAGCTTCAAACTTCTCCCTAGGCAGAGCCTTCGTGAAAAGGTCTGCAATGTTCTCCTGCGTGGGCACATATGCCAAGCTGATCTCCCCAGCAGAGAACCTCTCCCTGACATAGTGATAATGCACCTCAATGTGCTTAGTGCGAGCATGGAACACAGGGTTCCTCGCAACTGCCAATGCGCTCTGACTGTCAGTGAAGATGGTGGTGGCAGAAGACTGGCCAACACCCAAATCAGCCATAAGGCGTCTGAGCCACACACACTCAACAGTCGCTGTGAAAGCTGCCCTATACTCAGCCTCACAACTGGAAGTGGCCACAGTAGGCTGCTTCTTGCTCAACCAAGATATACATGAGCTACCAAGCATGAAGCAAAAACCACTGGTGGACACACGAGTGTCATAGCAACCAGCCCAATCTGAGTCAGAAAAAGCATGCAAATCTGGCGGTGGTGATCCCCCCTTGGGATAAAACAACCCAAGTAGCCGAGTACCACTCAAGTAGCGAAAGATGCGCTTAACCGCTTTCCAATGCGTGACTCCTGGGCAATGCATAAACCTGCTCATCTGTGAGACAGCAAACTGAATATCTGGCCGAGTAATGCATAAGTAAATCAAGCATCCAACAGCCTGCTGATAGAGAACAACATCAAATGCATCTCCAGCATCATGAAGACTCAATCGTAAACCTGTCTCCATAGGAGTGGCAATAGGCTTACAGTCTTCAAGGCCAAAACGCTGCAATAATGTGTCAATATATTTCGTTTGACACAAAGCCATTCCACCATCAACTTGCATAAATTGAATGCCCAAATAGTGATGCAAATGCCCCAAATCAGACATCTCAAATGAGGCATGCAAATCAGCCTTGAAATCAGCAATATGCTTCTCAAGAGGACCAGTGAGCAGCATGTCGTCTACATAGACAACAATGATCAGAAGCACATCATTAGCACGCTTAACATATAAGGTGCTTTCAGTTGGACTGTTCTCAAAACCATGTGCAATCAGATAGGCATGTATCTTCTCATACCAAGCACGTGGTGCTTGCTTTAAACCATATAACGCCTTCTTTAACCTGCACACCTGGTTTTCATGCCCTTTCTGCACAAAGCCACGGGGCTGAAAAACATACACTTCTTCATGCAAGTCACCATTCAGAAATGCTGTTTTAATGTCCAACTGATGTACATTCCAACCATGATGGGCTGCAAGTGCACAAATGCTCCGAACAGTAGTCATACGGCATGTAGGTGCAAAGGTCTCATCAAAATCAATGCCTCTTTCCTGCGCATAACCCTTTGCAACAAGCCTAGCCTTATACCTGTCAACTGTACCATCAGGTTTACGCTTCAACTTGTATACCCACTTAGTGCCAATGGCCTTCTTGCCAGGAGGCAAGTCACATAAAGACCATGTACCATTCTTCATTATAGCATCATATTCAGATTGCATAGCAACCATCCAATTTTCTGAATTTTGTGCTTCATCAAAAGAAACAGGCTCATTCTCATCACAGAGACTAGATGCAGCCATAGCATAGCAATCTGATGCAAAGGAGGTACTATGAGAGCCTGAACGAGTACGATATGACAAAGGTGCATCTAATTTGCTGTCACGCAAAGTCTGCACCAGCCATTTTGGCATAGTTTTTGCCTGTTCAATATCAGCTCTCTCATCAACAAGTGCATCATGTAAATCTGCATCAGAAATGGAATGATCTGCATCATCATATGAAACCTGCAAAGGCTGAGAAGTTGCCTCATTAGGACCAGCACTAGCCTGTCCACCTGTAAAAAGAGGCATCAAAGTATCATACATGTCTTTGGAGCTAACAGATGTCTCCTTAGTACATGAAAGCAATGGCTGAATAGCATCTTCCACAAAGACAACATCACGGCTAACCAGAATGCGTTTAGTCTGTGGATGATACAGACGATAGCCTTTACTTTCAGAACTGTACCCAACAAAAATACATTTTACTGCCTTATCATCCAATTTTCTGCGATGTTGTTCAGGCACTAATGCATATGCCAAACAACCAAAAACACGCAGATGAGCAACAGATGGCTTGCGGTCATGCCAAGCCTCATATGGAGTGATAGACTGCAACGCTTTGGTGGGACACCTGTTCAGTACATATGCTGCACACATGACAGCCTCAAGCCAGAAACTATGTGGTAAAGCCTGACTTTTGACCATGCACCTCGCCATCTCCATGAATGACCTGTTCTTTCGTTCAGCAACTCCATTCTGTTGAGGTGTATACGGCACTGTACACTGGTGTTTTATCCCACGTTCAGCCAGAAATGCATTAAAATCTGAAGACATATATTCCCCCCCTCGATCAGAACGGAGGGTGCCCATTTTACATGCTGACAGATTTTCAGCCAAAACCAAAAACTGTTTGAAGCACATGAACACTTCGGACTTTGCTTTGAGTGGGTATACCCATGCATGCCTGGAAAAATCATCAATGAAAGTCACGAAGTAAAGGTAATTTCCAAAAGAGGGTGTCTGCATAGGACCACAGACATCACTATGTACAAGCTGCAATTTCTACATAGCCCGAACTGAACCATCTTTTGGAAAGGAAGAACGCTGCATTTTGCCCAAAATACAGCCTTCACAAACATGTTTTCCAGGTGCCTCAAGTTTGGGCAAAGAAGACACCATTTCGGATTTCTGCAGGCGTAACAAACTAGCAAAATTCAGATGACCAAAGCATGCATGCCAAAGCTTTGCATCTGACATAGCCTGAGAATCATGAACTGCACATGCCGAATCATTCACAGATCTTTCATAGTGTATGAGCTTATACAGCCCACGACATAAAATGCCAGAAGCAATAATCACATCGCCATTTGAGAGATCATGGACTGTACACCTGTCATCAACGAATTTCACAACCAAGCCAATCTTGGCTAATGCAGAAACTGATAACAGGTTCTTTTTGATCCCTGGCACAAATAAAGCATCTGACAAAGTGAAAGAACTACCATCAGCAGTAGTCAAAATGATCTTACCAACTCCCATAACAGGATAAGAGGAGTTATTGGCGCATGTGACAGTATTCCCTGTAGGGGCAGGCTCGAGTGAAGAGAAGAAACTGCGCTGCGAGGTAATATGTTTGGTCGCCCCACTATCAAAGTACCAAACATCTGAGTCTACTGCAGACATGCACTGATCATGAGAAGATGGGTCAAAACTGCAGACAGTAGTAAACGCCCATTCTTCTTCCTGCACAAGATTTGCAGACTCTGTTTTTGGTGTAGAGGCCTCTGCAACAACCATTCCAGCCTCTTTCTTCTTTGCCTCTTTAGCAGCCAGTTTTGGACAGTTCTTTATAATATGATCATTTCCTTTACAGTACTTGCAGAACAATTTCTGCTTTTCTGATTTCTTCTCATCTTTATCCTGGTTCTTCGATTGTGCAGCATTTGCAGATTTCTGCTTACTAGTAGAAGAGCTCCATTTTCCTTTGCCCTTCTGACTAGCCAGGAAAGCTTGATCTGCAACACGCATAATGGACCTGTTCTGCCTGGACTGATCTTCCTGCAACAGAACAGAGACTAATTCCTCAAATGACAAGGCATTCGGATTGCCTTTCATCATCAATTGAAGAGTAGAGGCAAAACTCTGATATGAATCAGGAAGGCCATTCAGAACGGTCTGCACAAGTGAGCTATCTGGTATAACCTCATCAGCAGAAATCAATTGTTCCTTCAGGTCTTTGATCTTTGTAAGAAAACTGTCCATAGAATCACCTTCATTCATGTGCTCACTCTCCAACTGTTTTCGGAGGTAAGCAACACGAGCCTCATTCCTAGCCTGGTACAAAGTGGTAAGTGTATCCCAAGCATCCTTTGCTGTTCTGCAAGAGCGAATGTGAGGGATAATGGCACGTTTGACAGACAAAGCTATCAATGCATGTGCCTGGGCATCTCTGCCATCCCAACGAATCTGCTCTGCAGTAGGTGCAACAGAAACAGCAGCACGAACAGGAATCTGCGGAATATCATCTTCGACACCATCTTCATCAGCTCCAACACCTGTATTTGCAGTACCTGTCGTTACAGGTGTAACAGGACGTCTTTCAACACCCTGCACAATGTTCCACAATCCTTTTGCAACCAGTACATGTCGCATCATATAAGCCCATAATGGGTAGTTGGTACCATCCAACTTATCCTCAACAGCCAACATACGGAATACATCACTGCTTTCAGCCATGGCCGGTGACTAAAATACCTTGATGCAGAAAATTGACTGTATCTCAAAAAGTTGAACGGAACTGCCCAGACGAGTTCTGCTAGACCTGTAGCAGACTTCGAGACGCTTAAACTGGCGAACAGAAACTGGTATATACCTTTGGCACAAAAGGACGAAATAGCCTGCACAAGCGCTGCGATAGTGCGTTCGGAGGCCGAAACGAGCTCAGATCGCGATTTCGGCACCACACAGCGAAGCTGTTTTGATCTAGGAAACACCCTGAGTATGCTCACCAAATTTCATGCGAATCTGAGACTGCAAATGGAGGAGTGTCGACGGCGCCCTAGAAGAAGCAACGACCTGCTCTGATACCAATTGTTGGAGTTAGACGTCTGCGGAAGCACGCGAACAACACAAGGAAGAAGAAGAAGCTTGGAGCACAACACACAAGACTGAATGTATTACTAGAGAATGTACAAAGATAAGTAGCCCATTAGGGCAATAGGCGTATATACAAGCCGGGGGAAAAAAACCTCCTAAAGAGGGAAAAAAGTGCCCCGGCGGTCCTAGAGTGTTCACACACATCACTACCTAAATATATCAACAAAGGTCAAGTCTATTGGATCATTGAAGGCCAAAGATAAAAGTACTCTTTTGAGTAAGGTTTTTATGTTCCCACAATTCCAAAGAATTTGATCAATGTAGGACAAATTGTAGAAAAAGGATAAGAAGCATCATGAGAGCATGAATATGTACGATATGAAAAAGATGCATCTAATTGGCTATCTCTCAAAGCCTACAACAACCATTTAGGCATGATTTTTTCATCTTCAATATTACTTATCTTATAATAAGTGCATCATGTAAATCTTCATTAGAAATGGAATGAATTGCATAAGTACTTGTAAGAGTTGAGAAATTACCTCACTAAGAGTAGCTTGTGATAGTCCACCTATAGAAAGAGCTAGCAAAGTGTCATATACATCTTTTGATCTAACTAATGTCTTTGTGGTAGATGAAAGTAAGGGCTGAATTGCATCTTCCATGAAAACCATATAAAAACTAATTAGAATGTGTTTAATGTGTGAAGGATACAAACGATAGCCTTTGTTTTGAAAATGGTACCCAATAAAAATATATTTCACACCCTTATCATCCATTTATCTAGCTTGTTGTTCACACACTAATGCATATGTCAAACAACCAAAAACACACAATGAGCAAAGGAAACTTGCAAGATAATTTGTCATAAATAGGGATAATTTTCTACTCGTCTGTCACGTATATTAAATGAACTCTAAGTAGCATTTGAATGGGTCTAAGCTATGACTTCACCGCGAAGACTTATACATGTATTAATGCATATACTTGTTCACATTTTGAATCATTTTACTGAAACACACGTAGAATGGATTCAAGTTCTAAATGATGGGAAACAAAAATTTACTTTTCATATTATATTGGTGAAGAGAATTTGCATGATCTCTTCATACTTTTGATACTTTTTTTGTCCTTCCTTTGTTCAAAACCCATCCCTTTGTCTTATATTAAACTAGTTCTAATAAGTTGTAATCTTGTTTAACCCCTGTTTTGTAAAATATGGGGGGTTCCATGTTACTATGCCCATTCATATGTACATTTGTTCTTTCAAAGTTAAAACTGGAAGGAGTAAGCGCTTGTCACACCTCCATTAAAAAAAAAAACCATCCCCTTGCTATATATTAAAAGTTCCTTTCTAGAAAACGAGTTAACCTCAATGCACCCATACTATATGCTTTGGTATACGGAGATACCTAGTGCATAAGTTAAAAGAGATGGAGATTATAATTTCTACTGCTTGTCTGAAAGTTAAATTAGTGTCATTCTATCTTTGCTTAACTTGAGAGGATGGACATTGTAATCTCTAATGAATTGGTATCGATTTATCTTTCGTGTATAATGAGGAAAATGTCAATCTGGTTGTGTTTGGCAATTTTCAAGCATGATGAATTTGACTATGTGAAAATTTCGTTCTGTTTGAGCTATTCAATCTTGTACTACTCGATGGTATCATGGTCCTAGAATGCGATGGACTAATGGACTTCTATTTTCATGACAAAAATATCACATTTCTCTTTCACTTGTTAAAAGCTCTCTTACAGCATTTTAGATGGACTACCCAACAAACATTACTACATGAATCGGTGTTGAAAGTTGATGATTGAACAATCCAAGTTTTTCCGCGCCATTAATTCAACACGAAAAAAAAAACAGGTGACGAAGGTCCTCTCTTGCATATTGAGGCCTTTTTAACCTAAATATGTTTCCACCTGCATATCTTGTTTGAAAGATTCACATGTGCTAATCAACTTTGATTTCTTCACATCAAATCCCACTTCAAACTGAGAAATTCACACTACAAACAGATCACAAAAATCTTTTCACCAGATCAGATCTAGAGCACCAAAATTTTAGACAGATTGTAGGAGACTTGTATGTGTCTGCGAGGAAGAGAGAGGCGTCTAGAGCGGTATGGGCCATGGCGCCGCGAGAGGAGGAGCGGTCATGTCACCCCTGATGGGAACGGCTAGGGCGACAATAGAGCATTCAAGCACGGCGCTACTGCTTGAAATGAAGGTGGTCAGAAATGTCACGTATCCTAACCTAGGATGTTCGTCTCTCTTTTAGTGGTGTCTTGTCAGCGGATGTGCCATTTCATTAGCGGATTTCACACTCCGCGGAAGCGTTGCGGCGTGGTATAGCGCAGAGAGAGAGAGAGAGAGCGCAATTCCGTGGGGAGGAAATGTCGCTTAATTTACATATTTATGTTCAGTTATGCGATGCTCATTGCCACGACGATATCGCGCAGATTATGAGATGCTCGTCGTGTACATTTATCCTTAAGATCAAGATTTCAGCGTCAGCTTAAAGGCAGTTCCGCCATCTCTGAATGAAAAGAAATATGGGATATAAAAATTGGAGCTGAGAGAGAGAGAGCTCAGAGAAAGACAGAAGTCTAATCTGACGAGAAGAAATGTCCCTTCGTCTACATATTTATATTTACCTCCTGTTGCCTGAACGCCCACTGCCACGAGGATAATGCGCAGGTTCTGAGATGTTCTTCGTGTACATTTATGCTTAAGCTGTCTAAAGACACTAAAGTGTCAGCTTATAGGCAGTTCCACCGCGCCAATGTGGAATTTGGCGATTGAATAGAGAGAGATTAAGGATTGAGAGAGAGAGAGAGAGATCCTGCTGGAGTGGACGGTTATAGCCAAACAAAGGACGGTGGTTGCCAGCTGCTTGATTCATTGTATTACTAGGAACTGATGTATGTCTGCAGGAAGAAGAAAGGCAAGCTGAAACCTGAGATCGAGAAAAAGGATCCTTGTAAGTCAATAGAATAGACCAATGCGCTCGAAGAAAATGAGGTTAACGACAAGGGAGCACACGCACACGATCGGGTCCTCCGTCATACTCTCCTTATAACCTGCACTGTAGTCTGTAAGCGTTCCTCGTTATAGAAAGCCCGATGCCCATCATTCCTTCCCTCTTAAGCTTCCGGCCGTTGCGTTTCCTGTATCCAGGATCAAAACTTCTTGCTTTGATTCTTAACTAACCTGCTCACGTATGTCTGGGCAAGCAAGCAGCATTTGCGATGTTCCTTTCTGCGTTACTGCCATTTCCGTTTGTCCTTCTTGTAGTCAAATGTCGCATAGTCTGAGACAGTGCTGTGTATACTGCACAAAAGCTAATCAGTAATGCAGCAAGACTCCATTAACGTTGACGACGCCAACTGCTTCGGCATCTGCTTTGAACCGACCTTTAACCATGCTCAGGATCTAACGCTCACAGTGTGTGCGAACTCTCTAGCTCTTTCAAATCATACTACTCCCTTTTCCTGTCCTGATCATTGTCCATCCATCTCGGTAGCTGGTTTCCAAGGAAGCGATTTTATTCTCGACCGGCTCCAGGCGAGACATAAGGATAACCATTTGGACATGCAGGATATGTCCGCCTCACGCTGCTCTTCTAGCAGTAATTCTACTGAAAATACCAGGCCTACGCCCAATGTCTCAACGAGCTTCTCTCATGCTGCTTCAGGTGTACCTCCATTGTCTTCTCAGCTTGCGAAGCCAAGCTCTTCTTTGCAGATGGGCCACATTCTCTTGCCACCAGATCATTCACTTTGCGGAATCGTTCAGTCAGCGCTTGCGGCGAGCAATTTGCGTGCGCACTCCGCTTTCGGTACTCTATGGTTACATATTTTGGACGCTTTGTGCTTTGATGTATCTAACCAGACCAACTTACAGAAAATTCTCTCTCAGATTGGACCAGCTCAAGAGACTGTGAAGGCTCGACCGAGCAGGATATTATTCACAACAATTCTCTTTCCATTGTTGCGTCAAACATGCCTGAGTCTCAGCCCACACGGACTGTTGATACCAGCACTGCTCTCCACTCACGGGGAATGAAGCTAGAAAATTTCCTCTCTAGCTACAACATCGAAGGTGATAATACAATGCAGCTTCATTCTGATAGCTCCATTTTCGGCGACGCCAACAACTTGACAACGGAATGGAGTACGTCAACAAATACAGAGTGGTATAAAAGGTTGCACATGTCCTCTGGTTTAGACCGTGAGTCCGCTAGCTTACCACATGAACAATGTGGGATGAATGTAATTATGGCAAACCCTAACCTTACTCCATCTTACCCCAGCAATAACTTGGATTCGACAACACTGCAATATACGGGGTCGATGTGCCCCGGCAACCGCTGTCTGCAGACTTGCCCTAATTCAACCCATGATCGCACTCAAGATGTGAATGCTCATAGTACTCTTTCGAAGCACTTAAGCATTCAAGCTACCGCTGATAAGCTGCCTAGTCCCTCGCCAATGAACTTGGCTTGCTGGCCCAATTCAGAGAGCTATATGGATACTCTCAATGCGTTTAAAGGGGACACGACGGGAGATCCTATTATTAAAGAGCAGAATGGTTCTTCCAACATGCTCTCATTATTCGATCCATCGCAGCTAAGCTTGTCCATGACTCCAAGCAAGACATCAAATCCTCTAACAGGCAACGTTAATACATTTTGCACGGCGGATGTTTCACGAGAAAGCTCTTCAATTACTACAGACTCTGCTAAGCAGAACAGTCCAGATCCAGGTCAAGCTAGTTTAACTGTTGAGAACACCACTAGGAAGTCGATTGAGTCGTTCGGACAAAGGACATCTATCTATCGTGGAGTCACAAAGTAAGCTGGACTAAGCACCTACTCTACTGTTGCTAGATAATCTCTGCTAGTCTGATATGATATTTCCGAGTCATCCATTTTACCTCAAACAGGATATTTCATGACTATAAAGTGCGGCAAAAATGAGTAGGATGTCGACACTACTAAGTAGTAACTACATTTCCAAGGATATTTCGCACACTCGCAAAAAATGAAAATCCATCTTCATATCTGTCATAATATGTCTTCCAAATTTCCTCAAGGGGCACTTGAATTAGTGATTATAATGATGGAAAATGCGAAACGGCTTTCAGGCATCGATGGACAGGTCGATTTGAGGCACATCTATGGGACAATAGCTGCAGGAGAGAAGGCCAGACTCGAAAGGGAAGGCAAGGTACAAATGTTGTCTCATTTTTATCATATAAGGCAGTGATATAACATGATGCAATCATTCTTTCAGTCCATTTACGTTGAAGTTCCAATAGTCAATACATTTTCTAACATATTCTTGGTTTTTATGGACACATCTACTGATACGGTTCTCTTCGGTATGGAAAATCCGCCCTATTCAGTATATTTAGGTATAGTTTGTGGCGGCGCCCCAGCACCGTAGTATCTACTTGTTCAAATCTTGGCCATTAGATTACTCTTCCTAGTCTATTAAATTTCAGATTTATGGTTTAACCGTAGGCGGGTACGACAACGAGGAGAAAGCAGCCCGAGCTTATGACCTTGCGGCATTGAAGTATTGGGGTCCTACCACTACGATCAACTTCAAGGTGAGCGTTTAGAAGGAATACAATCACGTTCAATAGCTCTCAGATAAAACTCTTGTCTTCATTTTTATCCAGTTTCTATCACATACAAGGTTCTATGTAAGTACACAAGGATAAGAAGAGAATTTCTTGACAAGCACATGAGCCTGCAAATAGGTTGGATACGCATGGACGTTAACGCCATCCCACTTAGTCTGTTGCTACGGCAAATGTAACCTTAAGGAAGCGTTAAGTATACACTCCATCAACCAGGAGCCCTTTATTTACACGATATTAGTTTCACGTTCTGTTCTTCCAGTTCGCGTGAGCTACGTTTAATGAAATTGAACGCAGAAATAATGTCATATCCTCTCGTCATCACTCCTATGTCTGGGTATTGCAGCTGGAAGACTATGAAAGGGAGCTCGAAGAGATGAAGACCATGACGAGGCAGGAATTTGTTGCTTCACTCAGAAGGTACGGCTGACTAGACTCGTGTATGCTGATTATGATTAATGCTTTTTGAGGTAGAGTACGCCTTGTATGGGCTTGATATCAGCTGAATTGCATTCTCTTCCGTTGATCCGACTCTTTGAAAATGTGTAGGAAGAGCAGTGGCTTCTCAAGGGGCGCTTCAATCTATCGTGGGGTGACAAGGTGAGTTCTATAAAACACTTTGAGTCCTACATGTTGACTTCTCGTTTCCGTATGCTTTAGAATCTGAGCTCCCTACCGGAAATCTTCACATTATCATGCGCTACTACATAGCTACGCGGTATGGCAACTCCCAAGGGTCTCACTAAAAAACACAAAAGATTATTGTTTACTCGTGGAATACATCACTCAAACTCGATAACTTTCTACTTAACCGTTTCCTAAACGGACAAAACTTTACCTGGCACATGAGTTGCTTCTCTTTCAACCTTTTTGTTATATATAGCCATGTATATAGTTTTCAAGCTTTTAGATATAAAACGATCTCACGTGACATACCATTTCCTTTTCCTTTTGGTTCTACAGAACCAAATGATTCAAAATAATGTTACAAAATCTTTTGATCTTCTCATTCTCAGGATGAGAAGGTTAGATATGAAGACTTTTTGCCGTTAGCGAGGCAGAAATTGACGACTTCTTGGGGCTGGAGTTAAAATGGCTATTATGAAATAGTGGACCTGAGCATCTTCTTCATCAGGTCTCCTTTGATCAGGGTGGCTAGCAGCCTTCTACGTAAGAGTGCCCATTTCACTTAAAAAACGGTTGCAACTTTGAGGCTAAATCTCGACAAAGCTTCTTCATTTATTCTTCCTTTATTTGAGGCTAAATACGTAAAGAGCTTTGTGTGAAAGGGATACAAAAACCCAAAGATCATTCTGATCTTATTCCAAGAATGTGACCCTACAAAACTAATAGGCATAATGGCTTTCATGGCATAAGAGATGTAAACCCAAACCCCTTAACTTGTGACATCTATTTATAGGAAACAAAATGTTCTATTAATCTTGTGGCTTTATATGCAACAAAGAATATATACTAGTTCCATGGTAATTGAAGTTTAGGCTTTGGTCTATGTGGAAGAGCAATGTAGAGTACCTGACTTCTCTTTTTCTTTTACCTCGAGAGCACAAGACTTATTTTGAGAGAATTGTGAAATGTTCCTATTTACAATGAGCCTCTTTTCTCTCTGAAACATGCAAATCTATGAGAAAAAAATGGGAGGATAACTTATCACTGATTTAATCCATAAGTATTTATATAAATTTTATTCTGATCTTGTAGTAGATCAAGAATAAGCATTGAGAGCCTAGGAGAACTTCGCTTCTCTTATCAAGATAATCAGACATAATTGATCTGACAATCTCCAGTATATGTAATGTAAGATACCTACTTAAATCTAAGTCTAGATGTGCCATCTCCAAACTGATATAATGAAAGATTGGTTTTTTGGTCCCCTGTCATGCTAGATGCTCTATTCATGAGATAAATGAAGTCCCCCCCTTCAACTCTCAAAGTAAAATTTCTTTGTGATGAAAAAAGGATGGCAGTCAAACTTTATCCTGGACTAATTGATCATGAATTATGGCTCAAAAGTCGAGGAGCTGCATGCCACCATGAAGTCTGTCGAATGTGCATTGAATATGCACACAAGACACAATCTAACTAACTTCACGAAATACAATTTTGCATTCAAACTCTCCAAAGTCTATAATTTCAGCTGGCATGTACGGAATTTTCTTCATCCCTCATTATGAGTATTTGATGACTATCCAAAGTTTAACTATAGTTATTTTTGATGTACTTAATGCATGGTAAAGCTCCCATGACAAGAATTAGCTAACGTATCCAAGTATGGGTTTGTTGAAGAACTATAATACTTCTCTTCCAGACATTGTGTTCTAATTAGCCGATATATCCAAGACTCAGTATGCCATGTAAAGAAAACCAATTTACTTTTAGGAGAATATAAAAAATACTTCAAAGATAAGGAAAACTTAGAATGTCTGGCATAGCATGTCATAGGCTTTTAATTAGGATAATATGTACCAAACGGATTCACAATTTGTCAACTCAACTGAACTTTCTAGGGAGATGTCTCATATAAAACTCAAGCACATGCACCAAGAGTTTTAGTCATTTCATTGAGATCCTATTTGTGAGGAAAATTATTATAATAATCTTGGAGGCTTTTGTCTAATATTTTTAAATTTATAATTGCCTTTGGAATCTCAATTTTTCCATGTATAAACAATTCGAATTTTGTAGTGGAAGGCACACGTTTCAGTCGTTCATTTTTATGCATTAAATATCCAGTTTATGAGTGAAAATTTTCTTTTTCTATCTTGCTTAGATACGGCTGTCTTTCCAATATGCTATTGTTCTTTGTATCATTTTTATCAGTTAATGCATAGTTTGTTGGCATCTTTCTATCATTGGCCCTCTTACATGTAAGCTTGATTAAGTTGACTTAGTTCTTGATCTTAGCATATCCAATTATCATTAATGTGTATCTATTGAGATCCATTTAGTTCCCCTTGCCTTGTAGTTGTCCTTGTTCAATTTTCAGTTCTGGATGCTCTCACTTTAACTCTCGTTCTCCTTGAACAAAATGTTTTATTAGATCTACTTTTCCTTTCAAAGATAAATCTTTACCAAATTTGTTTTCGTTGATCAAAATTACTATCATACTGAACACAATTAGAAAGAAATAGAGCATTCTCCTTAGTCTTATACATTTCTTCCATTTCCTATGTGCAGTACATAACCCCTCTATATGCTCATTACCATACACATTGATTTCAATAAAAGCCAGAGCCTGAATGTCAGGATTTAGAATACTTCTACATGTCTCCGCACATTTATGCACATCTGACACTGTATTTCTAGGTCATGGTTGTTGCAATGTTTTTTAATTGAGTTTTCAGAACCAAAAGTATGGATACTTTTCTTATAGGGCAGTATTAGGCGTAGTGAACATGAGCATATTACACTTGCACAATATATTTAATGTGTGAAGAAAGGGCATAGCTTAATATGCATTATTTTAAAATTAGTGATAGAATCTCAATGAGATGACATTTAAGCATACTTATTTAATTATTGAGTCCACAGATTTTTTGTTCAAATATGTATGGAATTGTAGCTTGGCACCTTTAGGTTGAGGTTTTCGTATGGAAATATATGGATTTCATAACTACATGGGTACACGAATAGGCATGTGGATAGGTGGGTATATGTATGTATATGTATATATTTACGTAAGTACGTTTTTTTTTACATGAAACATGCAAATGAATCTATTATGTGTGATTATTTGTACATATATAAGCCAATTTCTATGCATAAATACATGGTTGTATGTATCGTCTATATGTTTTAGTAAGTCAATGCATTGTGGATATTAAAATTCTAAAAAGGTAAATCTAAGGGAAGAACTACTATTCAGACGGATCAGAACTGAGTAATTATGTGAAAAGGGAGTGTTTTGATTGATGAAATTTCTTAGACTTTTTTACCGTCTTTCTTGAAAAAAAAAATCAAGCTTACAAGTTCAATCAGTCTTATGACCCACTCAAAGCATACATTTTGTAGAAAGAGAAATCACCTTGTGTAGATAAGGCTTTAAGATAATTGAGGCTGAAAGAAACACGTTCTTACTGATCCCTTTCAAAAATTAAGTATAATGATGTATCCACTCTGATGGTAGCCTTTTCTATGATAAAAGCAATCGTCTAAAAAATACAAACAAAGTTAATGTGGAGAGGTTTACTTTTGTGAAGTATAAAATAATCAAATTTAAGCTTGAATCTTTTGTCTATATATGTTGGGCTCACAACAACCACAGCTTATATAATTTTCAATTACCTTAATGTTTATAGAATTAATTTTAAGGGAGGAAAATAAAACGCATTCATGAATACATAAATAATTTTTAGTAAGAGATGTTTGTACTTCCAAGATGATGTTTACATCAAATTGTTAGAGATAAAAGGCCAAAAACAAGTAGAAAACGTCATAGAATCTTTTGAAAAGTATGAAAATGAAATTTCTCTTTGTGTAAATGCGCATAAAATGTGTTGTAAAGGAAGGAAGCAAAATAGTTTCTTGAATACATATTTTGATAATGATCTGAGCATATATTATTGGCCCTTACCTAGTACGTACTAATATAACCTAAGGTTCTTATCAATGTTAATTTCATCAAATGAGCACTCTTATTTTGTAAATGGAGTGAGTAATAAGGCATATTCACAAGTATCTATGGTTATATAAAATATTTCCCTGGTATGACTAAATTTTAAAATTGTTCATTGTAAAATGCATTCTTGTATGGCATTGATTGGAGACTTTCACATCTCAAATAAAGTAAAAAAGAAACATTTTTTTATAATTCTATGTTCTTGTTGGTCCCTCAAACTCTTGAGAATATGACCTATCTAAACTCCACTTCACGCTATTCGAAAAGCTTGAAAGACATTATTTGGTAAGGCTTGAATGAAAGAAGGAGTATTAAGTTGAGTAGTATTGAAGTTTGAATAATTTACCTTTTTCTTAGGTTTGATAAATTTTCACTTTGAATTATTGGAGGCCCATTTATGTGAAACTTAGTTTTGATTTTGAGAGGATCAAATGCTACAATCTTTGAATTCTACATTTGAATGTCTCTTGGTGCTCATAGAGTTGTTAATAAAATAACAAAATCAACCACAAGAAGCTTCACAAGTGAAAAAAGAAAGAAATGATCAACAAGATAATGATCAGATCCTTTTAGGATATATAGGGTCAAGGTGCTACCTAGATTATGATTATTTAGTGGCTTATTTGTGGAATAAGCTAAGGGTGATATATACATTTTATTAAAGCTCATAGGTTCTTATCATGATCTATAAAACATTGCGTGACTAGATTGTAAAATAATATGGGATCCATAGGATATTTCTTAAATCATAAAGATTTAATATTTTTTTATTTTGTTGGATTCAAGGATGATAGGAAACGGTAAACATTTACCAATTATGCCCATGCAATAATTCAACGTTTAAATTTGAAATAATATATTTCTTTGATGATTACAATGAAGTTGAACCAATGACACACACATATGAAAGGTAATCAGCCCCAACTCTCCTTCTCATCTATATTTAAGATCAATGTTGATCTGGAAGAGAAGTTTGTAAAGAGGAGGAAGGTTTAGCACCTTCCAATCTAACAATCATCAAAATCAAGAGGATACACTATATAAAAGGAGATTAGACAAAAAAAAAAAAGTGGAAAACCAAGTAGATCATGGAAGAGTGTTAGAATTTAATGATTCACATGCCCTTTATTTGTTATGAATTTCCATATTTTGCATATCAACTGAAAAAAGATAAGCTCAATAATAAATTTCAACCATATGTGAATAAAGATATTTGAGTTTTACATGATAATTGATATTTTCTATCAATAAAATCACATGTATAAAGGCTAAGGGCAAGATTTTTGTAGGAAGAACATTGTATTATGGAAAATTATCTTGATCTAGGAATAACAGTTGCTTAGACTCTGAGGAATAATGAAACTTGCGATTCCAAAACTACCATTATAGATATGTTCCAATCAAGAAGATATTGGAAGTATAAAAAGTATACATCAAGGTATTGATTATTCCAAACAATATAAAACTTTAATTTTGTCTTTAGAAACCATGATTGAGGAAGGTTATTCAATTAGTCTGATTATATCTTTTGTAGTGACTTCTTGGAGCTTGGGAAGTGGGAATGCATAATTTAAACACAATAAAAGGACCTTAGGAGCAAAGTGCACGATGATAGTACTACATGTTAATTGTGAGCATGGTTGAGGAAGGTTATTGAATCAGTTTGGTTGTAGAGAATATCATTTGGGGTGACTTCGTGGAGTTTGGGAACTGGGAAACAAGAGAAGGATGATGTAATATGTTTGGGGCAACCGAACATATTACCTTGAACCATAGTTTCTTCACTTCGCTCGAGTTGTCCCTACAAAAAATATTGTCACATGCACAAACAACTCCTTTAATCCTATCATGGGATTTGGAAGGTCATTCTTACTATGAAAGATGGTAGTGCTGAGGGTAAAAGATATATGCTATCAATTTCAGCGCTAGCCATAATTGGTTTGGTTGTTGATGACAGGTGTGGATTTCATGATCTCTCAAATGGTGATAATATAATTGCTTCTGGCATTTTATTTCATGGCTTGTATAAGCTTGTAATTTATGGAAAATTTGACAATGATTAAGCATGTGTAGCTCATCATTCTTATGTTATATCGAATGCAAAACTTTGTCATAGACTTCCATCTAAAGGACATCAAAAACTTGTTAATAGACATTTCACTCTCAAAAACTTTCAACTGGCAACTTCTTTATTTGTTAAGCTTGTTCTTGATGCTTTGAAGGGCACATTCTTTCTTTGCTTAATCATCTCCATGAATCCCATTTGTAAACCAGGCACTTTGTACTGAAAAATTATTATATTGTAAATCTTTGGAATCATGCTCAAGTCAAAGGAGGATATGCTAGCTACTAGATTTCAGCTACATTCTTTGTTTGTTTATCTCTGAACCAGAAGCTCTTTGTAAGTCTTCAAGACAATTCTTAAACTCTCTCGTGTGCTGGACTGCTTTCTTAATAAGGTCTTTCATATCATTAGCAAAACAATTTCAAAAATAGTCTTCATCCTCCCCGGGCAGGAAAGTTGGGGGGTTTATACCATTTTAGTGAATTCCTAGAACAAGATCGAGAAGAAATGGAAAAAAGGTATTATGTGTCTTTCATTGATGCTTGTAGCAGATGCACTATTTTTTACTTATGAAGAGCAAGGATGAAGTGTTTTCTTGTGTCAAGAAGTATCTTGCACTTGTACAAATCCATTTACAATCTGTCATAAGCTTTATTGAGGTCAATCTTGCGAAAGAGACAATCTTGATTACTTTCCTATGTAACATTACTTCCCAAAAATCAATGATGGCATCCATAATGAATCTTCCGTTTCATGAATCCCTTTCTTTTTACCCCCTTTATCCACTTATCAAGAACGAATGCAATCCATTGTACTGTCATCTTTGCATGGATCATTTAGCCCATCTAAAGCATGGAAACAGCTCTTTACTCAGTTTCGTTTTTCCTTTCTTGAATCTCGTGTTTCAAAACATACATAAAATTCAGGATAATGGTGAACAGGACATGCATGACACTAAAGAAAAAATGAATGGATAGTTAATGTAAATTTGGAGAGTATTATAGTCATTGGACATGGGGCTTATTAGGATATATAAATGAAGACACTATTTTTTTGCACAACAAAGCTTCAAATTAAACAAAAGAGAAAGATACAAGACGGTTAAAGGGAGGTAGAAAGGGGGTGGATAATCCTATCCTTCACGTGGCATCCACTTTCTTTTGAGCTTGTTGTCCTCTAATATAAACACCCTATGGTAAACTTGAAAACGTGTATGCATATAAAGGGAAGCAATTGACATTTGATGATAACAATTCTATGTATGTGTTATTGTTCGGATTGATTTTCGATGACATGTTTCCCTTTGAAAGCTCAAAAGTTTGCGTCTAGGTTTTGTGTTCCTTCCACATTGATTCGGTTGCTAAAATGATATAAAGCCTGTTAAGCATCAGATTGAATTGAAATTCTCTGTATATTCTCAGGCACCATCAACATGGACGTTGGCAAGCTCGAATAGGAAGGGTTGCTGGAAATAAAGATTTATATTTGGGAACATTCGGTATCTTTTCTTCACCTATGATTCAATATGGGGACACTGTTGGTGTGCCCTCTAGGATAGATATATTGGCCAATAATTCTGCAGTAAAAAGTAGCTTGTGTTTAATCATGAAAGAGTCAACGAAACAGTCCAACTGTATACTTCTATTTGATTAGGTAGTAGCATCCGTGATGATTCTGCAGTAAAAAGTAGTATGTGTTTTATGTTCAATTAGCTAGGTGCTCTACAGCAGCGTTATAAACTTCCTGCTATGGAGAGCTGGGCTTCATTTCTGTATCCAGCATACATTGGTCAAACCATCTAGGCAGGGAACTTATTTTATATCCCTTGGGTACTAATGAAGTGCTTAGCTTCCTTCCTATATACCAGAGCAGTGTCAACTTCTTTTACGTAATAGTACATGCAGTTGAAACAGTGTAGAAAAGGTTAATGTGTAGCTCATGACAATTGTAAACCAGATATGTGCTCAGTAACAATATGTTTCACTTCCATCTGTTGCAGCAACCCAGGAGGAGGCTGCAGAGGCATATGACATAGCAGCAATTAGATTTCGTGGAATGAATGCTGTAACAAACTTTGACATGAGCAGATATGATGTTGCCAAAATCTGTAGCGGTAATGGCCTTCCCATAACCACATTCACCAAGCGCATGCTGAAGGACATGGGATCACTTCCCTCTTCAAGCAGCCATTCTTTATCTTCAGTTGTCTCTTTTAATCCCCTTCAGAGACTGCAGCAGATTGATCATTTCGACCAGGGGAGAGCACCAATAACTGCAGATAATGCTCACCTTATAACTCAGCTGATGTATCAAAGCACTTCCAACTACAGCAATGGTACAGTGAGCTATCCTCTCTCTCTGTGCACACAATCAGCTAGTGATAATGCTTGTGACAAAAAACTGAATGGAGGTATGACAAGCAGTGCTAAAGACTGGCAACTCTTGCTAGGCTATTCGAACCAATATGGAATCAATGGTTCTGTTTCTATGGACCAACAAGTCATTGATGCAACTGTTAATAATGACATAAACAGTGGTATCGAACGCAACTCAACTATTAGAGGTTCGAATAACCCTATGTATCAATTCCGAACTCAAGCGATGGATATACAAGAACTTGATGATAGAGAACAGTCTATACCCATGCAAAACCTCCTCAGTAGCTTGGATCATCATCCTTCTTCAACGGCTAATCAACAGAATGCATCTGTTGGGTTTTGTATGAAGTTGTCTAATCTTTTTGTAAGTATGCATTTCTCATGAACTTTTTGAACGTGATCAGGATGAATTGAATGTTGGGAGAGCGTGAAGTGGGATGTGATTCTTTTGAATACAGGAAATTGGGGAACCATCCAAAGAACAAAGCTGTGCATATGAGCAGCTGATTCAGCCAACCATAATCAAAGGGACAGGCAAGGAAGATGAGGGTGTGGTGAAAGTCAGCACTCATGATGAGCATGAACATAGTACATACAACGGAAGCTTAGTCATGAGCAACTATGGTGATCATAGGGACATCAACTGCTGCCCCATCGAGCCTTTCTCTGCTTCTAGTTTTAAACATCCTCATTTCGCTGTCCTCCCAGCTGCCCGTCTTGCAGTTTGGAATGATGGTTAGAACAGTGCACACATGTACCAGAAGTATGCATTATATCAGCTTGTACAGAACAGAAGTAACTTTAGACCGTAAGGATCAATGTGATTTGGAGCTCTACTGACAAATATACTGTTGCAGTTACGAGAATTGAAAGGCACTATGGTGCCTGATTAGTTATTCCTAACCTTCCTGACATTTTTCATTGGTCTAACTTATGTTTTTGGCTGACAAGCACAAAATAGCATACCAGTAATCAAGCAGAGACTACTCGACTAAATTTAGCTTTTGGAGGACGTTGTGCTGGTCATGTGGGTATCATCATGTACACATTCCTCCATCCGATGTAATTGTGTTAGAACTACTTATACACAAAGCCATTGTGGATGCCGCATGAGCTTTGAGATATGCAACAAGGGAGTTAAAACCTCTTAAATATCTTTGATTAATTGAAATTCTATTAACCTGAAATGTATGTCTCCCAATGTTTGCTTCTCCTCCAGAAAACTCTAATTGAGAAGATTATTACAAGCAAGAAACTTTTAAAATTGTGATAAGCATAGAAAATGTTAAACAATAGCGGGCAAAATACAAGTGACACTTAAAAAGCAGCTGCTCTAGTTGTCTGCGTTACCTTCAAGTAGAAAAAATCGTGGGCGCTCATAATGGGGATCACTCTTATACACTCCTTATTTTTGGGCTAGGAAATGCGAGTGAACTTTCTAGAGAGGCTTCTATAGAGGTCTAAATAAGCTTTCGTAGTTTTGACTCTCTCCCGATCCAGGGTCCGATGCCAAGAGACAGCTTTAGATAATCCCAGTCTTTCCCAAGACTTTTCGATCTTTGAAGTTAACTCCATAACAACAGAACAAGGGGACTAGCTCTCTCAGGCAGTCTGTTTCTAGTTAGCGAACCGAAGGCTTCCAATGTCTGATTCAGGTTGGGTTCATATTCAGCGCTCCCAGTGTGTGATTCAAGTTGGGTTTCACACCAAACTGGCTGAACAAACACTCAAAACTGCATTGTTCCAGGTGGAAAAAAAATGACAGAATAACAAATTCCACCGCTCATGTCTTCACACAAGAAGGTGAAATTTGTACTCACAATTTCAGTGTCGCTCGATGTGCACACTTGCTGGTTCCCTTTCTGCTTTTTGAACACACATGGGCTCTGATATATAAAGTTTCTATATTTCAAAAAAGCATGTTTTCTGGCTGATTTTGCACACATGGGAGCTTTAGGGATGAAGGAGAGGGTTTCACCACCCCTTGTGAACAGATGGGTCCATGTAAAGTGACGTGATTGAAAGAGAGGTTTGCTCCCGTTCTTTCTGAATTCACCCTCATAAACAATCATGCTACTTCAAGATATGTTTTTGGACAGAATTTTGTTTATGAGTATGTGCCACAGCCCTAGCACTCTAGATTCTTCCTCTATTTGCACCATTTAACTACGTTTCACTCTTCTTTTTTCATTGATCTTGAAAGTATATTACTAACATCTACCTCTCATGATTGTACTTTTCCCAAGAGAGAGCTCTAGATTATCTCTTAATCTATCCAAATACTTTGCAATCTTTAATTTTCACTCCATAAGACCAGGACAAGTGGCCTAACTCTTATTGCCTCTTTTTCTGGTGGGCGTACCAAGGGCTTCCAATGTGTGATTTAGAAACCTTCATGTTGCCTCAAGATTGAAGGTTTGTATTTCGAGGTAGCAACATTTAACTTTTGTTTCCTGTAAGTGCCACAGCCCCTATATAGGGTTTGCTTCTATTTGTTCCATTTCACCCCATTTCACTCTCCTTTTTCTTTCGATCTTGCAACCATACGACCAATTACTATCTCTCATGATTGTACTGTTTATTGCACACTTGTAAGGCATTATGACTGAGGAGAAGCACATTGTGCATTGCATCGTTGTTGGGAATCCTTACGTACAAGTTGGTTGAGGGAGTGCATTGCAGCATGAATGGTTTAAGACGGCTCAGGTAGATTTGAACTATTCTCGAATCTCAAGAACAATTTCAGGTAGGACCGTATTCAGCACAAGTCGTTTAAGTTGTGGGTTCTACTTTGTGTCGTAGATGATTCCAAATTGTGAATGCAAATTCAATTTTCATGGTTAATGCATTTAGTATACTCCACATTGGGACACCCCATGTATTGGCAAGTGTACGGAAGATAGTCCATTCTGTGAGTGGTCGTTGCCCATTTATCTGTACAAGACCACACCACCCATCAGTTATTTTATGGGAAATTAGTTCAAGCTAAACCATCAAGGTGAGCGAGCCTATCTTGACATTGAAATCTCATGTCCAAATAGATTTTTTCTAGATGGCTTTAGGAGCTCTACTTTGAGAGTGCAAAGGTGGACAATATCATCATCATTGTATGCAATAAGTAAGAAAGTTACATAGTTTTTCCATGTCTATTTTGTGTGTTTTTCGTATGCTTCTCCCCCGTGTGTGATCCCTTTCTCATGTATCCATGTTTGGATATGCTCTTTTGAATAGGTGATATGTCCCGTAAGGTCATTTCCTAATACATGCATCATTTTCTCAGATAACAACAGGAGTGGAAAAAGCATCTTTATTGCACCATGACCCAATCTTTATTCCACTTCACCTCAATCAGTCCTCTTGTCCTGAAAGAGAATTTGGGCCTCTAATCTAGGCATCATCAACCTTGGATGGAGGAGAATTTGGGCTTCTAATGTAGGCCTTCTTATTGAATCTAGTTGTTCACCCATATTCTAGGCATACAAAGGTTTCCTATTCATGGTTGAGATTTTGACCCCTTTATTGAGACTGAGTTGATTCCTACCCTTGGAAATAAGGTTACTTATTCTAATCATTGATGTGAGAATGTTTACTTGGAGATGGTATATGCTAAATATTAAAATGGGCTGAGAATATTTGAGGCATCTTCACTTTTGCTAAACATTTACCTTGTATTAGTATGAGTTGAACTATTACAAGGAGTGAGGACAAGAAATACAAAATGTTTTTGTAAACCTATCATATCATAGTTAGGATATGTTTTGTATTCATATACCTCCAACTATAAAAGCATGACTTGGGCAAGGTTCTAAGGATGAAAAGAAGAAAATCAAAGGTTTTTTTTCGTAATTTTAGAGCAGATGAAAGGTAAAAACTTGTAACGAAACGCAATACATTTTGATGAAATGCAACATGACTTTTTGGAAGTGCCCTTAGGTTGATATCCTAAAGAAATTATACATATAAGAGTAGAACCTCTTTGTAATGCCTCTGATTTTCCAACTTCATAATCATGCGCTAATTAGGTGACTTTATTTGTAGTTAGCGTTTTAAGCATCCGTGAGTTAATACTCAAAAGAATCAATATTTAAAAGATCAGTCTCCTTATTATAGTCTTCTTAATTTTCTCATGTAGTTAATCGACTTGGAGGTGACTCTAATGAAGTTTTTATCATGGGTCTGGTCTGCAGATGTAAGGTTTTTGCTAATTTCTAGACTTTACATAGACAAACTTGATGCCTTATAGTTTTCCTTTCCTTAATGTCTTGTCAAACTTTCGTGACATTTTTTAAACAAACAAAGATACAAGATCATGGCTTGGTAGCGAATAATTTTATAGTGTGCCACCTCTTCATTTACTTCAATACGTATTGTCACCTTAATTTCTTGGAAAATTTAGAAATAAATTCTTCCAATATTTCGATGTGTCTTAGGCCCATGAGCTAAATAGAATAAAAAATCACATGCCGACACAAGCCCAAAGATTACTCAAAAATTGGATGATTGAATTTTTGACCATTCTAAAAGAATCGGGCTTAGATCATGAGAGGAGACTTACATTACTGTAGAGGGGGAGGACACAAATTAAGAACATATCTTACTCTATCATGGAGAATGTGAAGGTAAATGTAAGAATATCTCCTAAAATCTCTCAAAGAAAACTAGAAAATTGAAAGCTTGATTAGTCGTGTGTGAAATCTTCCCATCTTTTATATCCTCTTGCACCTAAGATAGTAATGATCTAGAATGTTCTAGTGTGGACATGTGGCCATCATGAACACTCATTCCCATTACCCCTGAGATATGTTAGTATATCCTCTGAGCTAGGGACCTTGGTTAACTTTAGTCTTTGTCCAACACATAGAGAGGTCATTGTACCCAATTATCCAACACATAGAGAGGTCATTGTCCCCCTTCTAAAGATCATTGTCCCGAATTATCAACAAGGGAAAGTACTTGTGAACCAAAGTTTTTGATTACCGAGTAGAATTTGTAAGTTGTAATCTCAAGAGGCTAGTGGATATTCCTCGATGACACGGTTTCTCAATTGTGTTTATCCAATCTAGCATCCTATCTCGAGAATGATCTGTGTTGTTACTTTCTTGAAAAGAAAAAATAACCCCTATCAGATTATCCTCCCTAGAAATATACTTTCTAAGTTAGTATGCTTTCTTGTGGATTATGAAGTTGATTTTGCTGGTACTTGAAGTAAAACTCCATATCCTTCTTCAGAGGCTCTAAGGTATCTCTTCCAAGGAATTATAATTAGGGTTTTTTATCCTTTATACTTATGGAAATGACCATTTTCACATGAATTTTGTACAGAAAAGCATTAAAAATTGATGTTAAATATTATTTGAAAATGAAGATGAGTCCCTAAAAATTTCAAAAAAAATTAGAAAGTGATGTTGACGTACTTCTTTGGCCCAAAGAATCCAAAACTTTACAAAAATGGAGTGTAATTTATAGTAAAACCTCTTTAGTAGGTAAAAATCACATGGAAAGTGTTGCAAATAGTTGCGACATAGAATTTATTTGGTTCAAACTCTTTAACTTTGATTGTTCTTTATTTCTTAGCTTATACCATTAGATCTTGCTTTCATTTTTAGCCCAATGATTGATAATTTGGGGACCCTTTCAATGCTTTAGATATTTACTTCAAATCTTCTTCTTCTAGCCCAATAGATAGCAATTATCCTAGATGATACATGAAAGAAGGTTTGACCTAGTTCTTCCCTACCACCATCATTAAGAACACAAATTTACTATAGTGAGTTCTAGTGGAAAGAAAGTTACTCAAGCCTACTCATAGACTTGTTTAGTGACTCACTTTTAAGTGTTAGGGCATAGTTTTTTTGACATCTATGTGAGTTAGTATACAGCAACTTTGTTAGTATACAACTTTCTACATGAGCAATTACAATTATATATGAGTAGTATATATTGATAGTAGAGAAGCATTTCAAAACACCAAATCCAACAAGTTTCTTTGATGGACGAAGAATCTCCTCCTCAAGTGATCATGAGGGGATGTATCACACCAATGCATAGGTCATTGTGCAAGTGGTTAACAATTTTGGCCAACCAATAAGTGTAGTACATCAATGTTGATGATGAGGCCAACTTGGAAGAATTAGGGATAGGCCGAACTTCCTTTATTAAAAAAAAAAGAATTAGGGATACTAGAAGATCAAGATAGAAAAAGGTTACGTTTTCCTTGATTTTTAGTGTGAGCTAGCAATGGGCCAAAGGAGAAATGTTTTCCTCTATTTTCAACATTGGAAGCACTAACACTTAGAGGCATTAACTCTAGCATATTTTTAGGTGTAGGATAATCATTTTTGTGGATAGTTTTATATCAAAGAGCTTATCTTAAAAGTTTTCAAAATACCAAACAAAGGTAATACTCACTTTGTTGAAGCTCTTGATTTATTCATGAACTAGTATGGGCTTACACTAGGGGTCATGTAGTACTACATTTTAGGTAGGCATAAAGGCTTAATATGTTTCCAATAGATCAAATGATTTCTTCAAATATTTTGTTTAGTAATTGAAATGGAATACATTTCAAGGGAAAACTTCACTCTAGTAGAAGCTATAGAGTGAGGGCAAGAAGTTGATTATTCCAACCCTTATTTTGCAAGGCTAAATAATGAGATATATGTCGAATCCAAGAAAAGAGATCATTCGACAAAAGCAAGAATGCATTTAAACGATTTATATGCACATGCTATGAACATAGAGGGTAGAAGCAAAACAATGATCTCTAAAAGTTCAGCACATTATACCGGGGAGAAAAAATTTGGCTTTGTCAATAAGTGTTGGTATCATGAATGATAAACAGGAGGTTTTCATGGCCCCAATAGCAAAGGGGAGTATTAGTTTTAGGAAGTCATTGTTATCCGTAATGCAAACACAAGTCGTCACAAAATCAGATAAAGTTGGACCTTGAAAGGAGCAATAGGTGTGTTCAACATAGATACCTCATCAAGAACAAGGTTATGTGGTGCATACTCAAAATATCATCAATAGAACATTAAAAAATAGCAAAAGCTGAATTAGATAGTTTCCTATTGATATTGGAGATTTAAAAGGTTCATAATAAATCTTTGTAAGAGAAGTTGAAGACTTTGATAGATAATGGAGGTAGATTTTCAAAATTTCAAACCAATGTAAATGCTTTAGGAGATCAATATAAGTAATTACCACTGTAGTATACTGACTATGAAGCAATGATAATAAATCCATGAGAATTGAAAGAAATAAAGAGCTAGAAAAATTCATGGATTCAATAGTTTAATGATAATGTGCGAACCATCCAGATAGACTTTGACCAAGTCATGGTTGATAATTTGCTTTAAAAAAAAAGGGATAAAGTCTTTCTAGAATTGGAGATCAAGCTTATGGAATGAACTAATGAAACAGAGTTCAATGGATACTACCTAGAAACCGACGATGCCAAGGTGTTAGAATCTACATTATCAATGGCTTTTGAGTATTAGTAGATCAAGATGCAATCTTGAGTTTTATCGTTAGTTGAATCTTCTCAAACTTTTTTATAAGAATGCATCAAGAAAAAAGTTTTTTGTTATCAGTTAAGAGATGAAGAAAAATAAATTACTTTGATGGTAGAATTGAAGAGTGGAAGAGGACAAACTATCGCAAAAGAAGTGCAGGTTTTAGTTGTTGAGAGCAAACTGATGTTCAAGACTAGCATGTTGTATCAAAGTTGTAGTTTACTGAAGAACTATTCAAGTTACTTATGAATATGTGGAAGCAATAGAAGTTTTAATAATTTGTCCTTAGAATTATATAAAGGAATTGGAGAATTCTTTATTTCTTTCTGACATAAAAGCTGATGCGGAGTACATCACAAAAGTAACATCAATGGAGGTAGAAAAGATTTTTGGTGCCAATGCAAAGAGGCAATTTGTGGGTTTGTAGGCTTAATCACTTTGTAGCTTGTGGCTCCACCTAGCTATGCTAGGTGTGATCCTTATCTAATAAAGTAGGGCTTATTCATTAGTTATTTTCATTTAGAGAATTAAGATGATTACTTAAATGTCTCTGCCTTTATCTATTTTGTAATTAACTTTATAAAGGAATGCATAAAATGATAAATTTATGAAGACTTGTGTCTTAATTAAAGATAGAGGTTCAAAAAGATGTTCTAATTTTATGAAGAGTGTAGAAGAGAAGAATGAACACCTGATGTAGAAGCCAGTCGTTGAATGTAATCAAACCAGTTACAACCTCTATTTGAAGGGGTGTAATTGAAGGGAAATAGGGTCTTGACATCTCTCTTTTATGTCTCCCCCAATTGTATCCATTCCTTGCAAAGAAGATGGAACTATCAGTCAAGGTGTGGAGATCTTGAAATGGATGGTTACCTTAGGCCATTTTTGTCAAAAAATGCCACTCCCTTTTAGAAAACCATGTCCTATTGGTTTTTCAAGATGACAACATGGCTTGTCAAGCATTCTAAATTGGAATATGGGAGATTATGAGATCCACTAGATAATATCTAGATTTTTTCCCTAAGAAATGCGAAACCTTGGAATACTTGCTCTAGGTAGACGTTCATAACCTTCCCTTTTCCCTTTTCCAATTGATCAATAAAATTATGGACCATGTGGATGTTTCCATAACAACTAGAGCAAAATTAAAGGACAAATCTATGAAGGATCCAAGCATGCATTTAACACGATATGTCACTTGCATGTTTGTGTGGAAGAAAACCTTTTCGAAGATCTATGTAAGGGTATTAGATTCATTTAGCACCTAATGCTTTAATTGAATAGTAACTCATCTTCAAGAGCCTTCCAAATGCCTTTTTCCATTATGACATCCAAGGGCATATGTTTATAGATTTCCCCATAAGAACAAGATAATAGAAAAGTAATGGTGAAAGGAATGAGGAACCTATAGTGAATTGGTGTTTAGACATAGAGTTTGTGACTATGACACAATCCCCCCTCAAATGGCCTCACCTCTCCCAATGAATTCTTGTTTTGACATGGAGAGTACACTCCCTATGGGCTCGATTGGCATGAAGGATGATTCTAAGGGTGGGAAAACATTCACCATGGTTCCAATGAAAAAGGAGGGACATACAAACCAAAGGAGAAGACAAAAGCTATAGAAAATCCACTTCGTACATAGGGAACAAACTCATTTGATTGAAAAATAAAATTAATGCCTTTGATTTCTAGGGAGTTTCACTCAAGTGGAAGACTCAAATGAGTGAGATTCAGAGATCTTCCAAGAATATTACTCCACTCTTAAGGAGCAGAACCTCAATATTGGAAGATCGATCATTTCTTCACTATCTTGAACACATATAAAAAGAAGAAGGTAACAACGAATAGCAAATGGAAGGAGAATGAAGGTCCACTTGGTTCCTAGCCCCTGCCTAGAGACTGTGCCACCTAAAAATGGCTAAACCAAACAAACATCCCAAGATAGTAATTAAAAGAAAGATGAGAATAAGATGATTCTAATTTTTGCTCCAAAGAAAATTTCATGAAGATTATATTACTTAATGCCCATGGCCTTTCAGACTTGAAAAGGCCCACAGATATCAACCAATGGTTAAAAGACAACAACTTCAAGATAAACTAATCTCCTTAAAAGAGGTAAAAGTTGAAGAAGAAGAATTGACCATTAAGCTCAAGAAAGTCTCTTCTGACCACTCTTGCCTCACTATGAATCCCCCAAAAAGAAGGGAGGTGGTGTACCCATAGGTTTTAGCCCATGTTGGGTCCTATTCCTAATGCGCTCAAGTATTGATCGTCTAAATTGAAGGGAAGTAGCTACATTTGGGGGCACTCTTTCTTTCTTGATTTCCTTAATTTATGCTTCTAACTCCTTTATGAATTAGAGTCTTGGAGTACACTCAAGGATATTGATTTCCTAATGATTCTCGTCAAGGACTTCAATATGGTGGAAATTCTATGTGATTGTGGGAAGGCTAAGGGTTAGAATATTGATGGGGATGAAATAAAATTGATTGGGATCTCTTTTCGATCATGAAGATATTAAAGCATATCAATTCTTCACTTTCTCTAATTTAAACTCAGACACAACCTTGCTAGGGCCTACTATCTTGAGGACTTCTTAGGATCTATGAAATATCTCTCCGCTTGAATCGGTGTTGAATGAGATCAAAAGCAAACTTAATACTAAAATGCTATGCAGCCTAATACTGGTGGACATGCCATGGTGGGTGACAACTTTGTTTTCCCCTCTACCATCTATTCCCTCTCTTTTTTAAGTCCCTCAAATAAGAAACTCTTAAATTTGGAGGCATTTTGTAGAAACGTTGTGTGGACTAGAGTCCCAAATAGAAGGGTTATTCCTAGGATTCAATAGGATATCTATTTCATTCCCAAGGATAAGGGTATCCTAGGAATCCTCAACATGTCATTGATGGAGAAAAAATTGGTTATAAATGGATGATTAAAGCTTGGTCCAATCAACAAGAATCTTGTGGCCAACACTTATTCAAGAACAAAAAGTAGTTCTTATTGGTCTAATTCCTATGATGGAAAATTCTTCACATCGAATATTCCTCTTTTTGCCCCTCAAATTCTCAATAAATCGATCAAAGTTGATAACCCCTATTTGGAAATCTTTAAACCTCAATAAGGATTCCTATTAATGGTATTCCTCCACCTAGAGAAGAAAATATATTGAGAGGCAAGAAACTATGTTTTCGAGGAATTCACATTTGGAAACAACTTTGGAACTATGAGGAACACTATTGGATTAGATGAGAGGACATAGATAGCAGCTTAGACTAGAGCTTGAATATTGGTCTATTCTCAAAAGAAGAATCAAATACTAGGGCAGTCAAATCTAAGAAAACGTCAAGTTATTTGAAGACATCCCAAAATACAATACAAAAATAGAATATTCTCATGCCTTTTAAGTAGTGGTGTAGGCAATGTTCCTAGATTAGACGCGAATAATAATCTCAAGCCCTATGGAATGCCTTAATTGATATGAAGAATTATTTTCTACTCTTTCAAATTCTCCACAAAGTTTCTATACCAATGCTAAAGCCCAAAAGATAATTATTTCCACCACTTGATGAAAAAGATGTCATCATGAGGTGGAATACATTGGTCATCTTTTTTTTAGTTGAAAAAATAACAAAGGATTCGGATCTCCTTACAAAGGATTCTGAACTTGATTTTGAAGATCTCTTGGCAGCAAGAAATCTTAGGAGAAGTTATTGGATGCTTGAAAACCTTGTGGAATGCAATTAAAAATGAGGCCCTTTGGAAGATATGGAAGGAATGATGTGGGATAAGATTCCGTAACCCACCCCAAGGACTATCCCTTAGAGAAATTCCTCATCCTTTTAGGAAGGAGAATAAAAAATGCCAAAAATCTTCCTCCTTTAGACACTCTATAACCTTTGTAATATAAGGAGATGGGCTTAAGAAGAAATGGATTCCCCATGAAGGGGATGATAGGTTTATAAACTTTCTTTCTAGGTAGCTCTAATCTTTTGTAATTTTCTTCTTTTTTAAATTAATTGGAATGATTTAGTTCAATTCGACATCAATCAAAACTAGTGGGTTCCTATCCAGCTAAGCATAACACAACATAAATTTCAGAAATCCTATGATTGAATATGCCATATAGCATGGGGTTTTCTTCTAGGAATCGTTTGTGCAATTGAGAGTGCATTGTATGTGGGCATCTTCCATAATCTTCCACACACTCTAGATTGATTTGTAAACAATCATCCCTCTTCATGAATTTGGAATCTTTGTTCTTCTCTTAACTGCTACATATGGGGGAGGGAATGCGTTGTAAATTGAATTGAGTTGACCCCCATACCATGTCAAGTAAATCAGAGTTGATTACCACATGTTCAAGTTTTTCATGAAAATCTTGTATTAATTGATATCTTTATTTTTGTTCTTGATCCCCATGGAAAATCTTGAATGTAACCCTCACCTACAGCTATTTTTGCTCCTTTTCTCAGATGACATAGAGGTGGAAAACTTCTTTTTGGCCTTGGTACTAAGGGGGGTTCTTGTTCTTCATACATTGGTCTTTGAGTTTCTTCAAAACATCACCTTAAGCCTCTACATGTCTAGTGGAGCTTGCATTATCCAATCTTCTTGAGGTGGGTTGATCTTGATGTTCCTTAAGTTGTACTTGAAGGGTTGCAATTAGTGTGTATTTAAATTGATTTTCCTCTTCTATCCATGCTCTTGTCTTTGCCTCTTTATTGTAGTTTGGTTGATCTAGGAGGTGGAGTTCTTGAGGAATAGGTGCATCACTTGTCAAACATACTAAGAGAATTCCATTGTCCTTGTGTAGTTTTGTGTTTTCCTCCATGAGCTCGTTACGTAGATTTCGTCATGATCTCCATTCATCTTTTAGTGGTGGTGTGTCCATGGAAGCATGTTAAATCTTTAGCTAGTAGAGTTCTTGTCGAACCTTTTTCTAATTATCTCTTTGTTAGCATCCACTTTTCTTAGCAACTAAATTTCCTTCATCAAAAGTGTGTGTGTAGTCCTCCAAATCATGATTTCTTACTACAATTCCGTGATTAGCTTCTCACTTTCCTTTTATCGTCTCATTCCAATAGGTGCAATTACCATTTCATCAATTGATTGAAACTCTAATAACACTTACATTCAATAGTACATCATTGGCGTGCACTACTATGTGCACCCTTTGCCTAGTGTATGGTTGTATCCTTGAAAACAAATTCAAATTTGGGATTGTTGTCTATCTTCTTTCAAGTGATGTAGTAGTCTTGGATGTCTTCGCATAAGTTTTGTGGTCATTTGGTTCTAGAATAATAATCCTATGTATATGGGGAAGGTGGGTTCAAAGTTATCATGGTGAAAATTGGAGGAGAACTTTCCATTGATATAGGTGATGTTCTTTGTTATACTTCTCCTACTCCTTGCTTCTGTGGGACTATAGGTGGTGAAAGAGTTATTGTGACACTATATAAGTTGATGAGAGGTGGGGAAAGTGGCCATGAAATGTCCATGGTGTTGAGATCGTGGATATCAAAATGTGGCATAAGAGTTGTAATAGGTCTCCTCATCATCTTTGTTGAGTATCCAAGGCTATAATGAGAGGGGTTTGCTTTGAAGATAAGGTTCTTAGTGGTTGACTTTGGGCTACTTCCTCTCTTAAATAATACATCTCTCTTCTATGGGGCACCTCTTCCAAGGAATCATCTTCATCTAATATTGATATTTTCTATTGAATTCTAGACATGAATAGCCTTGTTATTCCATTAAGGGCTTTGACATCAGCACTCATTTTCTATATTTGCTCGTCTAAAGAATTGGAGACTGAGTTGTGCCACTGTGCTTCAATCATTCTGAAATTGCACTTTGATGTGCCTAAGTAGGCATGTAGTTACTATCTCTCATCACTCCAATATGAATCATTCTCATGAGGGCTAGAAAAATGTGAATTGTCTTTTTCATGGGTGATTCTACTCAAGCATCCATGCAAAAATATATACCGCCTCTCTTTTCTTCCTTGCATGCAGCATGGCATGTCAAGTTCTCTTGTACAAATCTTGAATTCGGAGACAAAAATGCTAACAAAGAAACCATAGTAGCACTTTGAACTCAGGCCCATTGAGATCTACAAATGTTCTGACAATATTCAATTATTTTGGTCTGTGGTATATCAAATTTTTTAATATCTAGGGTGCACTTGACTATCTACAATACTTCTCAAATGAGTTCATATGAAAGATCAATTTTCTTTGACTTTGAAAGTCATTGATAAAAAATATAGTTGTTTCTTGCTTATACGAGTCACTCATCTCTACCACTCAAGTGAAATAAAGCTTGGCTATGGGAAATGAAAGGTAATTTTTTGCATCCTAGGAGTTTTGAATCTGCTAGAAGAATGTGTGTTATTTGGAGCTCTTTGACTTCTTTACACAAGAAGCATAATTTGCATTTGTGGCATCTTATTTCTTACTCACACACAAAGAAATGTGTACCTTCCTTCATTGGATGATCACTCTCTTCTAACTAGTGGCCTCTTGGTGTTGATGCACTTCATATGAAAGCTTTTGAAGTAGTACTAGAGGTTTCATGCAAGGTTTTTAGGAGGCAATTCAATCATCTTAACTTGTTCTAGCTGGCTCAATAAAACCCCTTCTTGTAGTGGACCCTCTTGGTGAAGCCCCTAATATCTCCTCCTTGAAATCTTATGCCATTTAATGTGGAAATAGTTTATTGTGAACATATGAGTTAGAAAAAAAAAAGAATGCACTAATGCCATGCATTTACTTTATGCAAAAAAGAAAGAATGTAAAAATTTTGATAATCAAACAATATGGGGTGTTGGAGCAATACATCAATCTGCTTAGGGATACAATGTTGAGAACATCATCGTAGCCACCGAATAGTTGATTAAGTGGCTAGAAGCTGATGCCACAACCAAGAATGGTGCACATACCACAAATAAGTTCCTTTTTGAGAATACATACACATGCTTTGGACTTCCTATCGAGATTGTGAGTTATAGAGGGGCATATTTCATCAATGAAGTTGATGAGAATCTTCTACTTGAGTTCCTTATTACACACAAAAAATATGTGCCCTATCATGCGCATGCCAATGGGCAACCAAATAGTTTTGATAAGGTCCTTTGTATAGTTCTCAAGAAATTGATAAACAATGGAAGGTCAAACTAGGACTAGTTGCATCATGCATTCTCTGCTTAGAAAGTTGGCCTATAAGGCATCTTCAAGAGGGAGCCCCTTCAACCAATTCTATGGAAAACAAGTGGTATTACCAATTGAACTTTTGGTATGTACTCTTAGATTTTTCCAAGGATATACATGGAAAGGACATGAACTCTCAAACCTAGTAGATAGTCTAGAAAAGATACAATAGATCAAAATTAGATCTATCATGGGCGTATATGTAGTCAAGAAATGTTAGAAATCTTACTTTGATGCACACCTCAAATATAATAAATTTCAAGAAGGCAATCTCCCATTGGTCTATACATTAAAGAAACACGCAAAAAACTTGCAAAAGAGAGGGTATGGCCCCCTAGTGATTCATAGGCTATGACATAGCAAAATGGTTCAACTTGAATCTTTAGAAAGAGATGTAATTCCAAATTACATTTGTATTTGTAGAGTTAAACTCTACCAAGACCCTCCCACAGAGGCAATGTTGCACCAACTATAGAGATCCAAGGATCACAAAGCAAAAGAACAATGTGTAATCCAAGAAGATCAATAAGAGGCATTGGTTATAATCCAAAAGCATAGATTGAGGCAATAGCAATCGTGTAAATACATAGATAGACAACAACACATATGTATGGGAATGTGCAAGGTTGATGGTTCTAACCTATGGATCATTGATAAAAAACCACACATATGGGCCTCACTAGGAAATTTATACTTAGTGCCCTTAAGAATTATCATAGAATGCGAGTTTTAAGTAGTCTGTGTTGTGGACATGCCTCTATACCTCTTCACATAGGAGAAAGACTACTAGATAGTAGCAAGTGTTGGTGTGAGTGTAGCTAGGTATTGGGCAGGGTTCAAGCTTCTTGTTGTGCATTAGGAGGAAAAATCTTCCAACAGCTAAGAGGATTCTTTTGGTATATTTCATGTCAAAAATGGAGATCCTCATAGAGAAATTTATTTATACATAAGGATGGCCTATTGAGCAAAAAAGTATGGATATTTTAGTAAAATTTCTAGTTGTAAAGGATGTTGCAAGGTTAAAGAACACATAGGAAGCATAAAAAAAGGGGGGGCTAAGTAAAAAAATTAGATTGGAGGCATCATGATGGCTCTCAATCAAGGGCCAATGTAGTTGTTGACATCAAAATTACTAGTAACACATCATGATTCCCAATTTTCATGGGCACCCATCATGATTATGCAATGCTGAGATTTGATGACATTGGAATTGCTCTAGTTTTTGAAAACTCTAGATTGCCGAATGTGTGAACATCCTGATTAGTTTTCTTATACGAGCCAAGACATCATGATGCCCATAAAACATTGCAATTTCCCACATTCTGCAATGAGACATCATGGTGCCTCACATAACTTCACGATTACAATCCGTTCATGGTCAATCATCCATTGAGGCATCATCAATTTTCCAAAAACATTATGATTGTTCTTCACACATAGACATATTTGATTGGGACACTGAACATTGTGGCCAATTCTCTTGCAAATTTTTGTGAACTTTGGAATCGTAATTCATTGTAACAATTTTTGGTCTCTTCTTTAAATGTTGAGAGCTTCAAATTATGTGGAATAGAAGTTATAGGTGGAGAATGTAGACTAAAAGAGAAAATTAGGGACCTTTTTGGACACTTGGATCTTGTCCTAGACCATATGAGACTTCTATCATGACTAGGAATTCTTAGATCCAAAGTGTCTCTTGCATTTATTATTTTTTTGGTGTTACCTCATATTAATACATTGAATTACTAGAAACAAAAGAACCCTAAAAAGAGTTTTGGGAGGATACCTAATTGTGAGGAGGTGATGGTAGAGTATAGAGATGAGGGGGTCTTTAAAAATACCTTCTCTAGACCTGTCTATTTCTTGCTTGGAAACACTAGTCAAGACAAACTATTTGTAGATTATGAGTATGAAGAAAAACCTTCTATTTATGGAAGAAGGCACTCAAAGAAATGTTCATAGCCCATAACCTATTATGAATTGAGTTTGCACAACTTCTAATAGGAAATAAGTGAGATATTCCAAGTATAGACTGAATTTAGAGTGCCTAAAATGTGGGAAATATACTTAGAAACTCATAGGTTTGATCCCAACATTTTAGCAAGAACAAAATGCATATACACAATCCTAGAGACAGATTCATCTCTTTGCACACAAAGCTTCAATGATCAAATCATTGCATAAGCATTAGGTTTTTCAAGTGCATATATGATAAACTTAGCACCTTAATATTCAACTTTAGTGCATTAACAGTTAAGCTCACAAGGATGTTACCTTCATGATCCATGCATTTGTTGAGAGAAATAAATCATACGTTCACTTCAATGACTCTGAGAGGTCACCAGAATTTAATAATAGATAGTTAGCAACACACTAGCTCAAGATGATGATGAAAATTCAAGTATATGTATTGATATGTAAAGTACAATATTTGGAAGTGTTCGAGGACTTCTATGACTACAAGCTAAGGGTGATCAACACTGCTAAAGTGTGTGAAAGATCTATCTCACTATGCGACTTCTTCACTCAAGTATATATAATAAAATCCTCATGATTCTTCATGGTATGTGTTGATGAACGCTTCAACTACTTATTTGAATTTTGAATTCAAGTAAACCATGGCTTTTGGATCCTTTTTTATTTACCTAAAGTATGACTTTTAAGGTTTTAGACCTTTTACAATAGGTAAAAACAACTTGAGGATTTTCCTTAGGTATGAACTAAGAGTGTATATATATATATATATATATATATATATATATATATATATATATATATATATATATATATATATATATATATATATATATATATATATGTGTGTGTGTGTGTGTGTGTGTGTGTGTGTATGTATGTATGTATGTGTGTGTGTATGTATGTATGTATGTGTGTGTGTGCACGCATATATATGGTACTCAAAATCGAAAATAGTATAGAAATATGTTGAAGCTCTTAGACTTGCCATATGTACCAATAGCTCCCGCTCAACCCTAAGATGCTTGATTCTTTAATCTTTTTTTCGATCTCTTGAATTCCATTAATTGATTTGAATCTGCTTCTCTTTACTCCATCCAAAGCATTATTCACCATGCTAGTGTTAAGTTGAGATATATGAAAGCTCAACTTCTTTTCTTGTAATATTTTCCCTAATAAAGTGGTAGGGGACCTCAACGTGTTTGGTCCTTGCATGGTAAGAAATAGGATTTGCTGCAAGATGTAAAGAGTTCATATTATATGTCAACAACCAAAACGCACTACAACACATATGCATTAAAATCACATGTTTAGAAAAGATTAGAAAATCCCACATTGTTTTTAAAGTTTTGGAGAGATTAGCACTTTATTGAGCCTTGTAACTAAGAAAATGTGCCGAATTTGGAAATGCTTATGAGATGCATAAACATTCAACTCTTCGATATGCATAATCACATTAGAGATGTCCCAAGTCAAGATCGGCCTACAAATTTTGCAGGCTCAAATATTCTAGAGAGAGAAGGAAAACAAACCATTATCTTGCAATGAACCAATTTTTGGGCCTCAAACGAGCTCCATGTCATATGATTCACAAAAAGCTTAGAGAGAAACTTTTGTTCTATTATGCATAACCTACTTTTCTCTCATACAAAAGTATATCTGATTCCTTTATTTTCAGGTTCAAATTTCAACTAGAAAAACATGATGCAAGAAAATTTTAGAGAGAGATTATGAAATATCATCCCAAAATGTTATGTACATGCATAACATAATCCAATAGAAAGCTCATAGTGAAATACTCCACTATCAATGGACTTATTATAGGTATCTAGGTGTGGAAGTGAACATTTCATTAGAAAATGTCACATTCCAAGGAAAAGCAAAGAGTCTATAGATGAAAATATGCCACTAAGTCTCGGGCAACAATTCTTTCTTTCAAAGCCATGGGCTTCATTGTAAACATAATGTTTTGATGTGTCTAGGCTATGATGGTTTCTCTCAACTATTTGTGCCATCATCAGTTTATACCTAGAAGGGTTAAAATTTGTTTGTATATATGATTTCTCTGAGAAAACCCTAATTTTGTGTAATCCAAGGAGTCCTTGAGCTCATGGAGATTTATTTTAGGAAATTCATATTTCTTTGATTAGTCAAACCCTTAGTTGTGTTATATATGACCAAATCTTGGGTCAAAAAAGGGCCATTTTCCCATGTGTAAATAAGAATAAACTCTGATTTTGTGGAAGGTTCATTATTTTGCAAGAATAGAAGCTAAAATATGTGTAATTACCTTTGTAAAACACCTTTGAAGATTTTTTTCTCTCATTCTTGTTTGTGATGTGTAGAAAAGAGTATCCCAAGGAGGCCCCAAGCCTAGGCACATAATCTATGAAAGATTTATCGCAAAAATTTTGCACTCTATTTGTTGGAAAATGTGGGTGTGAGTCTACCAAAATACATGAAGCGGAATTGTATTTTTCTTGTGAATATTTTTTTAACATCAAATGATCATGTAGCAAGGTAGCTCTCATTTATATTTACACATGGATATGAAAGATGAGGGGGTTCAGAACCATGGATTAGAGAGTTTTGAATCCAAACAATTCAGCCTATTAATCCTAGATGCAATCTTGATTTTCTCCTTATTTAATCACATATAGAATTCTCAAGAGTTGGGCCTATGTTCAGTAGGTTGATTCTACCTTGGGTTGAAAATTAGATTGTGTTGGATGCGCTGCTTGTTGTTGGCAAGCCCCTTTATAGCTTAGGCATGTACACTTTTCCTTCTTGCTTTGAATTTGGTAACAATTGGAGTCTTTTGTTTCTCCACTTCTTCATCATTATTTAAATCCATATCTATGCATAGGTGGTCTTCATTATGCGTTTCTCATTTCCTTTGTTCTTGTGGTTTGCATCCTTCACTTGAAACTAATATTTTTCTTGAATTTTCTAGCAATGGAATGTTGGTACTTTCTTTAGGGCTTGTTACTACAGTGGATGGACTAGCTAACTCCATGCTTTGTTTCTCTTCCTAGTATCTCTTCTCCACCTCATATACATCTTCTTCCTACAAGGCATCCTTGATTTTGAAACAAGGCAAAATCACATAAAACTTAACATCACATGATAATTTAGTTCCTGAGCGTTAGAGTTAGAACACCTAAATTCTCTCTTCTTTGGTGAATAGCCAAGAACTTGCATCTAATTGCCTAAGGTCTATCTTAAGTTCCAAATCTTACGGTGTGTGTGCATAGCACAAACACTTAAACACTTTGAATCATGTTAGGTTAGGTTTCGTACCATACCAAACTTTAAAAGGCATTAGCCATGTACTCTTCATGTTGAAAACTTATTCATAATTTAAATATTTGTAATTTTTGCATCGATCCAATAAAAATTAGGAGCACTCAATGCATTGTGCACTATGCTAGCCACTTTTGCTATATATCCATTCTTTCTCATGTCACCCCATTTTCTTGGGGTGTGTACCTACACTATTGATTTTTCTCTTATTGCTATGCTCATAAAGAAACTCAGAGCACTTTACAAAAACATTCTTCCCCTCTAGCCAATGTGATGTTCTTTATCTTGTCTCCTTCTCCACTTGGGTTTTTAATATTTTCAAATGATACAACACCTCTAACTTTTCCTTCATACAATAAAGCCACATAGAGCTTGAGTTATCATCTATAAATTCCACAAATTACCTATTTTCTCCAACGGATGGCTCCTTGTAGGACCTCATACATATACATGCACTAGATTCAACAAAGTCATATTATATGTTGGATACCATCTTGAATTGCATTTTGGTTTGATTCTCTAAATGGCAAGCATGAGAAAACAATTTCATATTTTAGAAGTAAAATCATGGCATCCATTCATGAATCCTTTCCTTTGCATTTCCCTGATCCATTTTAGGTGATGTATCTAAGTCTTTTGTGCCAAAAATCAATTTGTGCAATCTAGTTATTAGCAATGCACAAGTACATAGTGTGAGGTTAAAATGGTTTTACCATGAAAAATATTCTCCATTTCTTGTAGACTACTTGGGATCTTCAACAAACAATATTTTTCATCAAACCTTGCTTCATACGCTCTTTAATCTACCATCTATCGAATCGATAATAGGTTTTTGGTGATGGCTGAAAAATGCAGCACATCCTTACGAACCTTAAAATTTTACGATGCATCCAAAGGAAATCTCCGATACATGTAATCCTATGCTCTATGTCATCTGCTATCTTTAAATATCCTGAAGCTGCGGGTACATGCAAATTAAAGAAAATTTCCCTATTCCAATTCATGTGGTTTGTATAATCACTATCAGTCTAAAATGTGTATATCTACTAGCAAACCATACATTATGAGAATTCTTTCATTATCTAAAGTGGTTGAGCTATTAGCATAATTACCTTAGTTGGTTCTGTATCCTTGATTTTCTCTTTGGTTGCTTTTGGGCAAGTAGTCCTCGGCAGAGGAACTTAGCTTGCCACAATTGAAGCATTCTCCATGAGAGGTATCTCTTCGTTGAATGTTCCTTTTCTTCCTTTGCTTTTTTCTCTTCCTCTCGATTCATTACAGATTTCTTATAAATGTTTATTACAATTTGTTCCAAAGCATATTATTCTTTATCTCTGATTGGAACCTCATTATAGCTTGAAGTTGTTTTTTATCTTCCTCTTCCCTTACCTTGGGCACTTTGTCCACTTTTTTTGCCTTCGATTTACTTATAGATAAAAATTGGGCTCAATTGTTTTGTAATTTTGGTTTCAATGGATATCTAATTCATTCATCCGAAATTCCTATAGGTCCCAGGTTCATTATCTAAATATTCTTTAAGAAATTATCAGTGAAGTGGTGGACATTACATGATTAGCTACTATGTATAGTCATTTAGAATGCGTGTACGAGAGGGAGAAAAGATGAGAACAAGTGCTTCATGTGTGTAGGAGCCGAAGAGAGAAAACCAAAGAGAGGATAGAACGAAGATTGAGATATGCATGCTTTGAATCAGTACAGGATATGGCATGGATAAGAAATTTGCGATAAGGAAGCTCTTGTGTGAGCGATGGTTCTTGAGGAGAGGTAGCAAGCTATGTACTGTATTGAAAAGGTTTTTGCACGTCATTACCACGTGAAAGTGCAAAGAATATTTTTCTTGATATGACGATCTCACTTTTTCCCTCATTTCAGGAAATCACTCTGGGAATTTGTATGCCCATACGAAATCAACTTTATTTTTTCCCCATTGTAAAAAGGACATCGGTATGTGTGTGGATATAGGTATCATGAATTGCTTGACCACTCTACAGCTTGGGTATTAACAGGTCTTTGACTAGAGATTAATAGGAATTTTTTATTTGCGCTGTGATGAATCTCATTTTGATGCAGTAACCTATTTTGAGAGCTATTTATTTTCAGTAGCGCTACTTCATATTTATCTTAGCATGTACTATGTTACAAACTATGGATATCTGAGAATCTTTAAATCACACACCTTTAATGGTCATATAAGTAATTCATCGTTATTCACCAACACAGTTCTATTATTAATAAAACCCGTAATTTAATTGGATACCTTTTGTTAAGTATAAATATTCTCCTGATAGATTTCCACAAATCAAATGGTGTAGAAGGTTCCACCATCACTCTTCACTTTGTTGCTTTCTATTGGGGCTGAGGAAAATCCTCAATTTCTGTTTATCCTATTGTCAAGAATCCCATTCGGATATTAAGAGCGCCTTTGTAATTTTAAGGAATTACCACTGTAATGTGTGGAAGGCCAAGCTCCTTCGTATGTACTCAAAGCCCAGATGTGACATGATCACTTTCCTTGGTGATTTTGTTAACTCTATTCTCTTATGAGGCCTCCCTTCCTTTTTGGAACTATGATGTCCTCTATCTGCCTTGGCCTCCCTTGAGGGCTTGCTGTAAGTCTTTTTTTGTCTAGCATCAATTTTATACTTCCTGTTTTTTATTAAAAAAAAAAAAAGAAAACTAAAAAAACAACTCTAGAAAAAACTGTCATTATCGAGATGATTGATATGTTATTTTGATACGGTTATAATTTACAAGTTCCAACACAGAAGGGGTGCAAAGAATACCTCCACATGGCTTTCCTTAGTTTAATAGAGAGAGAGAGATGCGTTGCAGATGTAACCATGCACAAAGAGGCCAATAACTTCACTCCTTTTTAAGAAGAGCGACTTGGATCTCACTGTAAATAACTGTAATTCAAAAGGAATTTGTTATTTTTGTGTAAAGGTGGCAATCGTGTAGGCCGTTCGAGGGACACTGCGGATTTCGAAGGCTTAGATGAGTTGCCTTTGAGTCCTCGAATGCACATGGCGCAACCCCCCGTGAACAGTAGTCACTCCTCTTTGTTGGTCTCAAAGTTGATGCTTGGCGACTGTCGTGCTTGTTGTTTCCGGACTTTTGTATCTTTAAAAAATATTGGAAGGGAAGAAGGGGGGGGGGGCTCATACACCTTGCGAATATTTAATTATAATAAAACAATTAAGCTCGATGACCTAAAAAAAGCCTCTAATTCCGTACAGTAATTTGCTCATGAAAAATGAAGCCTAGTTCGACCAATACCCAAATGAAGACTGGTTTGATCAATACCCTCTACGCTAGCGTAATGCCCTCGGCCGTATTAAATCAGATGTCTTCTAGCAGTTCTTTTTAATGTTTGTCTTTGGGATCTCATGGGTACTATGCTCCTTCACTTGTATAGTTGTTCTTTCAATCAATTCAAACAGCAAAAAGGAGATTAGACTTCGACCGAACTCCTTGATTGAAAAAATTAGCCAAAAACATTGTACTCGAAGTTTTACCATGACTTTTTTTTTTCTATCAGCACACAGTAAGAGGCATTTTCTGGATATTCTTAGAGTCATTTATGTTTCTATGTGTCTACATTTTTCATAGTACGTCTTCTTCTTTGATGGCAAACCAAGGTACTATTCAAGAAATTTTCATTAGTTATATGGGTGTTCGTGACTCTGAAGCGGGAGAAGAAAATTATACTAAGAACTACTTTTTTTAGGAAATATTCCCGTTTTGGTAGTATTTCTAACTTCCTTCTCTAGCTTCATTGCTCAAACAAAATGCTGAAAAGTAATGCAGAAGTCCCAAGGACTTTGGGGGTTTGGGTGTTCTCGACTTTGTGATCATGGCTAACAGACTGCTTGTGAATCATATAATCAAATCCTATATCAACAAAAGTGAATCTTGATCAAAACTCATCTTTTAAAACAACCATATATTGTCACTTTTCGATGCCTCCAAATGGAACAACCTAGGCCAGAACATGCGTCCATTTTCCCTGATTCCTATGATCTCCATAGGTTCAAATCTCAACACTTCTTTATGGAAACTTGGAATAAGATAAGTCCCCACTACTCTATTAACTACAATTGGAAGCAAGCTATTGACATTAGAGAGAAAGATTCCATCTGGTTCCCAATTGCTAGTATTAGGGAACTCAAGAAAGCAAACATCCAAAGAGCCATGAAAATCTCATCCAAAGGTTTTTTTTTTGAAAGTGGAGACATCTCTAGATCCAAGCCAAAAGAGATTAGATCGGATTTTAGGACATCGATCCAAGCCTCATACTTGACTATGAAGATAGGTATCTCTTCAAGAATAGGAATAGGATCAATGTTGATGATGCTATGAAGGCTCCACTCTTGATTGGTCCCAAGGAGTTTGGGGGTTTGGGCAATCTAGACATTGTTACCATGGCTAACAATCTCATTGTAAATTGGATGATCAAATATTTGATCTGAAAAAGTGAATCTTAGTCAAAAATCATATTTTGAAACAATCATCTCTTGTCACTTTTTGATGTCTCCATAGAGAACAACCTAGAACATACCATGCTTTTGTTTTCACCCTTCTTATGATCCCCAAAGGGTCAAATCTCATCACTTCTTTGTGGAAATTCTAGAATAAGATAAAGCCTCACTATTCTATTAACTATAGTTGGAACTGAGTTATTGGCAGTAGACAAAATGATTCCACCTTGTTCCCAATCGCTAATATTAAGGAAGTTGAGAGAGAGAATGTCCAAAGAGCCAATAAAATTGGGTCCAAAGCTTTTACAAGTGGAAACATCTCTAAATCCAAGCGAGAAAAGTTTAATTGGATCATATTTGAGGATATCGATCCTAACCTCATACTTGTATGAAGATTGGTGTCTCTTTAAGAATAGGATCAGTGCTTGGGATGCTGTGAAGTCTTCACTAGTGATTGGTTAGGAGGCTCCTCACCCAAACATATTAAACTAGAGTAACAACAACACATTAGAAGTCATTTTGATAATTAAGATAAATGTGGATATTCACCATACCCTCAACAAAAAATGGTGCACCAATAGGTCTTGGCTAAGATGGGAATTCAAGTTTAAAGATCTTTGGCACCTGCTTTTAGAAAACAAGAAGGCAAGTTTATCCATTGTGTGATTTGGACCAATTTTAGATCCAAAAGAATTTATGGTGAACCACTATATTTTTCCTACTTTTGACCATATTCCTCTTACTAACTAGTCATGGATGAGATGGGAGTTGAATTTTATAGAGCTTTGGCACCTTCTCTTGGATCACAAGAAATCAATCCTTGCATGGAAAATCCTCCATCAATCTAGACCAATGCTAGAGTTTACAAAATATACAATGCCCTTCCATGCTATAAGGGGATAAAAGACTTTTGGGACCTCTTTTCTCCTATCTCAAGAGTGTCGCTATTTGCTAGCATTTCCATGTTAACATCATGTTGGATCAATCGATCAATTGGAAGCATGATCTACTATGCAAGGCTATCTACGATGAGAAGCAAATCCCTTTGGAAAATTTAAGTGACGATTTGTTGGTAACCTTTGGTGGAACCCATAAAGAGTGGTCCATAGGGAACTCTCTAGGCTTTCTCTACCAAAAGAATTAAGAATTTTAAGATCAAAGTATGCCATTAGCGAACCATCAATGTAATTTCCTTACCTATTATTATTTTCTTATTATAAGTGGTTAACTAAAATTTATCTTCAACGAGTTAAAAAATAAAAAATTATTATCCTTCCTTGGACCTTTTTTAAGAGAATAGTATTTACACGTGTTTATCATCTATTCATACGAAAATCTCTTGCTGCTTTCATATCCTAGGAGTAATATTCAATCAAGTGTTCTTCGAGAGCCCCAAACCAAATATAATACTTTATTCATCTCATCAAAGAAAACCATTTTTCTATAAAAAGGTAGCTATCTAACTAACAAATTGTACCAAAATAAGAACTTGATAGATGCATGTAACAAGTCCCCATTCATCAAATGGTCCCCTTTCACCCACAAAGTCAGGTTCTCACTCGAACGTGACTCAATGACTAGTCCTCTTATCCAACACCTAATACTAGAACCCACAAAAACTCCTAATATATTTTTGCATCTACATTAGCTGTCAAGCTATATCAATCAAACCTAGCACAATAAATTGCAACTTTTGTCGAAGTTCAAGATTGAACAATGCAGCATATCATATCAAAAAAAGATCCTAGTTGCATAGCACACATTGCAAACACCCTCATATACATGAAGGCAATCAGAGACACTTTGTCAATTATCTTCTTTTCTCACATCTGTATTGGATAGAGCTTAGAATTTTTATAATCATCATAACCCTATAAATTCATCACTCAGTACAATGTCATAGCTCATGGTTAATCATAACTCAACACCTATATCAGAAAAACTCAAGTTATCATAATTTTTTATTAATAACACCCCATATGGAAAAGCTCAAGCTATCACAACTCTTTATTAGAGCCTATAATTCTTATTCTTATACGAATGGGTCAAAAATTCATGTTTCAAACCTTCTAATCATTTCTATCTCATTGAGATCTATATTCTCATCATTATCCATGTTAGGGATCAACCATAACTTATGAAATAGAAAATCTAGCAAAGCAAAGCCCATCCAAACTCCCTTACAATACTTAAATCTCACACCATTAATGTAAATTGTGCAAAACACACCTCTACCTACACAACAGTTATTGTGGACACCAAAATTAATCATGACATCCTCCAAGCTTGCTAATTACATCTTCTTTTCTCATGAGATAATGTTTAAAATTACTATATTCATCATAGCTTTGTGGGGATAGCACATAGTATAACACCATAGTTCCTTATTAAACAATGTCATATATTCAAAAAGCAGAGCTCAAGATGATCACATTTAATACACTTTAGCATACAAATGGGAAGCAATGTGAATCAAACTTACTAGCATACAAATGGGCAAGCAAACTGTTTCTCAAAATGTTCAAGTGCCTTATGCACGAAGATCAAATACACATTCATAGCTCAGGATAGGGATTAATGGGAATTCAACACCTTAATCTAAACTTCGTCTCAGCTACCAAATTTCATGGTCATCCAATGACAAAATATCAAAGCTCAGTACAATTCTTATTAAATTCACGATCAGGTACAATAGGCTTATGAGGTCACAGCTATGAGTTGTAGGAAAATGACCATCCACCTATTGAGAAGCTCATAATATAATTCTCATCACAACGTATTCATTATCACAACTCTTTACTGATAAATATCCCAACATTCATGCTTGGACAAAATGTTCTAGACATATTGAACTTTAGGAATCCTTCTACACAATGTCCCAACATATGGTATGAACATTCATACATATCGAACTAGATAAAGAAGTAATATAGTTTTGTAATAGTAATAACTATCAAGCCTAAATTCGAGTTATAGTAAGTAATTCAAACAAGTGATATATTTCCTAAGACACGAAACAATTTAGCATTTATTTGTAGAACTTGACAATAAGTACACAGCTTGCATATACCAAGGTAGCTAACATACATCCATCTCTTTTTCTATATATACTAAAAAGCTCAGTCATCTATACTTATCACAACCTTGTGTGGTCATTAGCAAACGTAGGTAGTATCATCACACTTGGTTGATTATAATATATTACCATTACAATAGATGACATGGTTTACATCTACCATACATATAATAGCTTTGTAGGGACATCACCGGAATTTAGTATCATATAGTTTGATAAACATTTTATACTACAATATTTCTAATTTCAATCAATCAAATCAGCTAGATTAGAGTTATACATCCATAACCATAAATAATCTAAAAAAATAAGTTTACACATCAATCTAACCTTCCTCATAACATCCATCCACCATTAAAATTGAGTGCCACTAGTGAATAGAATCTCAAAGCTCCTTAACATCTTCATAGCCCATTATGAGATTAACACACCTTAAATGCATGGTCCAATAATAAAACATTTTCTAGGTTTCCAAATGAATATCCCAAACCAAACAACTCATGGGAATATCCTCATACTAGTAGTTTTTATACAAGTCATATAACAATCCATTTGTGCTTCATAGCTCAACAGTTCCATAGACCAAAAAATATATAGTCATCCCATATTAGTGTACCATATGTTTGCAAAGCTCAAGACATGTTCTTAATATCTTATCTATGTGGGTGTGTGTATGTATGTATGTATGTATGTATGTATGTATGTATATATGTATGTATGTATGTATGTATGCATGTATGTATGTATGTATGTACGTATGTATTGTGAAGAGAGATGGTGGATGCAATCCAAAGATGAGTAGGTGCTGCTACAACCAGCTTCACACTAGCCAACTGAGACTTCAGAGTTGATTAGTAGACCCTTTGAGCTTCCTAAATCCACCAAAATATCATCCAAGTACTTTGGAACATGTATGCCAAAAGTCTAAGTCAAGACAGACTAGTTGTGAAATGACTAGCTCCCAAAAACTTGCTATTTTTGGACATACACCTGCTCGAAAAACTGAACACTGCTCTCAACCTGGTAAGAATTAGATAAATTCCGTTTGGGCATAGCAAATAGACTTAGCAAGCTTCCCCAATCCAAATTAAAACACTTCAAATGATGGACTGAGCACTGAGAAGAAGATTCATCAATTTCTGGAACATGCCCACCATTCTCGGGGCTCTGTAGAGATAGACTAGTGAGCAGTAAAATGCAAATATATCCCAAATTATGAATCCAATGACAATGAAAAATTAGTACTCAAAAACTAGACAGCAAGAGCTATCCAAGGCATGTTAAAACACTCACAAATGTTGAGTAGAACTCGAGATATGACCTTTCGAAGTTACTGCTCTGAGTGAGTATAGAAGAGAACAAAACAGAGAAGTAGATGATGATAAATGTATAGATTCACATATGATTACAACCACATTGGCAATGAATATTTGCACAATGGGAGTAGAATGATAGAGCTATGGAGTAAGCTCTTCAATCTCTACAAAATGACATGAAGTGGTCACGTACAAGGCTTGCTAATCACCTCTTCCTTCTTGATCTTTTTATAGCTATTCTTGGAGGGAGTTTTGAATTTGAATTCAAATGGCTCCACCTAAAAGTGATGCCAAAGTTAGGAGATATTCCCTCAGCTCAAAAATTCATGGTTTTAGGTAGTTAGAGCCACGAATTTTCTTTTACATCATGGATGAGGTAAGCCATCTTTTTCCTTTTTCTTTTTTCAATTACAAGAGATAAAAATGAACTCTTTTACAAGAGGTGTTCACATGACTACACATGTGACTTACAAGTGATCATAATATTAAACACATCAAGCATGTAGGCTTGGGTAAAATGCACCAGCAGCTCCCCCTCAAGCCTAACATGCTTGGCCTCCAAATAAGTCTTCAATTGTCCTTGATTTCCTGCAAGCCAATCATCAACTTGAATCTACTTAACTTTGTACCATCAAGAGCTTTAGTCAACATGTCTGCACATTGCATATCTGTAGAGACATAGGATAGTTGAATATCCTTGCTCATTAGCTTCTCCCTTACATAATGGTAGTGGAGTTCAATATGCTTGGTTCTAGCATGGTATACCGGATTAGCTGCTAGATGTAGTGAGCTTGTGTTGTCACCAAAAATGTGAGGTGTTGAAGAATGAAGTCCAAGATCTGTGTACAAAGACTTTAACCACATGATTTCTTGAGTTGCATTAGCCAAACCTCTATATTTGGCTTCAGTAGAAGATAATGCCACGGTTGGTTGCTTCTTGGATGACCAAGAAATGATTTGTGAACCTGCAAATGATATATACCCGGATGTGCTTCTTCTATCATCTCTAGATCCGGCCCAATCTGCATCTAAGTAGACCTTTAGCTCAATATCTGAAGTATATGAATAAAACAAACCTTCATTCATGGTCCCCTTTGGGTACTTGAGGACTCTCTTGGCCGCTTCCATATGTGGTCTTCTCGGCTTATGCATAAACTGACTCAATATGCTAACACTATAGCATATATCCACCCTTGTGAGTGTTGCATAGTTCAAACTTCCAACCAAGCTTTGATAGCTTGTGATGTCTTCAACTGGCTCTCCTTCATAAGCACTAAGCTTATGATTTTGCTCCATAGGTGTACCTGCACACTTGGTATTTTCCATCTTGAACTTGATGAGCATGTCATGTACATACTTCCTTTGTGTGATGTATATACCTGCACATGTGTAGATTAACTCCAATCCAAGAAAATAAGTGAGTGGTACGAGGTCACTTATTTTGAACTCCTCCTTCATTTGACTCTTTACCTGTTTGATTCCTCAAGATCATTGCCTGTGATAATAATATCATCAACATACACACATAAATAGATCACTTCAGATCCATTCCTCTTTATGAACAAAGAGGTATCCACCTTGCTAGCTTTGAATCTTGGTCCTGCAAATAAGTCACCAATATGAAATTCCAAGCTCTTGGAGCTTGCTTCAATCCATACAAAGCTTTCTTTAGTTTGCATACATAGTTAGGATGATGTGCATCCTCATATTGAGGAGGTTGTGCCATATACACTTCCTCAAACATCCATCCATTTAAGAAAGCATTCTTTACATCAATTTGATAGAGCTTCCGATTTCTAGATGCAGCAAGACTAATGAGAACCCTAATTGTAGGCATTTTTGCAACAGGAGAGAAAGTCTCCTCATAATCAATACCATGGGTTATTTTACAATGCTCTAGACTAGGTCTTCTTCCATTCCACACTTCATATGGAGTGGTTCCATCTAGTGACTTAGATGGAAGTCTATTTATGAGATATGTGGCTGTAGACACAGCTTTTGCCCATAGGTAGTTTAGCAATCCCTTTTCGTTGAGCATGGACCTTGCAGCTTAGACAATAGCTCTGTTCCTCCTCTCTACTACACCATTGAGTTCAGGTGTATACCTTGTAGTGACTTCCCTTTTAATGCCTCTTTCATGCAAGAAGGCATCAAATTCAGAAGAGAAGTATTCTCCTCCACCATCTGATCTAAGTCTTTTCAAAGTCCTACCTGTTTGGTTTTCAACAGGAGCAATATACTTCTTAAAGAAATTAAACACTTCATCCTTGTGCTTCATGAAAAACAGAATGGTCCACCTGCTACAATCATCTATGAAAGACACATAATATCTTGAGCCTGATATAGATGGCTCCTTACTTGGACCCCACACATCCGTGTGCACTAGATCCAAAGGATTTTGATACATATATCCTTTCTTATTGAAAGGTTGTCTATGAGCCTTGCCGAGTTGACAAGCTTCACACTTATAAATCATGTGTTGCCTTGTGATATTAGGCAAACCAAGTACACTTTGGTCCCTACAAATTTGTTTGTGTCCTCTCACCAATGTGAGCAAGCCTTTTGTGCCATATCTCCAACTCTGTTAGAGTTTGAGATCCATAGCTAAACAAAGCTATGTTCTTTGTATCTTCCACTTCAAAAGTGAAAAGCCTTCCTGTCTTTTCTCCTTTGGCAATCCTTCTAAAGCCTTGCCTTGGGTCTTCAACATATGCTCCAAATTGGTTGAATCTAACCTGCAATCCTTTTTCAACAATCTGTCCAACACTTATTAAATTTTTGGTAATTGTATGGACATATAAGAATTTGCTTAAGAGGTTCATATTCCCATCTGATGTCTTCACATTACCTATCCTCTCCACTGAGTGCTTTGTGTCATCTCCTATCTGCACTTCATGCTTGTTATCAGGATCTTGCAAATCAGAAAGTAAAGCCACATTTCTTGCTACATGGTTTGAGCATCCCGAATCAATGTAAAATATGTGATCATCATCCTTACCCTTCTTCACTGATAGATTCATAATCAATAATGAATCTTCTTGACTTTGGTCTTCTGCATAGTTATTGTAGTCTCTCCTTCCTCTGTGGCCACTTTGATAGTTTTTGTTGTTGTAATTGTTGTTGTAGTAGTTGTTGTTGTTGTAGCCTCCATTGTATCTGCCTCTATTTGATCCATAGCCACCTCTATTGAATCCTCTTCCTCTTGAGTTCCTCGGGTTCCTAAAACATTCTTCAGTAGTATGATTAGATAAGCCACATATATTGCAAGGTTGAGATGATTGGAATCTCCCCCTACCTTGCTTTCCACCTCTGCCTCTTCCTCTAGCTCTTCCTCTACCTGCAAAGTTTGCTTGGAAAGAGCTACCTTCATCTTCATTCTTCCTATTCTTTGACTTTTCCTTGACCTTAGCTTTATCAGAAT
>CM035437.1:19279619-19284619 GCA_020310875.1 Ceratopteris richardii | reverse complement strand
ACACTGCCTGCACACACACATAGATATGCCTACTAAAAGAAAACAAACAAGCAAGCAAGGGGCTTGCTTATCACAACTCTAGCACTTAGTGCTCTTTTTACATGAGATAAAACGCCAAGAAGATGGCCCAAAAGAAGTCGGGATACATGCTCCTTTTATAGTGAGAAGTATGCCCCTAAAATCTAGGAACTACCTTTCCAAATCAGCCTCCTAACTTGGAGGATTTAGTGGAGATGAATTGGGTAGTGGTTGAGTGACTTTTCTTGATGGAATCCCGTGGCTTTTGGCTTCCTTTGATTGCTCCGCATGTCCATAAAAGATTGCCCACGAATTTGTAGCTTGAAGCTTGACTTTTAACACTCCCCCTCAAGCTTCAATTCTTCATCCTCATCCAAGCTCCTTCATGTTGATGCATTGCTTGAATTTTGAAATCTTCATTCCATCCAAAGCCTTTGTAAACATGTCGGCAACTTGGTCCTTGGTACCAATATGATGTACATAAACTTCCTTGGATATCACCTTTTCCCTTATGAAGTGATAGTGCACTTCAATATGCTTGGTTCTAGCATGATAGACAGGATTCGATGCTAGATGAATGCTACTCATATTGTCACAAAAAATTGGATATGTGTCAACCTGCAAATTAAGCTCCATAAATAACTTCTTAATCCACATTAGCTCACATGTGACTTGCACCAAAGCTCTATACTCAACCTCGGTGGAAGATAATGCCACCGTTGGTTGCTTCTTTGAAATCCATGAGATAATCTTGCTACCTAGCATGACTAGGTAACCACTTGTACTTCTTCTATCCTCCTTCGAACCGGCCCAATCGGCATCCGAATAAGCTTTGACCTGCATATCATCATCAAATGAATAGAACAATTCTTCATTTATAGTGGCCTTGAGATATTGTAACATTCTTCTTGCAGCTTGTAAGTGTGTAGTCCTTGGACTATGCATAAATTGTGATAACACTCCAACTCCATATGCTATGTCGGGCCTAGTTATTGTGGCATAATTGAAAGAGCCTACAATAGATCGATACAAAGTTATATCCTCTAATGGCTCTCCATCAATGGAGCTTAGCTTTACATTAACTTCCATGGGATTTGAAATAGGCTTGCAATGTAGCATCCCAAACCTCTCAAGTAGGTTTAGAATATACTTCCTTTGTATGAGCATAATACCTTCTTCTTTGTATACAACTTCAATGCCAAGAAAATACCTAAGATCTCCAAGATCAGATATCCTAAACTCCTTTCCAAGCTTTGCCTTGATCTCCTCAATGCCCTTTGTATCATTACCTGTAATGATAAGATCATCTACATACACACACATGTAGACTACAAGCTCTCCTCTTTGTTTGATGAAGAGAGATGGATCCGCCTTGCATTGATTGTAACCACATTTGATCAAATACTCCACCAATCTTTGGTTCCAAGCCCTTGGAGCTTGCTTTAGGCCATAAAGTGCCTTCTTCAACCTACAAACATGATGTGGAAACTCTTTATGAACAAAACCTAGTGGTTGCTCCATGTATACCTCTTCTTCCAAGTCTCCATTGAGAAAGGCATTCTTGATATCCAATTGGAAAAGCTTCCATCCTTTGCTAGCAGCCATTGCAATGAGTGTCCTAATGGTGCTCATCTTTGCCACGGGGCTGAATGTCTCTTCAAAGTCCACTCCATAGGTTTGTGCAAAACCCTTGGCCACCAATCTTGCTTTGAACCTAGAAATAGATCCATCTGAATTCCTCTTTACTTTATACACCCACTTATTACCTATTACCTTCATGCTCTTCTTCTTGGGAACAAGAGTCCATGTTTGATTTTTCTCAAGTGCATCGATCTCTTCTTGCATTGCCTCTTTCCATTTGGTGTACCTGCTTGCATCTTCATAGCAATCGGGCTCTTGATCTTCTACTACTTTGTTCATATATGCATAATGTGTTTCCATGTATGAATCCTAAGTAAACCTTTGAATTGGATACTTAACTCTAGAAGACTTCCTTTCTTCACCTTTTGGAGGAATAAACCTCCTTTGCCTTGGGAACTTGATCTCTTTCTTTGACGTGGCTTCTTTCTCCATCATGTGTCCATCATCTTCAACTTCATTACCTTCTTCATCCAACTCCACCAATGTTGCTTTGCCTTTGTTGATTGATTGTGCTTCATAGCTTGATGAAGATCTCCCCCTCCATGGTGAGTTCATGCTTGAACTATCTTCATTGATGGAACACCTTGGGCCGCTTAGCTCTAGGTCAATTTGTTCTTCATCATGTCCATGCTTTTCTTCTTCATAGTCCTGCATACAATCATACTTCTTATACCAAGAGAGTAGCTCATCAAATGCTACATCCCTTGATATCCTCAAGTCCTTTGTGTTTGGGTTGAAGCACCTGTAACCTTTATGATCATTTGAATATCCTAGAAACACACACTTTTCTGCCTTTGGTTGTAGCTTGTGCCTCAATTCACTTGGCACATGTACATAACAAGTACATCCAAATATCTTCAAGTGGGAAAGATCAGGTTTCTTACCATAATAGGCTTGATATGGTGTCAAGCCATGGATCCCTGAGGTAGGAGACCTATTCATAAGACACACGGTGGTATTTGCTGCATCACTCCAAAACATGTTAGGTACATTCATCTCATTAAGCATTGCTCTAGCGATCTCGGCAATGTATCGATTCTTTCTCTCTACTACTCCATTTTGTTGGGGTGTGTACCTGCATGTCACTTGCCTCTTGATGCCTTGATCCATTAAAAAATCAGAAAACTCATTGGAGAAATATTCTCCCCCTCCATCGGACCTTAGCTTCTTAATATATGTACCTGTTTCCTTCTCTACCATTGCCTTGAATGCTTTGAAACATGTAAACACGTCTGATTTGTTTTTGATGAAATAAACCCAAACCATCCTTGTGCAATCATCTATAAAAGTGACAAAGTACTTGTTACATCCAATGGATTGCTCTTTGGTTGGCCCCTACACATCTGTATGTATCAACTCCAATGGATGTTGGCTTATGTAGCCACTCTTCTTGAATGGAAGTCTCGCTTGCTTCCCTAGTTGACAAGATTCACATAAATGCTTCATACCTTGTCCTTGGAAGTTGGGAAGACCTTCAACCAGCCTCTTGAATTGCATTTCCTTCATTCTTTGTATGTTGATGTGACCTATCCTCTTGTGCCACAAGTCCAACTCCGAAATCCTCTTATTTCCATATGTGAAGTAGACATGTTGAGTGGAATGAGAATTTACCTCCAAAGTGAAGAGTCTCCCTTGCTTCTTTCCTCTTGCTATGACCTTGTAACCTTGCTTAGGGTTCTCCACAAAGCATCCACCTTTGTTGAACCTTACTTGATAGCCTCTTTCAACCATTTGCCCAACGGACACCAAGTTCTTTGTGATGGTAGGTACATGCAAGACATCCTTGAGACATCTTCCTTCCTCCTTGTCATCCAAAGCTACATCTCCAACATGGGAGATCTCATGGGCTGTATCATCACCTGTTTCTACATGTCCTTTACCTTTGGGAGCATGTAGATTAGTAAACCAAGAAGCATTGCAACTCATATGGTTGCTACATCCACTATCAATATACCAAGTGTTATCTACTTTGCTTGAATTCCCATTCATGTGCATCATCAAGAGATTGTCCTTTTCTGAACTTGTGGAAGCATAATTACCTTGGCCTTTGTATGAAGATCCTTGATTATAGCTCCTTTGGTTTCCTCCTTGGTAGCAATCTCTAGCATAGTGGCCAAACTTCCCACATATGTAACATCCTTCGCCATCTTAATTCCTGTTTTGTTGATGTCATCCTCCTCTTCCTCTTGTTCTTCCTCTCCCTCTTTGTGATGAGGTGCCTTGGTCATGTCCTTGATTGCCTGAGTGGCCTTGCCTTCCTCCAAACCTTCCTTTGCCCCTTCCTTGTTCTCGTCTTCCTTTGCCCCTTTGATTACCTACATAGAAAACTTGTGCATCCTTGCTTTTAGTTGAACTTCCACCTATGTTCATTTCTTCGGTGACCATGAGAGCAACCAATTGCTCAAAATCAGGAAGATTATCCCTTACATAAACTGAAGTGGTAAAGGGTTTCCACTTCTCATCATCTCTCAAACCATTGAGAGTATAAGCCACAAGATCGTCATCGTCTACGTGGCTTCCAATGGATCCCAATGCATCTGATAACTCCTTGACCTGAATTATGTAGTCATTTATGCTACTCCCTGAGCTCTTCCTAAGGTTTTTGAGCTCATTCTTGAGTTGGATCTTCCTTGCTTTGGTGCTTGTTGAATAAAGCCTTTCAAGTGTCTCCCATACCTTCATGCTTGAATCCAAGTCTTGGATATGGCCGATCATGCTATTGCTAATGTGTCGGGAAAGAATAAAGATAACCCTCTTGTCTCTTTCATTCCATTCCCTAAAGGCTCTTCTCTGGTCATTGGTTGGATTCTCATCCAACCTAGGTCTTGGTTCACTTCCACTAATCAAACCCCAAAGGCCCTTGCCCATAAGATAGTTGGAGACCCTAAATCTCCATGGTTGATAGTTCCCTTTGTCTAGCTTTTCAATTTGAGTGATGAAGTCTCCCATATCTAGTCTTTGATACTTGACCTAGCCCTTGGCTAATGCTCCAATGTGTGTAAAATGAAAATGAGGCTCTGAGGTTACCTCAATCCAAAGCTTTCCTTAGATGGACACCTTGTGCTCTTGAACCTTTGAGTAGAATAGCTCCCCCTTGATGTGAGCTACCTCCAAGAAGATTTTGATGATGCAAATCTTCAACCACCAAATCCAAGAGGTCTTCTTGATTGTATGTGATACCTCCAAGATGCCCAAATGCGCTCATACCACTAATGGGGGAAGTATCTCAACTCCTAAGCAATGATGAAGCACGAAAGACCTCCACAGGTATCCTTCTTTGACCTCTGCACACTAAAAATGCTCTTACTCAAAGCTTATGATGACAACTGCACTGAGCTTCT
>CM035437.1:19187119-19269619 GCA_020310875.1 Ceratopteris richardii | reverse complement strand
CTTCCTAGAAAGATCAAGAGGTCTACCTTACACTTCTCAACTCGGTTTTGGCTGGTGTGAAGCAAGAATTTGCAGTACCATCTCATCTCTAGAAGGTGTCCACCATCTCCTCCAACAGTGGTATCAAAGCAACATCAAGGTAAAATGGGCGATGGATTTCCATCATTCATTGAAAAATTGGATAGGGTCAATTATCAAGATTGGTCCCTAAGGATGAAGGCTTACCTTCAAGGAAGAAGCGTGTATGGATACATATCTAGAGATGAAGAAATGCCAACCTTTAGAAGCAAAAACCAACCTACAAGAGAGGAGCAAGAGAGACTAGTTGCATGGTGTGCAAAGGATGCTCTAGTTAGGTCTTACATACTCAATTCAATATTTGATTTCTTGTTACCTCATATTAGGAATTTCAAGACTTCCCAAGAGACTTGGGAACTACTACCTTCATACTTCTCATCAAATACAAGGACCAGAAAGAACCAACTTTGGATGGAGTTCACAACCTTGAAGAAGAAACCAAAGCAAAGTGTAGCTGACTATGAAGGATATATCTGATCAACTTGGGAGTATTGGAGAAGAAATAGAAGAGGAGCAGATAGTAAGGCAAATCATAAATGGCATCAAGGCTGATGACAAATGGGAGTCTTTTATGACAACAATGGACCTATATATGGACATGCAAATACTTGACCTCAATACATTGATGGGGCAACTCTTCACACATGAGACAAATCTCAACAAGAATGGAGATACTTCTAGAGGTAATTGATCTTCTGCCCTTTACACAGATAAAAATAAGAGTAAAGATAAAGGCAAAGGTAAGAAGAATGAAGAAGATGCAAGTACCTCTCATGTGAATTTCACTGGTAGAGGAAGAGGTATTAGAGGAAGGGGCAAAGGAGGAAAGCAAGGCAGGAGCAGACCATACAACTCTTTCCCTTGCAACACTTGTGGCTTGACAAATCATACCATACAAAGAATCAAATAGGAAAAGACCTCCATAGAGGAGGCTATGGACAATCAAGAGGCAGGTTCAATAATGGAGGAACAACTAACATCACAATTACAACCAGCTACAACAACAACAACTATCAAGGAGGCTTCAGAGGAAGGAGAGACTACAACGACTATACAGATGATCAAGAGGATTCCCTAATATGATAGCCAAGCAAGGTAAACATGATGGGTACCTATTCTATATTGATTTTGGTTGCTCCAACAATGTACCAGGCAATGTAGCATTATTGTCTAACCTTGAAGGACCCAAAGGAAAGCATGAAGTTCAAACATGTGATGACACTAGGCTCTCAATAAAGAAGATTGGAAATATTAAAGTATTTGATGGTAACATGAATCTTCTAAGTAGGGTATTATATGTGCCAACAATAACCAAGAATCTAATCAGTGTTGGACAGATTATTGAGAAGGGTTTATAGGTTAGATTCACAAGGCATGGAACATATGTGGAGGAATGTCAACAAGGCTTCAAGAGTATTGCAAAAGATGAGAAATCTAATAGAATTTTTATCTTTGAAGTTGAAGATACAGGAAATATTTCTCTCTTCAGCTATAAGGACCAAACCCTATCTGAATTAGAGATATGGCATAAGAGACTAGGATATATAGGTGAAAGGACATTGAAGCAAATATGCAAGGATGAGAGTGTGCTTGGCATCCCAAATGTGTCCAAGCAAAACATGATTTACAAATGTGGAGCATGCCAATTTGGCAAGTCACATAGGCAACCATTCAACAAAAGAGGATACATGTATGAAGACTACTTGGAGCTTGTAAACATAGATATGTGGGGTCCTAGTAGAGAGCCATCAACTTCAGGGTCAACATATTATGTTTCATTCATAGATGACTATAGTAGGTGGACAATACTTTATTTTATGAAGCATAAAGATGAAGTCTTCATTTATTTCAAGAAGTATTTGGCATTGGTTGAGAATCAAATAGGTAAAAGTTTGAAGAGGCTCACATTTGATGGAGATGGTGAGTATTTCTCACATGAGTTTGACTCCTTCTTATAGGACAAAGGTATAAAGAGAGAGACTACAATAAGGTACACTCCTAAATAGAATGGAGTGGCAGAGAGAAGAAGGCTGGCGTGAAGCAAGAATTTGCAGTAACAAGTTGTCGATAAGTATGCACATCCATAAATGATGATGAATCCTCTAGGGTGGGATTGATGTTTGGATCAAGTAGTGTAGATACTGAGCAAATTCGTCCATGTTATCTCTAGAAAGAAGATCAAAGTAGTACTTCTTCTGTGATGGGAATACGCCTTCTTTTGTTTTCTAGACATCCATACCTTAGAAGCAGTGAAATAGACCAAGATCTATCATAGTATACTCAAGGTGAAGCTTTGTGATGATGAATCGGATGCCTTCTCATGTGAGCCTATCAAGATTAAGTCATCTACATAGAGATGATGATGGAAACTAAGGAATCTTTCTAGTAGATGTATAAGTTTGCATCGGCACTACTTCTTTGAAATCCTTTGTCTTCAAAGAACTTTTGAATGTTTTCATATAGGCTATGGGAGCTTGCTTAAGTCCATAAAGTTCTTTGTGAAGTTTTTAGACTTGATCTTCCTTCCCTTTAATCTTGAAACCTTCAGGTTTGTCAACATATACTTCTTCTTGAACATCTCCATTGACGAAAGCACTTTTGATATTGAGTTGGTAGATGGGCTACTTGAAATGTGTACTTAGTGCTAGAATTTGTAGTAGGGGTAATTTTTTCTACATAAACAATTCCATGTTGTTGCTTATATCCCTTAGCTACAATTCTAGCTTTGTACTTGTCCAATGTGCCATCTGATTTATACTTAACTTTATAGAGCACTTAACTCCTATAACTTGATGATTTGTGGGCTTAGGAACAAGTGTCCAAGTTTTGTTCTTCTCGATTGCATCCATTTCCACTTGCATAGCTTCTTCCCACTCAGGTTGTCCTTGAGCTTCTTTGTAGTTGGAAGGCTCTAGAATGTGTTGGATCAGATGCATCAATGCATAATTTACATAGTGATTTTGTTCTCACCACTGCTTTTCAATGAGAATTTGTGATATTCTTGGTTAGTTTGAAGTACTAACCTCTGAGTCATGTTTGGAATAGAATGTGTCCCCCTCTGAAGTGTGTACTTGGATCTTTAGTTGAGTATTTTGAAGCTTCATCAAAGATTGCATCTTTTGAAATTGTGGAGTGGTTCTCAAGATCATACATTCTATACGATTTTGATTGTTCACTATAGCCAATGAATATATGCTTCTTAGACTTGGATTGTAGCTTACTTTGATCTTCTTTTGGAACATGGACAAATGCTTCACTTTCAAATACTCGACAGTAATTGACATTAGGCTTTCTTCCATATTAGTTTTCAAAGGGTGTCTGTTGTTCAATGCACTAGTGAAGCCTCCATTGAGTATGTGTACAGCACTGTGCACTGCTTCTACCCAAAACTTGAAGGGTGATTCTTTGTTTTGAAGCATGCTTCGTCCCATTTCCATCACACTTTGGATCTTTCTCTCAGCTACTCCATTCTAGGTTGGAGTGTGAGGTTGAGTGACTTGTCTTTTTATCCCTTTTTGGTTTAAGAAATTATCATATCCATGATTGGTAAATTCACCACCACCATCTGATCGAATAGTTTTGACTGACTTGGACACTTCATTCTCAACTTGGGTGATCCATTATCAAAACTTAGAGAAGGTGTTTGCCTTCGACTTCAAAAAATATACTCAAATGTATCTTGAGTGGTCATCAACTAGAAGAAAGAATAAGATTAATCCACTAAGGGAAGGGGTATTCATAGGACAAAGAGATCCATGTAGACTAGGGCTAAAGGATTCTTGACTCTTGTGGAAGCCTCCTTGCGAGCGGGAGCCCCCTATTGCTTGCCTTGGGTGCAAGCTTGGCACACATCATTGGCTTTCCCATCTAGGGTAATCCTTTAACTATCCAAGATGTGGAAATCCTTGGTAAATATGAGATGTGGCCATACCTTTGATGCCAAGGGCTTGAAAGCAACTCCTTGGATAGAAAGTAGGAGAGTTCGTATAGTCCTTTTTCTTGTATGCCTTGTGTGATGATGTCTTTGGTTTTAGGGTCAATCACCCTTACAAAAGTGTTATCAAATAACACTTTTTTATCGTGGTCGGTGATGGCCTTAACTGACAGTAAATTCATGCGCAAGTTAGGGACAAATAATACATTTGATAATGATTTGCACTCCCCTCAATCATTAGTGATTTGTACTTTGCCTTTCTCTGCAATGGGTAGACTCTTGTTGTTGCCTAGGTAAACTTCACCAGTATGGTCCTTGATCTCTTGGAAGGATGCTCAATCTTTGCACATGTGCGATGTTGCTCCACTGTCAAAGATCCATTCTTGAGATGAACTTGAAATTACTAGGGTATTGGCTTCTCTTGAAATAAATAGGTCTTCACTGGAACAGTGAGACCTATGCTAAGAGGATTTGATTGGTTCCTTAAGCTAGAGGACTTGGAGTTGTTCTTCTTTTTGTAGCAAATTTTTTCAATATGCCCTGTTTTGCCACAAAAATTACAACTAAATTTCTTTGTTGAAGTGTTGGAACCTTGTTTGGTTGAGTTGCTAGTATTATGACTAGCATGTTTGCCCTTGTGGAAGGGTCCCTTAGCCTTCATCGTGATCTATTTGAGGAAGCAGACTTTGCTCGAGATTCATGAAGGAGCACAAGTCGTCAAACTTCTTCCCAAGTTAGAACTTGACTGTGATTATAAAGGGTGGTTAAAAATGTCTCATATGATCTAGCGGGATTATTGAGAAGGCAGATGGCCACATCTTCACTAGAAACTTGATGGCCACATAAGGCTAGTTTACATTGATAGTCCTCAAATGTGGCAATAACTTTGGAAATAGGATTATATGGATAGGTTATGAAACTCCACCTCTATAGTGTAAATCTTTGAGGAAGTTTTGTCTTTGTACAAATGTTGGAGAATCTTTCAAGCCTCATAGGAAGTTTTACAGGAGGTTACATGGATTTTGTTTAACTTGTCGCAAGCCAAAAGTAATTAGCCTAATAAGGCTCGGTTGTCCTTTACATTCCACACACTCTAGGCTTCTAGATCACTTTCCTTATCGGGCTCTTGTTTGGTTCCTTCAACTACCTTCTAAAAGAGGTTTGTATGAAGGTACACCCTAATGGTTTCCTTCCAGAGATTGTAGTTTGTGCTGTTGAGTCACTTATCTTTCGACATGAAGATCAGCATAAAGGAGGGTAAATACAATTGACTTGAGGATGTTTCATTTGAAATCGTTGACATGGTCATTGTCAAAACGAAGTTATCACACTTGCAAATTTGTAGTCAAAATTTGTACAAAAATTGAGATGGGGTGATGAGAGGGGCTTAAAATAGCCCTACACTTGCGAACGAGATAGACACCTTGGAGAGGGGGGGCTTAGAAGATCCCTGCACTAGATAATGCAAGAGAGAGGCCTTGGAGAGGGGGGGCTTAGAATAGCTCTACACTTGATGATGAGAGAGATGCCTTGGAGGGGGGATGGGGGCTTAGAATAGCCCTACACTTGACACCAAATTTGAAACAAGTGGATGCAAAAGAGAGGGTTTAGAGTAGCCCGTTGCACACCAAATAGCCTTAGAGTAGGCTTTGGAACTTAAAAGATTTATTAGGTGGGCTTTGACTATCCTCCAACCACAAGTGCACACACACTAAGTTCTTCTTTATTCCAATATTACAAAAGGGTGGGGCACATAATGCCAAATGATGTCTTTGAGGGAGACAACTAAGAGGTCCTAGAGAAATTTCAAAGTAACCCTTGGAGAAATACAAAGTGGCCCTTTCAATGGTGCTAAATTGAGTGCAAAAAGGGGTAAAAATGACCCTTGAGTGTTTTACAATGATTCCAAATGTATGGGTAAATCAAATATGATTGTCAGGATGAGGGCTATAAGTAGCTTCTTCAAAGTATAAAGTAACTATTCATAGAGATCTTGTGAGTATCACAATGAAATTTGTTAGAGTCCCTCAAAGAGATGGTTAAAATTCTTTAGAAAATGGAAAGTGACTCCTTGCAATGGAATATTATGGGGAGAAACTACACAAGTAGCATGCCCATGTGACTACACAAGTAGCAATGGAATATTATGCATTAAAATATGTAATGGCCCCTAGCTTGAAAAGAAGTTGACGACATTGTAAATAGGTGGAGAAGGATCTTTGAATGATTGGAATAGATGTGCTACCTACCAAACAACCACCAAAGAAAATTGTGTCACTCTGTTAGTATTCAAAACTAAGTTTTGATATAAGTGACGAGGTAAGGCCTAACGGACCATAATTGCACTTTGACGTGAATCAACATTGTATTGGTTGCCCAATCTTTCTCTCGCATGCAAGCCAAGCATTGAGGGACTGATCAATCTATTGTTCATGCTCCTCCACGCAGCCAAATCTGCATCACTCTACCATCTATAAATCCTTCATGGTGCAACCCTTTAGAGCATCAGTGCCGACTGTAGCACGCCCATAATAGAGAGTAGCAATCACTCTCTCTGTCTTTCTCTCTTTCTCTGAGATTAACCTGTTTAGTTTGTCTTTGCTCTCTCTTCCTAGTGAGAGAACTTGACTATTATGTAGACAACCTTATCGCAACACAGGTATAGAGAGAATTCTCTTGCTCTTTCTCTCTTTCTCTCTATCATTTACTTCTTCTCTGTTTTATTCTCTGTTATACTCACTCAGAACATTAACTTCAGAAGCTCATATCTCGGGCAATATGTAACCTTTTTAAAAGTTTTAAAGTGCATTGGATTGCTTGCTAAGTCTAGTTTATGTTCACAAAATTTCATGGTCATTTAATTTTCTATTTTTGAGAAATCTATGTTTTTCTGCTCACTGGTCGAATCTCTACAGAGCCTCAAAAATGGCGAGAGTGTTCCAAATTCTGCTAAATCTTTTTCTCAATGTTCAATTGATCAATTGAAGTGTTTTAACTTGGATTAGCAAGGTATCTAAATCTATTTGCTATGTCAAAAAGGAATTTTTCTAATTCCTACTAGGTTGAGAGCACTATTCATTTTTTCTAGCAGGTGTATGTATAAAAATAGCAAGTTTTGGGAGCTAGTTATTTTGCAACTAGTCTGTATTGACTCAAACTTTTGAGATACTTGTTCCAAAACATTTGGTGATTTTTTTTTTTGGATTTAGGAAGCTCAAAGGGTCTACTAACCAAATCTGAAGTCTCAATTGGCTGGTGAGAAGCTTGTTGTAGTGGCATCAACTCATCTTCAGATTGCATCCACCATCTCTCTTTACAGTGGTATTAGAGCATAGTCAATCAACATGGGAGATGGATTTCCATCAACAATTGACAAATTGGATAGAAACAACTACCTTGTATGGTCTCTAAGGATGGAGGTTTATCTTCAATGGAGGAATCTATTTGGATACACGTCTGGAGATGAAGCTATGCCAATCATGAGGAACAAAGGGCAACCATCACATGAAGAAGAGGAAAGACTTTCTAATTGGTGTTCAAAGGATGCACTTGCAAGGTCCTATATGATAAACTCAATCTCTGATTTTCTTTTACCTCATGTCAAGGGATGCAAGACATCAAGAGAGACTTGGAATGCACTTGCTTCTTTCTTCTCCTCCAACACTCGAGCAAGGAAGAACTAATTGTGGATGGAGTTCACAACAATGAAGAAAAGCCCCAAGAAAAGTGTGACTAATTATGTCACAAAGATGAAGGAGATTTCAGACCACAGAAGCACACCTACATGCAAATCCATGCACCAAGACCAATGCCATTGCACACAAGCAAGAAAGAGAATAACAAATGAAACCTTCTTTCCATTTAGCATGATAGCCACAAGGCCATGGCCAAGGGACCTCAATTACAACAAGAGCTCCTCCTTATATAGGAGAGGAAGAGAGATATTTTTCAAAAAGACATGTGGTCCAAAAGAAAAGGAAGACCACATGGGCTTAATTCAAAGAGATATCATAAATATATGAATCAAATAAAAAAGAAATCCTCAAGATTCAAAATGAGGATATGTGCTCTTTTGAGAGAGACTAATATCTATAATATAAAAAGAAAGCTTTTCCTAAAAAGAAGTGTCTTTTATTTTGAGGGAGGTTTTTGTGAAGGGAAAATAGAAAAAAATGAGAGATCGTCACTCAAGTCCTTGAGCCTTCAAGTATCCATGGCTCCAGGGGTCCAACAACCTCCCTCTCTATTTGATGGCCCTCTCTACTCACACCATATGTTGGTTGCCCTCTTTCTCCCTCTATTGAAAAATTGATCGCCCACTCTCTCTCTCTTGAAGCCCAATATTTGGCCTCCCCTGGATTGCCTAGTGCAAGTTTTGGTCGCCCGCTAGTTTTGGCCGCCCTCTTATTAGACATCAAAAGGTTGGTTGCCCAAGTGATGTTCGAAAGATGTTGGTCGCCCCAAGCAATACTTACAAAATGATGGTTGCCCCAAGTCTATATGTCAGCAAGTATGTTTGACTGCCCCAAGTCTATGTCACCAAGAATGTTTGTCTTGATAGCTCTTGAAAAAAGAGGTGGCAAGTGTTAGTCGTCCCTAGACTTTATATGGCTCAAGTTGTGGTCTCCCTCCTGCTTGCGCATGGTAGTTGATCTCCCTCTCAAATGTCACATAAAGATGTTTGGTCACCAAGGCCAAAAGTCCTCAAGGATGTTGGCCGCCCACTCATGCACAACGAAGAACAAGTTATTGGCATCAAAAGCCATCCGACAGGGAATGCATCCAAAGGGTGTTACAATGGCAAGTGGATGATGGCCCACCTGAGCAACTGCCCTCTGCTGGTAGCAACCTCCCTGCCAGGCCATTTCATGGAGTGCAGCCCATGTCACGGGGCACTTTTGCCCTCCTACAAGGACCTCTACACATGCAGAGCCACTCATATGGCTTTACTATTTCTACTTATGCAGCAGCTTGGCACTCATTTGGGGACTACTGGGACTGCATGCATGTGTATGAGGAGCTCTTGTGTTCTCTGTTAGTGATTATCTGTTGTATTCTGGTTGTAACCCTGAGGTTGGGCTACTTACCTAAGTGTGTTGGGTTAGCTCTGTAGTGAGTTTGCTTGAGTCTTGGGCTAGTCTTAGGGCTAGTCTTGCAGTGTATAGTTGGAGTCTTTGGCGAGTGAGAGACTACTTTTTGCAATGTTTCAGGTTGTTTCCTGTAGAATGTGGGTATAATTGTCTTAATGTGCTGAAGTATTCTTGCTATGTTCTTATCAGCTGGAGTGATTCCGTTGTCTATTGTGAGCTGGCAGACATATTCTTGTAGTCTAAGTAACCAGCTGGCTGCATAGTGGAAGAGGAGCCCTATTAGTGAAGGCAACTGGGCAGGTAACCTCAGTGAGAGTAGGCACAGGTAGCAGCGAATTGGCTGGTTTGAGGCTAGTTACTTCTATTGTCAATCTCAATCTGTGTATACTTAGAGCTTGTTGGGATTGTCTTGAGCTAACGTTATCATCAGCTGAGCATTTTTCGTACTTCATTGTGTCAGCACTACATGTTATTCTGGGTTATTTCTCTTCTTTTGGGAATCCCTCTTTAGTACTTGGAACTACATCTTGCTATTTGGGAACCCTTAGGAACTTTACCATACTCGAAAGTGTCTCTTTTGCACAGGCATGTTATGGAGTATACTTCTCCGAGGAGAGCCCATCCCAAAAGTAGCCACCCAGTGAGAGCAGCTACAGATACACAGACCAAAGGCTGAAGAACCTGAATCGAACATCAAAACAGCTGCCTTTCATCCATAGATTCTCAAGCAAAGCCAAAGAACAAATTAGCACACTACATTCCCTTACGTGCAAACCTGCAGGAACCTAGCAAACTTTTAGACTAGGAACCTAGCACCCTTTTAGACTAAGTTTTCTAAGTTGATGGTCACTCGCCTTCTATGTATACCAGAATAAATCCAGGCAAACCCCAAATTCACCCTCAGATGAAAGTGCAACTATACACTCATGGTAGTCAACTACAAGACTATATAGCAGATCAGCTCCATTATGCATAGCATTGACTCAATACTATGACATCCCCACTAATGTCATCAGAGCCCAATAGTGGGTATAGAACTAAGAATGAACACATGTTCACACACCCACCCCACAATGCACAAACACCACAGGTTTTAAGTTCCTGTTGCATCTATGCTAATTTAAAGATTTGCATTGCATGGGCCATTGGGAAAAACCAATCTAACTTTTCCATATAGAGGTGCTGCAATACATATGGTTAAGCAATCATATGTATGTTTCAAACTGTGTGTGTGTTCGCACACATACATGTCCCTACACAGATGAACACATACATCTATACAGACCCAAGACTGAGCAACCTGCCCAGGACATCGAAACAGATGCCTTTCATCCATGGATTCACAAGCAAAGCCAAATAAAAAATTAGAATAGTACATTCCCTTAAAAGTGCAGGAAACTAGCACACTTTTAAACTACGTTTTTTACACTGACAGTCACTCGCCTTGGAAGTTATAGGTTATAGGTTTTAAGGCCAGTCTGGGTTTATTCCCCTCAACCATTCAAGTGACTCCTTGAGGTGAATCACCAAAGAATCCACAAAGCCTCCACCAGCATTGCATGCATCCACCAATAGTGATCATAGGAGATCCCTATAACAAGGCTTTAGCCTGACTAGCTAAGCTGGTTCACTAAAGAAGGGAAAATGGGCTCATGCCACCTGTATAAGCACTGCGGTTTGTACTACATACTCAAACCAGTGACAATATTTTACTAGAAATACCATACAGAACTTGGACTTGAGCTTTTTGAGAGAACCTTATACATTATAAAGCAAAATTTGACTTCAACAAGATGTAGACTAAACTGCCAAAAGTTGATGACCTTTGAGTAAGCCTAACAAGAAAAGGCAACAGTATAAATAACTCTTGGAAGTTCCCATGTCCCCTCTTGCAAAATTCTGCTTAGGCGTCATTGTGATTACAATAGTGGAAAGACTTTAGGTTCATCAATTCATCCTAAGCCCGAATCTATACAAGCCATTTAGCTTTGCCTAAATCAAAGCTGCAGTATCTAAATCCACCGATTCTTCAGGCAAGCCGCTTAACTCATGGCCTTCAAGATAGTGAGCTGGAACTTGATGAGAGAACCTTTTCAGCTCAGATGGCAATATGGTCTGGAGCCCCTCAAATCCTCTTCTACAATAGATAGATTTGTATCCATCAACCTTGAATAAAGGAACAACTTCAACCCCTTGATCTTTGCTGTAATGTGAAATAACCTGGACTGGTTCACAATGACGTGTCCTGCCCTTCTGAGGTTTCCAGTCTTTATATAAGGCCCATACATCTCCTTTCTGGGGATAGATGCGTATGGTGCAGGGAATACCTCCATTTTCATGAGCCATTATATGAGAAAACATCAAGACTTTCTGTCTAGTGCTGCTTCTTCCAAGAATGAACTCACCACATGTGTAAGCAAATCCAGCTTTTGTCCATGCTTTCACATCCTCAGGGATAGGCTTTGCAGGATACAACCACTTCATTCGCACACGAAATGGATGCAAGGAGATAACTTGATCAATGTATGCATAAAATCGAGGTAATCCATCATCATCATCATAAACAGCCCAAATTTGGCCAGCCTCAAAGCACTCTTCCTGCCTGCCTTTGTCAAAATTATATACATCATTGTCAGGCACTTCACACTGAACGCTTACTTGGTCTTCCTGATAGATTTCTGAGCACCCAACCATACAATCCTCTGAAGTTAGTGCACATCCATTTGAACCGGTAAAAGCATAAGCAATAGCCACATTCATATGATAAACTTTGCTGCTAGAACCTGCTCGATCCTCCTTATCTTGAAGAGGCTGAGGAGACTTCTTCAGTATAACCTCACGAACCTGAAAATCACCATCACTGACCTGGTTCATTATGATAGAGGTGAGCTTTTCAAAAAATTTGACATTTGGATCACAATCTTTTTTAGTATCCTTGGCAGTTCCATTCTTCTGATGTTGTTTGCAATTAGCTTTCTGAACATCCACATCCTGGTATATTTTCCTACCACCTTCAGCATTCCTATCCTTGATCGGTTGATGACTACAACCACCAATATAAAATTTATACATCTCATTTTCACCAGTGTCAGTTTTCAATTCCATCTTCTGGTGACTAATGAAATCTCTCTTCATCTCATCCTTGTCCTTAATGTTCACATACTTCATACTGTAGCTACAATCTCCTACAGGAGCATCAGCATCCTCTTTACAAGGAGTTTCATTAGTTATTCCCTGTCTGGTTTCTGCAGTGTGAACATCTTCTGAATGCCTGGAATGGTCTTCCCCCATGTTCTCCCCTATGGAGTTTTTGAAGCAATTATCAAGAGAATCACCACTACTGAGATCAATCTCTACATCGGCTACAGGCGAAGACCGCGTTGCATGTGGAGAATCCCTTCTTGATGTGGCCTGACTTTGATTCTTCTCCTCAAGAACATCAGTCTTAGTTATGCTTTGTCTACAACACATTTGCTTCTGTTCCCAATGTTCCTTAGACCACATAGAGGAGAATGAGACAGCCACCTTAGGTTTAGTCCCCCATTTCTTTCCAATATCCCTTGACAATGAGGAGGACATTGATGATGAAGATAATGATAATGATCTTAACATTTGAGACTTCTTTGGTGAAGGAGCATTTCGCCTTCTCTTTATTCTCACAAATTCTTCATATGACGAGGATGATGATGATGACAGCTCAACCTCTGTCTCTTTTGTGCTTGTCCCTCCAAGCTTATAATCAGCGTTGTTCATCTTTTCCTCTGCCTTCCTAACATCACTAGAATTCTCCCTTTTGTTCCTGCTTTGAGAAACTTCTTCCTTACTTTGTGAGGACCGTACAGCTACAAAAGATCGTGTGCATTTGGGGCAAAGCACATATTGATACTCTGCACTTGTGGGCTGCTTGCACGAGATCTTGCATTCTGAGCAAACTGTCCAAAAGCAGTGATCACTATCAACATCAGCAGTTGCATTTGAAATTTCCTTATATGTTTCAAATGCTTGATGTGCACCCTGGACCAGCTTAAAAGCTGACTCAGCCCCTGCATATTTGTTCTTATCAGGATGCAACATAAGCAGCAGTTTCCTATATTGTTTGCGAATAATTTCCTCATCTGCCCCTTCTTCTACCTTCAAAATGTGATGCCAGTTAAACTCTAGATCATCCCCAAACTCCAAATGGCTAATATGAATATCTGCCACTGCTAACATTTGATTAAGTCCGCACAGACTTGGAAATAGACGCTGAGACTTCAAAATGAACCTTTTTGCTGCATAGTAATCCTTTGCTGCTAGTTTGCTTTCTGCAATTTGACGTGCTTTGATAGCATCCTCTTTGTTGCAGTCCATCACAATCGACCTACTACTAGATCCTTGACACTCTTAGAAGCTGGACATTCCTATGCCACTTTGCACTGTGTCCAAGGATAGCACTAAGCATCCAGGCGATTCAATCTGCAATCAGAGACTGAAATGTCAGCATTTGATTGGAAAAGTGACCAATAAGGTTGCCCACACTTCGCTCCTCACTATGTATTTAAGAGTTATGTTCCATGTCAAGCTTTTATTTACGTGTAATTTTACATTCGTATAGCATGACAGGAAACGCATGTTGAAAGTCTGTTGTAGAAGCATGTGCACAAAAATATGCATGGATGCATGCCCAGTTGTGCAGATACAGAATAGTTTCACGATTCAAACCCAGTGATATATGTGGAGTAAACGGAAAATTTACTGGATATAACAAAGGAGATGACAATAATTCACAAAATCAGACGCATACATAAAGGAAACCACAAGGATACTAATAGGGATCCCCAACACAAACAAAAACAAGGCGCATTAATCATGGCTCGAGGGCGTTCATGCCCTCTTCTTACCTCCCACACTGCACATGAAATCACACAGAAACATATGGCATGTGAGAAGATCGAATTCTCATATTAAAATGACATCGTTGAAACAACGATGCCAAACCAAAGAGAGTATAAGCATGTTCTACGACACCAGTATATCTAGACAAACACGAGCATAAATAAGCTTTTCTGGCGAAGTTACACCAACGCATTCTCTCTCTCTCACACGCAAATCAAAAGTTCGTCGAGGCAATGGCTGCGTATCAAAGGGCACACATACACATAGCATATGAGAATATCGAATTCTCATATTAAAGTGATATCGTTGAAAGGGGGTGGGTGCCACAACAAAGGAAAGATATGCATGTTGTACGACACAAGTATATGTGGGCAAACACGAGTATAAAATAGCTTTTCCGACCAAGTCATATGGAAGCATGCATTTTGTAGGTGATGTGCCAATGCAAGCTCTCTCTCTCTCTGGCATCATAGATGAGAGTGCGATTTAGAGGCCCAAAAGGAGGTGATGACCGCGCCGTCGTACCCTGAGAGGACGGAGTTCACAGAAAAGTTCATCGCTCGCTCGAACGGAAGGTTGGCCATTCATGCAATTCGTCATCATTCACGCTCTTCTTAGTACACAGCAATAGCAGACGAATCCAGCTCAAGGAGCATTGCAACGTGCGCAAGATGATATCGTGACCCGACTAGAAAACGAGCAAAAAGGACATGCTGCAGTACATGGCGCAAATGCAATCTTTATTATGAATGCTCACAAGTTCTAACTTATTGGCATTAATTAAAGAAAATGGGCGGCAAAGCCAACAAAGAAAGGCATAAACTACCAACAGAATTTGATGTTCAGACTCGAAATGCAATGCGAATCCCATCATTATGTTCTGCGTACATATGCATGTCATAAATGTTGAATCCACCACCTTGCAAGCCCCCTACCCCAAAAAAGAAATAGAAAAAGATACCATCATCAATTTCGCTAAATCCTTGGACATTTTTAGGTGGTTTCCCATTTTTGGTGTCTTATGTTCACTAGTTGTAAACTCCTTACAATTATGCTCTCTACATAAACCTTAGAAAAAATTATTCAAACTATATGTGTTCTTGTCATCAGTTATCTTGTGGCTTATTAATAGAGAAAGTTAGAAAACAACTCCTAGTGTTAGAAGCACATGCAACCAAGCATGTCCCTACTTGAATGGATATGTACCTTTGAGTTTGACATGTCCTCCCAAAAATTACTTGAATTGGGAAATGTCTTTTCAAGGAATATCCTTAACATGTGAGATATGGATCACTTTGATTGCATCTCATGTTAGGGTCTCCTATTGTAGCCATTGTAATGAGTGGTAGAAATCTCCATAAAGAGAGCTACATATATGGTTTTGTCAAGATTAAGCCAAATTATCGATTTACTAGCTCTTAGGCTCATTGTTCCGTTCCAATGGAAAGAACTAGGAGAGACATAATTTATAGACAGTTTCAAGAGATGGAGAAAATTACATAATGAGAAAAAATACAATTCACGTATAATTATATATGCCATTTGATACGTATTTTACATGTTGCACAACGGATTATGCAAAATTAGGAATCAAGGGAGCCTTTTTAGTTCAAAATAATGTATAATATTATCATGTAGTACATTGTTGATCAAAGCAGCCTTTTTAGTTCAAAATAATGTATAATATTATCATGTAGTACATTGTTGATCAAAGCATCAGCTTCAAAGTTCTTCAATTTGAACCTTTTCAAGTAAAATGTGCCCAATTATTATCCAAACACAAATAAAGTGATATTCACCACGTGATTTCTCTTTGCATGGTAGACTAGCTTCTTAAACAATGCAATAGCACCACTTTAATTGTCACTAATTAGAAGAGGCATGTGTTGAGGTATTCTCAAACCAAAGGTCAATCTAGAAAGCTATGATGGTTCCTTAAATGCTTCACTAGTTGCAACATGCTCTAGCTTTGTAATGGATATAAATTTTTGAAGTGAAAAATGTACCTTGAAGTAGGCATTTTGTTTTCTATACAACCTCCATAGTCATAGATTGTGCATCTAACAATGGATGTATGTATCTACCTTTAAAGATTTTTTGAAGTGGATGTATCGTATCTACCATTAAAGATTTTTTGAAGTGGAAAATGCACCTTAAAGAATTTTTTGAAGTGAAAAAATGTACCTTGAAATTGAAGTAGGCATTTTTTTGTCTATACAACCTCCATAGTCATAGATTGTGTATCTAACAATGGATGTATCATATCTACCCAAAGCATACAAAATTGTCCTAGTTGCACTCATATATTTCAATATCAATTTAACTAATATCCAATGGCTTTTTCCATGATTAGACATATATCTATTCATCACTCCCATTATTGGTCTAGCAAGTTCAATAGACTAAGTGAGACTATCATAGCATACTGATACGCAATTCTTGTCATAAATTATTTGTCATCATTAGATTCACGACAATCCTCCAACCTCAACTTCATATATCTAAGTAATGGTATATTCAATGATTTCCACCATGCATAATGAACTTGTGAAGTACACCTCTAATCGGTAAGAAATATCACTAAGCTTCTTAACTATCTTCCAAGGTGCACAAAACCTTGGTGAAAGCTTAGTACACTTCCCTGTGGATAATGACATCGATCTAGCTAGCACTTGAAGAGAACCTATTCTTCATTTTTTCATTGCTAGCCTTTGCAAATGGCACTCAAGGGTATGCTGATGAAGAGGTTTCCTTATCTATCATTGCTATGGTGTTGCCAAAGTCAGGGATCCTTACCATGGTGAGAGGTTGGTCAATGTTCATCTCTTCATGTTGTACTACCATCACAGCGATTTGACCATTGGCTTGTCTTTTGTTTTTTACGGATGCCCTTGTTGATGGTTCATTGATGAGATTCTTTGAGCACATGATCCTGTCCCCTTTTTTTTAAGGAACAATGTCACAAAAGGAGAAGAAAGAGGTTAATATCAATAAAATAGTTTACATATGTCAAATGTGTCTCATGTGCCTAGGTGTCTATGCACTACCTTGTAATGTGGCCCTATATTAATGCATATTGTGGAAAGGCATGACCTGAATGGTGCAAGAGACTAGGTTATGCAAAGGGCAAATGATTTTTGCACGTCGAGGCTTCTGATGTTACTTGTAGAAGTTGTCTGCGAAAGCACACGAACAACACAAGGAAGAAGGAGAAGCTTGGAGCACAACACACAATATTGAATGTATTACCATAGAATGTACAAATATAAGTAACCCATTAGGGCTATAGGTGTATATACAATGGGGGGGACTCCTAAAGAGGGAAAAAAGTACCCCGGTGATCCTAGCGTGTTCACACACATCACTACCTAAATATATCAGCAAATCCCCCCTAGGAGTGATGTAGTGAACAAGGAGCTCGCACTCATGTATAAGGAAGTGTCAAGCTATGTGGAATCAATCCACAAAAGGAAGTAAGCCCAAAGCTTTGCGGAAAGCTTCAAACTTCTCCCTAGGGAGAGCCTTCGTGAAAAGGTCTGCAACGTTCTCCTGCGTGGGCGCATATGCCAAGCTGATCTCTCCAACAAAGGACCTCTCACTGACATAATGATAATGCACCTCAATTTGCTCAGTGTGAGCATGGAACACAGGGTTCCTCGCAACTGCCAATGTGCTCTCATTGTCAGTGAAGATGGTGGTGGCAGAAGACTAACCAACACCTAAATCAGCCATAAGATGTCTGAGCCACAAACACTTATCAATCGCTGTGAAAGCTACCCTATACTCAGCCTCACAATTGGAAGTGGCCATAGTAGCCTGCTTCTTGCTCAGCCAAGATATGCATGAGCTACGAAGCATGAAGCAAAAACCAATAGTGGACACATGAGTGTCACAGCAACTAGCTCAGTCAGAGTCAAAAAAAGCATGCAAATTTGGTGGTAGTGATCCCCGCTTGGGATAAAACAACCCAAGTAGCCAAGTACCACTCAAGTAGCGAAAGATGTGCTTAATTGGCTACCAATGCTTGACACCTAGGCAATGCATAAACCTGCTCATGTGTGAGACAACAAACTGAATATCTAGCCGAGAACAACAGCGTGTTGATAGAGAACAACATCAAGTGCATCTCCAGCATCATGAAGACTCAATTGTAAACATGTCTCCATAGGAGTGGCAATAGGTTTACAGTCTTCAAGGCCAAAATGTTGCAATAATGTGTTAATATATATTTTTTGACACAAAGCCATTCCACCATCAACATGCAATCAGTAATATGATTCTCATGAGGACCAGTGAGTAGCATGTCATCAACATACACAACAATGATCAGAAGTACATCATTAGCACGCTTAATATATAAGGTGCTTTTATTTGGAATGTTCTCAAAACCATGTAAGGCCTATTCAAGAAAAATGGGAATTACACAGGATTTTGAGACAATGCATTGTGTTCTAATGTTTTACCTTTTGAGTCATTCACACAATAAAACATGGTTTTATCTCTTGATTGGAGTATTAAAAATTGACACTTTAATTCTAATCGTAATTGTTTTATAAATGGAGTATCAAGGTTGGCCTAAAACTTAAGAAGTTAACATAGTAAGTAACATAAATGGGACTTGAATAATTCCCAAATTTCTTGAATAGGCCTTATGTGCAATCAAATAGGCATGTATCTTTGCATACCAAGCACATGGTGCTTGCTTTAAACCATATAATGCCTTCTTTAACCTCCACACCTGCTTTTCATGCCCTTTCTACACAAAGCCATGGGGCTGAAAAACATACACTTCTTCATGCAAATCATCATTTAGGAATGTTGTTTTAACTTCCAACTGATGTACATTACAACCATGATGAGCTGGAAGTTCACATATGCTACGAACAGTAGTCATTCGGCATGCAAGTGCAAAGGTTTCATCAAAATCAATGCCTCTTTCCTGCGCATAAACCTTTGCAACAAGCCTAGCCTTATACCTATCAATTGTTCCATCAACTTTACGCTTCAGCTTGTATATCCACTTAGTGCCAATGGCCTTCTTGCCAAGAGGCAAGTCACATAAAGACTAGGTACCATTTTTCATGATAGCATCATATTCAGATTGCATTGCAGCCATCCAATGTTCAAAATTTTGTGATTCATCGAAAGAAAACAGGCTCAATCTCATTACACAAACTAGAGGCAGCCATAGCGTCCTGCACTAGCCATTTTGGCATAGTTTTTGCCTCCTCAATATCGGTTCTCTCATCAAAGAGTCCATCATGCAAATCTACATCAGAAAGGGAATGATCTACATCATCACATGAAACCTGTAAAGGCTGAGAAGTTGCCTCAATAGGACTAGCACTAGACTGTCCACCTATAAAAAGAGGCAGCAAAGTATCATACATGTCTTTGGAGCTAACAGATGTCTCCTTCGTACATGAAAGTAAAGTCTGAATAGCATCTTCCACAAAAACAACATCATGGCTAACCAAAATGCATTTATTATGTGGATGATAGAGACGATAGCCTTTGCTTTCAAAACTATACCCAACAAAAATACATTTTTCTACTTTATCATCCAATTTCCTGTGATGTTGTTCAGGCACTCATGCATATGCCAGACAACCAAAAACACACAGATGAGCAACAGATGGTTTGTGACCATGCCAAGCTTCATATGGAATGATAGACTACAGTGCTTTAGTGCGATACATGTTAAGTACATATGTTGCACACATGATAGCCTCAAGCCAGAAACTATGTGGTAAAGCCTGACTCTTGACCATAAATCTCCATGAGTGACTTGTTCTTCCGTTCAGCAACTCCATTCTGTTGAGTTGTATATGGCAATGTACACTGATGTTTTATCTCACGTTCAACCAGAAATGCATTCAATTCAGAAGACATATATTCCCCCTCTCGATCAGAACAGAGGGTGCCCATTTTACATGTTGATAGATTTTCAGCTAAAACCAAAAACTATTTTAAGCACATAAACACTCCGGACTTTATCTTCAATGGATATACCCATACATGCCTGGAAAAATCATCGATGAAAGTCACAAAGTAGAGATAGTTTCCAAAAGAGGGTGTTTGCATAGGACCACATACATCACTATGAACAAGCTGCAATTTTTTAGTAGCTCGAATTGAACCATCTTTTGGAAAGGAAGAACACCGCATTTTGCCCAAAATACATCCTTCAGAGACATGTTTACCAAGTGATTTAAGTTTGGGCAAAGAGGAGACCATTTCAGATTTCTATAGGCATAACAAACTAGCAAAATTCAGATGACCAAAGCGTGCATGCCAAAGCTTTGCATCTGACATAGCCTGAGAATCATGTACTGCACATGCTGAATCATTCATAGATCTTTCATAGTCTATGAGCTTATATAGCCCACGACATAAAATTCCAGAAGCAATAATCATGTCGCCACTTGACAGATCATGAACTATACAACTGTCATGAACAAATTTCACGACCAAGCCAACCTTGGCTAATGCAGAAACTAATAACAGGTTTTTCTTGATCCTTGGCATAAATAAAGCATCCAATAAAGTGAGAGGACTACCATCAGCAATAGTCAAAATGATCTTACCAAATCCCATGATAGGATAAGAAGAGTTTTTGGTGCATGTGACAATATTCCCTGTATGGGCAGGCTCGAGTGAAGTGAAGAAACTATGCTGTGAGGTTATATGTTTGGTTGCCCCACTATCAAAGTACCAAACACATGAGTCTACTGCAAACATACATTGTTCAAGAGAAGATGTGTCAAAACTGCAAACAGTAGTAAATGCCCATTCTTCATTCTCCACAAGATTAGCAGACTCTGTTTTTTATGTAGAGGCCTCTACAACAACCATTCCAACCTCTTTTTTTCTTTGCCTCTTTTGCAACCAGTTTTGGACATTTCTTTATGACATGATCGTTTCATTTACAATACTTACAAAAGATTTTCTGCTTTTTTGATGTCTTCTCATCTTTGTCTTCCTTCTTTGTATGTGTGGCATTTGTAGATTTCTACTTACTAGTAGATGAGCTCCATTTACCTTTGCCCTTCTGACTAGCCAGGAAAGCTTGATCTGCAACACACATAATGGACTTGTTCTACCTAGACTAATCTTCCTACAATAGAACATAGACTAACTCCTCAAATGAAAAGGCATTTGGATTGCCTTTCATGATCAAATGAAGAGTAGAAGCACAACTCTAATATGAATAAGGAAGACCATTCAAAACGGATTGCGCAAGTGAGCTATCTGGTATAACTTCATCAGTAGAAATCAACTGTTCCTTCAAGTCTTTCATCTTTGTTAGAAAACTATCCATAGAATCACCTTCATTCATATGCTCACTCTCCAACTATTTTCGGAGGTAAGCAACACAAGCCTCATTCCTAGCCTGGTACAATGTGGTAAGTGTATCCCAAGCATCCTTGACTATTCTACAAGAGCAAATGTGAGGAATAATGGCATCTTTGACAGACAAGGCTATCAATGCATGCACTTGAGCATCTCTGCCATCCCAACAAATTTGCTCTATAGTAGGTGCAACAAGAACTGCAACACGAATAGGAATCATTAGAATATCACCATCTTCAACGCCATCAATATCAGCTTCAGTACATGTATTTGCAGGTGTAATAGGATGTTTTTCAAGACCCTACACAATATTCCACAGTCCTTTTGTGACCAATACATGACGCATCATATAAGACTACAATGGGTAATTTGTACCATCCAACTTAACCTCAACAACCAACATACGAAATACATTGCTACTTTTGGCCATGGCCACTGAATAAAATACCCTGATGTAGAAAAATGAATGTATCTGAAAAGGTTGAACAGAACTACCCTGACGAGTCCTACTAAACTTGTAGCAGACTTCGAGATGCTTATATTGGCGAACCAAAACCTGTATATATCTTTGGCACAAGAAGATGAAATAGCTTGCACAATCATTGTGATAGTGCATTCAGAGGCCAAAACGAGCTCAGATCGTGATTTTGGCACCACAAAGCAAAGCTCTTTTGATCTCCTAATCACCTTGAGTATGGTCACCAATTTTTTTGTGATTATCAGACTGCAATCGGAGGGGTGTTGAAGATGCCCTAGATGAAGCGACGACCTACTCTGATACCAATTATTAGAGTTAGATGTCTGGAGAAGCACACGAACAACACAAGGAAGAAGGAGAAGCTTGAAGCACAACACACAATACTGAATGTATTACCACTAGAATGTACAAAGATAAGTAACCCATTAGGGCTATAGGTGTATATACAAGCTGGGGGGGGGGGGGACCTCCTAAAGAGGGAAAAAAGTGCCCCAGTGGTCCTAGTGTGTTCACACACATCACTACCTAAATATATCAACATGTTTTGAGGTATCCATTGCATCTCAAAATGATTCATTCCTCCTTATAGGGATCCATTTTAGAACAATACTTGGTTGCGTACATATCACTTTTGGCCTCTTCATCTTTGGATGGTTTCTTAAATTTTGTATCCCTCGTGGTTGGCTCTTTGCTTTTGTGGGGGCTACTGGTGGTTTTGGCTTTCGAACCCATACCCTTGTTGATTGTCTTCTTACTATTGCTAAAGAGGTGAGTTGATCTTCTTTTGATCTCTATGCTTGGTTCTGACCCTTGCCTCTCCTTGGCTTCTTTGATGAGACTTTTCTTGTGAAGGAGAGCATAGGGTTTTGTGTATGTAAGAGTTCCTTGGGCACCCACATGTGTAACCGCCCTTGTTGAGCTATAGCTAATTCCTTAGGCACTCAAATTTGTCGAATACCTTGTTGTTGAGCTTATCCTAGTTGCTTGGTTCTTCTTTTGGCACAGTTGGCTTGTTTGGATGGGAATTATTGGGGAAGAGCCCGTGGTTGCTTGCCTTTCATCACCCATATTTATTTAGTCTTGAAATTTGGTTCAAGTTTTGTCCTTGTGCACGAGGAGTGAGGTTGTGTAGTAGCTTTTGCCACCAAGGTGTCCTCCTTCTTGCCATTCGGTTGCAATTGTCCTCCTCTACTCTATGAAATTGATTGTTCCATTTGTGATGTTGATACTTTTGGAAGAGAAGGGTTTCTAGCACTTGCATGACCTACCCATCAATAGGTGAGGAATATTGCACATTGGACTTTTTTGTGCATGCAAAGTGCAGGGTACAGGAATCAAAAGGCCCCATGCCTTCCAATTCAACTATTAGGCATTGCTTGTTAACCCAGAACTAAATCGATCGCTATTGTAGGTTTAAGTCAATTGTGTGATTGTACAACCAATCTTGTCCTAATATCATATGTTCTATGATGTCCTCATCATGGCAAACTAGCAACTTTAATATCAAAGGGACATCCTTTAGGAGGATAGGAATGTTTGCCTTGCCGATAGAAAGGGTTTCCATGCCTCCTAGGCCCACTAAATAAGCTTCTAATGGACTAACTTCCATGCCCAATCCTTTACAACATCAGTACCTAATTGCAATAGTGGCAACTCTAGAATCAATCAGAGCTTTGTTCATCTTATTAGTAGCACCATGGCCTAGCTCAATGGTGATGAATGATCGTCTATCTATGATGCTAGGATGTGTACTCTTTTTGGTGCACATATCCATGTGATATCTTGGGGCATGGCATTGACATCTAGGCCTTGTCACCTTAACTTATTTTGCCTAATGCACGCTCTAGCCTCTTCTCTAACCTTTAATTCTTCTTCTTTTCGCTTCTTAGCAATGTTGAATCTCATTAGCATATCCTCTGTAAGAGGTTCTTCATATAGCTTGATTAGACATCCTAATATAGCTTGGCAAGTTGTCACCTTCTATAGTGGTCAATTAAACCATGGCACTAGTGGAAATTCTATTAATGACCATGGGTCCATATCTTGGTTTTCCCAATTTACGGGCATGTTGCTCTAGTGTATAAGTCAACACTATGTCTCCTTCTTTCAATCCTTTATCTTTGATGTGTGCATCAAAGTATGCCTTTTATCTTTTCTTTGTAGCATAGATGCCTGTTGTTGCTCGTAGCTTGGTCTCACCTAAGCATTCTAGATCAAATATCTAGGAGGACAACTCATGTCCACTCCACTCATGCTCGTGTGCTACTTTTAAAGTCAAAATCAAGAAGTCTAATGGTAACACAACATTCTATCCTAAGACCATCTGAAATGGGGTGACATTTTGTAGGCTACTTGATAAGCCCAAACAACATGATGAAGTTGTCTATCCCAATCATAGCATTTATTATTTACCAGTTTTGTCAGTACATTACATAGGATCTTATTTGTGCTCTCAGCTTGTCCATTAGCTTGTGCATGATAGGGGGAGACTTCTTATGTATCACCAAGAATTCATGAAGAAGGTTTTCAATGACTTTGTTGAAGAAGTGCATACCTCTATCACTTAGTAACTCTATTGGTACCCCGTATCTGGTGAACACATTATTGAATAAGAACTTAGTCGTCATTTGAGCATCGTTCTTTACATCATGTCTTTTACTTCTACCCACTTTTCTAAGGTATCTATGGCTACAATAATGTACTCTGCATGGGAGTTTCTAGCTAGGGGGTTAATAGACCTACAAAGTATATACCCCACTTCAAGAATATGCATCCTCTCATCATTGGCCTCAAAGGCATCTCGTCCTTTTTTATCGGATATTGTGCACCTTGGCATGTGTCACATCTCTTCACATAGGTATGTGCATCCATATGAAGAGTGGTCCACCAAAGTCTTGAGAATAGAATGGTATTAATTACTCGATGAGGCCCAAAGTGTCCATCTACAACACTGCTATGTTCAATTTCTAAGATTGTCGAATACACAATCTTAAGTAACCATCTTTGCCTCTTTGATATAGGTTGTCTCCTACTAAGGCATATTCTTGAGCCTCTTGATCCATGTTTTGTTTTCTTGCTAGACTAGCCTCGATGGGTAGTGTTCTTGATCTCATAAATTCTACCAATGGAGCACTCCATTCTGGAATTAACGACACATGATAAAGGGTACCAAACTCCATTGGGGTCTCTCTTGGCACACTAGACAATTCTTCATCCTCTCATGTATTTCTCTATCCATACTAGGCCAATACACTCCTAAACATTTCAAATTTTGCAATGCTCGTTGTTTAAAATAGTGATTTCCTAGCAATCCTTCATGGGCTTGTTGCAACCAAATGCTATATTCATCCCGCTCAGCAGAACAAGCTAGTACACCCTCTGTATCTTGTTTGTACATACTTCCTTCCAATATTTGATATTTTTGTGATTTTATAATTTCATTTTTGTTCATTTTCACATTGTTATTTGCGGGTCCGAAGGTTAGGATAGATACCAACTTATTTTCACATTTAGGAACAACTTCTAAATTGAACAGATAAGCATTGAGTAGTTCATCAGACACTCCTTGTGGTGACTCTTCTAAAGTGATGCGAGAAATGTGATCCACCCTGAGGTGGGTCCTACCTTTCCCAACAACCACTTCAAAGTTGTATTCCATTAGTAAGAGGAGCATCATGTATTGCAAGGTTTATTGATTGTATTGCAAGGTTTATTGACCAAATATAATAAAGCTTGATGATCAATGAAAAACTTGAACTTTTTGGTTAATAGATAGTGTCTAGAATTCTTCATGGCATATACCATGCGTAAGCCTTCTCTCTCGGTTGTTGTATAGTTTCGTTCAGCTATGTTTAGCTATTTGCTAGCATATGCTATAGGCAAACATAGATTTCCTTCACCTGTGGGTTATGATGGCACACATCTTATTGCATAATTGGATGTTGTTGAAGAATCACTCACCAATTAGGCATAAAGACATGAAGACATAAGAAGGATGAAGAAAGACGAAGAGAAGTAGAAACAATGCAATAAAAAAATGAAGCCTTAGTGAAGGGACAAATTCACAATTGTAATATAGTTCATAGAAACTTCCAGAATTACGAGTTTTGAATCTCGGAACAAATATGTATATATATGAGTTAAAAGATCATAAAAATATAATCCCAAAGAGGAGCCAGAGATATGCAGGAGAGTTGAGATACAGAAGTATGTATGTAGAGATGAATAAGTAGAACCTGAACTATCAGGTATTCATCTGTAAGAGAGATGGTAAGGAAGAACTACTTAGCATAGGAGAGTTTTCCATGGCTATGAGCAAAGTGAGGGCAAGCCATTTTGTACACATCTTCTCTAATAGAAAACACATGTTTGTGTGGAAGAATTTGAGCACATTCTTCTTGTGTGAAGAAATCTAAGTGATTTTATGTTACTGTGAAAGTTAGTTAACAATTACAGTTTTCTCAGTATACATTTTATGGTACTTCTATGAGTTAGATCTCACAATATAGTGTAAAGTTTTTCATGACTGATAGCTTATTTTGAAGCTAGTAGTCTCAACTACAAACTGATCAAAAGAGTTTTGTGAAACAGGACATGTACGCACAATACTGTGTCTGATAGTAAAGACATTCAGAACTGATGAAGTTTTCTCTCAAACTTCAGATAGAGTTCATTCACTGAAGGAAGCTCAGGTATTACTTCCTTACTTCATTTACAGATATTTGAAGTAACTACAAACAGAATCGCAGTTGATTCCGGTACAATTATGGTGAGATTACTGAGACAGTCCGATATCAGTCCGGTGATGTTCCGGTGATATTTCGATGTGTTCAAAACACAGTTTTGACACAGTTAAGTGACGAAAAGAATATCTAACAGTAAGCAAACAAAGATTTGTAAAGACTAAAGTAAATCAGATCAGAATTGAAGTCTGAAGAAAAGGCAAAGTTTCCTATAAAGTGAATTTTTAGATTTCACTAAATACAATTATAAAGTTTTCAGTTTCAGAAAAGTTGCTAAGCTATTGACGATTATAGAGGTGTTCTTATATCACTCTAGCTTAGTTCTTGTGACATGGATATCCGTAGCCTAGTTTCAAGCTTTCGTCGTGTTAACAAGTGGTATCAGAGCAGAAAGGTCCTCAAGAGTAAACGGAAGTGAAGATACAAGAGAAATTGAAGAATTCTTCGTTGGAAAGGTAAAAGCTGAGGTGATCAATAACAAACGGCATCAGAGAAGCATTCCGAAGTCATTTTCAAGGGTAAAGGTTTATGAAAGGTAAAATCTTTTAAAATTATACTCATTGATAGCAACATAAACAAGAAGATCATGGCAGATCACATTTCTATTGACAAATTGGACAGAGATAATTATCCCGCATGGGTAATGCGAATGGAAGCCTTACTTATGAGTAAGGACTTAATGATATATGTGACAGGAGAAGAAAAGAAGCCTACTTTTGGAGACGATAGTCAACCAAAGAAAGAAGAGTTAGAAGCCTTGAAGTTGTGGCATAAGAAAGATGCAACGGCAAGAGCGTATATCTACAATACTATTACAGATCATTTGTTACCACACATCAGAGGTCTGGAAAAAGCGAAAGACATATGGAGCGCATTGGAAGATCATTCTCAAAACACTGCCAAAGCTAGGAAGGCTAGCTTATGGACAGAGTTTACAACGTTCAAGAAAAAGCAAAGTCAAAGCATTAGTGATTATGTCACTAAGATGAAGGACTTGGCAGATAGTCTTGGATCTATTGACGAGGATATTGAAGACCACAAGTTAATAGCACAAGTGCTTGCAGGATCGAGAGGAGATGAAAGGTGGAAACCTTTTGTACTCTCAACTGAACTATCATTAAATCATTTTGTACCAGATTTAAATCAATTGCTTGGACTAATGCTAACATTTGAGCAAGATTTGAAGACAGATGGAGATAAAGGACATAGTTCTGCTATGTACACAAAGAATAAGAAGAAAGGTGATAAAGGTAAAGAAAAGGATGAAGAAGAGATGAATACTCAAGTAAATTATGCAAGAGGAAGAGGTAATGTCAGAAGTAGAGGTAATACAAAAGGAAGAGGTGATCAGAATAACAACAAGAAGAGTTGTTGGATCTGTGGATTAAGCAATCATCTGGCTCATGATTGCTGGCATAATTCTCAAGGATCAAGTCAGAATCATAATAACAATAGCAGAGGCTGAAGCGGAAGATATCAAAGAGGTAGACAAAGCTAAAGAGGCAGATATGGTAGAGGTGGAGCAAGAAGTTGGGGACAGAATCGATCTCACAACACTACCTACTACAACTATGCAAATGATACACAGAACGACAATCATACAACATTGATGATGAATTCGATAAGTGTGTCAGAAAATGAAGACCTCAAGGTATTCTATATTGACTCTGGTTGTTCAAATCATTTGTCAAGAAATATAGAATTTTTATCAGAATTGGAAGGAGGTATTTCAAATCATACAATACAAACAGGTGATAACACAAAACATAATGTGCGTTCAATTGGAAAAGTAAAGTGTAAGAATGGAGCTGACCTGCTAACAAATGTTTTGTATGTTCCAACAATCCTAAAGAATCTGATCAGCGTAGGACAGATATTAGAAAAAGGTTTTCAAGTCAGGTTTACAAATGAAGGAGTATTTGTTGAAGATATAGAGAATGGATACAATCAAATTGTCTATGGTAAAAAGGAAGGTAGACTTTTTACTCTTAAAGTGCAAGGGAATGTTGGTCAAGCCTTGATCACACATGGTGATGAAGTATTTACAGAATTAGACCTCTGGCATAAGAGGTTAGGACACTTTAATGAAAAAGGAATCAAAACTATGGTGGAAAAACAATCCGTAAGAGGATTACCAAATATGAAGAATCAACATATGATTCACAAATGTGAAGCCTGTCAATTGGGAAAATCACACAGGTTATCATTTCAGAAGAAGGGTTACAAACATGATGGTTTGCTAGAACTCATACATACAGATGTATGGGGGCCAACAAAAGAAGGATCTATCAGTGACTCAAGGTATTATGTTCTTTTTATTGATGATGCAACAAGATGGATAACTCTTTATGTTTTGAAAGAGAAATCATAAGTGTTTGGAGCTTTCAAGCATTTTCATGCATATGCTGAAAGACTTACAGGACAAAAACTCAAAAGGCTAAGGTTTGATGGAGGAGGAGAATGTTTTTCTCAAGAATTCAATGATTATCTGTGGAATGAAAGTATCAAAAGAGAAATAACTTGCAGGTATACACCGCAACAGAATGGAGTAGCAGAAAGGAGAAACCAAACTCTAGTTGAGTTTGCCATAGCAATGTTAAAGGAGAAGAATTGTCCAAATTATCTTTGGGCTGAGGTTGTAAATACAGCCACATATCTTGTAAACAGATTACCATGTGCAGCTTTAAATGGAATGACCCCTTATGAAGCATGGTGGGGTAAGAAACCAAGACTTGATCATTGCAAAGTGTTTGGATCAGTTGCTTATGCTTATGTACCATCACAACTTAGACATAAGCTTGAACCAAAAGCTAAAAAATACGTATTCATTGGATATGATGAAAAACAAATGGGTTATAGACTATGGAGTCCTTTAACCAACCATTTTATTGTTTCCAGAGATGTGACATTTGATGAAGAGAAGAGTTGGTATGTAGATAAAGAGCATAATGATGAAACATTTGAAGAATAGGTAAGAAGAAATGAAAAAGGTAAATCACATATGCAGGTGAATGGAGATGAAGATTATATGCAAGCAAGTACATCCAGATTTGGATCAGCTATGAGAAATAAAGATGGACCGAGATTTGATGAAGAAGTGTATTCAGATACACATGAAGAGTATGAACCAAGAAGGTCAAATAGATTAAGGAAACAACCAACAAGGTATTCCTATGATATTTCTTATTTGACTCAGAAAAACTATGCTTATTTAGTAAAGGAAGATGAAGAGCCTCAGAATTACAGTGAAGCAAAAGGTAAGGAAAAATGGGAAGAAGCAATGGAGGAGTTCAATGCGCTTGAAGAGAACAAGACTTGGGAACTTGTTCCAAAACCAAATGGTAAGAAAGTGATTGGAAATAAATGGGTTTACAAAGTTAAGAAGCTTGCAGATGGAAGAATAGCCAGATACAAAGCTAGACTGGTAGTCAAAGGTTATGCTCAGATGCATGGCATAGATTATGATTAGACATTCAGTCCAGTGGCAAAGATGTCAACTATAAGGACAGTGATTGCTATAGCAGTATCAAAAGGATGGAAGCTAAGTCAATTGGATATAAAGAATGCATTTCTAAATGGATATATATCAGATGAAGTTTACATGGAACAGCCTGAAGGGTTTGTAAGTTCCAGTTACCCAAATCATGTTTGCAGATTAAGAAGAGCACTCTATGGATTAAAGCAAGCTCCAAGAGCTTGGAATTACAGACTTGTGAAGTATCTCAATGATCTTGGATACCAAAGCTCAAAGGCAGATGCAATTCTACTCATTAAGAGAACAGATGAAGGTATGATCTACATTTGTATTTATGTAGATGATATTATAATCACAGGTACTTCAGATGAAGGAATCAAGGAGGTAAAGAGATTACTTGAGAAAGAGTTCAAGATCAGTGATCTAGGAAGTTATCATATTTTCTTGGAATGGAAGTCACATATACAGATCATGGTGTATATGTTTCGCAAGAAAGGTATCTTCTCAACTTACTGAAGAAGTTTAACATGGAGAATTGCAGAGAAGACTCAACACCACTTGAGGTCAATCATAAATGCAGCCAATATGATGGTGAAGAGTTTAAAGATATGAGGAAGTATCAATCTTTAGTGGGAAGCTTGATTTATGCTACGCTAACAAGACCAGATCTTAGTTATGCAGTGGGAATTCTCTCACAGTTTATGCATTGTCCAAAGGATCAACATTGGGTTGCAGGAGAGAGAGTTCTTAGATATATAAAAAGAACTATAAAAGAAGGATTATATTATCCTTTTACATCAGATATAAAGCTGAGAGCATACAGTGACTCAGATTGGGCAGGAAGTCAAGATGACAGAAGGTCAACACATGGGTATATGATATACCTAGGAAATAAGCTTGTCAGCTGGTGTTCAAAGAAGCAGCATACAGTGGCTTTATCGTCAACTGAAGCTGAATATAAAGGACTTGTAGAAGCAGCTAAAGAAGTGATATGGATGCAGACTTTGTTCAAAAGCTTGGGGATTGATCAAGGTATACCTATCATACATGGAGATAATATGAGTTCGTTGTATCTTGCAGCAAATCCAGTATTTCATGCAAGAACAAAGCACATAGAGATTCAATATCATTTCCTGAGGGAAAAAGTAATGGAGAAGGAGATTGAAATAGTGTACACTCCTACAAAAGATCAGATTGCAGATATTTTGACAAAGAGCTTGGATGGAGTAAAGAGAAGCAGATTCAAAGAAATGGCAGGAATAAAAGAAAAGAAGGATATATGAAAAACCAGAAGATGCTAATTAGTGATTGAGGGGGAGCTGTTGAAGAATCACTCACTAATTAGGCATAAAGACATGAAGACATAAGAAGGATGAAGAAAGACGAAGAGAAGTAGAAACAATGCAGTCAGAAAATCAAGCCTTAGTGAAGGGACAAATTCACGATTGTAATATAGTTCATAGAAACTTCCAGAATTACGTGTTTTGAATCTCGGAACAAATATGTATATATATGAGTTAGAAGATCATAAAAATATAAGCCCGAAGAGGAGCCAGAGATATGCAGAAGAGTTGAGATACAGAAGTATGTATGTAGAGATGAATAAGTAGAACCTGAACTATCGGGTATTCATATGTAAGAGAGATGGTAAGGAAGAAGTACTCAGCATAGGAGAGTTTTCCATGGCTATGAGCGAAGTGAGGGCAAGCCAAAGTACACATCTTCTCTAATAGAAAACACATGTTTGTGTGGAAGAATTTGAGCGCATTCTTCTTGTGTGAAGAAATCTAAGTGATTTCATGTTACTGTGAAAGTTAGTTAACAGTTACAATTTTCTCAGTATACATTTTACGGTACTTCTATGAGTTAGATCTCACAATATAGTGTAAAGTTTTTCATGAGTGATAGCTTATTTTGAAGCTAGTAGTCTCAACTACAAACTGATCAAAAGAGTTTTGTGAGATGGGACATGTACGCATAGTACTGTGTCTGACAGTAAAGACATTCAGAACTGATGAAGTTTTCTCTCAAACTTCAGATAGAGTTCATTCACTGAAGGAAGCTCATGTATTACTTCCTTACTTCATTTACAGATATTTGAAGTAACTACAAACAGAATCACAGTTGATTCCGGTATAATTTACGGTGAGATTACTGAGACAGCCAGGTAGCAGTCCGGTGACGTTCCGGTGTGTTGAAAAGGCAATTTTGACACAGTTAAGTGATGAAAAGAATATCTAACAGTAAGCAAACAAAGATTTGCAAAGACTGAAGTAAATCAGATCAGAATTGAAGTCTGAAGAAAAGGCAAAGTTTCCTGTAAAGTGAATTTTCAGATTTCACCAAATACAGTTATAAATTTTTCAGTTTCAGAAAAGTTGCTAAGCTATTGATGATTATAGAGGTGTTCTTATATCACTCTAGCTTAGTTCTTGTGACATGGCAAATTCCGCAGCCTAGTTTCAAGCTCTCGTCGTGTCAATAGATGCATCTACATGGACATGAAATGGTTTATTCCAATCAAGAGTAGTATTGGTGATGTGCACAAATGTCTTTTCAGATCATTGAAGGAATTTTTGCATTCATCGTTCCACTCAAAATTTGCAACAGAACGTAAAGAGGTTTAGCTATGACCGCATACATGTGGATAAATCTATGTTAATATCCACAATGACCAATAAAGACTTGTACCTCTTTAATGTTACTTGGCCTTGACAACTCCGCTATGGCTCTTTCTTTGTACTCATCTATTGATATTCCATTCTTAGAAACAATATGACCTAAGATCTTACCTTGACATACCATGAACACACACTTTTCTTGGTTCAGATAAACTCGATATTCTCTACACTTGTTGAAGATTTGTCGAGCTCTGGGATGTGGTGTCTTCTTTCTTGGGAATGAGCACATATATCGTCCACATATACTTCTAAGATCTTTCACAATAACTCTTTGAAGAAATGACACATGAGCCTTTGGAATGTTGCAGGTGCATTGGTGAGCCAAAATGGCATCACATGAAATGCAAAGATTCTCCACTCTATGGTGAAGGCCATTTTGTGTTGATCCTCAGGGGCAATGGCTACTTATTTGTAACTTGAAAATCCATCAAGGAAGATTTAAACTTCCTTCCCTACAACACACTCCAATAAATGTTTCGTGATTGGAAGCGGATAGCTATATTTGACCATAGTGGCATTAACTTTTTTAAGATTAATACACACTCGTAACTTTCCATTCTCCTTGGGCACCACTACAAAGGGGGACACCCATTCAATATGCTCAATCTCAAATCTAGCTTCAATCAGTCTATTGATTTCTTATTTTATTTTGACTGCATAAGTGTCATCATATGTGTACGGTTTTTGTTTTGTGGGATTGGCATCAACCGCCATGGGGATCATATGAGAGAATATTCCTAGATCTACCCCCTTCAGGTCTCTATGGATCCACACAAACACATCCCTATATTCCCTTAATAAAGCTACAAGCTCTACTTCTTCTTCTTCACTTAGTTCTTCCCCTATGTACATACATCGGTCTTCGTTCTCTTCAATGGTTACAACTTTTTTTTTTTGGTATTTTATTTATTATCATATGCTTCTCCTATGATGGCCTCTCTCTTAGGCATTTGTAACAAAAATTTCCTATCATCAATTTCATTTTTCTTGAAATTCTCTGGTACTTCAAACATTGACACCTCTGCTTATTTCACTGTTTTTCTTTTCTTTTTCTTTTGACTACCTTCAGTTTCATCCCTTGAATTCATAATTTTAATGCTTGTGAGAGGTCCTTCTTCTTTTTGGATAAATACTCCTACATTTTCTAGATAGTGCTCCTCTGAGCCAAAGCAACTATCCATCACAATGGACTCTAGATCATTGTCATCCTCTTCTTCTTCTCTGACCTCATTAGAGTCACACTCTTCTAGCAAGGGTTCACAATTGAATAAAGAGATATCATAACCCTCCCCATCACAATGGGGTGTCCACTGTTCTTCATTGACAACAATGTCCATGGTGGCTAAGATTTTTGCCCAACCATAAGGCTCAAATTCCTCATTTGGAAAGATCATCGGTGTGTAGATTAGGTCTCTAACTGGTCTTGCTCCTTAAGAAGTTCCTTCTTCCATCCCTTTTACATGTCTTCCCTCTTCCTCTGTGAACTTGCATATCCACAAGTGAGTATCTTCATGCATCCAGGATGGATCAGAAGAACTTGTAGAATGCACAAAGATTGAATCTTCTTGTGCCTTGTGGATAGGATTCCATTGTAGGGGTGCTACATCTCTAAAGGTATAATCTTTCAGATAGACCTTGGTTGTGACCCCTAAGTGCTGCAAGGACAAGGATTTGGCTCCCCAATCTTGTACTATTTGTAGTTGCCATAGGAAGGGTCTTCCTAGGATCATTTCAAAGATGTTACTTTTGCCAAAGTCACATATAGTAAAGGTGTGTTCAAACTCTACACCACAAGTGTTTAGTGTTACATGTATGTGTTCCTGTAGTAGCTCTAATATGCATGGGCACTTTTTACTCTAATGCTCACTAGAGGTTTTTTCCCCATGTTACCACATACATGATTCACTCATATATGGTGGTACTTTGTACTTATGGATATTATTCAGCTCTTACTTTAGTTCAATTCATCATCAATAGAGAGAGCTATTCTAGCCATCCGTCTTCTCTATGTGTCTTGCTGCATTTGTGCTCCTTGTGTGTGCTTCTCGTGTGTCTCTTGCACTTCTACACACATCCAATAGTGGTATCAGAGCAGGTTCATCTCCTTCTCAAGTTTCGATTTTTTGCGTCACGGTGCACGTGCACTTTTAATAGTGCAAATCAACTTCGTAGCATAAAACAATGAATTTCAACAGCCTAGAAAGATTTCCAACAGTTGCACCACTAGGGTTTTACCCCCATTTTGAAGCCATTCATGCAATGAGAATTGCCATCAGAGTGATGGTTTGTGAGTTGAAATTTCAGCATTCATTTCAACTTTCGTCGAAGTAAAGATTTTGTCACATTCTTATTCTTTAGTGAAATGGCGGGTAGCAATGACTTGTTTGGCATGCTTCACACTGAAGATAAGCTTGATGGGACCAACTATTTGTGGTTACATGATGAAGCATGTTCTTGTTGCAAAACAACATTGGAACATAGTGGTAGATGTAGATCGAAGGCCCACGTGTTCTTCTACTTCATAGTCTACTCTCACAGATGGAGCTTCTTCTTCCAGTACAGTGGTAACTCCTTCTCCACCTACACAAGAGCAGCTTAGATGGGATGGAAAAAATGCTCAAGCTCATGCATTTATTGCACTTTCTGTGAAGCATCATATAGTTCCACACATTCGGTCATGTTCTACATTGGGACAAGCATGGGACACTCTTGCTTCTTTCTATGCCGTGCGTAATGAAGCACATGCTGAATACTTGAGAAAGAAACTTGCGGATGTATGTATGACTAAAAATGAGTCTGTGGATGTGTATGTGACATGCATCAAGGACTTGAAAGAGCAATTGGCAAACATAGATGAGATTATTCTAGATGCATCACTCATTTCTACATTTTTGAAAGGATTATCGAAATCTTTTCAAAGCTTTGCTACTACACTCCGTTTGGTTTCAAAAGAGAATCCCAATATGTATGCATTTGATGAGGTTATGTTTCTTCTTTTGCAAGAAGATCAATCTAGAGTGAATAGGAGTGGTTTGATTGAGGGAATGCAAGCACTTGCTATCTCACAAAAAGGGAAAAACAAGTATGGTTCAGCTTTGAGTTCATCAAAACCAAAGCTTCAACCTTCCTCTTCCACCCATTCCTCTAATGATGCTAATTTTCAAAAGAAGAAGAGATGCAAATATTGCTGAAAGGTTGGTCATACTATTGATGAGCATAGAACGCTTGCAAAGCGCAATGAAGAGAAGAAGGAATCGGGCATGTCTATTGCTGAAAATTCAACAAATGCAAAGAATGATGAAGCTAACATGGATCAAGATTTTTGGGCATGTGTTGTTACATGTCATTATGATGCATCTTTGCATTCTGAATGTATGGTTGTGAGTGAGGCGGATTCAGATTGGTTCTTTGATAGTGGTGCTTCAAAGCACATAACTTCATGCAAAAGATATATTGCATCTTTGAAAGATGCACCTAAAGGAGGACATGTGGTGTGTGCAAACAATGCCTCTTTTCCTATCATTGTAATAGGAGAAATTGAGCTTGTAGCTGCAAATGGAGGTGTGATTCTCTTGAAAAATGCATTGTATGTGCCTGGTATCAAGAAGAATTTATTTTCAGTTCCGTTGATTGCCAAAGTTGGACTTCATGTACACTTTGTTGATGATAAGTGTATGGTTCATGATTTTAGCAATGGTGATATTATCATGATGTATGGTACATTATGTAATGGTTGTATCGCATGGATACATACAAGAGGGCTGCCTCAAATGCCTTGGTTGCTCATACTTCTTCCATGGCTAATGGAGCTTTGGCTGAAGTGATTCGATGGCGATGCACCACAGTGCGCTCTCCTTCTTGAGAGCTCCACTACGATATGCTCGGAGTAGAAAACCGAGCACTTGAGGCCGCACACAGTACTCTGCACAGAGGCTGTAAAATACGCAGAAAAACACAGTACACAGGGAGCACGAAGACAGACTTCTTAGGTCTTACAAATGCAGTCGAACTTACAGTCTGTGACTGACCAGGCCACTATATGTTTTATTAAAGAACATATACAAAGAAGTGTCCGGTGGCCATTTGGCCTTTTACATGGACACTAACGGTAACAATCTCCCACGAAAGGCCAATATGGCCAGAGTGACTATGGGAGAAAAAATAAAGGATGATAAAGAATACCTGAGTGTAAGTATACAAACTATACCTCCCACCTGATGGGCATGTTACACAGTATACAAGTGACTGCGTAAGATCAAGAATCAAGTAACCCCCATCAAGTGACAACAGTGTCGAAAGCTATCTTGTGGTAGAGCTTTAGTCAAAGCATCTGCAGCATTATCTCGAGTGTGAACCTTCTCAAGAATAATGTTCTCAGTGGCTAAGCAATCTCTAATGAAGTGATACCTCACCTCAATGTGCTTGGTCTTTGCATGATAGACCGGATTCTTAGCCAAAGCAATGGCACTCTGACTATCACTGAGCAAGTGAGGTACATGCTGAGGTAAACCCATATCACAAGCAAGACGAGAAAGCCACAATGCTTCCTTACATGCCTCACTTGCTGCAACATACTCTGCTTCTGTGGTGGAAACAGTTGTACATTCTTGAAGACGAGATCTCCAAGAGATAGCACCTCCAGCAAAATGAAAAATGTACCCTGATGTAGACTTACGATTGTCTACACAACCAGCATAGTCAGAATCTGTGTAACCAATAATGGATGCTTTTCCTCTACCTAAGCATAGACACTTGTCCTTCGTGCCACTCAGATATCTCAAAATCATTTTGACCGCTTCCCAATGTTTCTTGCCAGGATTAGACATATATCTGCTCACAACTCCCACTGCAAATGCAATGTCTGGTCTCGTAGCTACCATAGCATACATGAGACTACCAATAGCAGACTGATAGGGAATTTTGGTCATGAATTCCTTTTCCTCATCTGATTTGGGGCAGTCATCCTTGCTCAATTTCACATATGTGGGTAAAGGTGTACTCAATGCCTTTCCACCGTGCATATTGAATCGGTGAAGTACTTTGGATATGTACTCACTTTGAGACAAGTATATGCATCTTTTACTCCTATCACAAGTAATGCGCATGCCAAGAATATGTTTGGCATCCCCCAAATCCTTCATATCAAATGCCTGACTCAACTTCTTTTTGAGAAGTGACAAATCATAAGAGGACTTCCCAGCAATCAACATATCATCAATGTAAAGTATCAAGCATATCAAGCTGCCATCAGAACATCTCTTTGTGTAGAGACAATGATCCTCATTGCTTCGAGAATAGCCTTGGGACTTCATAAAAGCATCAAACTTTTGGTACCATTATCTAGGAGACTGTTTAAGTCCATACAAGCTCTTTTTGAGCTTACAAACTAGACTTTCCTTGCCAGGAACTACATAACCCTCTGGTTGTTCCATATAGATCTCATCTGTAAGATCTCCATGCAAGAAAGCTGTTTTCACATCCATTTGGACTAGCTCTAAGTCCTCCATTGCAACAAATCCAAGCAACATGCGCAAAGTAGTCATCTTGACCACTGGAGAGAAGATTTCCTCAAAATCAACACCATGTTGTTGCTTAAAACCCTTTGCAACAAGTCGTGCTTTATATTTTGGAGAAGCACTATCTGATGTGAATTTCAGCTTATATACCCATTTACATGGTAAAGCTTTCCTGCCCTTTGGCAAAGGTACTAAGTCCCAAGTACCATTCTTGTGAATAGAATCCAACTCACTCTTCATGGCATGCTCCCACTTGACATGATCCTCTGTCTGCATAGCCTCTTTGTAGCAAGAAGGCTCACCGGCATCTGTTAGCATAACAAAATCTAAACCTGGAACATATCTATCAGGTGGATATGAGACACGTGCAGAACGTCTCAATGGTTGCTGGACAGGAACATGTGCAGACTGATCTGAATGGACATTCTCTTGAACATCCCTATGTGCAGCATTTTTATGCATGCTAACCGGAGGACTAGTATCCTCAAACACCACTCTTCTCACTTCAACCTCCTTAATGGGCTGTTTATGCATCTTAGACTCATTAAAAATGACATCACTACTTCTGATCACTGATCGTGTTTCAGGATCCCATAAGTGATATCCAAATTGTCCTTCTCGACCATATCCAAGAAAAATGCATTTCTTTGACTTATGGTCCAATTTTTGTCTAAGATTCTTGGGTATATGAACATATGCTTCACACCCAAAAACTCGAAGATGATCATAATATGGTGGTTTCCCTGTCCATAACTCTTGTGCCACTTTCAGACCTTTGGCAGTACTAGGTGAAAGGTTAATCACATGAACTGCAGTCAATACTGCTTCTGCCCAAAAACCTTGTGAGAGGTTTGCATGATGCAACATAGAGACTACTCTATCTTGAATAGTTCTATTCATCCTCTCAGCTACACCATTCTGTACTGGGGTATAAGGAGCTGTAAACTCTCTACGAATCCCTCTAGACTGACAGAAAAGGCTGAATTCATGCGAGGTATACTCACCCCCATTATCTGAACATAAAGCCTTAAGCTTAATTCCTTTTTCAGTCTCAACTGAAGCAAGCCATTTTCTGAAAGTAGGGAATACATCATCTTTTGATTTGATAGGATATACCCAAACTTTTCTAGTAGCATCATCTATGAAAGTGACAAAGTAAAGAGAACCACCTAAGGACCTAGTGGGCATAGGACCACACACATCTGTATGAACGAGATCTAAAGGTTGAATTGAAGATTCATTGTGCGTTCTATGCACATTTCTGGTTTGCTTTCCATATTGACAATGCTCACAAAATGAAAAATCAGAGAAAGATAACACAGGTAAGTAGCCAGAACGAGAAAGATTTTCCATTCCACTACGAGATATATGGCCCAAACGACCATGCCAAATACAAGCCATAGGCTGTTCAGTAACAGCTAATAAGTGTTCTTTCTGTGATACAAATAAAGGATAAAGTGAGCCAACTTTGCTTCCTTTTGCAATAATCATATTGCCCTTTGATATACGAAAGGACTGAGCATAGAAGACCACCTTGGAACCAAGGTCATCAAGTTGACCAACTGACATCAAACTGCGTGATAGCTGAGGTACATGGCGTACATTATGCATAGTAAATTTTGAACCATCAATGAACTGCACAACCACATCTCCAATCCCCACAACATCACACTGGTAAGAGTCACCAAGTCTAACGGTACCAAGAGACTTTGCTGCATAATTAGAGAACCATTCTCTATGTGGTGTCACATGGAAAGAAGCACCAGAATCTAGCAGCCAGGTGTGGGAAAGAGAATCAGCCATAAGTGCCTCAGATGGCACAGTACTATCAAGTGTCAACACATCAACATCATCAGAAATAGCATTAATTTCTTCAATCTTCACAGTCGAAGTAGATGGTGCAGGTAACTGTTTAACATGCCCATCAACATTCTGTCCTTTACCTTTAGCATTCTTTAATGCATAACAGTCTTTCTTCATGTGTCCTTTCTTATGACAATAATGGCATTCGATATCCCTCTTCCTTGATTTACTTCTACTCTTATTCCGTTGACCATTCTTTTCTTTGTTCTTGCTCCTGCCACGTTGTTGATTCTTTCCTTGGTAAGAATCACGAACATTATATGCATCTCCACTCTGAGTGCCAACCATAGATTTTCTACGAATCTCCTCACTCAAGAGTGCTCCACATATGTCATCATAGACGAGTTTACCACCAGGTGCACTGTTGCTAATAGCTGTGCAAAACGTATCCCATGATGATGGCAGGGTGCATAACAGCAATACTGCTTTCATTTCATTATCCATATCCATTTTCTGAGCCTGTAACTGGGAGAATATAGCATCAAACTCATTTAGATGAGCAGCAACACTATCTGTGTCCTTCATACGAAGGTCATATAATTTTCTCATCAGATACACTTTATTTGATGCCGTCTCTTTTTCATATGTATTGCATAACTTCTTCCAAAACTCCTCTGCACTTTCACAGTCTAATACTGTAAAGTAAACATTATCTGCCAGGTGCAAGTGAATGGTAGACATGGCCATTTCATCTAACTCATCCCAATCATCTTCATCCATGTCAGCAGGCTTCTTTGAAATCCCATTTACTGGCTTCCATTGCCTCCTTTGAATCAGCACATCTTTAATCTGATTCTTCCATAGAGCAAAGTTTGTGCCATCAAATTTTTGGATTTCAAAATGGTCTTTGCCCTGCAAGTTATAGCTCCTCCTCGGAACACTAGCACTAGACCCTGATCCACCGGATGTGCCTGAGACCTCTGATGCCATGATCGTAGAGAACTGAATAGAATGATAATGGAGCTAGATGAGTCCAAACACCAACAAATAAGTGTATCAAGGAGTAAATCGACCACTGTATAGTTGACTAAACCAAAAATCTGGAAAAATTTTGCCAGAGTATCCTCTGTAGAATTAGCATATGACCAGTGTCAAAGTGTCATAAAACTGCAAGTATGTTGGTGCAAACCAATCACCAATTGAAGGCTTGGAAGATTAAAGGATGAAGAAAGAATCAGCTCTTAAAGTTTGGAAGAAGATTACATTCAGAAGATAAGAGAAGTGTACACATATGTACATTAGTATAGTCATAGATGACTTAGATCTTTTGTTTAGTAAGAATCATGTACAAATTTATCTATAAATACTTTGAGAAAAGTCGGGGTAAGTATGAGAGCATATGTGACATTAGTTAGAAGTCAAGAATGAGGAAGGTAGAAGTCATGAGATAGAGAAAAAGTTAGTTGAGTTAGCTCTCATCACTCAACTGTATTCTCTTCTGAGTAAATGAAAATTTTTGCGCCCGATGTTTCTGCGTGTTCTCCTTCTACAGTAGATCAATTGTGAAATGCTTTTGTACAAGTCTAAGTTGAGAGTTGCTTGACCTTTGTGCAAAGTTTTAGCTTCCAATTGTAATCAGGCTGAGTGAATTAAGTGTAGGAACATTCATATGTGAAGTATGTTCACTGGTTCCTAAAACAGGCGCAGATTTCGAAGTTAATGTTTTGATCATTTCTCCTAGCACAGTTTAAAGTTTTGCATGAATGAGGGCTTAATCTTTAAGTTGGAAGATAAGCTATTCATGTCTAGAAGCATTTTGGAAAACGGGTTCTATTCAAGGAGAACCAAGTCTTAAAAGTTGCAGGTGTAAAATCGACTGTTCTGTATGACAGTTTCTGACATAGGTAACTTGTGAAGTTGATTTCTCAAGTTATACTAAAGCTTTTGAAGTAATTCAACTTGGAGTAGATGCGCAATCTCTAGGAGATACTTCGTACAAAGTTTCATAAAAAACTTTACACGTTTGATAGGTCAATGTGGAGAAATAGTGCAGCAGACATTTCTGTGTTTCATCTTCTTCACAGATTTGTTAATCTTTTGATAGTTAGCAATTGATCCTCTAAATTAGTGGAGTGTTTGACTTACTCTTGGTATAGAGGTGCTCTAATCACAAGAGTAAGTTGTTCTTTTGGAGATTAACATTCTCCATCAGTGGTATCAGAGCAAGAGACATCAAATTGAGGAAAGGAGGATCCCGACTGCTGCAGATTCAAGAAATTCAACACTTGAAGGACTAAGAAGTGAAAGCTTGGAGTCAAAGCTTGAGGAGAAGACTATTTGACATCAAGAAAGGCAAAAGGAGTCCAATTCGAAGTAAAGGTACATACATTGTTTGTAAAGCTTGAAGATTTCAATACACAGGTGGACACAAGATGGGAGAAAGCTTGCAGATTGATAAGCTAGATAGGGAGAACTATCCAGCATGGTCCATGAGGATGGAAGCACACCTCATGAGCAAAGATCTTATATCATTTATTACAGGAGATGAAGAAAAACCTGAGTTTGCAGATCCAAGTATTCCTACTAGGGAAGAGCTTGCAATGTTGAAGACTTGGATGAGAAAGGATGCTCAAGCAAGGAGTATCATCTACATGGCTGTAAATGATTATCTTTTACCTCACATCAGAGGTTTGGAAAGTGCTACAGATGTTTGGAATGCCTTGGAAGAGCATTTCCAAAATACAACTAAGTCAAGGAAGTCCTCACTATGGGCTGAGTTCACAACCTTCAAGAAGAAGAGCTCACAATCAATTTCAGATTATGTGGCAAGGATGAAAGATATTGCAGATAGCTTGGGAGCAGTGGATGAAGATATTCAAGAAGAAAAGTTGGTAAGACAAATACTTACAGGTTTGAGAGGAGATGAGAAGTGGAAGCCTTTTATATTGTCCATAGAATTGTCACTTGATCACTTTACTCCTGATCTTAATCAATTGCTAGGACACATGCTAACCTTTGAGCAGGATCTTAAAGGAGACAATGATAGAAGTACAAGTCAAGCTATGTACTCTAAGGACAAGAAAAAGAATGGCAAGGGAAAGCAATCAAATGATGATGAAGGGAATTCAAATCAAGCTAACTTCACAAAAGGGAAGACAAATTTTAGAGGTAAAGGAAGAGGAGGTAAGAACAAAGATAATGCTAAAGCTTGTTGGATTTGTGGCAGAACAAATCATTTGGCAAATGATTGTTGGTATAACAATCAAAATGGAGGAAACAATAATCAGAATTATAGTCAAAGAGGTAGAGGAGGCAGAAACCAAAGAGGCAATTTCAGAGGAAGAGGAGGTAGGACATCATATGGTAGAGGAGGTGGAAGAAACTTCCAATCTCAGTCCTACAACAATAATTATTACAATTATGCATCAGATCAGAAGGATGACATGACTCTTATCTTGAATGCAACTCATGAATCAATGGGAGAAGATCAAAGAGTGTTTTATATTGACTCAGGGTGCAGCAACCATCTGAGTGGGAATCTATCTTTGATGACTGATATGGAAGCAAGGGTGAATGGACATACAGTTCAGACAGGTGACAATACCAAACATAAAGTGGAGAGCATTGGATCAGTGAAGACAAAGAGTGGAAGTACACTTCTGAGCAAGGTACTTTATGTTCCTACTATTCCTAAAAATCTGATAAGTGTAGGGCAAATTGTGGAGAAAGGATATGAGGTAAGATTCACAAATGATGGTGTTTATGTACAAGATCCAAATCAGGGATATAGAAACATAATTGCAGGAAAAAAGGAAGGAAGATTGTTCACTCTCAAAGTCCAAGGTAATGTGGGACATGCATTATTTACCTATGGAAGTCAAAAGGTATCTGAATTAGACCTATGGCATAAAAGGCTAGGTCATTTCAATGAGAGAGCTATAAAGGAGATGTCAAAGAATCAGATAGTGCTTGGATTGCCAAACATTGAAGGGCAACATATGGTGTACAAGTGTGAAGCTTGTCAATTAGGTAAAGCACATAAAAGTTCTTATAACAAATCAGGGTACAAGTATTCAAATATGCTTGAATTGGTTCATACAGATGTATGGGGTCCCTCAAGGGACTATAGCATAAATGGATCCAGATATTATGTGTTGTTTGTTGATGATGCAACCAGGTGGATTACTTTGTATGTAATCAAGGATAAATCAGAAGTTTTCAAGACATTCAAACATTTCCATGCTTATGCAGAAAGGATCACAGGGCAAAAGCTCAAGAGGTTAAGATCAGATGGAGGGGGAGAGTATTTCTCTAAAGAGTTTGATGATTATTTGTGGAATGCAGGTATCAAAAGAGAAGTAACTTGCAGGTACTCCCCTCAACAGAATGGAGTAGCAGAAAGGAGGAATAGGACTCTTGTAGAGTTTGCAAGAGCCATGATGAAGGAAAAGAATTGTCCAAATTACTTATGGGCAGAAGCTATTAACACTGCAACATACCTTGTGAATAGGTTGCCTTGCAAAGCTTTGGATGGAGGAACCCCTTATGAAGCATGGTGGGATAAGAAGCCTAGTCTTGATCATTGTAAAGTATTTGGATGTATTGCATATGCTTATGTTCCTTCACAATTAAGACATAAGCTAGAACCAAAAGCAGAGAAGTATGTGTTTATTGGATATGATGATAGACAGATGGGTTACAGGTTGTGGAGTCCATCTACAAAGCAATTTCTTGTTACTAAAGATGTGACATTTGATGAGCAAAATATGTGGTATACAGGATCACCAAATGAGTATGCAGGTGTTGAAGAAATACAAAGGAAAGGAAAGGCAAAGGTAAAAGTATGTGAAGAAATTGTTGATGAAGTTGACTCTAGAAGTAGAGTGCAGGATCATGTAGAAGAAGGGCCAAGATTTGATCCAGAATCAAATGAGGCTGAAACTTCAAGAAGTGCAGAAATCAGAAGATCTACAAGAGAAAGGAAAGAACCTATAAGGTATAGTTATGATACATCTTTCCTAACAACAAAAGATTATGCCTACATTGTGAAAACAGAAGAAGATCCAACAACTTATGAAGAAGCCAAAGGTAAACAGAATTGGGAGAAGGCAATGCAGGAAGAGTATGATGCTCTACTTGAAAATGAAACTTGGGAACTAGTACCAAGACCAAAGAATCAGAAGGTCATTGGATGTAAGTGGGTATATAAAACAAAGAGGTTTGCAGATGGTAAGGTGTCTAGATATAAGGCTAGACTTGTGGTCAAAGGTTATGCCCAAACTTATGGGGTAGATTATGATGAAACCTTTAGTCCTGTTGCTAAGATGTCTACAATTAGGACATTGATTGCTATTGCTGCTTGCAAGGGATGGAAATTATCACAATTGGATGTGAAAAATGCATTTCTAAATGGATACATTGCAGATGAAGTATATATGGAGCAACCAGAAGGCTTCATGGAATCAATTGAATCAGATTATGTGTGTAAGCTCAAGAGAGCTTTATATGGGTTGAAGCAAGCCCCAAGAGCTTGGAATTACAGATTGGTCAAGTTCTTGAATGAATGTGGATTTCAAGCATCAAAGGCAGATAGTAGCTTGCTAGTGAAGGCAAGTGAAAATGGATACATTTACATGTGCATTTATGTTGATGATATTATTGTTACAGGAACAGATGCTCAAGGAATCAATGAACTCAAAAGACAAATAGAGAAGGAGTTTAAGATAAGTGATTTGGGAAACTTATCTTATTTTCTAGGAATGCAGATTGTGTATACTCAACATGGAGTATATGTTTCACAAGAGAGATACTTGAAGAATCTTTTAGTCAAGTTTAACATGGAGGATTGCAGGACCTCAACTACACCATTGGAGGTAAATCATAAATTAAGCAGGTATGGAGGTGAAGAGTTCAATGATATGAAGAAATATCAGAGTTTGGTAGGTAGTTTAATCTATGCTACCTTGACAAGGCCAGATCTATCATATGCAGTAGGTGTGTTGTCACAATTTATGCATTGTCCAAAGAAGACTCATTGGATTGCAGCCCAAAGGGTACTCAGATATATCAAAGGAACCCTAAGTGAAGGTTTGTATTATGGTTTCACTTCTGACACAAGAATCAAAGTGTTTAGTGATGCAGATTGGGCAGGTGACTCAGATGATAGAAGGTCTACTCATGGATATCTCTGTTATGTTGGAGATAAGTTAGTTTCTTGGTGTTCAAAGAAGCAACATACAGTTGCTTTATCATCCACAGAAGCTGAGTATAAGGGAATGGTAGAAGCTGCAAAGGAAGTGATATGGTTGAAGACTTTGATGAAAAGTTTTGAGATTGATCATAGTACTCCAATAATTTTTGGAGACAATATGAGTTCTTTGTATTTGGCAGCTAACCCTGTTTTTCATGCCAGGACTAAGCATATAGAGATTCAGTATCATTTCTCGAGGGAAAAGGTACTAGATAAAGAGATTGAAGTGATGTACACTCCAACAAAAGAACAAGTGGCAGATATGATGACAAAGAGCTTGGATGGACCTAAGTTACAAAGGTTCAAAGACATGGCAAGTATAAAGAAGACAGAGAAAGCCTCAATTGATGATTGAGGGGGAGCTGTTGGTGCAGACCAATCACCAATTGAAGGCTTGGAAGATTAAAGGATGAAGAAAGAATCAGTTCTTAAAGTTTGGAAGAAGATTACATTCAGAAGATAAGAGAAGTGTACACATATGTACATTAGTATAGTCATAGATGACTTAGATCTTTTGTTTAGTAAGAATCATGTACAAATTTATCTATAAATACTTTGAGAAAAGTCGGGGTAAGTATGAGAGCATATGTGACATTAGTTAGAAGTCAAGAATGAGGAAGGTAGAAGTCATGAGATAGAGAAAAAGTTAGTTGAGTTAGCTCTCATCACTCAACTGTATTCTCTTCTGAGTAAATGAAAATTTTTGCGCCCGATGTTTCTGCGTGTTCTCCTTCTACAGTAGATCAATTGTGAAATGCTTTTGTACAAGTCTAAGTTGAGAGTTGCTTGACCTCTGTGCAAAGTTTTAGCTTCCAATTGTAATCAGGCTGAGTGAATTAAGTGTAGGAACATTCATATGTGAAGTATGTTCACTGGTTCCTAAAACAGGCGCAGATTTCGAAGTTAATGTTTTGATCATTTCTCCTAGCACAGTTTAAAGTTTTGCATGAGTGAGGGCTTAATCTTTAAGTTGGAAGATAAGCTATTCATGTCTAGAAGCATTTTGGAAAACGGGTTCTATTCAAGGAGAACCAAGTCTTAAAAGTTGCAGGTGTAAAATCGACTATTCTGTATGACAGTTTCTGACATAGGTAACTTGTGAAGTTGATTTCTCAAGTTATACTAAAGCTTTTGAAGTAATTCAACTTGGAGTAGATGCGCAATCTCTAGGAGATACTTCGTACAAAGTTTCATAAAAAACTTTACACGTTTGATAGGTCAATGTGGAGAAATAGTGCAGCAGACTTTTCTGTGTTTCATCTTCTTCACAGATTTGTTAATCTTTTGATAGTTAGCAATTGATCCTCTAAATTAGTGGAGTGTTTGACTTACTCTTGGTATAGAGGTGCTCTAATCACAAGAGTAAGTTGTTCTTTTGGAGATTAACATTCTCCATCAAAGTACTGACATGTCTACCTGCATAGTGAATCACTGACTCCACTGCATATAATCAGTTACCCAATAGAAGCCAACTAGGCTTATCGAGCACCTATGAACAACTATCATAAATCTCCTATGGCGAGGTTGGGTAAGTCTTCCACCTGCATCACCGAAGAGACCCCGACATCTGGGTGTCTCCCAGTTAAGAAAACCTCACCACGACCCTCTTTATCAAATGTAAAAGGCTTTATGCAAAGAACATAACCGCTATATCAATGACCACATGGGCGTACATAAGCGGTATCCACAGAAGCGTACATGGTGTGTATGTGCTCAATATATGCAGTAAAATGACACTAAAAGGCTGAATACACAGCCCAAAAACTAGCCAATAACACTTGCAAGTGTCTGTCAACTCTGATGTTTTAGGCTTTAAAAACCTGCATAAATTTGCAGCGACTGCTCCCACCAAAACTGAAAACCCCTCGAGAAACCTGTAGTTTTATGAGTGTGGCTGAAAATATAGCCCCAAAGGTTGATATTTATTGTCTGAGAAGTACAAGGAACACTCTTCTTGATGTTCTTGGACCTGTGCGAAGAACACTATGTGCGAAAGTACTCCGAAATGGCTCCAAAAACACCCCAAAATTGCTTCAAAAATAGGCTTTGAAAGCAAAAATGAAGCTTTGAGGGACCAAAACTTGTTCAAGGTAATGTCAACCTTAGTCTTTCCCCTTCTTCAAACACCACAAGAGTGTAGCTTAGTGGCAAGAGATTGCCACAGTTAAGCGAGCTCTGGGGGGAACAATACTGGGATGGGTGACCTCCCGGGAAGTATCGGGAACCTCTATATTCCTTGATCGTTGAGGTCCTCCCTCGCGCGCAGCCAACGGCGCCAACGGTGACTTCGGTGACTCGGATGACAAGGTATGCCAAGGTCTATGCCTTGGTCGCCGCCTTAGTCGCCGCCTTAGTGGGGGGGGGGGTGCTACTCGCCATACATGGGTGTATTTTATGAAAGCAAAGAATGACATATTCTCTTGCTTCAAAGCATTTTTAGCTATGGCTGAAAATTTTCTTCACAAAAGCTTTTGACTCTATGCACGAATCATGGTGGTGAATACATATCACATGAGTTTAATTCTTTTCTTCATGAAAGAGGTATTTCACACCAATGTATGGTGCCATATACACCTCATCAAAATGATGTTGCCGAGCGTAAAAATAGAACTCTTCTTGAAATGGCATGATCTATGGTTAAAGGAATGCACCTTCTTGATAAGTTTTGGATGGAAGCAGTCATGTGTGCAAACTATATTCATCACTGCTTATGATGCTTGGAATGGACATAAGCCTATGGTTAGTCATATGCGCATGTTTGGTTGTTTGGCATATACTCTTGTGCCATCACAACAACGTCACAAATTTGATGACAAGGCAAAGAAATGTATATTTGTTGGTTATAGTGTTGAAAGTAAGGGATATCATTTGTACCATCCATTGATGAATTATTGTGAGTCGAGATGTGGTATTTGCTAAAAAATTGGTTCTCCCTCAACTAGAATGCAAAAAACAGCCAAGAGTTAGCTCATAAGATGTGTTTGATACACTCATGCCTTTGTTCCAAAATGGTGTGCTTGACGATGGTCATGTAGCCAGCCATCTGAGGCTCAAATGGCTGAAAAATTCTAGCAAAATTGAGCTGAAAATGCAGACAATTTCTAGCCAAACATGGCTGAAATTTTTCAGCCAAAAATTATCAAAACTATAGGAAATTTCCAGCCACATATGCTACTCTTGATTGGGTCATGTGATGCAAAAATTGACATTCTTATGGCTGATTTGCATCATACTTTTGATGTCACTTATCTTGGTCTTTTGAGCTACTATCTTGGCATCTAGTTTGTATCTGTTGAGGGGGGGATTGTTATGCATCAAGCAAAGTATGTTGAAAAACTACTTCAACGTTTTGACTTTGAGGATTGCAAGCCAGTTTCCACACTAGTTGAGATAGGATTTAGGTTCTCAATTGAGGATTCTAGTGATGCATTTGACACTTCTCTTTATTAGCAAGTTGTGAGATGTCTTATATATGTATGCAACACAAGGCCGGATATACAATATGCAAATTCCTAATTGAGTCGATTCATGCATAGCCCTGGCACTAAGCATTGGCAAACAATGAAACATGTGTTTAGTTATTTCAAAGGCACTTTGAGTTTAGGTCTCTTTTATGGAAGAGATATCCAACCATGCTTGCATGCTTTTACAGATAGTGATTGGGCTGGTTGTTATGATACTCGTGTGTCCACTAGTGGTAATTTCTTTTTCCTTGGCGACTCATGCATATCTTGGTTGAGAAAGAAGCAACCTACAATCGAAACATCGAGTTATGAAGCTAAGGACAGGGCAGTTCTCATAGCTAGAATGGAGCATATATGGTTGAGATGCCTATTGATGGATCTTTGCATGGAGATTGATGCTGCTATGCATATTCTCACTGATAGTCAGAGTGCATTGGTTGTTGCACAAAACCCAGTGTTTCATGCATGGACCAAACATATTGAGGTTCATTATTACTATGTGAGAGAGCGCATTCATGTAGGAGATATTGACACCAAAAACACCAATGGGCTTCTCCATACTATATGACATCTCCGAGTGACTAGTTTCTAAACTCAACACGTAGGGATAGTCATTGAGTTGTTGAGCCCATGACCTAGCTGTGGGATTGACACTAGTCTTAGAGGATATGATGCTTTGTCTATCCTGAGCTAGATGTTTGCTTGATCTTAGGTTCATAAGCCTTATCAATTAACCCAATTTTCCCAAGTACAACCATGTTGTTGTGTTCCTTTGTATCAACCACTTTTCCTTTTTGTAATTTACTTTGATTGTCACTTCTTGTCCATTAATTCACGTCATTATGAACACTTAAGTTTTACTTGACATTCAAAGTGTGGTCATTTAGTTTTTGTTCTTTTCCCTTAGGGTTTGCAGCAACATTATCTTAGCTATGCTTGAACTTGAGTAATTAGGGTTTCTTGGACTTGATTCGTGCCTAGTGTTACCCTAATTAATCATTGCCACTAATCACACTTAGCCTATACTAGAAATTGAATGGGGGGATTGAGAGTTCTTCCAACCTTGACTCTGATGCTCAGAAAAGAGCTCTAATGTCTAATAACCATGCTCCCCAAACTTTGCTTTGTTCTGCACTTTACCTTGCTTTGTTCTACACTTTACCTTGATTTGGACACCCTTGAATGGCTTTAACTTTAATCTATTTGATAGAAAATTTTGATTCAAGAATTTTTTAAAGACCCATTTTCCAACTTGCATTGCTGAAAATTCCTCTGGAGCTCCCTTGGCTTCTAATCCCACTTGAGGGTCAACTTCAAATTACCCTTTCTAGCGAACTCTAGAGCTCAAAAAATATGTCAATCCAGGCTCCTAGGGGTCAAACAGACAAACAAAACCTCTCAAGATATTTATGTACTTGTTTAAGGCAATCACAATTGTGTGAAAATATCATGATTGTCTAAGAGAATCATGATCTTATGAGAAAATCTTGATGTTGTGACAACCAAAGAATCATGATTTTGTGAGAGTCAGACAATCATGATGCTATGAGACAATCGTGATGTTGTGACAACCAGAGAATCACAATTTTGTGAAATTCAGACAATCATGATGCAGTGAGACAATTGCAATGTTGTGACAATCAGAGAATCGTGATGCTATGAGACAATCATGATGTTGTGACAATAAGAGAATCGTGATTTTAAGAAAGTCAGACAATCGCAATGCTGTGAGACAATCACGATGTTATGACAACTAGAGAATTGCGATTTTATGAATGATTTTGGGTGGGATTTTCCAATACTAAGGCGATCATGATGCTAAAAAAAGACAAATTGACTTTTCCACGAAGTCACAATTTTCTCCACAAAGTGGCGATTTTCTAAGAGTTTAGGTAGGAACTTTGAATTTGAGTGTCAAGTGCCTATGTGTCGTGCTTAGGGTGGTGGCGAGTTTCGTATGTGTAGATTGCAAAAATCACAGAGATGTACATACACAAACACACACACACACTCTCTCTCTCTCGCACATCGACAAATAAGAAATGAGGTGAAAATAGAGAACATATAGTCAAAAACAAATATTTCATATGAAGATGAAGATGGGAGAAGATGATAATGATGGTGGAGAAAAAAAATCGGAAAAATTAATAGAAAATGACTATTTTTTACCTTCCAATGTCACGAATCTACGATCTTATTGTCACAATGCTTGTCTTCAAGCAGTGCTCCTTGCCAATGGTGCCAAAATTTGGTGTAGCCCAAGTGTGAGCATTGTTGGTGCAATTAAGCCCAAGCCCACATACTTGGTCAACTAGCTTATGCTTATCTTATTGGCATAACCTAAAGGGTTCATATGATCAATTTATTGTAAAAGGACTTCACGTTTATCCTTGTAAAAGTGGATTACCACGTGGAGTTAGGAAGCTCTAAAATCACGAATCTCTTGGTTGTTGAGCAATGAGAGAATCTATCCTATAAGTTAGCATTCTCCTTTTTAGGTAGAAGTTTGAATTTGAATTCAAACTTTGGCTCCAAGTTCAACTTTAAAAGAAGGATCTAAAAGACCCACGTGTATCTCGACCTTGAGAGATTATTTTGAAGTACACTCATTGTGAAGTGGGAGCTCATCTCATAGCTCACTCACCACTCACACATTGAGCAATGTATGATTGTCAATGATATTGTATTTGTACATGTATTAATACATATATGATCATTACATTCTTATCTCACTTTTCTCTCATAACTCCATCAGAACAGTGATCTTCTCAGAGCTTGTTCTCACTGTGTAGTTAATCATTTGCAATGATTTATAGTATTATAGAATGAGTATACTCTCTACTACAATCCTACAAAGTTTCGTTAGCATTGCTTCTTGGGATCGTTAGATATTAGATTATCTTTTCTCACTGGTTTGATAACTGTAGTAGCCCGTAAATGTCGGGATGGAGCTGTGAATTGCTAAACATCTTTCTCTACATGTAGTCCATCATTTTTTATGAAATCACTCATGATTGTTAGCTTATTAAGTTAATAGAATTCCCCAAAAGGAATTAAGACAATTGCTACTATGATCAGAGAATTGTTCATAACACTGTATAGGTGTATAAACTAAAATAGCAAGTTTTGATCTTGGATTATCTTCCAGTCTATATGTTTTGATCCTTCCATTAGTGGATCATCTTCCAAACTACATATATGATTATTTGTGCTCATTAGCAAGCAAAAGAGGCTCACTACACTCTCTAGCCATCATTCTTAGCAGGTGTGAAGTAGGATCTAGCTACACCACTTCATCTCTTGTGACTATCCACCATCTCCTCTAACGCCCAAGCAAGGAGTGGCTGATTATGTAACCAAGATGAAAGATGTGGCTGACCAGCTTGCAAGCATTGGAAAGGAGATAGAAGAAGAACACATAGTGAGGCAGATCATTAATGGAATCAAGGCTGATGACAAGTGGGAATCCTTCACCATAGCAATGGATCTCTACATGAATATGCAAGTACTTGATCTCAACACCTTGATGGGACAACTCTTCACCCACGAGGAAAATCTCAACAAAAATGGTGACAACTCAAGAGGTAACCATTCTTCTACCCTTTATACAAATAAAAATAAAGCTAAGGATAAAGGTAAAAGCAAAAAGACTTAAACACTCAGTCAAGCGAATTGGAAATGTCAAAACATCTAATGGTAGTATGAACCTTTTGAGCAAAGTTCTGAATGTGCCTACTATAACCAAAAACCTAATTAGTGTTGGGCACATTGTTGAGAAAGATTTACATGTCAGATTCACTAAGCATGGAGCATATCTAGAAGACCCCCAAAAAGGATTCAAAAGGATTTCCAAGGGTGAGACGTCAGGTATATTATTCACATTTGAAATTTTAGACACAAGGAACATAGCACTATTAAGCTATAGAGATCAAACCTTATCTAAGTTAGAAATATGACACAAAAGGCTAGGACACATAGGAGAGAGAACTCTGAAGAAAATTTGCAGGGATCAAAGTGTGCTTGGCATTCCCAATGTGACCAAGCAACATTTGATATACAAATGTGGAGCATGCCAATTTGGCAAGGCTCATAGGCAACCATTCAACAGAAGAGGATACATCCATGAAGACTATTTGGAGCTTATACATACTGATGTGTGGGGCCCTAGCAAAGATCCATCCATCTCAGGTTCAAGTTACTATGTGTCATTTATTGATGATTACAGTAGATGGACAATTCTTTATTTCATGAAACATAAGGATGAGGTATTTACATGCTTTAAGAAGTACTTGGCACTAGTTGAAAACCAAACAGGAAGGAGCTTGAAGAGGATCAGATCTAATGGAGGTGGTGAGTATTTTTCAAATGAGTTTGATTCATTTCTACAGGATAGAGGCATAAACAGGGAAGTAACAACTAGATACACTCTTGAATTGAATGGAGTTGTAAAGAGAAGGAACATATTAATTGTTGAAGCTTCTAGGTCTATGCTGAATGAGAAGAAGTCACCTAATTATCTATGGGTAGAGAATGTTTGCACAGCCGCCTACTTGGTCAATAGGCTTCCATCCAAATCATTGGATGATATGACACCCTATGAAGTTTGGAATGGTAGGAGACCCTCATTGGACCATTGCAAAATATTTGGGTGCATTGCCTATGCGCACATCCCCTCACAAATCAGAGGAAAACTTGACCCTAAGGCTGAGAAATGTATATTTATTGGGTATGATCAGAATAAAAAAGGTTATAGGCTTTACAATCCCATTAGCAAGGCATTTATGGTTAGTAGGGATGTAGTATTTGATGAAAATAATTCATGTTTTGAAGATGATTGTAGGAAAGTCAAGTTATCATATGATTTGGAAAATGACTTTCCAACCCTTACACAAGAAGATCAACTATTGGCAGAAGATATCAACTCAAAAGATGAAGAGTAGATTGACTTCAAGGTTTGGAAGTCAAGAGGCAAAGTCAAGCTCAAGCAACTAGAAGACATACCAGAGTCTTCAAATCAAGCATTAAGGAGATCACAAAGAGAAAGTAAGAAGCCCATAAGGTATGGATATAATACATCCTTAGTCACAAAACATTCTGTGTATATCACTAAAGAATCTATGGCAAAAGAACTTTCTTCATAAGAAGAGGCTAGGAAGAAGAAAGAATGGAGAGAAGCTATGCAGGAATAGGTGGAAGCATTACAGGAAAATCACACTTGGGGTCTAGTTCCCAAGCAACCAGACATGAAGGTAATTGGTTCAAGGTGGATATAGAAAATAAAAAAGAACTCTGATGGCACTATAAACATGTACAAGGCAAGGTTAGTGGCAAAAGGATTTGCCCAAACTCATGGAGTAGACTATGAAGAAACATTTTCAGTTGTGGCAAAGATGCCAACAATTAGGGTGTTGGTGAGTCTTGTTGCTTCTAAAAATTGGAATTTATATCAGTTAGATGTCAATAATGCATTCTTCAATGGATGGATACCAGAAGAGGTGTATGGCCCAACCACGAGGGTTTGAAGATGAATATAATCCAGGTTATGTATGCAAGCTTAGGAAGGCACTCTATGGGTCTCAAACAAGCACCTAGAGCTTGGAAGCATAGACTTGTTACTTATTTGCAGGACCACGGCTTTGTGTCAAGCAAGGTAGATTCTTCTTTATTTTTAAGAATAACAAATCAAAAGTTATCTATCTATCTATCTATCTATCTATCTATCTATCTATCTATCTATCTATCTATCTATCTATCTATCTATCTATCTATCTATCTATCTATCTATCTATCTATCTATCTATCTATCTATCTATCTATCTATCTATCTATCTATCCATCAATTTACTAGCTCTTAGGCTCATTGTTCCGTTCCTATGGAAAGAACTAGGAGAGAGAGATTTTTTTTTAATGAATGTGTAATGCAAAAGTCTCCACAAAAAGCCATTGAAGGCCATTATAGAGAGTTTGAAGAGAGGGACAAAATAACATAATGAGAAAAAAAATTCACCTATAATCATATATGCCATCTGATAGGTGTTTTACATGTTGCACACGGGATTATGCAAAATTAGGAATCAAGGAAACCAATAATGTATAATGTTATCATGTAGTATATTGTTGATCAAAACATCAGCTTCAAAGTTCTTCAATTTGAACCTTTTCAAGTAAAATGTGCTTAATTATTATCCAAGCACAAATAAAGTGATATTCATCTCAACGTGACTTCTCTTTGCATGGTAGACTAGCTTCTTAAACAATGCAATAACACCACTTTAATTGTCACTAATTAGAAGAGGCATGTGTTGAGGTACTCTCAAATGAAAAGTCAATCTAAAAAGCTATAATGGTTCCTTAAATGCTACACTAGTTGCAACATGGTCTAGCTTTGTAAAGGATAGAAATTTTTGAAGTGAAAAATGTACCTTGAAGTAGGCATTTTGTAGTCTATACAACCTCCATAGTCATGGATTGTGCATCTAACAATGGATGTAGCATATCTACCTTCAAATTTTTGAAGTGAAAAATGCACCTTAAAGAATTTTTTGAAGTGAAAAATGTACCTTGAAATTGAAGTAGGAACTTTTTGTCTATACAACCTCTATAGTCATAGATTGTGTGTCTACTAATGGATGTATCATATCTACCCAAAGCATACAAAATTATCTTAGTTTCATTCATATATTTCCATATCAATTTAACTAATTTCCAATGGCTTTTTCCATGATTAGACATATATCTACTCATCACTCCCATTATTGGTCTAGCAAGTTCAATATACTAAGTGAGACTATCATAGCATATTGATATGCAATTCTTGTCATAAATTATTTTTCATCATTAGATTCACGACAATCATCCATCCTCAACTTCATATATCTATGTAATGGTATATTCTATGATTTCCACCATGCATATTGAACTTGTGAAATACACCTCTAATCAATAAGAAATATCACTAAGCTTCTTAACTATCTTCTAAGGTCCACAAAACCTTGATGAAATCTTAGTACACTTCCCTATGGATAATGACATAGATCTAGCTGGCACTTGAAGAGAAACTCTATCCCCTTCTTCAAGGAATCTAGGAGATCTTTTCCTATCAGCACAACCTTTTATGCTATCAGTTTCATGCTGCAACTTGGCTTTAACTATTTCCAAATTTTCTTAGAGATTTGGTAGGAACTCTAAAGCACTTGGACATTTCTTTGGCAATTTGTATGGTATTGGCAGTAGTGGGATTCATGCCATAATTCATCTCAAAGGGAGACATTCTTGTCACTTTACAAGGTCTATTATTATAAGCAAACTCTACTCATGGAAAATAACTATTCCAATCTATCAGTGTCTCACACACATATGCTCTCAACTTGTCCTCTAGAATCTAATTGAACCTCTTGATTTGACCATCTATCTATGGATGGTCACGAGTACTCATTTTCAATGACACTTTGAGTTTGCCAAGTACAAACTTCCAAAAGTATCATATGAATCTAACATCCCCATATGAAACTATGGAGTCAGTAACCCATGCAATCTAAAAACATGCCGCATAAATAGATCTATTACCAATGGAGCTTCTATCGTCTCCTGTGTGGGTATGAAGTGAGCCATCTTTCTCAATCTATCTAATGATACTTGGATAGCATCTGCTTCCTTTGGGTCCACAATAACCCCATTATGAAGTCCATGGATACACTATCCCAATTGTGTTATTGAATTTATAAAGGATGTAAAAGGCTTGGTGTCTTACCTTCTGCCTTGTTGACATGACACACAAAGCATTGTTGAAAATATGTGGACATTTTTGGCTAATCTAGGCTGCTAAAATGTTCTTCCAACAAGGTAAATGCTCTTGTCAACACCGAGATACCCTACACATCATGGTTATCATGCATGAATTTTCTTCTCAAATCCTAATATGCAAACCTTTCTTTTCCATTTTAATATACCATTCTCCATTGAGAAATTGGAATACAGACTTGACTAGTTTTCTTTACTAGTTGAAGAAATATCTTGGTGTAACCCAAGTGTGAGCACCACCTCCTTTACTTGTCAATCCATGGATACATGAGTAGGGTATAAAGATTGTGAGAAATTGTGGAGAACAAATGTGAGTGACAAGCACATACATGCACACAAACACACACACAAGCACACAAGGCAAGGTAAAAAAGATAAAAAAAATGGAAGCTTTCTTTCTCAATCACTCAATTGCACTCTTCAAGAAGCTCTTTCTCTAACTTGTTAACCCCAAAAATCAGTTCTCTAGCTCTTTTTTATAGGTTTTTGATTAGCTTTGCCGATTTTAGACATAATGTCCAGCCTAGTAGAAATTAAGTTTGTGATGCTATTTGAGAGCCCAAATGAGCTCTATAAATTATGAGATCCGAAACATGAGTTCTACCTAGGCTCCTCAAGCTCTAGGACTTCTCGTCTTTCATAAAATGGAGCTGCAAAAACATGAAATGATATTTAGAATGGTTTTTAGCGATCAAAATCATTGTTTTGATAGGGGTTTCTTCTAAAAATTTGACATATACTTCTTGGATCTCCATACATGCTCCTTCTTCTTGTGTGTCCACTTCTTGGATGCATTCCTGTACCTCATGCCTGAGCTTGAGTGCCAACAGTCCCCCCCTCTCGAGTTTGTCATCCCTGACATACCCTTGTTGGAGTGGTTGTTCCATGTAGTACTTTGTGAGGTAGTGTCCATCACATGTCAACAACAGCAGTTTGTCTTCCAAATGTAGCGGGGTGGGTTGTCCTGTCCTTCATTTTTTGAGTGCTAGCCTTTGCAAATGTTAGTTCCTTTATATGTACTTCTTCCTTGGATTACAACATGATGATGTATTTGTGAGGTTTCAAAAATTGCTAGTTGCTCAAAAGAGGTTATCAATGTTGATTTTGAGTAGTTGTCGGTAGTGAATGACTTCATAGGCACTAATGTTGTAACCTTGATGTCCTTTGGATCTTTCAAACATGTGTTTCCTAGTTATCATGCCAAGTACTTGTAACCCATAATGTGCCATGGGTGTACATGCAACCATCTGGATTTGGTCCTCATCATGTTCCATATCGTAGAAATTTGGATCTTCATTGAAGGGCAAGCTCTTAGGCTTTAAGCATCAAAGACATGCAGGGATGGTTTCTATTCTACAAATCTTTGTAATGTCAACCATGGAGTTGGAAAACTGCAATAGAACTAGATATCCTATCCATTGTGAGTATTTCTAGACTAGTTTGAATGCTTCATGGTGTTCAATGTCTTAGTTAGTGATCTTAGCATGTTTTTCTTTGTTATAGTCATATCTCCCTCTACTTTGGTGAAAGAGCAGCCACTCCATGGTCTTTCAAGAACTTTCAAAGCACTATGTGTAGACATTGGGGCATTAATGTCTTTAGATGCACCTCTTGCTAAACTTATTTATGAAAGTATGGAATTAGGCAACACAAATCAATTTGGTTTCCATTCAAGGTTTATTTTTTACCATGTCAAAGTGCCCTTTGGATAGCAGCTTTGAATTATTGGACAAGAAGTGTTTTCCATTCAATGAATCTATAGAAGACACAATAAAATTGGTTCGTGGTGACTGTTGGGTGTGTGAGTGAGTGAGGAAGGACCAATAAAAGTACACACAAGAGTGAAGAAGGAGATCAAATCACAGAGACACACAATGGCTAGAAGAGCTCTCTATCAATAGATGATTAGTAATATGAGAATGAATGAAGTGAAAGTTATAAGTGAATCTCTAAGCACAAAGTACCACCACATATGAGTATATCATGTATATGTGGTTACATGGGGGAAAAACCTTTAGCCAAAACTAGAGTAAACAGTGCCCATGTATAGGTAAAAGTGTTCACATCAAAGCTACTCAAGGGACACATAAGTGTAACAAACCCCCCCTAAAATGAGTGATGTCAAATACAGGGAGTGATAGAGTAGCCTCCACAAGGTAATAAGCCTAAAGCTTTGTGAAAAGCTTCAAAACCTTCCCATGGAAGAGATTTGGTGAATATTTCTTCCACATTATCTTGTTTAGGCACATATACCAAATCAATATCTCCAGCATGAAGGCACTCTCTAACATAATGGTAATGAATTTCAATGTGCTTTGTGCAAAACACCGTATTTCTTGCAACTGCCAATGCACTCTAACTATCAATGAGGATATGTGTAGGTGCATCAATCTCCATACATAAATCCATCAATAGGTATCTTTGCCATATACACTCCATTGTAGTTCTGAATACTTCCCTATACGCACCTTCATAACTTGTTGTGGCCATAGTAGGTTGCTTCTTACTCAACCAATATATGCACGATCCTCGAAGAAATCACCACTAGTGGACAAGCATCCTAATTTTCTCATCACATGACCTAGTCAGGAGAATGTAATCAACATAAAGAACAAACACTCTAAGATCAGCCCCATCTTTGTGTACATAAAGTGCACTTTCCATTGGACCACATGTAAAACCAAGAACAATCAAGTGCTTATATATCTTGTCATACCATGCACATGGAGCTTGTTTAAGTCCATACAAAGCCTTATGCAAGTAGCAAAACACACATAAATCTTCTTACAAATTGCCATTCAAGAAAGCTATCTTTATATCCAATTGGTGCACTTTCCAACCATGATGGGCAGCCAATGCAATCACATAATGAATGGTATTCATGCATGAATGCCATATTTTTGTGCATAACCTTTTGCAACTAGTCTATCTTTTTTAGCAATCAATGTGACCATTTGAATTTCTTTTAATCTTGTAAACCCACTCAATACCAATGGCATTCTTACATTTTTGGCAATGCACATAACTTCTAAGTATGATTTTTGTGAATATAATCCAATTCTAAATGCATTTCACTCATTCAATTTGAATCATCACCATAAATGGATCAAATGACTTACTTCCAAGCCGAACCCTCTTGTATTCTTGTAGCCCACCATTGAAAATGATATAGAGGTGCTAATATTGACTTCTATTTTACTATCCATGTTGTGTTGAATAGTTTTTGTAGCTTTTGCTATGTTTGCCTCCTTGGCTTATTTCATAGCATATTTTCTTGATAATTTAGTATGGTAAAACCCTTATACAAAGTACAATGACATATTCATCAATTTGGAGAGGCTTCGATAGGAAATGGTTCAATTATACAAATCTACCATATCAAGTATATCCATTATTTTTACCATGATAGTCATTGTATTATGATGTTCTATACGTTTTGGTAATTTATTCAAATTTTAATACCAAATTAAGGTTTGTATTCAAGCTAGATGAATGTCAAATCACAAAGGGATGGTGAATGGAGAGATTGAGTGTGACACTTTAGAATGAAGTTATGACACATGCCCTATGTGATGAAAGTAATAAATCTGGCTCTAACTTTACATATAATTTTAAATCCAAGAAATATATATGGTGGTTAGGTGCCATTGAAGTACTTAAAAAATCCAATGATGTTCTTTCATGGATTTTTAGTAGGAACCTATGGATCATTCAGGGAATAACTCCTCAAATTCATGGTGCAAAACTCAATATAGTAGACTTAGGTGATTTTGAGATAGGTTGGAACTTGGTTTAGGATTTACGGACTATTAAATGCATGTTAGGTTGCAAAAAGGTGCAATTTCTCTTTATCCTTGTCCATGTTGCACATGCGGTTATAAACTACCAAAGAGACGACAAAAGAGTATACATGATTTAGATGAATACACAGATGCAGCTACTTCTAGGGAATTGGATATACCTTTGTTAAGGTGTCAAATGTCAGACAAACCTAATTGTGACACATTAGATAAAGATTGGAATCCCAATATTCCATTTACATTAATGTTCACTTTTGCACATTGCATGCCTTGATGATAAATTTTTATAGATTATTGAAGCTATATATAGAATACGCATTTGTCATGAAGCCAATTGATAAATTTGTACAATCTATTAAATGAGTTGGAGGAGATGCTTAATTCAATTAGTTGTCATAGTGGAAACATAATTCTAGTTTAAAAAAACTTGGTGAATCCCAACATAGTTTGCAACAACTATCGATGACAGGGAAGATAGCAATCAAATTTTTCATTAGAGGTTTTAGTTCTAAACATAATGGGTGTGGGGAGCTATAGAAAGACCAGCATGATCAAAACTAAGAATGATTCTCAAATTGACCTTATAAATGAGTGAAATAATTTTTAATCATGCTTAGATACGTTGGTAGGGTTGATGAGTCTTACTAGCTCTAAAAAAAATCAACATCAATTGTTTCAAGATACAATAACGGAGTTCACAAAGTGTTTCATCCTATCTTGGGGAAAGAGAAACATTACACATTAGATTTTTATCTTTCTTAATATTTCAAATTATTTGTTGAAAAGATTTCTTTTGTATGTATTTACAAAGTTTCAACATATTTTATTTGCACATGGAGCATTTTTCATGCATTGATATGGATCATTGGAGATTTTTAGTACTCAGTGAATGGAAAAGTCACACTATAGGGTAACAGGTGTTTTTACTTCTCCCCATTGTGGGCATACATGATGCACCATGTATTGGTTCCAAAGGGATTGTGGAATATTGTGCAAGGCATTGAAATGCACTCTATCATAGCCACAAATGCTGAAAATGTAGCTGATGGAGGGATGTTGCAAGCTCAAATCATGGTACAATTGTTATCTCCAATCCTCTTTGCAACTCCTATTGGACTATTTCAAGTACACCACCAACACCTCAAACCATTGCAAAGGATCTTTGATGGGATGTCAAGGTTTATTAGAGAACTTGATTACTACTCCAATAGCATAAGAGATAGCTAGCTTTCTATTGCACTAGTAGATGAGACTTCCAACTAATTTCCTCTATCTTCCAATATCCACTAGAGGTGCAGTATCTTCAATAGATAATTTTGTGTTGACCTCCATAAGTGTAGAAGTCTCCTTGGAATCCTCCATGTCGAATGCTTTCAAAATTTATCTTGCATACTTTTGTTGAGAGATGGAAATCTTCCCTAGTTCTTGCCATACTTCAAGGCGAGAGCAATATTGCATTAAGCCCAATTCTATGGTTTCAAATTCTAAACTCAAGGCATCTTTAGTTTGTTGAAGAAGATCATCATCATTTCCTATAATCACAAGGTCATCCACATAGAGTACAAGCACAATTGCCTTCCCTCCTTTGTTTAGAACGTACAAATTAGCATCAGAAGCACATATTTTGAAACCTAGATCCAAGATATACTTATCTATCTACTTGTACCATGCTTTTAGGGGCTTCTTTTAGTCCATACAATGCCTTCTTCAGCTTACACACCTTGTTCTCTAAATGGGGATCCTCAAACCCTGGTGATTGAGACAAATATACCTCCTTCTTGAAGTCTCCATTCAAGATTTTTTTTTTGACATCCATGTGATAGACTTGCCATCATTTATGTATAGCCATAGTGAGTACTACTTGGATAGTAGTCATCCTTGTAGTCGGTGCAAATGATTCACAAATGTCAATCCCTTCAACTTTTGAGTAGCCCTATGCAACAAGTCTTGCTTTGTACCTTTCCAAAGTACCATCAGCCTTGTACTTTAACTTCCAAACCCACTTGGTACCAATGACTTTATGATTAAGGGTTCAATCCACTAGCTCCCAAGTTCCATCTTCATGATATTGTTTCTGTTTGCATGGCAACCCTCTGACTTGGATCCTAGAGCGCCTCTTCCACATTGGTTGGTTCCTTTTCTTGTTCTTGAATGAGCTCAGCCATCAAGCTTGTACTTACAATATGGATGCTTTCCCATCTTTGTTTCTCTATTCTCTATGATTGACTTGGTCCATCGGCAACTTGTTCTAGTCACTCTAGGATGGGGTTTGTAGAATCATAGAGTTATCTCACCTAGCATGGCAATGGCTTTTCTACTTGGGTGATGATAGATTGGTGACTTTTAGGCTCATCATCTGAAGCTGATGCTTCCTTCTCTTTTGTAGAATGGATAGTTCTTAGACCATGTTCATAGTGGATTTCCCCTTCACTTGATTATAAAGTGGAAGCTCTCTTTTCCTCCTCCACTACATCAGCTACTCCTCCCTAAACATCACATCATGACCTGGCATGATCTTCTTAGACTCATGGTCGTAAAGCTTATAATTCTTCTAATCTTCATTGTACCCAGTGTAGGCCTCTTGTGGAGTCTTTCCATCAAGTGCCTTGGTCTAACTTCAATTCAAGATGTAGAAAATGGTATTGATAGCCTCTACCCAAAATTGATTTGGCAAAACCTCCCCCTTCAACATGCACCTTGCCATCTCTAGGATGGTTTGACTTTTGATGTTCTGCAACATCATTCTGTTGAGGGCTATGTGCCACTGTGAGTTAGTGCTTGCTTCATCTACTCTTCTGAAATCTTCAAACTCTATTGATGTGAACTCACCACCATCATTTATCTTGAATTAATTCATCTTCTTTCCTATTTCAGTTTGAACAAGTTGAAGCCATTCTTTAAGCTGACCAAAATCTTGAGCCTTATCATGAAGGAAGTACGAACATCCATCCAAGGCTTGTGTAGTCATTTGTCCGCAAAATTCAACATGCACCAACTCTAGAGGGTAGCTTGCTCTATTCTTGCTTTATTGTGGAAATGCCTTCCTCTATCGCTTGCCCATCATGCAATCTTCACATGGTTCTTTCATTTCTTCAATGAACGGTAGGTGTGCAAGCATACCCTTGACAATGCACCTCCTTTAGTACAGGGTATCTGATATGGCTGAATCTGTAATGCCATAGCTTACTTATGCCGATAATTGTAGTGGTTGTAAGAGCAAACAAATAATACATGTTGTTCCTCCTTATACCACTTCCAACAATGTTGTTGTTACTATCCATAATCTTAGTTGCTATCTTACTAAAAGATACTTCATGAACTTGATGAATTGTAGAAGCTTGGTTTGATTGTGGAACATACAATACATTTGAAATATTTCTCATATCCCCATTAGAATTAATTAAATAAATCATACATTTTTTCTTTTTAGGAAATCTTGTATCATTGCCTACCTTTATAGTGGTGGGTTCCTTTCGATGTAAGGAATTGTAAAGGTCTTTTCTCCTCAGCATGTGACAAGAGGCACCATTGTCCAACATCCATGAGTGATCAGTTCTTGAATCCTCAAATGAGGATCATACCTCCTCTATCTTAACAAATAACTCAAGCTCTATTCTGCAATGTTGGCAAATTCCTTGCCCTTCCCACATTTTTAAGAGTCATTCCTCTCTTCTCCCTTCTTGATGCGACACTCTTGAATTTTGTGGCCTTTCTTCTTGTACTGGAAACACTCCCTTGAAATTTTTTTTGTCATTCCTCTTCTTGTCTTCATCTTTTGAAGAGTCCACTTTGCCTCTTTTGGCATTTTCTATGAATGAAGCATCTCCCTTGTTAGAGGTTGTTTCCACAAAATTCTTCATTTGAGGTTGAGGTCACATCTAATGAATGAGTGTTTGATAGTAGAAACACTCATAAATAAGAAGCGAAATTCTTCAAAAGTTAGAGGTTGATGTCTAATTTGAGTATTCATAATAGTTATCAAACCATCAAACTTTGGTGGATAGATTTGAAGACTGTTGGGCCCATCCAAGTCATATTGGTCAAACTCATATTCGTCAAAGTCATAATGGTCAAAGTCAAAGTGGTCAAAATCAACATGGTCAAGGTCAAAGTCAAGATGTTCAAGGTCAAGGTGAAAGTCAAGATGTTCAAGGTCAAGGTGTTCAAAGTTCAATTGTCAAGGTGCACAGGTAGTGCACAATCAATTGTTCACAAAGGTTATGTTTTGCAAAAAGTTGGATGCAAGTTGCAGATTGTCTTTCATTAATCTCTCTAAGGTTCAAAAGGTTTTTAAAGTGTTTGGAAGGTTCAGGTGAATCCTCCCTTAAGTACAAAATTGAAGAATTGAAGGGCAAAATGTGAAGTCATGTGAAGAGGAAGTGTACGCAAAAGTGAAAGTATGGCCCCCCATTTAAAATTTTGTTGTTGTCCTAAAGTCACTACAGGATAAAATAGGGATTCATTGGCTGCACACATTTGGAGACAAGCTTAGGACATAAAAGTGAGCTCCAAGATACTCTATTAGTTAGGAGCGTATGTATGTGAACCAACACTCAACTCAAGGCAGGCATTATTCTTGGTTAGACTAAGCAAGGTGAGCATAGTGTACACTAGGAGATAGAAGAGCAAGAGACATTCAATGCATGTGCGATGTAGAGAAGCAAGTGGAAGGTGTGCAAGAAGTGTGACTTAGGTGTGTGCAGAGGAGTGCTAAGCAAGGCAATCAAGGGTCACAAGGTCCCATTGAAGTTGTGTGTGCATCGACAAAAGGTGTCCATCCCTCCTCCCTATTGGAAGCTTGAGTGCAAGCTGTGCACAAGTGCAAGCTCTTGGAGAAGGTGGAGGTCAGGTGTAGAGAAGGTCCACGGCAAAAAGAACCTTGGGTATTTTGTAACCTTGTTTGATTGTGTACTCTTTGGGATTATGCATTATGCACACAGAGAGCATTTGGTTTTGTGCTATATATCATCATTGTATTTTTCTCTCATAATCAATAAACAGAAGCTTTCGGTGTCTCTCTTCCACTTCTTTTTCTCTTCATTCTCCTAGAGACACTCAAGTCCCTTTTTGCAAAGAATTCCCCAAAAAAATTTGGCACGCACCGTGGGACCACAAGGAGGCTTGAGCATAGGACAAGAAATATTTGCAAAGTGTAGAAGAGTGCAAGGATACTGATAGTACTGTATTGGCTTAAGAGGTTATCTTTGTTCTATAGGAATTCTCTTAGCCTAATAGGAGTATGAATAGCTCATGACTACAACTCGGTCTCAAACCTTGAGGATCCCTTGCAAAGCAACAAGAAGGAACGTTATTCGAAGATCAACCAGTCCATTGTCATCAATGTCATCATCAAAGAATATGGCAGCCCAGGTAGACTTGGAAACTTTAATCTCTAGATTAAATATCAAATTTCCATCTTTTAAGGGATTAGCACAAGAAGACCAAGATGAACACATTAGGAGATTTTCGGCCTTATGTAAGACAAGGGGTCTGATGGGGAGAGAAGATGCGTTTTTTATTCTTTTCCCTGCAACATTAGAAGGGCTAGTAGACAAATGGTTTAGTCGGGTGCCGACAACCATTTCACCACATGGGACCTGATGAAGGAAGCAAGTAGGACATAGTTCCAACAAGGGAACACAATTGAAAACATTATTGAAGAGTTAGAAAATTAAAGACTATGTCCTAAAGAGACCTTTCCAGAATTTGTCACCAGAGCCAAGGCATTGATGGCTAAATTGTCAGACCCTCTCCATGATTTTTTCATCAAGAAGAAGCTCACTAAACCACTTCCAATATCAACACAATGTAAAATAAAGGAGTTAGTGTTACCAACAACAATAATAGAAGAGTTGATCAATACAACCACAAGATTAGAGCAAATTAGCCATCGGTATGGGACAATCTCTTTCAATTTATCATATCCTATAGAACTTGAGGACCTAATAATTCAGCTAAGGAAAGAACTTGAGAGCTTGAAAAGGAATAAACCCCTAAAAGAGGAGGAGAGTGCAGTAACTCAACTGAGGTGAGAAATTGAGGCATTAAAGCTATAGAAAGAAGAGGAATCCCAAGCAAAAGAGTTGGCACAACTTCAATAAGAGCTGCAGGAACTCTAGGGAGGTGGCATAAAAAATGGATTATGGTGCACCATGTGCAGCAAACAGGTTCATGTGGTAAGTGAGTGTCCACTTTTAAGTGTAACTTGCCAGTTATGCAGGAAAGCTGGGCATGAGGCCCAAGAGTGTCATTCAAGAGGGATACCTACACAACCATACTCGGCACAAGGAGGAGCCCAACCTCCAACTAATTTGATGGTAGTAGCACCCACTCAAGGTAACAATTATAACCAATGGCCTAGGAGTAATTTTGGAAATCGGCCTAGAAGGCCAATTATTTGTTTCAGGTGTGGAGAATGTGGGCACTACCAAAGTAAATGTACTCTCCCAGAAAATGCCCCCCTTGTAGGAATTGTCGAGAGGCCAGGGGCCATTATACTAATTTCTGTCCTAAGAACTAGGCATCTTCATCTGGGCCTCACATTCAAATGATTTCTGTGTGCAAAGAAGAAGTTGTAGAACAAGTCAATGTGCCATTACCATCTACCAGAGTGGTGCGTTAGAAGAAATTGACTCTTTTGCAGTGTTGACAAGAAGCAAGTGGAAGGCTCAATTAGACATAGGTCAAGAATCAAGGATTAATGGACTAAGCAAAGACAAAGAGGCATCTGAAGACAAAGACAACACATGTGTAGATACAAGGCAAAATGAAGATCTCATAGGCACTAGTGATGCCATTGGACATGCATCGAGTAGGGCTCATGAAGAGTTGATAAGTCAAATAGAGCCCCATGCTCTTAAGGAATCGGAAGCTTCAAGACTACTCAAGTCCATGAAAAAGGAGGTCAATATTTTTGATTTAATAAAGATGGATGTGAAATTCAGGTTAGAGCTCTTACATATAGTTGATGAGGCTTCCACAACAAGTTTAGTGGCAAAGATTGTTGTTATGCAGAAAGATAGAATTGTAGGGGAAGCCCCCCCCCTCACAGATTATAAGAACCCTCGCCTAATAGTGACTATTAGAAGACATGAGTTTCAAGGAGTTATTGTGGATGGTGGTTCTAGTGTTAACTTGATGCCTGAACACACCATGAAAAAGATTGGACTACAACCTTCAAGACGTACCAATTTCATTGTAACATTGGTAGACCAAAGCATAGGAAGGCCTATGGGAGTGGTCCCTTGAGTCCCAGTCAAGATACAAGGTACCATCTTTAACTTGGACTTTGTTCTCTTAAGGTTTCCATAGGTAGAAGGAAGTTTCCCCCTATTGATTGGGAGATCTTGGTTAAGGCATGCCAATGTGCTGCATGACTACGGTAAGGACACAATGTGGGTAAAGCAAGAGGGAAAAGAGTTGTAGCAGATATTTTTAGAAGAAGGGCTAAACAATCAAAGACATACCAACATGATGCAGACAATTGGTATTTGTATGGAAGAAGAATTGTTGGACAACCCAGAGGCATATCTATATGAAGAAGCAAATTTATATGAAGAAGAAAACATGTTAGCTTGGCTCCATGCAGAAGACCCATCTTCCTACTATGGAATTTTTCCAAACGATGCAAGGAGAGAGGAAGTCTATGAAGGAAAAGAGGATACCATTCAGGTTACTGATTCGAGTGAAATAGTCTCAACCACAGGCTGTACAAGAAAGAAGAAAAGAAATATCCTTAATGAAGCTACTTCAAAACCTATATCAGTGGCCACTTTGTTATGGATATTGGTATGGATACCATCTATTATGTTCATTTTTATGGCAGTAAGTGCAGAGCTTTACAAGGTTGTGGAAGGATTACTTGCAAGTCTTTGGAAATAGAGGATTACATTGGTAGAAGAATTTGGAATAGTAAAAAAGATACACACTAGCTAAAGCACACACTGGCTGAAACAAAGATACAAAAGATGAACTATGCTCGAAAGATTATTCCAATGAAGGATTCAGGGTGTCCCTATCAGATGGTCAATGTGCCCAAAAAGAAGATAGCTCAAATGAAGTGCAGTACAATTGGAGATTATGGAGGGCAAAAAGCTTTAATTAGTCATCTTATCAAGGCTCAAGGCCTATCATCAGCACAATTAAAGATTTGTGCTGATGATTATGGAGGGCAAAAAGCTTTAATTAGTCATCATATCAAGGCTCAAGGCCTATCATCTGGATAACCTGGAACTTGCAAAATCTCTCTAAGTTATACATAGCCTTCTCGTACCATTTTTTGCTTAAGTTTGACTAGTTTTTATCCATTTTCATGCTTGTTCCTTGATTTTATATGCAAATTAGAAGCCATTTCACAGCCCTTTGCATGAACGATTTTCTAGAAAAAATTTTTGGAAAATTTTAAGAATTTTTTATCTTTTTTCAAATGCCGTTTTCTTGATAAAATGGAGGAAAAAAGGAAGCTCTCTATGGTTTTGAGTGGGATAAGTGACCTCGACATTTAGGGAATTTTTTGGGATTTTTTAAAAATTCTTTTAGATTTTCTTTGGGTATTTATCTATTTTTGTAGTATTTTTCAACAAACAAAAAAACCCAGTAGCTACTTTTCTATTATTTTATCTATTTCAAAAAAAAACTCACTCTCTCTACCTCTCTCTACTCTCTCTATTCTCTCTCTAATCTCTCTCTAGCCTCTCCCTACTATCTCTAATCTCTCTCTTCCCTCTCTCTCTTTCCACCCCCTCCCCTCCCTCACCCCCTCCTCCCCCCCCTCCCCTTCTCCCCCCCTCCCCCGGCCCCCACCCTGGCGCACTCTCCCCCCTGTTATCCTGGTGTGCTCTGCCCCCTTCCCTCCCCTCCCACGCCAGTACGCTCTCCCCCCCAACCTCCCCCCCCCCCCCCCCCTCCGCAGCCCCCACCATAAGATAAAATTTATACTATGGTGGTTAACTATATATTTTTTTGTTTTTCTCCACAATATACTTTTGGCTCTAGATTGCACCTCTCTCTAGCCTCTCCCTACTATCTCTAATCTCTCTCTTCCCTCTCTCTCTTTCCACCCCCTCCCCTCCCTACCCCCTCCTCCCCCCCTCCCCCCTCCCCCCGCCCCCACCCTGGTGCACTCTCCCCCCCTGCTGCCCCGGTGCGCTCTGCCCCCCTCCCTCCCCTCCCACCCCAGTGCGCTCTCCCCCCCAACCCCGACCACCCCCCCCCCCCCCCCCCCGTCGCCCCCACCATAAGATAAAATTTATACTATGGTGGTTAACTATATATTTTTTTGTTTTTCTCCACAATATACTTTTGGCTCTAGATTGCACCTCGGATGGCTATTGTTTTCAAATTTTGGGTCATTTTCATGTTTCTTGACCCTAATGGACTGAATTTTTCTATTATTTTTGTCAAAATCTAGACTTTACTTCTCTTTTTGGTCAAAACCCACATGTTTTATGCACATTTTTCATGTGTTTTTTATTTTGCACATGGTCCACATGGTATATTCTCACTTTATTTTATCATGTCTTTCACATTTTTCCCTATGCACCCTCTCTAGCTTTCATGTTTTATCATTTTGGCCCTCTCTAGAGGCCATAATCCTACTCCCTGCCCCTCCCTTTATCCTTCTACCCAACCAGAACTACCATATCGAGTCCCACTAAACTTGTAGTAGACTTTGAGGTGCATATACTAGCAAACCAAAACCTATATACATGTTTGACACAAAAAGATAAAATTGCGTGCATAGGTGCTATGATGGTGCCTTTGGAGGAAAAAAACAATTGAGATCGTGACTTCGACACCATAGAGTGAAGCATTTTTGAACTCCTAATCACCTTGAGTATGCTCAACAATTTTTGTGTGATTCTAAGACTTGATGAGAAGGGTGTCGACCATGCCTTAGATGAATCGGCGACCTACTCTGATACCAATTGTTGGAGTTTGAGGTCTGTAGAAGCACACGAAGAGCACAAGGAAGAAGAAGAAGTTTGGAGCACAACACACAATACTGAATATATTACCAAGAGAATGTACAAAGATAAGTAACTTCTTAGGGTTATCGACATATGTACAAGCCAGGGGAAAAAACCTACTAAAGAGGGAAAAAACCCCAGCATTCCTAGTGTGTTCACACACATCACTATCGAAATATACCAACACTATATGTGCTCCACCGACTGCTATTGATAAACCACATTTATTCAAAGTCATATATGATGATACACCACCTAAAATCTTCTCTCTTTGTCCATTGAAGCCTTTGCAACCTCTATGTTTCTACTTCTGCAAAACTCAGAGCCTCCTGAGCTTTGATACCATGTAAGAAATAATATCACAATGGAATAGACCACAAGAAAGAGTTGAGAAAATAGCATAGACAAAGAGATATGCAAACTAAGAGATAGAGAACTCAAATTTTCAAATCGCCAAGAGAAATGTAGTTATAAAGGTGGTGTTGTCCACCCATGCACTCCCAATGTGGAGCTTAGATGATGATCTTTATCAACTCTAGATGAAGGGCTTATAAGTGAACAACGTTGTGTAGAGCTACACTTGGGCTATGCTTAAATAGCATTTATAAGGGGAGTCAGTATGAGGAGTTCAGAATTGCTTCACTTGTGGCATTGAAATTTTGGTATGAGCTCGTTACAACCTCCAAGCATACCATTGTAGCAATTGTGCAAGCAATTTTATTATTTTGTGGCATATATATATATATATATATATATATATATATATATATATATATATATATATATATATATATATATATATATATATATATATATATATATATATATATATATATATATGTTTTTGTTTGCTAGTATAAGTGCTTCAAACTCTATTATAGGCTTAGCAGAGCTTGACAGACTATTTTTGTTCAACTTTTTGAGATACGATCATTTTTTTCATTAGGGTATTTAGTCACTGGCCATGGTTGAAAGCAAAGATGTATTCTACATGTTGGTTGTTGAGGATAAGTTGGTATACTAATTACCCATTATGGGCATATATGATGTGTCATGTATTGGTAGCAAAAGAGTTGTGGAATATTGTGCAGGGTGTTGAAAAACACCCTAGTACACCTACAAATACTATTGAAGGTGATGAAGATGGTATTGAAGATGATGACATTCAATTTCCTAGTCATGCTTCAGTTCCTACAACACCTACTAAATAGTTGGAGGGTGAGCATATGAATGAACAAGATTCTATGGATAATTTTTTGAAAAAGATCAAATATTTGAAGGATCAATTCATTGTTGCTGATAAAATCTTGCTAGATAGTTCACTTGTGTAGGTTGTTCTTAATGGTCTTCTAGATTCAAATTAGAGCTTTGCTTCTATTCATTAGAATGTGATGAAAGATAATCCAAATGCTCTAACATTTGAGGAGTTAGTCTTTGTTTTGTTGCAGGAAGATCAATCCAAGTTCAACATGTGAATTATGCACATTGCAAATCAAGATTTCTTAGCTAGTGAAAAGGGCAAAGGTAAATGGAGCTCATTTACTAGTAAGAAAATATATGCTAATGTTGCACAGTCAAAGAAGGAAGAAAAAAATGACAAGGAAAGAGAAAAGCAAAAATAATTTTGCAAGTACTATAAGGAAAAGGATCATATCATAAAGAGTATTCCTTAACTTGCTGCAAAAGAGGCAAAGAAGAAAGAGGCTATAATGTTTGTTGGAGAGGCCTCCACACTTAAAACAAAATCTGGTAATCTTGTTCATTAGAAGTTTGGTACTTTGATAGTGGGTCAACCAAACATATTACCTCATAGCACAATTTCTTTAGTTCACTTGAGTCTAACCCTATAGGGAGTACTTTCAGATGTGCTAACAACTCCTCTTATCTTCACATCTATTGGTAAGATCATTTTGAGTACTGCTAATGGTAGCTATTTCACATTTTCAAATGCTTTATATATGCTAGGGACCAAGAAAAATTTCTTCTCAATTTCATCATTATCCAAGATTGGCTTGGTTGTCAAATTTGTTGATGATAAATATACAATTTATGATCTCTCAAATGGTGATATTATTATTGCTTTTGGGATTTTGTGTCATGGGTTGTATAAGGTCATAAACTATGCAAAATTTATGAAGGATTTAGCATGTGTGGTTCAAGATTCTCAAGCTATCCCAATGCAAAGCTTTGGCATGCACACTTTGGTCATTTGAATTTTGCTTGTTTGTTTCACATGTAGAAATCTAAAATGGTGTCCTCTCTGCCCAAACTTGAGGCACCCTATAAACATGTCTATGAAGTCTAGATTTTGGGCAAAATATAGTGTTCCTACTTCCCAAAAGATGGTTCAATTTGAGTTTCTCATAAATTAAAGCTTGTTCATAGTGATTTCTATGGTCCTATGTAGATACCTTCATTTCGGAACTACTTGTACTTTGTGACTTTTATTGCATACTTCTCTAGGTATGTATGGGTGTATCCATTGAAAGCGAATTCTGAGGTGTTTATGTGCTTTGAACAATTCTTGGTTATTACTGAAATTTTATCAACATGTAAATTGGGCACCCTCTATTCTAGTCAAGGTGGGGAATACATTGTCTTCTTATTTTAACAAATTTTTTGTTAAGCATGGGAGAACACTAATATTAGTGTATAGTGTCATGTACACCGCAACAAAATGGAGCTGCTAAAAGAAAGAATGGGTCTCTCATGGAAATGTCAAGGTGTATGGTCAAAAGTCAAGCTTTACCACATAGCTTCTCGCTTGAGGCTGTTATGTGTGCAACATATGTACTTAGCAAGTGTCCCACCAAAGAACTTCAATTGATCACTCCATATGAGGCTTGGCATGGTCACAAACTATATTTTGCTCATATATGTGTTTTTGGCATATGCATAAGTGCCTAAACAACAACAAAAAGAATTGGATGATAAAGCATTGAAATTATTTTGTTGGTTATGGTTCAGAAAGCAAAGGCTATCATCTATATAACCCATAGACCAAACACATTATGGTTCATTGTGATCTTGTTTTGTGGAAGATGTAGTTTAGCCATAACTTTGATGTACCAAGGAAACATAATTTAGCTTGAAGGATCTTTATGACACTTTGTTGCCTCTTTTTACAGATGGATAATCAAGTGCTCCTCCAAATGAGGCAATTTCTCAACCTTGAAAAGTTCAAAATTGTTGAGGATCTCATGACTCTGAGACCACTTATTGATGGCCGTCGCGGCAAAGGCTTGAACCTTGTCAAGCCTACGGAAATCGTCGCGCCTTCGAAAAGATGCTAAGCTAGAGCGATATTAGAACACCTCTATAATCAGCAGTAGCTCAGCACAATTACTATCACTCAACATATAAGACTGCGTTTTGAATTTACTGAAAATTCACTGGAGCTTCACCGGACTGTCACCAGACTGTCACCGTAATTATACCGGAATCCTACCGGAATCAACTCCTATTCTGTTTGTAATTACTTCAAGTGAATATACATGAAGTAAGGAAGTGATGCTTGAACTTCCTTCACTGAATGAACACTTTCTGAAGTTTAAGAAAAAACTTCTCCGGTTCAGAATGTCTCTTTTCGGTTAGACTTTGTACTGTGTGTACATATCCATTTCACCGAAATCCTTGATGAACTAATAGTAGAGATGTCTAGCTATAAGATAAGCTATCTCTCATACAAAACCTTAATTTATTCTGCGAGATATACTTCGTTGTTCTACCGGAAAACACGTTTTCTGAGAAAACTGTAACTGACCGAAACATTCATTTACTGAGACAACTATAATTGACCGAAACATTCGTTTACTGAGAGAGTACTGGGGGACACGTTTACTAAACGAACTGTAACTGTTAACAAACTTTCTATCGTAACTCGAAAATACTCAGAGTTCTTCACATACGAACAGTGCGCGCAAACTTCCACATGAACATGTGTTTTCTATTAGAGAAGATGTGTACAAACTAGCTTGGCCTCTTCTTGCTCAAGCTATGGAAACTCTCCTATACTGAGTAGTTTCTCTTTACCATCTCTCTCAGATGAATACCTGACATTTCAGGTTTCTGTTATTCATCTATACATACGCGATCTCTAGCGTCTTCTGAAAACTTCTCTCTATATCTCTCTCTCTATTTTTTCCTCTCTCTTTTGACCTCTATATGCGCTCTATTTAAACTGCGCGCTCTTCTCATGCACGTTCTAGCTCGCACTTCCCTCTCTATTATTCTTATGCACGTTCTCTCTTTATATACATTTTGATTCGGTGTAACGAACTCTATCAGACTCTGATTCTGCAAGATTCTGCACTGTACATAACGGTCGTGAATTTGTCCCTTCATTAAGGCTTTGATTTTATGAATATTTGATTCCGCTTCTCTTTATCTTTCTTTTTCTTTATGTCTGTCTGTATGTCAAATTCGTGAGTGATTCTTCAACAGAAATGATAATGCACATCATTCCATTTTTTATGCAGATTTACATGATGCAATTTTTGATGAGAGGGTTGGTACAGAAGATGGTAAATCTATGCTGAAATGGTTGGTCCATGCTTTGAGAGATAGCAAATTAGATACAATGTGCCATATCATACATGTTCATGATCTCATTCTTCTTCCTTTACATCATATTTCTATGCAATGGTTGCCTCTAGTCTTTGTGATGAGAATGAGCATGTTTCTTTTGATGAAGCACAAAATTCAAAAAAGAGAGAGGCATCAATTTTGATGAGATCTTTGCTCCCACCTATCAAATGACTACCATTCATAGCATTTTTTTCACTTGCAGCATGGTTGGAATGTAAAATACATCAATTCTATACAAGATTACAAATAAGATCAAAGTGGAGTTGCTTCGATTGGATGTCAAGAGACATTTGTGTTGGAGCACGACAATCAACAATTGGTGATTATATGAAGTCTAGAAGTGAAGATATGAAGAAAAGATTGAAGTCCAACTTCATGAAGTGAAGAGAAGATTCAGGAAGCAAAGCTCTTTAAACATATATACATTAGTTTTGTAAATACTTCAATATACTTGAAGTAATGACGAATCAACACTCATATGTATATATATATATATATATATATATATATATATATATATATATATATATATATATATATATATATATATATATATATATATATATATATATATATATATATATATATATATATATACGTGTATATGATCATATTAGGAGAGAAAGATGAAGTATAGATGAAAAGAGATGAATAGATGATGAGTGTTGTGTGTATCCTCCATCAGATGTATGAAGAGTTGAATAGAAAGAATGTTCAGAGAATTGCGCATCGATCTTTTCTCTAGTTCTCCTTCTATGTTTGATTTTATCAGAAATCCTTTTGTACAAATCTAATTCCATAGTTAATCTATCTATGGTTAAAGTTTAAGAGTCTAATTGCAAACAGGCTGAGAGAATTTTGTGTAGGAACATCTATATGTGAGAAAGTGTTGAGTGTCTTCTAAAACAGGTGCAATTTCAACAGTCAAAGAAATGGTCAGTTCTCAGTGCACAGTGTAAAGTTACATGTGTCAAAGTCGACTCTACAAGAAGGCAATTTTAGACATAGGTATATTGTTTGGATCATTTCTCATAATCTACTTAAGCTTTTGAAGTGTTTTAACTTAGAGGAGATGCGTAAAAACTCTAGACGACACATCCTACAAAGTTTCATCAAAAAATTTACACAAATGATTAATCAATGAGTGATTAATGTGCAACAGACTTTTCTATGAAATGACTTTCATAGAAAAGTCATTAGAAGTGACATGCATTAGAAGTTACAGGTGTCAAAGTCAACTCTACAAGAAGGCAGTTTCAGACATAGGTAGATTGTTTGGATCATTTCTCATAATCTACTTAAGCTTTTGAGGTGTTTTAACTTAGAGGAGATGTGCAAAAACTCTAGCCGACACATCCTACAAAGTTTCATAAAAAAATTTACACAAATGATTAATCAATGAGTGATTAATGTGCAGCAGACTTTTTTATGAAATGACTTTCTTCACAGTTAGCTGAAATCTTGATAGTTTGGTGCTTGTCTTCCAAAATTGGTTCGAGTTTAAAGTTATTCTTGATATAGAGGTGGTCTAACATCAAGAATAGCTTGTTATTTTGGAGATTAACACTCTCCATCAGTGGTATCAGAGCAGGTTTTTATCAGATTGAGGAAAGGAAGTCCCCGACTGCTTCAGATATACATCAGATCAGAAAGAAGATTCAACTCTTATTATGAATGCAACATGTGAAGCCTCACATGAAGACATGAGAGTATTTTATATTGACTCAGGTTGTAGCAATCATCTGAGTGGAAACATTGCTTTGATGAATGATCTAGATCATAAGGCAATCAATCACACAGTTCAAACAGGTGATAATACAAAGCACAAAGTAAAGTCAATTGGTTCAGTTAAAGCCAAAGATGGAAGTACTCTCTTGAGTAAGGTTTTGTATGTTCCTAGAATTCCAAAGAACTTGATTAGTGTAGGACAAACTGTGGAAAAAGGATATGAGGTAAGGTTCACTAATGATGGAGTTTATGTTGAAGACCCTAGTCAAGGGTATAAACAGATTGTTACAGGAAAGAAGGAAGGAAGGCTCTTCACATTAAAGATACAAGGTAATATTGGACATGCTATGTTTACATATGGAGAGCAAAAGGTGTCTGAATTGGATCTTTGGCATAAAAGACTTGGACACTTTAATGAAAGAGGTATCAAAGAAATGATTAACAATGGTTCAGTGCTTGGATTGCCTAATGTTGCAGGTCAACACATGACATACAGATGTGAAGCATGTCAGTTAGGTAAGGCTCATAAGCAATCATATAATAAGCATGGTTTTATGTATTCAGAAAGACTTGAATTGGTACATATAGATGTGTGGGGTCCTCCAAAGGACTTCAGTATAAATGGTTCAAGATATTATTTCATATATGTTGATGATGCTACCAGGTGGATCACAATCTATGTGATCAAAGACAAGTCAGAACTGTTTAATACATTTAAACACTATCATGTATATGCAGAAAGAATTACAGGTCAAAAATTGAAGAGGTTAAGGTCAGATGGAGGGGGAGAGTATTTCTCTAATGAGTTCAGTGATTATTTGTGGAATGCAGGTATAAAGAGAGAAGTTACTTGCAGGTACTCTCCTCAAAAAAATGGGGTAGCAGAAAGAAGAAACAGAACTCTTGTTGAGTTTGCAAGATCAATGATGAAGGAGAAAAATTATCCTAATTATTTGTGGGCTGAGGCTGTAAACACAGCCACATATTTGGTCACTAGGTTACCATGTAAAGCTTTGCAGGGTATGACACCATATGAAGCTTGGTGGGGTAAGAGACCTACCTTGGATCATTGTAAAAGATTTGGATGCTTGGCATATGCATATGTGCCATCTCAATTGAGGCATAAATTGGAACCTAAAGTAGAGAAGTATGTATTCATTGGTTATGATGACAAGCAGATGGGTTATAGGTTGTGGAGTCCATCCACAAAGCAATTCCTTGTGTCTAAGGATGTTACATTTGATGAGCAAGGTATTTGGTATGCAGGTACACTTAATGTTCATGCAGATCTTGAAGAAGTTGTGAATTAGAAGAAAGGTAAATCAAAGGTTTAGATATTTGATGAAGAGGAGAATAATGAAGTACAGGTTGAAGTTGAAGAAGTGCCAAGGTTTGATCTAGAATGTGATGAACCAGAAACTTCAAGAAGTGGAGAACTCAGAAGGTCATCTAGGCACAAATGGCAACCTACAAGGTATAGTTATGATACTTCATTCTTGACTACTAAAGATTATGCTTACATGTTAAAAGCAGATGAAGATCCATCCACATATGATGAAGCCAAAGGGAAGAAGAATTGGGAAAAAGCTATGCAAGAATATGATGCATTGATGGGAAATGAGGCTTGGGATTTGGTTCCTAAACCAAATAGTCAGAAGATCATTGGATGTAAATGGGTCTACAAAACAAAAAGGTTTGCAGATGGAAGTGTATCTAGGTACAAAGCCAGGCTTGTTGTAAAGGGATATGCACATACGTATGCTATGGATTATGATGCTCAAGAGAGCTTTGTGTGGGTTGAAGCAGGCCCCAAGAGCATGGAATTATAGGCTTGTAAAGTTCTTGAAGGAACTTGGATTTCAAGCTTTAAAGGCAGATAGTAGCTTGTTAGTCAAAGCAAGTGAGGATGGATTTATTTATGTTTGTATTTATGTTGATGACATAATACTTACAGGAACAGATGACAAAGGAATACACATGATTAAGAAGCAGATGGAGAAAGAGTTCAAAATCAGTGATTTGGGAAATTTGTCATTCTTTTTGGGAATGGAGATTTCATATACTCAACATGGAGTATTGTAACTCAAGGAAGGTATCTAAAAAATTTGCTAACCAAATTTAAAATGGAAGATTGCAGGATAGAACCAACTCCAATGGAGGTGAATCATAGATTGAGTAGATATGGAGGAGTAGAATTCAAAGATATAAAGCTTTATCAGAGTTTTGTGGGTAGCTTGATTTATGCTACATTAACAAGACCTGACTTATCATATGCAGTTGGAGTTCTATCTCAATTCATGCATTGTCCTAGAAAGGAACATTGGATTGCAGGACAAAGAGTACTTAGGTACATCAAGGGCACACTTAAAGAAGGATTGTACTATGGATTTACTTCAGATACAAGAGTCAAAATATACAGTGATGCAGATTGGGCAAGTAATTCTGATGATAGAAAATCAACACATGGATACTTGTGTTATGTGGGAGATAAGCTAATTGGATGGTGCTCTAAGAAGCAACATACAGTTGCTTTATCATCTACAGAAGCAGAATACAAAGGCATGATAGAAGCTGCAAAGGAAGTAAAAGACTCTTATGAAGAGTTTTGATATTGTTCAGAGTACTCCTATCATTTGTGGAGACAATATGAGTTCTTTATATTTGGCAGCAAATCTTGTATTTCATGCTAGAACTAAACATATTGAGATTCAGTATCATTTTTTTGAGAGAGAAGGTTGTTGATAAAGAAATAGAAGTGATGCATACTCCTACAAAAGATCAACTTGCAGATATGATGACAAAGAGTTTGGATGGACCAAAGTTGCAGAGGTTTAAAGATATGGCAGGAATAAAGAAGATGCAGGTAATCACAATTGATGATTGAGGGGGAGCTGTTGGAGAAGGACAATCAACAATTGGTGATTATATGAAGTCTAGAAGTGAAGATATGAAGAAAAGATTGAAGTCCAACTTCATGAGGTGAAGAGAAGATTCAAGAAGCAAAGCTCTTTAAACATATGTACATTAGTTTTGTAAATACTTCAATACACTTGAAGTAATGACGAATCAACACTCATATGTATATATATATATATATATACGTGTATATGATCGTATTAGGAGAGAAAGATGAAGTATAGATGAAAAGAGATGAATAGATGATGAGTGTTGTGTGTATCATCCATCAGATGTATGAAGAGTTGAATAGAAAGAATGTTCAGAGAATTGCGCGTCGATCTTTTCACTAGTTCTCCTTCTGTGTTTGATTTTATCAAAAATCCTTTTGTACACATATAATTCCATAGTTAATCTATCTATGGTTAAAGTTTAAGAGTCTAATTGCAAACAGGCTGATATAATTTTGTGTAGGAACATCTATATGTGAGAAAGTGTTGAGTGTCTTCTGAAACAGGCACAATTTCGATAGTCAAAGAAATGGTCAGTTCTCAGTGCATAGTGTAAAGTTTTACACAAATGAGGAGTCAAAATCTAAGTTCGAAGGTAAGCCATCTATGGCTAAAAGCATTTGCTTAAACAGGTTCTAGTTTGGGAGAACCATGTGTTAGAAGTTATAGGTGTCAAAGTCGACTCTACAAGAAGGCAGTTTCAGACATAGTTAGATTGTTTGGATCATTTCTCACAATCTACTTAAGCTTTTGAAGTGCTTTAACTTGGAGGAGATGCGCAAAATCTAGCCAACACATCCTACAAAGTTTCATTGGAAACTTTACACAAATGATTAATCAATGAGTGATTAATGTGCAACAGACTTTTTTGTGAAATGACTTTCTTCACAGTTAGCTGAAATCTTGATAGTTTGGTGCTTGTCTTCCAAAATTGGTTGGAGTTTAAAGTTATTCTTGATATAGAGGTGGTCTAACATCAAGGATAGCTTGTTCTTTTGGAGATTAACAGTCTCCATCAATTTTAATGTTCTCAAATTGATTTCCAAGGTAATGATTGGAAACTTAATCATGATAGAAAAGATTGGATATGAATCCAAATTGAGAGATTTTTTTGTCATTTCAAAGCTTTCATATCAATTCATCAACATTTAAATCTTCATATCAAGCAATCAACCATTTAAATTGAACTTTCTAGAGGATAGATATGTCTATTTTCTTTTCACTTGCAACTCAAGTCATGAACCTTTGATGCATTGATGGACTCCTTGATAATCTTCACAAGTCCTTGCTAGAATTTTAGAGGTTGATCAACACCAAAATAAGAACCCCAAATCAATAAAAACCAATATAATGAAATTCATAATTGTAGATTGCTTGATCGAGTCTTCCAAGTGAGTAGGCTACACCTCCCAAATACTTAAAAAGTTGTAGAGAATGCTTTGGGATCCAACGTTTAATTTTACATTTTTGGACAATTCTTATTCATAGCTTCATCTAAAACAAAAAGTCTTGAGTTTTTATCTTTGAATGCAAAGATTGGTCCTCTAAAATATAGGTGGTTTGCCCTTGAGGATTGATATATAGATTTTTTTGCCCAATGCAAAGGGAGTTTTGACAGAGTTTAAATCCTTGTTTCAAGGTGGAATTTTCTCAATTTCTTGATATCTCAAGGAGTCACACACCAATGCTTGATATGCATACAATTTTTCTTCTCAAATCTATCAGATAATTCATTTAAAGCAAAGTCCGCAAGGAGAATATGCAAGATGAATAAATATGGAGAATATAAATGTATTGAGATGCAATGATTTTAATGCCATTAGAGAGATCATGAACTATAGACCTTTTGTAAAAATACTTTATTACCAAGCCAATCTTTGCTAGTATTGACACTGATAGTAGATTTTTCTTAATCCTTTGCACATATAAGGCAGCTAAAAATGTGAATATACTTCCATTAGCATTAGTAAGG
>CM035437.1:19157119-19159619 GCA_020310875.1 Ceratopteris richardii | reverse complement strand
AGAATTATAATCAAAGAGGTAGAGGAGGCAGAAACCAAAGAGGCAACTTCAGAGGAAGAGGTGGTAGGACTTCATATGGTAGAGGAGGTGGAAGAAACTTCCAATCTCAGTCCTACAACAATAATTATTATAATTATGCATCAGATCAGAAGGATGACATGACTCTTATCTTGAATGCAACTCATGAATCAATGGGAGAAGATCAAAGAGTGTTTTATATTGACTCAGGGTGTAGCAACCATCTGAGTGGGAATCTATCCTTGATGACTGATATGGAAGCAAGGGTGAATGGACATACAGTCCAAACAGGTGACAATACCAAACATAAAGTGGAGAGCATTGGATCAGTGAAGACAAAGAGTGGAAGTACACTTCTGAGCAAGGTACTTTATGTTCCTACTATTCCTAAAAATTTGATAAGTGTAGGGCAAATTGTGGAGAAAGGATATGAGGTAAGATTCACAAATGATGGTGTTTATGTACAAGATCCAAATCAGGGATATAGAAACATAATTGCAGGTAAAAAGGAAGGAAGATTGTTCACTCTCAAAGTCCAAGGTAATGTGGGACATGCATTATTTACCTATGGAAGTCAAAAGGTATCTGAATTAGACCTATGGCATAAAAGGCTAGGTCATTTCAATGAGAGAGCTATAAAGGAAATGTCAAAGAATCAGGTGGTGCTTGGATTGCCAAATATTGAAGGGCAACATATGGTGTACAAGTGTGAAGCTTGTCAATTAGGTAAAGCACATAAGAGTTCTTATAACAAATCAGGGTACAAGCATTCAAATATGCTTGAATTGGTTCATACAGATGTATGGGGTCCCTCAAAGGACTATAGCATAAATGGATCCAGATATTATGTGTTGTTTGTTGATGATGCAACCAGGTGGATTACTTTGTATGTAATCAAGGATAAATCAGAAGTTTTATAGACATTCAAACATTTTCATGCCTATGCAGAAAGGATCACAGGGCAAAAGCTTAAGAGGTTAAGATCAGATGGAGGGGGAGAGTATTTCTCTAAAGAGTTTGATGATTATTTGTGGAATGCAGGTATCAAAAGAGAAGTAACTTGCAGGTACTCCCCTCAATAGAATGGAGTAGCAAAAAGGAGGAATAGGACTCTTGTAGAGTTTGCAAGAGCCATGATGAAGGAAAAGAATTGTCCAAATTACTTATGGGCAGAAGCCATTAACACTGCAACATACCTTGTGAATAGGTTGCCTTGCAAAGCTTTGGATGGAGGAACCCCTTATGAAGCATGGTGGGGTAAGAAACCTACCCTTGATCATTGTAAGGTTTTTGGATGTATTGCATATGCTTATGTTCCTTCACAATTAAGACATAAGCTAGAACCAAAAGCAGAGAAGTATGTGTTTATTGGGTATGATGATAGACAGATGGGTTACAGGTTGTGGAATCCATCCACAAAGCAATTTCTTGTTACAAAAGATGTGACATTTGATGAGCAAAATACATGGTATGTAGGATCACCAAATGATTTTACAGGTGTTGAAGAAATACAAAGGAAAGGAAAGGCAAAGGTAAAAGTGTGTGAAGAAGTTGTTGATGAAGTTGACTCTAGAAGTAGATTGCAGGATCATGTAGAAGAAGGGCCAAGATTTGATCCAGAATCAAATGAGGCTGAAACTTTGAGAAGTGCAGAAATCAGAAGATCTACAAGGGAAAGGAAAGAACCTATAAGGTATAGTTATGATACATCTTTCCTAACAACAAAAGATTATGCCTACATTGTGAAGACAGAAGAAGATCCAATCACTTATGAAGAAGCTAAAGGTAAACAGAATTGGGAGAAGGCAATGCAAGAAGAGTATGATGCTCTACTTGAAAATGAAACTTGGGAATTAGTACCAAGACCAAAGAATCAGAAAGTCATTGGATGTAAGTGGGTATATAAAACAAAGAGGTTTGCAGATGGTAAGGTGTCTAGATATAAGGCTAGACTTGTGGTCAAAGGTTATGCCCAAACTTATGGGGTAGATTATGATGAAACCTTTAGTCCTGTTGCTAAGATGTCTACAATTAGAACATTGATTGCTATTGCTGCTTGTAAGGGATGGAAATTATCACAATTGGATGTGAAAAATGCATTTTTAAATGGATACATTGCAGATGAAGTATATATGGAGCAACCAGAAGGCTTCATGGAATCAATTGGATCAAATTATGTGTGTAAGCTCAAGAGAGCTTTATATGGGTTGAAGCAAGCCCCAAGAGCTTGGAATTACAGATTGGTCAAGTTCTTGAATGAATGTGGATTTCAAGCATCAAAGGCAGATAGTAGCTTGCTAGTGAAGGCAAGTGAAAATGGATACATTTACATGTGCATTTATGTTGATGATATTATTGTTACAGGAACAGATGCTCAAGGAATCAATGAACTCAAAAGGCAAATAGAGAAGGAGTTTAAGATAAGTGATTTGGGAAACTTATCTTATTTTCTAGGAATGCAGATTGTGTATACTCAACATGG
>CM035437.1:19142119-19144619 GCA_020310875.1 Ceratopteris richardii | reverse complement strand
TGTTGGTATAACAATCAAAATGGTGGAAGTAATAATTAGAATTATAATCAAAGAGGTAGAGGAGGTAGAAACCAAAGAGGCAACTTCAGAGGAAGAGGTGGTAGGACTTCATATGGTAGAGGAGGTGGAAGAAACTTCCAATCTCAGTCCTACAACAATAATTATTATAATTATGCATCAGATCAGAAGGATGACATGACTCTTATCTTGAATGCAACTCATGAATCAATGGGAGAAGATCAAAGAGTGTTTTATATTGACTCAGGGTGTAGCAACCATCTGAGTGGGAATCTATCCTTGATGACTGATATGGAAGCAAGGGTGAATGGACATACAGTCCAAACAGGTGACAATACCAAACATAAAGTGGAGAGCATTGGATCAGTGAAGACAAAGAGTGGAAGTACACTTCTGAGCAAGGTACTTTATGTTCCTACTATTCCTAAAAATTTGATAAGTGTAGGGCAAATTGTGGAGAAAGGATATGAGGTAAGATTCACAAATGATGGTGTTTATGTACAAGATCCAAATCAGGGATATAGAAACATAATTGCAGGTAAAAAGGAAGGAAGATTGTTCACTCTCAAAGTCCAAGGTAATGTGGGACATGCATTATTTACCTATGGAAGTCAAAAGGTATCTGAATTAGACCTATGGCATAAAAGGCTAGGTCATTTCAATGAGAGAGCTATAAAGGAAATGTCAAAGAATCAGGTGGTGCTTGGATTGCCAAATATTGAAGGGCAACATATGGTGTACAAGTGTGAAGCTTGTCAATTAGGTAAAGCACATAAGAGTTCTTATAACAAATCAGGGTACAAGCATTCAAATATGCTTGAATTGGTTCATACAGATGTATGGGGTTCCTCAAAGGACTATAGCATAAATGGATCCAGATATTATGTGTTGTTTGTTGATGATGCAACCAGGTGGATTACTTTGTATGTAATCAAGGATAAATCAGAAGTTTTCAAGACATTCAAACATTTTCATGCCTATGCAGAAAGGATCACAGGGCAAAAGCTTAAGAGGTTAAGATCAGATGGAGGGGGAGAGTATTTCTCTAAAGAGTTTGATGATTATTTGTGGAATGCAGGTATCAAAAGAGAAGTAACTTGCAGGTACTCCCCTCAATAGAATGGAGTAGCAGAAAGGAGGAATAGGACTCTTGTAGAGTTTGCAAGAGCCATGATGAAGGAAAAGAATTGTCCAAATTACTTATGGGCAGAAGCCATTAACACTGCAACATACCTTGTGAATAGGTTGCCTTGCAAAGCTTTGGATGGAGGAACCCCTTATGAAGCATGGTGGGGTAAGAAACCTACCCTTGATCATTGTAAGGTTTTTGGATGTATTGCATATGCTTATGTTCCTTCACAATTAAGACATAAGCTAGAACCAAAAGCAGAGAAGTATGTGTTTATTGGATATGATGATAGACAGATGGGTTACAGGTTGTGGAATCCATCCACAAAGCAATTTCTTGTTACAAAAGATGTGACATTTGATGAGCAAAATACATGGTATGTAGGATCACCAAATGATTTTACAGGTGTTGAAGAAATACAAAGGAAAGGAAAGGCAAAGGTAAAAGTGTGTGAAGAAGTTGTTGATGAAGTTGACTCTAGAAGTAGATTGCAGGATCATGTAGAAGAAGGGCCAAGATTTGATCCAGAATCAAATGAGGCTGAAACTTCGAGAAGTGCAGAAATCAGAAGATCTACAAGGGAAAGGAAAGAACCTATAAGGTATAGTTATGATACATCTTTCCTAACAACAAAAGATTATGCCTACATTGTGAAGATAGAAGAAGATCCAATCACTTATGAAGAAGCTAAAGGTAAACAGAATTGGGAGAAGGCAATGCAAGAAGAGTATGATGCTCTACTTGAAAATGAAACTTGGGAATTAGTACCAAGACCAAAGAATCAGAAAGTCATTGGATGTAAGTGGGTATATAAAACAAAGAGGTTTGCAGATGGTAAGGTGTCTAGATATAAGGCTAGACTTGTGGTCAAAGGTTATGCCCAAACTTATGGGGTAGATTATGATGAAACCTTTAGTCCTGTTGCTAAGATGTCTACAATTAGAACATTGATTGCTATTGCTGCTTGTAAGGGATGGAAATTATCACAATTGGATGTGAAAAATGCATTTTTAAATGGATACATTGCAGATGAAGTATATATGGAGCAACCAGAAGGCTTCATGGAATCAATTGGATCAGATTATGTGTGTAAGCTCAAGAGAGCTTTATATGGGTTGAAGCAAGCCCCAAGAGCTTGGAATTACAGATTGGTCAAGTTCTTGAATGAATGTGGATTTCAAGCATCAAAGGCAGATAGTAGCTTGCTAGTGAAGGCAAGTGAAAATGGATACATTTACATGTGCATTTATGTTGATGATATTATTGTTACAGGAACAGATGCTCAAGGAATCAATGAACTCAAAAGGCAAATAGAGAAGGAGTTTAAGATAAGTGATTTGGGAAACTTATCTT
>CM035437.1:19099619-19122119 GCA_020310875.1 Ceratopteris richardii | reverse complement strand
ATAGATTCACATATGATTACAACCACATTGGCAATGAATATTTGCACAATGGGAGTAGAATGATAGAGCTATGGAGTAATCTCTTCAATCTCTACAAAATGACATGAAGTGGTCACGTGTAAGGCTTGCTAATCGCCTCTTCCTTCTTGCTCTTTTTATAGCTATTCTTGGAGGGAGTTTTGAATTCGAATTTGAATGGATCCACCTAAAAGTGATCCCCAAAGTTAGGCAATATTCCTTGAGCTCAAAAATTCGTGGTTTTAGGTAGTTAGAGCCACAACTTTGCTTTTACATCATGGATGAGGTAAGCCATTCTTTTCCTTTTTTCTTTTTTTAATTACAAGAGATAAAAGGTACTCTTTTACAAGAGGTGTTCACATGACTACACATGTGACTTACAAATGATCATAATATCAAGCATATCAAGCATATCAAGCATATCAAGCATATCAAGCATATCAAGCATATCAAGCATATCAAGCATATCAAGCATGTAGGCTTGGGTAAAATGCACCAACAGAGTAGACCTTCTATCATCTGAATCACCTGCCCAATCTGCATCACTAAACACTTTGATTCTTGTATTAGAAGTTAATCCATAATACAAACCTTCACTCAGAGTTCCCTTGATATATCTGAGTACCCTTTGAGCTACAATCCAATGAGTCTTCTTTGGACAATGCAGAAATTGTGATAACACACTTATTGCATATGATAGGTCTGGCCTTGTCAAGGTAGCATAGATTAGAATACCTACCAAACTCTGATATTTCTTCATGTCATTAAATTTTTCACCTCCATATCTGCTCAATTTATGATTTACCTCCAATGGTGTGGTTGGGGGCTTGCACTCTTCCATGTTGAACTTGACCAGAAGATTCTTCAAATATCTCTCTTGTGTAACATATACTCCATGTTGAGTATACACAATCTGCATTCCTAAGAAATAAGATAAGTTTCCCAAATCATTTATCTTAAACTCCTTCTCTATTTGTTTCTTAAGCTCCTTGATTCCTTGAGCATCTGTACCTGTGACAATAATATCATCAACATGAATACACATGTATATATATCCATTTTCACTTGCCTTCACTAGCAAGCTACTATCTGCCTTTGATGCTTGATATTCACATTCATTCAAGAACTTAACAAGCTTGTAATTCCATGCTTTTGGAGCCTGCTTCAAACCATACAAATCTCTCTTGAGCTTACACACATAATCTGATCCAATTGAATCCATGAAACCCTCTGGTTGCTCCATGTACACTTCATCTATAATGTATCCATTCAGAAACGCATTCTTCACATCTAATTGTGATAACTTCCATCCTTTACAAGCAGCAATAGCAACATAAGTTTCATCATAATCTACCCCATAAGTTTCGGCATAACCTTTAACCACAAGTCTAGCCTTGTATCTAGACACCTTTCCTTCTGCAAATCTTTTTGTTTTATACACCCACTTACATCTAATGACCTTCTGATTCTTTGGCCTTGGCACAAATTCCCATGTTTCATTTTCAAGTAGAGCATCATACTCTTCTTGCATTGCCTTCTCCCAATTTTGTTTACCTTTAGCTTCTTCATATGTGGTTGGATCTTCTTGTGTCTTCACAATGTAAGCATAATCTTTTGTTGTTAAGAAAGATGTATCATAACTATAACTGATAGGTTCTTTCCTTTCTCTCAAAGATCTTCTAACCTCTGCACCCCTTGAAGTCTCAGCCACATTTGATTTTGGATCAAATCTTGGACCATCTTCAACATTGCCCTTCAAATTACCTTTACAATCAACATCATCAATATCTTCTTCATACACCCTTACTTTTGTCTTCCGTTTCCTTTGTATTTCTTCAACACTTGCATAGTCATTTGTTGACCCTGTATACCATGTGCTTTGCTCATCAAATGTGACATCTTTTGTAACAAGAAATTGCTTTGTGGATGGACTCCACAATCTGTAACCCATCTATCTATCATCATACCCAATAAACACATACTTTTCTATTTTGGGTTCTAGCTTATGTCTTAATTGTGAAGGAACATAAGCATATGCTAAACATCCAAATGCCTTTCAATGATCAAGAGTAGGTTTCTTACCCCACCATGCTTCATAAGGTGTTTTTCCATCCAAAGTGTTACAAGGTAACCTATTCACAAGGTATGTTGCAGTGTTGATAGCTTATGCCCATAAGTAATTTGGACAATTCTTCTCTTTCATCATTGCTCTTGCAAACTCTACAAGAGTTCTATTTCTTCTTTCTGCAACTCCATTTTGTTGAGGGGAGTACCTGCAAGTTACTTCTCTTTTTATACCTACATTCCACAAATAATCATCAAACTCTTTAGAAAAATTAATCTCCCCCTCCATCTGATCTCAACCTCTTGAGCTTTTGTCCTGTAATCCTTTCTACATAAGCATGATAATGCTTGAATGTCTTGAACACTTCTGATTTGTCCTTGATTACATATAAATTAATCCATCTAGTTGCATCATCAACAAACAACACATAATATCTGGATCCATTTATGCTATAGGCCCTTGAAGGACCCCACACATTTGTATGAACCAACTCAAGCATATTTGAATACTTGTACCCTGATTTATTGTATGAACTTTTGTGTGCTTTACCTAATTGACAAGCTTCGCACTTGTACACCATGTGTTGACCTTCAACATTTGGCAATCCAAGAACCACATCATTCTTTGACATTTCTTTTATAGTTCTCTCACTGAAATGACCTAGCCTTTTATGCCATAGGTCTAACTGAGACATCTTTTGACTTCCATAAGTAAATAATGCATTTCCCACATTACCTTGGACCTTGAGAGTAAACAACCTTCCTTCCTTTTTACCTGCAATGATATTATAAAATCCCTGATTTGGATCTTGCACGTAAACACCATCATTTGTGAATCTGACTTCATATCCCTTCTCCACAATTTGTCTTGCACTTATCAAGTTTTTAGGAATAGTAGGAACATAAAGTACCTTGCTTAAGAGTGTGCTTCCACTCTTTGTCTTCACTGATCCAATGCTTTCCACATTATGCTTGGTGTTATCTCTTGTTTGAACTGTGTGTTTATTCATCTTTGCTTCCATATCAGTCATCAATGATATATTGCCACTCAGATGATTGCTACATCCTGAGTCAATATAGAACACCCTTTGATCTTCTCCTACTGCTTCATGTGTTGCATTCAATATGAGAGTCATGTCATCCTTCTGATGTGATGCATACTTATAATAATTGTTGTTGTAGGAGTGAGATTGAAAACTTCTTCCACCTCCTCTAGCATATGATGTCCTACCACCTCTTCCTCTGAAGTTGCCTCTTTGATTTCTGCCTCCTCTGCCTCTTTGATTGAAGCTTTGGTTATTACTTCCACCATTTTGATTGTTATACCAACAATCATTTGCCAAATGATTTGTTCTGCCACAAATCCAACAAGCTTTAGTATTGTCTTTGTTCTTACCTCTTCCTTTACCTCTGAAGTTCATCTTTCCTTTTGTGAAATTAGCTTGACTTGAAGTTCCTTCATCATCAATTGACTACTTCCCTTTGCCATTCTTTTTCTTGTCCTTGGAGTACATAGCTTGACTTGCACTCCTATCATTATGTCCCTTGCTCAAAAGTTAGCATGTGTCCTAGCAATTGATTAAGATCAAGAGTAAAATGATCTAATGACAATTCTATGGACAATATGAAAGGCTTCCACTTCTCATCTCCTCTCAGACCTGTAAGTATTTGCCTTACCAACTTATCCTCTTCAATGTCTTCATCTACTGCTCCCAAGCTATCTGCAATATCCTTCATTCTTGCCACATAATCAGAAATTGATTGTGAACTCTTCTTCTTGAAAGTTGTAAACTCTGCCCATAATGAGGACTTCCTTGACTTGGTTGTGTTTTGGAAATGCTCTTCCAAAGCATTCCACACATCTGTTGCACTTTCTAAACCTCTAATGTGAGGTAGAAGATAATAATTTATAGCCATGTAAATAATGCTCTTAGCTTGAGCATCCTTTCTCATCCAATTCTTCAAATCTGTAAGTTCTTCCCTAGTTGGAACACTAGGATCTTCAAACTCAGGCTTTTATTCTTCTCCTGTAATGAATGCCATTAAATCTTTGCTCATGAGGTGTACCTCCATCCTCGATGACCAAGCTGGATAGTTCTCCCTATCTAGCTTATCAATCTGCAAGCTTTCTCCCATCTTTGATCTTCTGTGTCTGCAATTACTAAGATTTTTGATGATATAGTGTACCTTTGATATGAAGCTTTAATCCTCCTTGATCCGTTGAACTCATGCTTTGTACTTCTTCAGATTGTCTTCAAGAATTTAACCTTGTCCACCTTCAATCAGAAGAAACTTCAATATCTTCAATAGTCGGGACTTTCAATGCCTTTACTTCACTTGTATTGCACCTTGAGCTCTGATACCAATGTTGGAGACCTCTAAATCTCCAAAGGCTTGACCTATAATGATTTAAGAGCACTTCTATATCCTTTATGGACCAAACTTTACACAAATGTTACCTTCATTTACCAATTCTTCAACTATCACTTCTCTAAGTGAGAATCTTCCTTCTTCAAGAAGTCTGCTTCAAAGATTGACTTCATTATCTACACATATCTTCAGATTTCTTCAAACTAATGATGTACATATCTCCATGCTACTTTATGCAATCATATCAACCATTATTCCTTCAAAAGAATCATTAAAACTTTAATTTGATCCTTAAGATCAAAAGTATATCAGAAACTGTCTTCCTGAACAAGTGACTTTGACATAGCTAACTTCTAAGGTTGATTTCTCATAGCACAGATCCCGTTTTGCTAAATGCTTTTAGCCATAGCTTCGTTACCTTCTAACTTAGATTTTGAATGCTGACTCATCAAAAACTTTACACTGTACATTGAGATCCATGCGAAACATGATGGAGAGTGTTAATCTCCAAAAGAACAACCTACTCTTGAATTTAGAACACCTCTATATCAAGAGTAAGTCAAAATCTTCACTAAATTAGAGGTCCAATCTTCAAATTATCAGAATTGAGAAAATCTGTGAAGAAGATAAAACACAGAAAAGTCTGCTGCACAATTTCGTCTCATTGACCTATCAAACATGTAAAGTTTTCTATGAAATTTTGTATGGAGTGTCGCCTAGAGATTGCGCACCTTCTCCAAGTTAAATTTCTCAAAAAGTTTTAGTATAACTTGAGAAATCAACTTCACAAGTTACCTATGTCCAAATCTGTACTTCTGAGAAGTCGATTTGACACCCCTAACTTCTTAACTTTGGTTCTCACAATGTCGAACCCGTTTTACCAAATCCTTTTGGCTGTAGATAGCTTATCTCTCAACTTAGATTTTGAGCTATCATATGTGTAAAACTTTACACTGTGCACTGAGCACTACTCATTTCTTTGGACTCGAAATGTGCGCCTGTTTCAGAGAGCTATGAACACTCAACACATGTGAATGTTCCTACTAGCAATTCTCTTAACCTGTTTACAATTAGACTCTGAAATTCAAACCACAGACTCATTAACTAACAACTTAGATATCCTCAAAAGGATTCCACAAATAATCTACCACAGACGGAGTAGACGCAGAAACATCGGGCGCAACATTTCTTTCATTTCAGGAGAAGAGTACAACTGAAGAGTGAGAGAGACTTCAACTCCTTTCTGAACTGTCTATTGACATTTACAATCACTTATTTCTCTATTCCTATGCTCATACACAGTCTCTCCTTGTCTTCTCTCTATATCCCGACATTTTCCAAAAGTATTTATAGGCAAATTTGTACAAGTCTATGACTAATCAAAGATCTAAGTGAACTATGTACATATGTGTACATTCCTCACATATTCTGAATGTGTCTTCCTTCCAAGCTTCAAGAGTTGATCTCATCCTTCATTCTTTAGTCTTCAAACATTCAATTGGTGATTGATCTGCACCAACAGCTCCCCCTCAATCATCAATTGAGGTTTCTCCTTTCTTCTTTATTCCTGCCATGTCTTTAAACTTCTGTAACTTTGGTCCATCCAAGCTCTTTGTAAGCATATCAGCTATCTGATCTTTTGTTGAAGTATGTATGACTTCAATCTCCTTATCCATCACTTTCTCTCTTAGAAAGTGATACTGAATCTCAATGTGTTTGGTCCTGGCATGGAAAACAGGATTAGCAACTAAATACAATGAACTCATGTTATCTCCATATATAATTGGTACCCCATGCACAATGTCAAAACTCTTCATCAAAGTCTTGAGCCAAATTACTTCCTTTGCAGCTTCAACCATGCCTTTATACTCTGCTTCTGTAGAAGACAAAGCAACTGTATGTTGCTTCTTGGAGCACCATGAGATAAGTTTATCTCCCACATAACACATGTATCCAAAAGTTGACCTTCTATCATCTGGATTACCTGCCCAATCTGCATCACTATAAATTTTGATATTTGTATCTGAGGTAAACCCATAATACAAACCTTCATTGAGTGTACCCTTAATGTACCTCAACACTCTTTGACCTGCAATCCAATGTTCTTTCCTAGGACAATGCATAAATTGAGACAAAACTCCAACTGCATATGATAAATCAGGTCTAGTTAAGGTAGCATAGATAAGACTACCAACCAAACTCTGATATTGTCTCATGTCCTTGAATTCTTCACCTCCAAACTTACTCAATTTGTGATTCACCTCCATTGGTGTAGGTGCTACCCTGCAATCATCCATTTTAAACTTGATTAACAAGTTCTTCAAATACCTTTCTTGGGTCACAAATAATCCATGTTGAGTATATGTAATCTCCATGCCCAAGAAGTATGACAAGTCTCCCAAGTCACTTATCTTGAACTCCTTTTCCATTTGCTTCTTGAGTCTTTGTATTCCTTCTTCATCTGTACCTGTAAGGATTATATCATCAACATATATGCACATGTATATGAAACCATTATCACTTGCTTTGACAAGCAAGCTACTATCTGCTTTAGACACCTGAAATCCAAGTTCCTTTAGGAACTTCACAAGTCTATAGTTCCATGCCCTTGGGGCCTGCTTCAAGCCATACAAAGCTCTCTTGAGCTTGCACACATGATCTGGATACCTTTTATCTCTGAACCCTTGAGGTTGCTCCATGAATACATCATCTGAAATATAACCATTCAAAAAAGCATTTTTCACATCAAGTTGACATAACTTCCAACCTTTACATGCAGCAATAGCAATAAGTATCCTGATGGTTGTCATTTTTGCAACAGGACTATAAGTCTCATCATAGTCAACACCATAAGTCTGAGCAAACCCTTTGACAACAAGTCTAGCTTTGTATCTAGACACACTTCCATCTGCAAACCTTTTTGTCTTGTAGACCCACTTGCATCCAATGATTTTCTGACTATTTGGTTTTGGAACCAAATCCCATGTTTGATTCTCCAATAGTGCATCATATTCTTCCTGCATAGCTTTCTCCCATTTTTCCTTACCTTTTGCCTCTTCATATGTAGAAGGGTCTTCATCTGTATTCACCATATAAGCATAATCTTTTGTGGCCAAAAATGAAGTATCATAGCTATACCTTGTAGGTTGCCACTTATTCCTTGTAGACCTCCTAAGCTCTCCACTTCTTGAGGTTTTTGGTTCTTCATATTCAGGATCAAATCTTGGTGTTTCTTCCACTTCAACCTGCACTTCATTATTTTCTTGTTCATTAAATATCTGAACCTTTGATTTACCTTTCCTTTGGTTCACTTCTTCTTCATCACCTGTATTGATATTGATTGTACCTGCATACCAAGTACTTTGCTCATCAAATGTAACATCTTTAGAAACCATGAATTGTTTTGTAGATGGACTCCACAATCTATAGCCCATCTGCTTATCATCATAACCAATGAAAACATATTTTTCAGCTTTAGGCTCCAACTTGTGCCTTAATTGTGATGGCACATATGCATATGCCACACATCCAAAAACTCTGCAATGATCCAAGGTAGGTCTCTTACCCCACCAAGCCTCATATGGTGTCATACCCTGCAAGGCTTTACATGGTAACCTATTGACCAAATAAGTGGCTGTATTTACAGCCTCAGCCCACAAATAATTAGGGCAATTTTTCTCCTTCATCATGGATCTTGCAAACTCAACAAGTGTTCTATTTCTCCTTTCTGCAACACCATTTTGTTGAGGAGAGTACCTGCAAGTAACTTCCCTTTTTATACCTGCATTCCATAAATAATCACTGAACTCATTAGAGAAATACTCTCCCCCTCCATCTGACCTTAATCTCTTCAACTTATGACCTGTAATTCTTTCTGCATATGCATGATAGTGTTTAAATGTATTAAACACTTCTGACTTATCTTTGATCACATAGATAGTGATCCATCTAGTAGCATCATCAACATAAATCACATAATACCTTGACCCATTTATACTGAAATCTTTTGATGGTCCCCACACATCTATGTGTACCAACTCAAGCTTCTCTGAGTACATAAAACCATGCTTGGAGTAAGAATTCTTATGAGCCTTACCTAATTGACATGCCTCACATTTGTATGTCATATGTTGACCTGCAACATTAGGCAATCCAAGCACTGAACCATTGTTAACCATATCTTTAATACCTCTTTCATTGAAATGTCCAAGCCTCTTGTGCCAAAGATCTAATTCAGAGATCTTATGTCCTCCATATGTGAACATAGCATGACCAATATTGCCTTGAATCTTCAATGTAAATAATCTTCCTTCCTTTTTCCCTGAAACAATCTGTTTATACCCTTGGCTAGGGTCTTCCACATATACTCCATCATTAGTGAACCTTACTTCATATCCCTTTTCAACAATTTGTCCTACACTTATCAAATTTTTAGGGATTGTAGGAACATACAAGACCTTACTCAATAAGGTACTACCATCCTTGGCCTTCACTGATCCAATTGACTTCACATTGTGTTTTGTGTTGTCACCTGTCTGAACAACATGATTAAAAACATTATTCTCCAATTCAGTCATCAAAGATATATTACCACTCAGGTGATTGCTACACCCTGAGTCAATGTAGAAGACTCTTTGATCTTCACTCTGCCTTTCACAAGTTGCATTCATTATCAATGTTGAATACTCCTTTTGATCTGAAGCATAATTGTAGTAGGTGTTGTTATATTGTTGACTTTGGAATCCTCTACCTGCATTTCTTCCAAAGTAACTTCTTCCACCTCTACCTCTGAAATTACCTCTTTGATTTCTGCCACCTCTTCCTCTTGCATTATAATTTTGATTATATCCATTATTACTCTGAGTATTGTGCCAGCAATCATTAGCTAAGTGATTTGTCTTACCACAAATCCAGCAAGCTTTGCCTCCATCCTTGTTGTTTCTGCCTCTTCCTCTACCTTTGCCACCTCCTCTTCCTCTTAGGAAGTTGGCTTGAGTAGTTGTTCCTTCATCTTCACCTGCTTGTTGTTTTCCTTTGATATTCTTCTTCTTGTCCTTTGAGTACATTGCATGACCTGCACTCTTGTCACCATCTCCTTTAACATCCTGCTCAAATGTTAGCATATGACCTAGCAACTGATTTAAATCAGGAGTGAAATGGTCAAGTGATAATTCTGTAGACAAAATGAATGGCTTCCATTTGTCATCACCTCTCAAACCTGTAAGGATTTGCCTTACCAATTTATCCTCCTCAATGTCCTCATCAACAGCTCCTAATGCATCTGCAATGTCTTTCATCCTTGTTACATAGTCTGAGATAGATTGAGAGGCCTTCTTCTTGAAGGTTGTAAACTCTGCCCATAAGGATGCCTTCCTTGACTTTGTAGTATTCTGGAAATGCTCCTCCAAAGCATTCCAAATATCAGTTGCACTTTCAAGACCTCGAATATGAGGTAACAAGTAATCATTGACTGCCATATATATAATGCTCCTAGCTTGAGCATCTTTCTTCATCCAATTTTTCAAATCTGCTAACTCTTCCCTAGTTGGAACACTAGGATCTCTGAACTGTGGCTTCTCTTCTTCTCCTGTGATGTAAGCAATCAAATCTTTGCTCATAAGATGAGCTTCCATCCTCATTGACCATGCAGGATAGTTTTCCCTATCCAATTTCTCTATCTGTAGAGAATCTCCCATCTTGTGTCTACCTGTGTATTGAAACCTTCAAGCTTTATGAACAATATATGTACCTTTACTTTGAATTAGACTCCTTTTGTCCTTCTTGATGTCGTATGGTCTCCTCCTCTTGATTTGCCTTCAAACTTTCACCTTTTAGTTCTTCAAATGTTGAATTTCTTGAATCTGCAGCAATCGGGACCTTCCTTTCCTTGATTTGATGTCTCCTGCTCTGATACCACTGATGGAGAGTGTTAATCTCCAAAAGAACAACCTACTCTTGAATTTAGAACACCTCTATATCAAGAGTAAGTCAAAATCTTCACTAAATTAGAGGTCCAATCTTCAAATTATCAGAATTGAGAAAATCTGTGAAGAAGATAAAACACAGAAAAGTCTGCTGCACAATTTCGTCTCATTGACCTATTAAACATGTAAATTTTTCTATGAAATTTTGTATGGAGTGTCGCCTAGAGATTGCGCACCTTCTCCAAGTTAAAGTTCTCAAAAAGGTTTAGTATAACTTGAGAAATCAACTTCACAAGTTACCTATGTCCAAATCTGTACTTCTGAGAAGTCGATTTGACACCCCTAACTTCTTAACTTTGGTTCTCACAATGTCGAACCCGTTTTACCAAATCCTTTTGGCTGTAGATAGCTTATCTCTCAACTTAGATTTTGAGCTATCATATGTGTAAAACTTTACACTGTGCACTGAGCACTACTCATTTCTTTGGACTCGAAATGTGCGCCTGTTTCAAAGAGCTATGAACACTCAACACATGTGAATGTTCCTACTAGCAATTCTCTTAACCTGTTTACAATTAGACTCTGAAATTCAAACCACAGACTCATTAACTAACAACTTAGATATCCTCAAAAGGATTCCACAAATGATCTACCACAGACGGAGTAGACGCAGAAACATCGGGCGCAACATTTCTTTCATTTCAGGAGAAGACTACAATTGAAGAGTGAGAGAGACTTCAACTCCTTTCTCAACTGTCTATTGACATTTACAATCACTTATTTCTCTATTCCTATGCTCATACACAGTCTCTCCTTGTCTTCTCTCTATATCCTGACATTTTCCAAAAGTATTTATAGGCAAATTTGTACAAGTCTATGACTAATCAAAGATCTAAGTGAACTATGTACATATGTGTACATTCCTCACATACTCTGAATGTGTCTTCCTTCCAAGCTTCAAGAGTTGATCTCATCCTTCATTCTTTAGTCTTCAAACATTCAATTGGTGATTGATCTGCACCAACAAAACATTGACACGAAAAAGTGTGCGACTCTGAGAGATCAACCTGCAAACTTTACATACACATGTTCCTATTGATCAAACTCACAGCATGAAAGGAATTAGTGTTGGAGAATTCCTCTCCTATTTGCAGCGAAAAGTGTAGAAGACCTTGTAAGGATCGAGACTTTTGCCAACAGCTGAACCTTTAAATGAAAACTGGTGCCAAGTAAAAAATCAAATGAACTTGAAAACTTTGTTCACTCAAACTAGACATCTATAGCTTTCAAATGAGCTATCAAACACTCAATTTGGAGTAGATTTGGGTTGGCAATTATTTGCCTCAAAACAGGCTACCTGTTCACTCAATTAAGCTGAAAACTGGACTTCACTAAAAACTGAATAACTCACGGAGCATAATGAATTTCATAAAACTGTTTTAGAGCGAGGAAGTACTACAGATAAGCTTTCCAAAAAATTTTTAAACACTAAAATTGGATACACATATTGGGAGATATGACTCTCAGAAGTAGACTACCCAAAATTGGGTGTGCGACTGGACATACTCTATGAGAGTGAACTGAACGAAATGACTCAAACCGAATGAACTAGCTACAAGGGGACTTCCACACCTTCTTCCTCTATTCTTGAGTGTCCTCCCTTTCCTCTTTTATAGCCAAGTGACAAAAAACTCTCATGATGAGTTTGAGAGCTCTTCTCCATAACTCTTCCACTACTTTGGACAATCACTCCTCTTAAAGTTCTGTTTTTGGATTTGATTCTCTTTTGATTGATTCCCTTTTGGCCTCCACTACTTGCTGAAGTAAATGCTTCCATTTTTCATTTTTGTATTTTCCTTCTACTTCAAGAAAATCCTTTTTGCAAAAATATATATGACCTTACTTCTTTATTTTTAACACTCCCCCTCAAGCTCACATGTGAGCTTGCACCTTCAGCCATATCCTGCAAGTTGATTTCATCCTTGAACCTCTTTAGCTTAGAAGCATCTAAGGACTTTGTAAACATGTCTGCAACCTGGTCATTAGTTCCAATGAACTTTATATCCACATCCTTGCTCAAAACTTTTTCTCGAACATAATGATAATGCACTTCTATGTGCTTGTTTCGTGCAAGAAACATTGGATTGTTTGTCAAGTGAATGTTTGACATGTTGTCGCCATAAATTGGAATGGTCTCCACCTGCACATCAAGATCAACCAAGAGCTTCTTAATCCACATAGCTTCACAAGTTGCAAAAGCTAATCCTCTATATTCATCTTCTGTAGATGATAGTGCAACAGTAGGTTGCTTCTTCGAGCTCCATGTGGTAGGTTTGCTACCTATCATGAGCACATAACCTGAAGTGGATCTTCTATCTTCCTTCAAACCAGCCCAATCAACATCACTGAAGCCCTTTACCTGCAATCCTTCATCATATTTATAAAACAAGGCATGATTGACTGTGTGCTTCACATATCTTATCACTCGTTTGGCTGAATTTAAATGTTCACTTGTTGGAGCTTGCATAAATTGAGAAAGAACTCCAACAATATAACACAAATTTGGTCTTGTGATCATAGCATAGATCAATGAACCTATAATACTCTTGTATGTAGTTACATCATGTAACTTCTCTCCATCATTTGAGCATAGCTTCACATTTTTGCCCATAGGTTGAGTGAGTGGTTTGCATTCACTCATTCCAAATCTGAAAAGAACATCCAACAGGTACTTTCTTTGCATCAAGTAAATGCCATCTTTCCCATAGACTATCTCAATGCCTAAAAAGTATTTCAGCTCACCAAGATCTGAAATTTTAAACTTCGTACCGAGTTTCCTTTTGATCTCTTGTATTCATGTAACATTACTTCCTGTTATGATGAGATCATCAACATATATGCAAATATATACCTGCTTGCCTTCTTCTTTCTTCATGTAGAGAGAGGGATCTGCATTAGTTGGACTATACCCACATCTTGTGAGGTACTCGACCAATCTTTGATTCCAAGCACGTGGTGCTTGCTTCAGCCCATACAAAGCTTTCTTCAATCTACAAACAAAATTTGGATGCTTTCTATCTTCAAATCCAATCGGTTGACTCATTGTTTATGTCAAGTTGATATAATGGCCATCTCCTTGCTGCACTCACTGCAATCAAGGTTCTAATTGTCCCCATCTTTGCAACCGAGCTGAAAGTCTCTTCATAGTCGATGTCGTGAGTTTGCTTGAATCCTTTTGCTACTAGTCTACCTTTATGCCTTGCTAGAGAACCATCAGGATTTCTCTTTATTTTAAACACCCATTTATTTGGAACGATCTTCATACCTTCAGCCTTTGGAACTAGCTCCCCTGTGTGATTGTCCTAGAGAGCTTTCATCTCTTCTTGCATAGCTTCTTGCCATTCTTTTTGTGTACATGCTTCTTCATATGCATCCAGTTCTTTGTCTTTGACCACCTGTGTCATATATGCAAAATGCTTTGCAATAAAACTATCATAGCTCAGCCTTTGAATTGGATACCTTGCTCTCGAAGACCTCCTTTCATTTTCTTTTGAATATTGCTTCTTCAACCGGTTCAACTTTACCTTTGGTGTGATCACCTCTTCATACTCTTCTTCACTTGCATTTGAATCACTATTTTGGGCATCACTTTCAGCTTTAGATCTTCCTAACATGATGTTGGTGATGAGGAATGACTCCTTAATCTCTCCTTTGTTGGAGCAGAGCAATCATCAATAGGTGATTACATGAAGTCCAAAAGTGAAAAGATATGTGGAAGGATGAAGATTACTTTCAAAGGAAAAGAATAGAATCAGAAATGTTTTCTTTTGTATATTACTCTTGTAAATAGTTCAATGTATTTTGAAAAAGATGACGAGTTAGACTCGTATATATATCTACAGATATGTATTCGTAAGTAGAGAGAGTGATATAGATCAGATAGAGAAGACAATAGGTGAATAGGTGATGAACATTGTATGTATCATCAACCATATGTATGAAAAGTAATGAAGAAGAAAATGTTGTAGAATTCTGCGCGTCGATCTTCTCTCCCATTCTCCTTCTGTGCTTAATCTTTTGAAGAATCCTTTTGCACGTATCTAAGTCCATAGCTAATCTATCTATGGCTAGAATTTGAGAGGTTAATTTCAATCAGGTTGAGGGAATTTTGATTAGGAACATTCATATGTAAGAATGTTCTAAGAGTCGAAAAATCTGGCGCACATTTCATCTTCAAAGAAATGGTCAGTGCTCAGTCCACAGTGTAAAGTTTTACACAAATGAGGGCTCAAAATCTAAGTTGGAAGGTAAGCCATCTATGGCTAAAAGATCTTGATCAAACGGGTTCAGAGCTGGGAGAACCAAAGCTAAGAAGTTGCAGGTGTCAAAGTCGCCATTGCAAGAAAGCAGTTTCAGACATAGGTAAAGTGTTTCACACATTTCTCACAGTATACTCAATCATTTTGAGAGATTTAACTTGGTAAAGTTGCGCAACCTTAAGGCGAAGTGTTGTACAAAGTTTTATCAAAAACTTTATAGGATTGATTAGTCAATGAGTGATTAATCTGCAGCAGACTTTTCTGAAGAAACTGAATTTTTCAGAATAATCAATTTTCTGATAAATTGGTGAATGATCTCTAAGTTTGGTGGAGTCTAAAGTTAATCTTGATATAGAGGTGATCTAAATTCAAGGTTAACTTGTTCTTTTGGAGATTAACACTCTCCATCAGTGGTATCAGAGCAGGTTGTGTCAAAATTGAAGTGAAGAAGACTCCGACTATTGCAGAAGTACAAATCTTTACATTTTGAAGGTGCAAAAGGTCAAAGTGTGAAGAAAGATCAAAAGAAGACATACAAAGATTATCAAAAGGATCAGAAGGAGCAACATTCGAAGTAAAGGTACATTCATTATCTGTAAAGGTTAAAGATTTGAAGCTACAGGTGAAGTAAAGATGGGAGATAGTCTCCAAATTGAAAAGTTGGATAGAGAGAACTATCCTGCATGGTCTATGAGGATGGAAGCTCATCTTATGAGCAAAGATCTGATAGGATACATCACAGGAGATGAAGAAAAGCCAGAATTCAGAGATCCTAGTGTTCCAACTAGGGAGGAGCTTGCAGATTTGAAGAATTGGATGAAGAAGGATGCTCAAGCAAGAAGCATCATCTACATGGCAGTCAATGACTATTTGCTTCCTCACATTAGAGGACTTGAAAGTGCATGTGACATTTGGAATGCTTTGGAAGAGCATTTCCAAAATACAACCAAATCAAGGAAGGCTTCACTATGGGCAGAGTTTACTACCTTCAAGAAGAAGGCCTCACAATCAATTTCTGATTATGTGACAAAGATGAAGGACATTGCAGATTCTTTAGGTGCAGTGGATGAAGATATTGAAGAAGACAAATTGGTAAGACAAATACTCACAGGGCTAAGAGGAGATGAGAAATGGAAGCCTTTCATTTTATCTACAGAACTTTCATTAGATCACTTTACTCCTGACTTGAATCAATTGTTAGGTCATATGCTAACTTTTGAGAATGATGTCAAAGGAGATGTTGATAAGAGTGCAGGTCATGCAATGTATTCTAAAGACAAGAAGAAAGCCAACAAAGGGAAGCAACAATCAGGTGAAGAAGAAGGTACTTCAAACCAAGCAAACTTCATAAGAGGAAGAGGAAATGGCAGAAGTAGAGGAAGAGGCAGAAACAACAAAGAGAATGCAAGAGCTTGTTGGATATGTGGTAAGACCAATCATCTATCTCATGATTGTTGGCATAATAATCAAAACAATGGTAATTATCAGAACTTTAATCAAAGAGCAAGAGGTGGTAGATTTCAGAGAGGAAACTTCAGAGGTAGAGGTGGTAGGAATTCTTTTGGAAGAGGTGGAGGAAGAAGCTTCCAAAATCAATCCTATAATAACACCTACTACAACTATGCATCAGATCAAAAGGAGGACTCGACTCTCATTATGAATACATGTGAAACCTCACATGAGGACATGAGAGTGTTTTATATTGATTCAGGATGTAGTAATCATTTGAGTGGAAATATTGCTTTGATGGCTGATCTAGATCATAATGCAATTAATCATACAGTTCAGACAGGTGATAATACAAAGCATAAGGTAAAGTCAATTGGTTCAGTCAAAGCTAAGGATGGGAGCACTCTTCTGAGTAAGGTACTTTATGTTCCCACAATTCCAAAGAATTTGATCAGTGTAGGTCAAATTGTGGAAAAAGGATATGAGGTAAGGTTCACCAATGATGGAGTTTATGTGGAAGACCCTAGTCAAGGGTATAAACAAGTTATTGCAGGAAAGAAAGAAGGAAGGCTCTTCACATTGAAGGTACAAGGAAATGTTGGACATGCTATGTTCACATATGGAGAGCAGAAGGTGTCAGAATTGGATCTTTGGCACAAAAGACTTGGACACTTTAATGAAAGAGGTATCAAAGAAATGATTAACAATGATTCAGTGCTTGGAATGCCTAACATTGCAGGTCAACACATGACATACAGATGTGAGGCATGTCAATTAGGTAAGGCTCATAAGCAATCCTATTCCAAGCATGGGTTTATGTATTCAGAAAGACTTGAATTGGTGCATACAGATGTGTGGGGTCCTTCAAAGGACTTTAGTATAAATGGTTCAAGATATTATGTCATATATGTTGATGATGCTACCAGGTGGATCACAATTTATGTGATTAAAGAAAAGTCAGAAGTGTTTAATACATTTAAACACTATCATGCATATGCAGAAAGGATTACATGTCAAAAATTGAAGAGACTAAGGTCAGATGGAGGGGGAGAGTATTTTTCAAATGAGTTCAATGATTATTTGTGGAATGCAGGTATAAAGAGAGAAGTTACTTGCAGGTACTCTCCTCAACAAAATGGGGTAGCAGAAAGAAGAAATAGGACTCTTGTTGAGTTTGCAAGGTCCATGATGAAAGAGAAGAATTGCCCAAATTATTTGTGGGCTGAGGCTGTTAATACAGCTACATATTTGGTTAATAGATTGCCTTGTAAAGCTTTGCAGGGTATGACACCATATGAAGCTTGGTGGGGTAAGAAACCTACCTTGGATCATTGCAGAATATTTGGATGCTTGGCATATGCATATGTGCCATCTCAATTGAGGCATAAGTTGGAGCCTAAGGCAGAAAAGTATGTATTCATTGGTTATGATGATAAGCAAATGGGATACAGGTTGTGGAGTCCATCCACAAAGCAATTTATTGTATCCAAGGATGTTACATTTGATGAGCAAGGTACTTGGTATGCAGGTAAATATAATGTACATGCAGATGATGAAGAAGTAGTGGATCAAAGAAAAGGTAAAGCAAAGATTCAATTACTTGATGAAAGTGAGAACAATGAAGTACAGGTTGAATATGAAGAGAGGCCAAGGTTTGATCCAGAATGTGATGAACCAGAAACTACAAAAAGTGCAGAAGTTAGGAGGTCATCTAGGCACAAATGGCAACCTACAAGGTATAGCTATGACACTTCATTCCTAACTACTAAAGATTATGCTTATTTGGTAAAAGCAGATGAAGACCCTTCTACATATGAAGAGGCCAAAGGGAAGAAGAATTGGGAAGATGCTATGCAAGAGGAGTATGATGCATTGATAGAGAATCAAACATGGGATTTGGTTCCTAAACCTAATAGTCAGAAGATCATTGGATGTAAGTGGGTTTACAAGACTAAAAGATTTGCAGATGGAAGTGTGTCTAGGTACAAAGCTAGACTTGTTGTGAAAGGGTATGCACATACATATGGAGTGGACTATGATGAGACCTATAGTCCTGTGGCAAAGATGACAACCATTAGGACACTCATAGCAATTGCTGCTTGCAAAGGTTGGAAGTTATCTCAATTAGATGTAAAAAATGCTTTCTTGAATGGTTACATTTCAGATGAAGTCTACATGGAGCAACCAGATGGGTTCAAAGATCAAGTGAGTCCAAATTATGTGTGTAAGCTCAAGAGAGCTTTGTATGGGTTGAAGCAGGCCCCAAGGGCTTGGAATTATAGGCTTGTAAAATTCTTGAATGATCTTGGATTTCAAGCATCAAAGGCAGATAGTAGCTTGCTAGTCAAAGCAAGTGAAGATGGGTTCATTTATGTTTGTATTTATGTTGATGACATAATACTTACAGGAACAGATGATAAGGGAATACAAATGATCAAGAAGCAGATGGAGAAAGAGTTCAAAATCAGTGATTTAGGGAACCTATCATTCTTCTTGGGAATGGAGATTTCTTATACTCAACATGGAGTATATGTGACCCAAGAAAGGTATCTTAAAAATTTGCTAACCAAATTTAAAATGGAAGATTGCAGGGTTGCACCTACACCTTTGGAAGTAAACCATAAATTGTCTAGGTTTGGAGGAGAAGAGTTCAGAGATATGAAACTCTATCAAAGTTTGGTTGGTAGCTTGATTTATGCTACATTAACAAGGCCTGATTTGTCATATGCAGTTGGTGTGCTTTCACAATTTATGCATTGTCCTAGAAAGGAACATTGGATTGCAGGACAAAGAGTACTTAGGTACATCAAGGGTACACTCAGAGAAGGGTTGTACTATGGGTTTACTTCAGATACAAGAATCAAGATATATAGTGATGCAGATTGGGCAGGTAATGTGGATGATAGAAGATCAACACATGGATACTTATGCTATGTAGGAGACAAATTGATTTCATGGAGTTCCAAGAAGCAACATACAGTTGCTTTGTCATCTACAGAAGCAGAATATAAAGGTATGGTGGAAGCTGCAAAAGAGGTAATATGGCTAAAGACACTTTTGAAAGTTTTTGATGTGATTCAGAGTACTCCTATTATTTGTGGAGACAATATGAGTTCATTATACTTGGCAGCTAATCCTGTATTTCATGCTAGAACTAAGCATATTGAAATACAGTATCATTTCCTGAGAGAGAAGGTCATTGAGAAAGAGATTGAAGTCATACACACTTCTACAAAAGATCAACTTGCAGATATGATGACTAAAAGTTTGGATGGACCTAAATTGCAGAGGTTTAAAGATATGGCAGGAATAAAGAAGATGCAGGTAATCACAATTGAAGATTGAGGGGGAGCTGTTGGAGCAGAGCAATCATCAATAGGTGATTACATGAAGTCCAAAAGTGAAAAGATATGTGGAAGGATGAAGATTACTTTCAAAGGAAAAGAATAGAATCAGAAATGTTTTCTTTTGTATATTACTCTTGTAAATAGTTCAATGTATTTTGAAAAAGATGACGAGTTAGACTCGTATATATATCTACAGATATGTATTCGTAAGTAGAGAGAGTGATATAGATCAGATAGAGAAGACAATAGGTGAATAGGTGATGAACATTGTATGTATCATCAACCATATGTATGAAAAGTAATGAAGAAGAAAATGTTGTAGAATTCTGCGCGTCGATCTTCTCTCCCATTCTCCTTCTGTGCTTAATCTTTTGAAGAATCCTTTTGCACGTATCTAAGTCCATAGCTAATCTATCTATGGCTAGAATTTGAGAGGTTAATTTCAATCAGGTTGAGGGAATTTTGATTAGGAACATTCATATGTAAGAATGTTCTAAGAGTCGAAAAATCTGGTGCACATTTCATCTTCAAAGAAATGGTCAGTGCTCAGTCCACAGTGTAAAGTTTTACACAAGTGAGGGCTCAAAATCTAAGTTGGAAGGTAAGCCATCTATGGCTAAAAGATCTTGATCAAACGGGTTCAGAGCTGGGAGAACCAAAGCTAAGAAGTTGCAGGTGTCAAAGTCGCCATTGCAAGAAAGCAGTTTCAGACATAGGTAAAGTGTTTCACACATTTCTCACAGTATACTCAATTATTTTGAGAGATTTAACTTGGTAAAGTTGCGCAACCTTAAGGCGAAGTGTTGTACAAAGTTTTATCAAAAACTTTACAGGATTGATTAGTCAATGAGTGATTAATCTACAGCAGACTTTTCTGAAGAAACTGAATTTTTCAGAATAATCAATTTTCTGATAAATTGGTGAATGATCTCTAAGTTTGGTGGAGTCTAAAGTTAATCTTGATATAGAGGTGATCTAAATTCAAGGTTAACTTGTTCTTTTGGAGATTAACACTCTCCATCATCCTTCCATGTTAAGCTTTCTCCAAGTGATGTAGAAGCTTTTGGAGCTGACATGTGAGTGCTTGTCTGCTGAAATTCTTCTTGGATAGCACCTCCATCATCTTCACAATCTTCTTCAAGAATCTTCTCTTTCCCTTTGTCTCCAAACCATGGTCTTAGCTCATCAAATACCACATCTCGTGAGACTCGTAGCTCCTTTGTCACAAGATTGTAGCACCTGTATCCCTTTTGCTCCGATGAATATCCGATGAAGATACATTTTTCTGACTTTGCCTCCATCTTTGTCCTTAGTTCTTGCGGGATGTGAACATAACACACACATCCAAAAACTTTGAGATGTGTAAGGTCAGATTTCTTACCGGAATAAACCTCCTTGGGAGTTAGATTATGCACTCCAGCCGTTGTGCACTTGTTCATCAAATAAACTGCCGTACTAGTTGCTTCATCCCAATAGTTTAGTGGCATCTTCATCTCATTGAGCATGCATCTTGCAACTTCTGTGATATGTCAATTTTTTCTTTCAGCTATTCCATTTTGTTGAGGTGTGTACCTACATGTAAATTGTCTCTTGATGCCATTTTCATAAAGAAAATCTGAAAAATTCTTTGGAGAATTATTCTCCTCCTCCATCGGACCTCAAGGTCTTTATGTAGCGTCCTGTTTCCTTTTCTACCTGTGCTTTAAATCTCTTGAACACGAAGAACACATCTGATTTTTGTTTTATGCAAAACATCCATACTTTTCTTGAATGATCATCGATAAAAGTGACAAAATATCTATTACCAGCCACTGATGGTTGTTGTGATGGTCCCCGTACATCTGTATGTATCAAGTCGAGGACATTCCTTGCCACATAGTTGCTCTTCTTGAATGGTTGTCGATTTTGCTTTCCTACTTGGCATGCTTCACAAAACTTATGTAGTCCAGCATCATTGAATCTTGGAAGACCTCTTACCACTTCATGGTTGCTCATGTCCTTGAGCTTGGGAATGTTGATATGTCCAAACCGTTTGTGCCACAAATCCATTTCAACAATCCTCTTGTTTCCAAACTAAATATACATCACCTTTCCATGTGGTTGTTGAATGCCCAAGGTGAACATCCTACCTTCTTTCCTTCCTTGAGCAATGACCTTGAATCCTTCTTTTGGATTCTTTATAAAGCAGCCTTTTTCATTGAAGATAACATGATATGCTTTCTCTACCATTTGTCCTACTGAAATCAAATTCTTTGCAATAGTAGGAACATGAAGAACATCGGCCAATACCTTCTTATGTCCAAGCTTGATATCTCCAACATGCTCAATTGCATGTTGAGTTTCATCACCGGTCTCCACACATCCTTTTCCACTTGGAGCTTGTAGCTTTGTGAATAAATCTCCTTGGCATGTCATATGGTTGCTGCAACCTGAATCTATGAACCATTTTTTATCATCACTTCTCGAGTTGTTGTAGTCATGCTTCATGGCAAGCATGGTTTTCTTGTCTCCTTCACTTGATGTACTTGCATAGTTATTTTGGCTCCTTTGGTTGCCTCCATTCAACCTTCCATTCTTTTGCCAACAATCATTTACATAATGTCCTAGTTTACCACAATGATAGCATGTTATACCTTTATGAGGATTGTATGAACCTCGACCTCTTCCTCTATTTCTTCCTCGACCTCTTCCATGTGTGTTGTCATTTGAGTTGTCCTTTTTGTCCTCTGAGTTGTGTTGGTTGAAATTTTTGTTGTTGTAGCTTCTTCCTCTTCCTCTCGAGCCTCCTCTTGAGTTCCTTCCTCTACCTCGTCCTGCATATAACATTTGACTATGGTTGTCCTTACCTTTGTTGCCTTCTCCTTGTTGAGCAACCTCTTCAGCCACAAGATTTGGTATAATCTCGTCGAATGTTGGTAGAGGATCTCTATAAAGAATGTTTGTGATGAGGGGCTTCCACTTTTCTTCACTCCTCAAGCCATTGAGGGCTGTTTGGATGATGTCTTCCTC